>CM064562.1:13580520-13642029 GCA_032716605.1 Paralithodes platypus | reverse complement strand
TGAGATGTTAATTGGAACAATTTTAGCGTCAGGCGAAAGCGATAACGATAGTCAGCCTCATGCTAAAAATGATGACTATAATGCAAATAATAGTAGTGATGGTGCAACAGAAGATGGAAATGTCGCTAAAAAACAAAGGTAAATTAGGTATAAAGAAAAGAAGTAAATTGAGAGTATATTACACAAACTGTAGGAGTCTATGTAACAAAATGAACGAACTTAGAGCCCTTGTAGCAAAGAAAATATAGACATAATAGCGCTAACTGAAACGTGGATTAATACAGAAACCAAGGCATTTTTTAGCAGAATTTGATATACCAGGATATAGTTTGTTTAAATATGACCGAACAAGTAAGAGGGGTGGCGGTATAGCAGTGTTTGTCAGGAGTACATTAAAAAGCTGTATTAAATCAGGTATTAGACTAAATAACGATAATGAAAGTGTTTGGGTAGAGGTTAACGAAGGTAGTGAGACCATAGTTATTGGAGTTATGTATAGACCGCCAAATATGAGTAGAAATGACGGAACGTCATTATGGGAGGAAATTAAAATGGCATCAAGGTTTAGCAATGTGTGCATTATGGGGGATTTTAATTTTCCGAATATAGATTGGCAGCATCAAATAGGAGACTCTGATTCTGAGGAGTTTATAGAGGTAGTACAAGATAGTTTTTTTATTTCAATTCATAGATACGCCGACTAGAGGTAATAATATTCTCGATTTAGTTTTCAGTAACAATGAACATATGGTAAATAATGTAGAGATAGGGGACCACCTAGGAAATAGTGACCACAATTCTGTGTATTTTAATATACAATGGAAAGGTAATACCAGAGAGAATACAACATTAATACCTGACTTTAGAAAAGCCAATTATGGTGGGTTAAGAAGAGCCCTATTAGCGGACCCTATGGTCAAAAAATTAAGTCGATCCAGGTGTCCAAATGAGTGTACCCCTTTCTCAGGCACCTGTCATCTTAAGTCAGGAAGAGACGTCAACCTTGGTAGATACATACGATAATTTTATCAAGTCAGTATTCAATGCACAAAATAAATACATCCCCCAAAAGAAAATTTAGATCAACACAGAACCAACCCAATGGATGAATAATAGACTATTAGATCTTCTAGGACAAAAGAGAGGAATATATAGAAAAATTAGAAAAGGCGAAATTCACCTACTTGCTTACTATCAGAATCTATCAAGACAGGTAAAAAAGGATATTAGGAAAGAAAAAGAAATTATGAAATTAAGGTTGCCAATGACTCAAAAAATAATCCTAAAGCTTTTTACCAACTATATAAATCCAAGGTTAGAGATGTAATTGGTCCCCTTAAAACTTCGATAGGAGAAATGACAGAAAATGATTTAGAAATGTGCAGTACATTAAATGGTCAATTTCTTTCCGTTTTCACTAATGAAAATTTGGCACAGTTTCCAGAAGTCCGTAAGGTATATAGCGATAGTATAGAAAATAGGTTAAGTACGGTTACTATAAGTAGAAATGATGTGCTTAAGGAAATTGACAGACTGAAACCTCATAAATCGCCTGGTCCTGATGAGGTATATGCTAGAGTATTAAAAGAATGTAGGGATGAGTTAAGTTACCCATTAACATTTTTATTTAACAAGTCATTGGAGACAGGTATAGTTCCAGAAGCTTGGAAGCTTGCAAACGTAGTTCCGATCTTCAAAAAGGTGACAAATCAATAGCATCCAATTACCGTCCCATTAGTCTTACATCAATCATAGGAAAGCTACTAGAGTCAATTATTGCTAGTAAAATTAGAAACCACTTAGATACATTTAATTTAATAAATTCTTCTCAGCATGGATTCACTCAGGGACGTTCTTGCCTTACTAATTTGCTTAGTTTTTTTCTCAGAGGTATATGAAGCAGTAGATAATGACAAGTCATATGATATAATATATTTAGATTTCAGTAAAGCTTTCGACAGAGTCCCCCACGAGAGATTGATGAGAAAGGTTGAGGCGCATGGAATAGGTGGGGCGTTGTTGGGATGGATTAGGTCATGGCTAATTGGTAGGAAGCAGAGAGTCAGCATAAATGGTACGAAGTCAGAATGGGGAGCAGTCAAAAGTGGTGTCCCCCAGGGATCTGTATTAGGTCCTCTGTTGTTTGTTATATACATAAATGACCTTGATTTAGGTATAACTAGTAGGATAAGTAAATTTGCAGACGATCCCAAGATGGGGAGAACAATTGATTCAGATAGAGATATAGAGTGCCTCCAAAGGGATCTAGATACCTTACACGAATGGTCAGTAAATTGGCAGATGAAGTTTAACATTGACAAATGCAAGGTATTAAAGATAGGGAAGATGCATACAAATGTTAAATATAAACTAGCTAATGTGGAATTAGAAAACTCGAATTGTGAGAAAGATCTAGGTGTGTTTGTTAGCAATGATTTGAAGCCTAGACAACAGTGTATAAGCGTTCGAAACAAGGCAAACAGGATTCTCGGGTTCATCTCAAGGAGTGTGAGTACAGAACTGCTGATGTTATCTTAAAACTTTACTTGTCATTAGTGAGACCCCATATGGATTATGCTGTTCAATTTTGGTGTCCTTATTACAGAATGGACATAGATTCATTGGAGAGAGTACACGTAGAATGACAAAAATGATCCATAATATTAGAAATCTTCCGTATAAAGAAAGGTTGAAGAAATTAGGCTTACATTCGTTAGAGAGACGCAGAGTTAGAGGGGATATGATAGAGGTGTTCAAGTGGGTTAGTGGGATTAACAAAGGGGACATGACAAATGTACTAAAGCTCAGTGATAGCGAAAGAACTCGTACCAATGGTTTCAAATTAGATAAATTTCGTTTCAGAAAAGATATAGGCAAATATTGGTTTGGTAACAGAGTTGTAGATGGGTGGAATGGACTACCAAGTGCTATAGTGGGATTAAAAACGATAGGGAGCTTTAAGATAAAATTGGATAAGCATATGGACGAGAAGGGTTGGGTGTGAAGGGGGATCAGCAGGGTTGGGCCAATCAGCGCTCTGCAGACCCCCGTAATCCTGCGTTAATCTCTAACCGTTTTGGTAAGATGATCCTCAGGGTATTAGAGTGTTGAGCCTATAATTGGGCTTTGTAATTGGGGTTGTGTGGGACAGGGATCTGCCTTGCTTAGGCCAATCGGCTTTCTGCAGACTCCCATTTTCTTATGTTCTTATGTAATATTCATACAGGGTTACCAAATAAAGTCCGCTAGGTAGTAAATAAATGCCAAAAATCGCTAGAATAATGGCACAATCTCTAGAATATAGCTCTAAAATGGCTCAAATCTCCAGAATATAGCAATAATTCGTGCCGCTAGATGTAAGAAGTTGCCTCTAGATCGAAGTAATTATACCTCTAGATCTAGCGGGAAAATAGCTAGATTGGCAACACTATATGCATACCCTTTTATATATATCTGATCAGGGCCACACAAATACACTAGAGCAATTTTGTTTTATTCGTATTATTATTATTATTATTAGTAGTAGTAGTAGTAGTAGTAGTAGTAGTAGTAGTAGTAGTAGTATTTATTATTATCGTTATTATTATTATATACCGGTATATATATATATATATATATATAATATATATATATATATATATATTATATAATATATTTATTTTTTTTTTTTTTTTTTTTTTTTTTTTTTTTTTTTGACGAGCGGTGTTCATTTATATTAAGGTATTCATTTGAGTGGAGAAAGTGCTATGCTGATTTCTGGAGCATATAAATGTATTCTTCGTTGACGCCATTACCTAAATATATCTGAATAGAACCATATATAATATACGAGACGAATTTTGTTTGTCAAGAGGCGTTTTCTTAGTGTATTACTTTGAATGGAAGAAGTGTGATGGTGCTTTATGGAACATGTACACTCGGTCAAAAAAGTATCTGAACCCGGACGCTGATCATCTGGTGTGTACAGCTCGGTAGTATAGGTTGTAGGTCGTAGGTAGTAGGTCTTAGATAGTATAGGTAGGTAGTAGTATAGATGGATATAGCTGCAGGTAGATATGCCAACCCCACCGAGCTGTACACACCAGATGGTCAGCGTAAGGTGCAAATACTGTTTTGACCGAGTGTACTTGTATTCTTCATTGAGACCATTTACAATATACGGTATATGTGATTAGGGCAACACAAATACACGAGAGCATCTTACATATATGATAACTTATTACTTTGAGTGGAAGAAGCGTGATATTGATTATATAGAGCATTAGCATTATTGAATACGGGCAAATAGTGTCTCGGGCATGTTTTTTTTATTGGATGGTTTCAACTATATTTCATCATAGTGTTTGTATTATTCAGTAACATCTGTGGCACCTTTCACTGCAGGCGATTGTATAACTATTTTGAATAATATATAAGCTTTCCTGCCGTGTGTTGAGCGAGCAACATTATACGTGCTTTGTATATTTTTGGCATTACTATTGTTCCCTTTTCTCATTAAGAGTTGTCCGAGCACTGAGGATTATAGCAGTGTACCCTATATTCCGAAATGTTTTCTCTTGCAGCCCTCTTAATTCTTTCAATTTCTCATGTTTTTCTCTGTTTTCTCTGAAAGCTTTTGATCTGACTTTCCCATTTGGAATTTTGGCTTATGACTATTATAACAATAGTATCGGTAATTATAATAATGTATATACAAATGGTTCTAAATCTATTACAAGCCAAAATGCCACTAATAGTCTTAAGGATCCTAAGAACGCTTTCCCTCGTTTTCCAAAATTACCACAAGGCAGATTATGGGGGATCAAAGCCGAGCTCCGAAACTGGCCCTGCAGGGGATGGTGAGTAAATTGAGCAACGAATCTGCTCATCCCTTATGGAGAGGAGATTAGGAGAGAATATTGATGATGTTGAAGGTGCTGATGATGAGCGTGGTGGTGATATTATAAATGGCGTTGAGGGTAGCCTAATTATGATTGCTATAGGTTGTTATGGTGATGACTATTAAATGTTTTAACCCCCTCCGTCAGTTAACACGCGATCGATCGCGTATGTATATGGTTTGGACCAAACACCGATTTTGACGCAATCGCGTATATAAATTTGGGAAACTTAGTGTTAACTTAAGTTATTATATACGCGATCTCGTAACTAATCTTGTGCACGTGCTCGGTGAAGGGCAACACTAAATGTGGAGCTAGTTGGCAACTTCCTACCGAGCCAGGCAGTACCAGATGTAACAGTTCACCCACATAGTGGCAAATAGTGTGTTGTCTGTCCACAGATCAATAAGTTGCCCTGATGACGAAAGCCGTCGTATTAAATGTTAAAGGTGACCATGCATGTCTCAGTACAAATAGGTCTCGGTAACCTACCAGCTAAATGCTACTGATATTCTATGGATCCTGTGAACGCTTGCTCTTGTTTCCAAAATGTCCACAAGGCAGATTAGCCTATGTGGGGGTGGCCGACTCAAAAACAGAAAACAAAGAATAGTATATAGATAGATACATTATGGGGAATGAAAACCGAGAGCCGAAACTGTCTGCATGCAGGGGATGTTGAGTAAATTGACCACTGAATCTGCTCATCACTTAAGGGGGGTCACCGGCTTTTTTTTTATCTTTCTCTCCTTTTCTCTCTTTCTCTGGCTTGTATCCATTCGGCCCCATTCATCCAACTTGGTCCAAAAAACCGACCCATCTCTTCTTAAAAGTGATAGTGCATGTTATTTGTATTGGGGATGAGCAAAACAAGTATCACCCGAACACCCTAGTTCAAGATAAATTTACGCATATTTCGGTAGATAAATTGTTTGGCCAAAGGTTCGCTATCGCTCGCCAGGAAAAAACATCGACACCTAAATGACACAAGAGGTCTCAAAATCTTCAAAGTAGTGAGGCTGAACATGATAGAGAAGGAGGTCCAAAACAAATTCCCCGCAGCTATTACCGGCTCTACCCCGAGTTAAGGGGAGACTGACCGTTTGTTTGGTCTATTAACTCATTTATTCATATGGTTTTTTTAGTTTCCTCCCTAGACCTCCATCAAGCTTAGAAAAACACCCCCTAGACCCCCCCTGTCAAGATATATTTGTAAATTTTTCGGTCGAAAAATGTCCCGGCCGATGGCCGCTTTCTCTTAAAATTGCAGGCTCGCTATCGCTCGCCAGGAAATAATCGATACTGAAATGGCACGAAAGGTTCTAAAATTGACAACGAAATGGGGCAAAAGGTGTTAAAATCGCCAACGAAATGGGGCAAAAGGTGTTAAAATCGCCAAACTAATGGGCGTTCGGCCCATTAGTTTGGCGATTTTATAATCTTATAATCTCAAAACTAGTGGGGCTAAACATTAAGGAGAAGGCGGTCCAGAAAAAAGGTCTGCCTCCCCTTAAATCTACGTTTGGCTACTTCAGATGATTTAACTCTTGTTCATCATACACACCCTCTTCACCAACTTAGCATTATGTGTTGGTATCCACAAACACAACTCTTTAGCTTATTTCACTCTACTGCACGGCATCTTCAAGTTACGTTTGGCTACCTAACTTTACACACTTGTCTTGCTGTGTGTATACCCCTGGACTCTCCTTCACTCTCCTATTCTCTCCACTTCCTCTCACTTCTTCCTTCCCCTCCCTCCCTTCCTCTACTTCCTTCTCCCCTCTCCTTCCTTTCACTTCTTCCTTCCCATCCTATGTATTATTTCCCCTACGTTCCTTCCTCCTTCCCTTCCTTCTTTTCTCTACTTACTTCTCCCCTCTCCTTCCCCTTCATCCTTTCACTTCTTTCTTCCCCATCCTATTTGTTACTTCCCCTCCCTCCCTCCCTCCTTCCTTCCCTTCCTTCCTCTACTTCCTTCCCCCCTCTCCTTCCCCTTCATCCATTCACTTCTTCCTTCCCCTCCCTCCCTTCCCCCTTCCCTTCCTTCCTTCTCCTCCTATGTGTTCCTTCCCCTCCCTCTCTTCCTTCCTTCCCCTCTTTGTTTTACCCTCCTCTACTTCCTCCCCCCCCCATCTCCTTCCCCCTCTTCCATCCTCTACCTCCTTCCCCTCCTTGCTTTCCCTCCTTCGTTTATCTCCCTTCGTCTTCGTCTTGCTCTGTGCCTCACTAGAAACATTTTCCTCTCCTGGCCGGCAACGATTTTTCGTGTCAAAGGCGTTTTTCTCCTAATGTTCATCAAGGGTGTTTTTTTCGTTGTAGCAAAGACATTTTCTCCTATTTTTTGTAGGCACTTTCTTTCTTCATTATAAATTGTTTTATACTCATCGCCAAGGATATTTAAATCATTAGCTGTGATTTTCCCCATGTTTACTGAAGCCATCTTGGTCTAAGGTATTGTTCTCATATTCTTCAGCAGAAACCTTTTTGTCATCCTCTTTACCTAATAAACTTTCTTATTTATTGACAAATGTTTCACTCTTCAAAGGTATTGTCCTTCTTTCTCATCCTTTTCATCATCATCATCACCACCATCATCATTATCATCATCAAAGGCATTTTCATCTTCCGTCTCATTAGTAGTATTTTCCATATTTACTGGATGCATTTGTATAGTTATAAAAGTATTGACTCCCCTTTCCTGAAAGATACGTTATTTTGTATTATCAGAGGTATTTCCTAATTACTGAAGATATATATTTCTAATGTCAAAATTATTTCCGACCTTAATGGAGCCCACCTCACATTTGATCTCTTTCTCTCCCTCTCTCTTTGGCTTGTATCCATTCGGCCCCATTCAGCCTACTGTTTTAAGACGTTTACCCCCATCCAGCTTTCAATATTTTCCTGGCGAGCGGTAGCGAGCCAGCATATATGTATTTTTGTTTTGACAGCAAGCTAAATTTGTACATTTTTCGATAGAAAAATTTCTCCGGCGGAGCCGGATTTCTCCATACAATGCTGGTTCGCTATCGCTCGCCAGGAATATATCGACACTTGGATGGGGATAAACATCTTAAAACAGTTGGTTGAATGGGGCCGAATGGATACAAGCCAGGGAAAGAGAGAAAAGGAGAGAATGAACAAAAAAGCCGGTGACCCCCCTTAAACCAAACGTTTCGTCCACTTCATTCAATAACACCAACCAAATTCTACGGAAAATAATCCACCATTAGAATGTAACTTATTATAAATAACCCGGCATGGATACTGTTAAGTCTTACCAGGTACCGATATGGGTGGGAATTGAGAGAGTGTGAGTACATTTATACACATTACTTGTTCTTTTGGAAAGCTATGGAGTCTGCAATTGTTAATGGCAATTTAATCATGCTATCCCTATGACTGATTCTTCCTAAGCTGAACAAAATCGGCTTGGAGCAACTAGCATAGTATATAATATCGCTACACTAAAATGGGTTAAAGGTATTTCCTGCTATTCGCTGAAATATAAAGGAAAATATTGTGAAACATCTTGCCTTTCTTTCTCACACAAGATATATTTTCTCTCTCCTCGGAAAACATTTTCGTCCTCTCCTTGGTAAATATTATTCCTCCCCTTCACCTCTTCTGTCCTCTTCTTTATCAGGACTCTATATTCCCTTCTTCTTAACACTAGCGGATCCGACGTTTTTTAGGACGGTTGTTGGGTTGTGACACACATATAGAATCACTGCTCGAATCTATGCGGTGTGAATCTTGGTGGATATTGTGAATCATAATTCGCGACTCCCTGACTTTCAATACAAACCTTGATTACATATTTATCAGCCAATTTCAGCCCCCTATCAAATAATATGCAGAATGAATACGTTAAGTAGACTAAGGACGTTTGTCGGAATATCTGTCATGTGACTGCTGGTCAATTTTGACTTGTGACGCCTTGAGACCTTGAATACATGTTCATCACCCACTGAACTAAGATATAACCAAACACACTACATAGATTAAGAAAACATCCGCAAATCAGTGTATTGTGAATATTGGTGAATCTTGACTCATGACGCTACGTGATCTACAATACAGGTTTATCATCCACATTCAGCTCCCTCTCGAATATATACTGAATATATATATATATATATATACTGAGTAAATTTGCCCGAATCTGAGTAAAGTGAATATTGGTGAATATTGACTTATGCCCCGATACACACGCACTCACACACACACACACACACACACACACACACACACACACACACACACACACACACACACACACACACACACACCAGGGACCTCCTCCCACACCTTACTACCCCCACCAGTCTGCTGTTAAAGGGGATACAACAGCTGTCCCAGTAGCCCTGCCCTGCTAGTCCTGCACAGCTGTTCTCACACTAAAATATGTGTTTATTCCTTTGAACACGATGACATACTTTCGAGTTGAGCTGGTTGCCATTAGATGATTTTCTGTAGCTTAGCATCTACCTCAATGACTCAGAGGTAAACGTACTATCTTAATATCCCATCTATATAAATAAGTACCTCTTAAGCTACACAAGATCGTCTACTGTCAGCCAAAATGATAGATAAAATAATGTCATCGTACTGAAAGGGTTAGAGTGAAAGAGAGCCACATTCAAGGTACGTTAGAGTCAAAATATCTGGACGCACGGATCTTGAAGCAGTTTAAGTCTTAGGATGAGGGAAAGACAAATGGAGGGTGAGAGTTCCATAGTTTACTTGTTGAGTAGATGAAAGACTGGGAAAATTGGTTCATTCTCGGGTTTGAGAGACGGACAGAAAAGGTATGGAAATGTATTGAAAGGCCTGTGCCCCCTACTTTCCGTAAGGGAGAAGGTATTTTTGTACTAGCGGTAGTAGAGAGAGATGCAACATGTTTTTGTTTCTATGTGTATGAAGGAGACAAATTGCAGGTTGCTTGTAACGAATGTCTCCTCTAAAGCCAAAAGAGTGACAGAGCCACATTCAAGGGATGTTGGAGTCTAAATGCCTGGATACATGAAGTTTAAAACAGTTTAAGTCATAGGATGAAAGAAAGATTGATTGAGGGAGGGAGTTCCAGAGTTTATTTGTTGAGTAGTTGAAAAACTGAGAAAACTTTCCAATTCATGGGTTGAAGGAGATGGATAGAATAGGAGTGGGACTGTGTTGAAAGGTGGGTGCCTCACACTCGCCGCAAAGCAGGGGGTATGCACTGAGAGACCTCTGAAGAACACTGATTGTTGTAATAGTGATAGAAGAGTGAAAAAGATGCAACATTGCGGCGTGTAGAAAGAGATTGTTGGGAACTAGTAAGACGGAGTGAGTTGATGAGGCGAAATGCTTCTCATTCTACTTGTTCGAGAAGTGCGGTATGGGTGGATCGTCCCCACACATGCGAATAATACTCAATACAGGAGCGCACAGAGCAAGAAGCTGTGCAGGTGTGAAGAACTCATGGAGACGGTTGAGCACGCCTAACTTCTGGGAAGCTGTTTTAGCAAGAGTGGTAATATGATTATTCCAAGATTTTTTTTTTTTTTTTTTTTTTTAAAAGACTTCCGTCTACGTATTGTGAAAAACCTGTTATCCTCCGGCAAATTGTGGGGTTGAGTGAGTGAAGGGGGGGACAGTGAATGAAGGAGGATACATGTTTTTCATAATACGTGTTGCTAGCCCCAAACGCGCGAGCAACTGTGGCTTTCAACCATCCGACACATCCCCTTTTATTTATGTGCATCACACATGTTACATACAAATAAAGTTTATTTTTGTTTTACCCTACTGTGGAAAGACTACGGATAAACCACTCCTGCCCGGGCCTCACACAGTGGCATGACCCAGTCCTGTCGAACTGAGCTAATGACGCTGGTGGCATTGCCCCGGAGGATAGCCATTCCTAGTCTTTGCTTGAGCCAAAGGGTTTCCCGGGATTCTCCTGAAACTTCTCTTATTTTACGGCCTATTTCATTCACCATCTTAAGGGTGGTAAGGCCGAAGACTACTGAAGTTTCGAATGCCAGGGGCTCGAACTGATGATTTCTGGCGATGGCTTGATATTTTTCTCGCTTTTTATTTTCGGCTATCTGGGCGGCTTCACCTGCTTTGTCGGCGTTTCTGGCGATGTTGGTTGTGGAGAAAGTGTCAACACATGTGGCATCCCACACGAGGCACCGGCCATTCTTGTAAGGGAAAGTGGTCATCCCATCTGGCCGTTTGCCGTCTTCTCTGTGAAGTCCATGTGGTTCGAGGATTGATGCACGGTTAGCACTCTGCGTTGGATGAAAAAGATACGCCTAGAATATTGAGAGAAGATGAAGGGTTGAGTTGTGCATTGTTGAAGAATAGTTGATAGTCTTGAGGAAGATTGTGATGGAGAGATAGAGGGAGAAACTGGGTCTTGGAGGCGTTAAAATTCACAAGATTTTCTTTGCCCCAATCAGAAATAATTGGTTGATCAGAAGATAGGCATTCTATGGCCTCGTCACCTATGTTTGGAATGCTTACATGCTTGGTTGATGTGAAAAACTAGTTGAATAGTGCAAGGTAGTCGTCAGCATATGAGTGGATAAGAATAGAGGTACAGTTGAGTAGATCATTAATGAATATTATAAAGAGAATTAGAGACAGAACAAAACCCTGAGGAACATCGAAGTTGATAGGTTGAGGAAGTAAGCGATGGCTGTCCACAACTGCAGCTATGGAGCGGTCTGAAAGGAAATTGGAGACAAAGGCACAGATAGAGGGATAGAAACCAAAGGATGGTAGTTTGGAAATTAGAGATTTGTGCCGGACTCTATCGAAGGCTTTCAATATGTCTAGCACAAAAGAAAAAGTCTCACCAAAGACCCGAAAGGAGGCTGACCAAGAGTTGGTAAAAAAAGCAAGAAGATCACCAGTAGAGCGGCCCTAAAGAAATCGTACTGGCGATCTGAAAGTAGATTATGGGAAGACAAATTCTTAAGCAATTTTGAGTTAAGAATAGTTTTAAAAACTTTAAAGATGCCAGAAATGAGAGCAATTGGAAGATAGTTAGAGAGCTGGGAGCTGTCACCGTTCTTGGGACAGGTTGATTGGGAGCAAACTTCCAAGAAGGGAAGGTGCTAGAGGACAGACAACGACGGAAGAGTTTGCCTCGGCAGGAAATCAGCACTGAAGACAGTCTTTGAGTACAACAGGAGGAACACCATCTGGTCCGTAGGCCAGACATCTAAATGACATAAAAGGTTTTAAAATCGTTAAACTAATGGGGCGAATTTCTTAATATCTCAAAAAAATGGGGCTAAGCATGAGGGAGAAGGTGGTCCAGAATAAAACTTATCCCTACCAATATACTATGACGCTTTTCTTCCTTGTATTCCGGCTATAATTTGTTGTTGGAAGAAATTAAGAGAGCAGATTTTTTTTGTTTTTAAATAGCTATCACCCCCTCGATTCCTACAGCGGTTTCCGAAACTGTGTATAATCGTCTAATAATAGCCAGATTATAGTGGGATAAGGGTCATGGTGGTGAATGGGTAAACCCTATCCAGTGTTAGGCTAGTCGTGTTTTATGCTCCCTGTTTCACTCCATGAGTTTGGAGAGGTACAGTCGGATACCATAGTCTCTAGCCCACTGATAAATAATCGTGGACTTCATCAATTTCTAATTATGGAAGTATATCTCTGGAAACGAATTTATTAATATAATTTTCAATACATCAACTACAAAAATATATATACTATTTATTAACAAGCAAGTTCTATCCAAAAATCAATTCAGATAGTTATAATTGCATACAACAAAACAGGGGATCCACGAATTCTTATGAGTGGGCTAGAAACTATGGTATCCGAGTGTACATCATTATTTAGCTTGAAGGGGGCCGGGTTGGTGGGAGGGCAAGGGGTGGGGGAGAACCTTCATTAGTTTGAAGGGGGTCTGAGAGTATTACTGTCTTTGCTTAGAGGGCCAACAAACAATATAGATATCTCGAAAATGGCAACAACAACAAAATAATAATAATATGTAAATAAAGCTCAAAATATCTCGCAAAACGTCGTGCCAGATCGTGTTAAGTATACGGGGAACGGCCAATCATAGGATCTACTTAACCAGAGTGCTCTCCGTGCCTACTTACTTACGGTGGTGTGCCAGGTATATCTTCAATTTACCTGTTTTTCTTTCAGTTTTTATGAAGATTTATGTGTTGCTATACTCGCTTGGAATTCAGAGCGACGCTACTTCTATACGTCGAGGAAGATAGAGAGTTACGTAGAGTTACCTACATGAACTCCACAGACCTTGCAGTCTCTACTAGGCAATCTGGATTTAATTCTAACATATAATTTGCTACAAAGTGAAAGGCAAAGACAGCAAAGCAGAAGGCTCTCATCCCAGCCATCACCTCCTCCGACCTTGGGTCTACATGAAGTTTAACTGGAGAAGAAAGGCTCCCAGCATAATGAAATGTTGCTAAGGGGAAATTGCTAGTACAAAATTAAGTTGATAAATAATGTATATTACTGACGTATACAAAACTTAACGTTTTTTTTTTTTTTTTTTTTAATCCAACCTACTCGAGATGGATGTGTAGCATCCTTTTGAGTATGTCAATTGTAATACACGGTCCCACTTTCTCTAGCATTTTGTTCCACTCGTGGACCACACTATAGATGAAGAAATGCTTCGTGACATCGAGATTCACCCTCCTGGTTGTTAATTTCATTCCATTTTTGCAAGTTGATGAACTATTATTGATTTTGAACAATGACTCCGCCTTAGTTTTGTCAAAGTCCTGCAATACCTTGACACATATCAAAGACCTTTAATATCTTGAAACACTCGATTACTGACTTCGCGGTCTTCTTCTCTTAAATGAAAACTTATTTAAAGAGAGAAGAGAAAGAGAGAGAGAGAGTTACATAGATACACAGACCAAAGTAGGCAGGCTGGCCTTAAAGATGTATATATTTGTATTAGTTTATTATTTAATGAAACATATATATAATGTATATATATAATGTATAGATATATTTACCTATTTATTACTTTTATTTTTGACATCAAGGTTTGCCTTTTTGTTTTTGAATTTCATTCCATTACCCCAAGTTTGAGAATTATGTTAATCGTGAATAGCGCCAAATATATTGAATGTGAAAGTATTGGGTTTGGTGGTGGTGTGTGTGTGTCTGTGTATGTGTGCGTGTGTGTGTGTGTTGGGGAGGGGGGTGGGGTAGGGGGGTGGTAGGGCAGGGCATATATATCTTAATTTGAATGGAGGTCAATGTTTTTTAAGAGGATGGCAATCTTGTATACGTAAATTAAAAGAATACAACCGCGTGCAAGATATCTGCGGAATATAATGTTTGAGACACATCTTTTACCAACACTAAGCGATAAACCCTGGTAGTTATGGTAACAAGACTAGTAGCACTGTATGCCAAGTTACTGCTGTCATTTTTAAGAGTTGCATATTTCCTTAAGCATAAATATTAGTAGTATTTAGAGTCTCATTCTAGAAAGGTTAAAGGAATAATATAAGTTAAAAAACAACTGACAAAAACTGCAATGTACTCTCATCACTGAAATATTTTAGGGATATATTTTCACAGTATGTGTGCAGGTTCAGTAATTAAGAAAACCTGCTCTCCTGTACAGTCTTATACCATAGTTTCTAGCCTACTCATAAATATTCGTGGATTTCACCTATTTCTAATTATGGAATTAGATCTCTCGATACGAATTTATGAATATATTATTTTCTATTCATCAACTATAAAACTATATACCGGTATATATTATTGATTGAAGAACAAGTTTTATACAAAGCTCAATCCAGCTAGTTGTACACAGTAACTGCACAAAGATAAACAGAGGGTCAGGAATGCTTATGAGTGGGCATCCAAGTGTACATTTGATTTATGAGGTACGCCTGTCAAAATAGAAACATACCTTGTAACCTAACGAGAACAACTATTAAGTTAATACTATATGTATATAGCCAATAGAGCCATCTGATAGATGTTGCTTGTTATTAATTGTCATTAATATGATTAAGTAATTAAATACAATTTATAAGCATTTTGAATAAAATCGTAGGCTTACTTATATAGATACCTATACAGTATACATGGTCGTATAACCAGGTAGTAACATTTTCTTGTAGACAAACAAGGTTAAAAGAAGTAGCAATTTCAGTATTAATAAGTATTATTTATTACTTCGATATTCCTGGCAATTTTCCTTTGAAGTTCAAGTAATTGGTCAAAGCAAAAACAAGATCGACAACGCGCTAAACCCGCGCCGGTGATCTTCTCTGGGATGGGTGTGCTGTTTTGGCTCTCACGTGCCAATTGTATTAATGTGGGCACGTCTATCAACATGCTAAAGTTTGGCACCATATCTAAACAAATAAGAAGACTAAACATAATGGTCTTATTCAAATGCTTCCTTCAATTCTAAACTTATATAAGAACAACAATAACAAGTCAATCATCCATTGACCTTCGGAGTTCTACCACAGATCAAATTCAGATACAGATATATCCAAATATCGTACGTCATTTGTATATGTAGCCTACTGTGTTACTTTCAGAATTATCCTAAACATTTACCTCAAGCTGCCACAGAAAATGTTGCCTGGGAAATCATTTAGAGAGAGAGAGAGAGAGAGAGAGAGTCAGAGAGTCAGAGTCCCCTATTGACCTGAAGTGAACTGAACAGAGGTGGTATAGAAATTCCCCTTTACGCCACATCCTCTCGGTGAAAGGATGACTCAACCAGTAGGCCATTTCGACTAGTACCTTTCAACCGTTTTCCATCTCAACCAATACTACGACATTAGGTTCTATTTTGTTAAGGGGAGATGGGCGAATATATGTTATGATTTATGCATATTTTTTATTATTTTATTAGTTTCCTCCCTAGCCCTCCATCAAACTTAAAACAAAATACATCCATTAAATCCCCCTTCTAGATTAATTTGTAAATTTTTCGGTAGAAAAATGTTCCCGGCCAAAGGCCGGTTCTTCCAAAACTGCAGGCTCACTTTTGTTTGCCAGGAAAAAAAATTGAAACTTAAATAGCACGAAAGGTCTGAATATTGACAAAACAATGGGGCGAAAGGTCTTAACATTGACAAATTAATGAGCCGAACGTCATAAAATCTGAAAACTAATGAGGCTAAACACGAGGAAGAAGGGGGACACTGGTTTAGCTGGCACTGATTTTGCTGGCACTGGTTGATAGCTAATGGTCGAATTTTCCTGAAGTCCATCTCATACAACTAGTTTAGCTTGTGGTCCTGGTTAACTTGGCACTGGTTGATATCCCTCGGTTGAATTTTCTGAGAGCCCATATTTTACCCCAGGTTTTGTTGACATTGGTTGTTTTGGCAGTGGTTGATATTCAGTTTAAGGCGAGGAGGCTGATGGACTGTTGAGGGGAGATGGGTTGTTTTTCTGGTCCCCTTTCTCTCCCGTGTTAAACTCCATTTGTTTTGAGACTATAAGACGTTTGGCCCATTAGTTTGGCGATTTTAACACCTTTCGCCCCATTCCGTTGTCAATTTCAAGACCTTGTGTGCCATTTAGGTGTCGATTATTTCCTGGCGAGCGATAGCGGGCCTGAAATTTTAAGAGGAACCGGTCTTCGGCCGGAAAGTTTTCTACCGAAAAATGTACAAATTTATCTTGTCTAGGGGGTGTTTTTTTTAAGCGTGATGAAGGTCTAGCGAAAAATGGTCGTCTTTTCCGGTAACCCATCTCTCTCCCCCCTGGTTTAGCTGGCTCTGGTGGATTTGACAGTGGTTGATATTCAGTTTAAGGGGAGGCACTTGTTGTTTCGAGACCTCCTTCTCCATCATGTTTATCCCTGTTAGTTTTGAGAGTTTAGGACGTTCACCCAATTAGTTTGGCGTTTTTAGGACCTTTTGTCCCATTTTTTTGCCAATATTAAGACCTTTTGTGCCATTTAGGTGTAACAAAAAATCCTGGCGAGCGATAGCGAGCCTGTATTTTAAGAGGAATCGGCCTTCGGCCGGGACACTTTTCTACCAAACATTTTTACAAATATATATCGAAGGGGGGTCTTGGAGGTGTTTTATTAAGCTTGATAGAGGTTTAGAGAGCAAACTAAACCCCCTCCTTAAACCATTGAGCCGAACCAGTAATTCATGCTGTACTATATCGTCTGGGTCCCCTCAATGGTCGTCTTTTCCGGTAACCCCCCCCCCCCCCTCCTGGTTTAGCTGGCCCTGGTGGATTGGCACGGGTTGATATCTAATGGTCGAGTTTTCCAGCATCTCTCCATTCTGGTTTAGTTGGCACTGGTTGATATCTAATGGTCGAGTTTTCCAGCATCTCTCCATTCTGGTTTAGTTGGCCCTGATGGATTGGCACTGGTTGATATCTAATGGTTAAGTTTTCCAGCATCTCTCTATTCTGGTTTAGTTGGCCCTGATGGATTGGCACTGGTTGATATCTAATGGTCGAGTTTTCCAGCATCTCTCCATTCTGGTTTAGTTGGCCCTGATGGATTGGCACTGGTTGATATCCAATGGTCGAGTTTTCCAGCATCTCTCCATTCTGGTTTAGTTGGCACTGGTTGATATCTAATGGTCGAGTTTTCCAGCATCTCTCCATTCTGGTTTAGTTGGCCCTGATGGATTGGCACTGGTTGATATCTAATGGTTAAGTTTTCCAGCATCTCTCTATTCTGGTTTAGTTGGCCCTGATGGATTGGCACTGGTTGATATCTAATGGTCGAGTTTTCCAGCATCTCTCCATTCTGGTTTAGTTGGCCCTGATGGATTGGCACTGGTTGATATCCAATGGTCGAGTTTTCCAGCATCTCTCCATTCTGGTTTAGTTGGCCCTGATGGATTGGCACTGGTTGATATCCAATGGTCGAGTTTTCCAGCATCTCCATTCTGGTTTAGTTGGCCCTGATGGATTGGCACTGGTTGATATCTAATGGTCGAGTTTTCCAGCATCTCTCCATTCTGGTTTAGTTGGCCCTGATGGATTGGCACTGGTTGATATCTAATGGTCGAGTTTTCCAGCATCTCTCCCTTTCACCACCTGATGGATTGGCACTGGTTGATATCTAATGGTCGAGTTTTCCAGCATCTCTCCCTTTCACCACCTGATGGATTGGCACTGGTTGATATCTAATGTTTATGTTTTCCAGCATCTCTCCCTCCTGGTTTAGCGGGCCGTGATGGATTGGCACTGGTTGATATCTAATGGCTAAGTTTTCCAGCATCTCTCCCTTTCACCACCACTCTTAAGGGGGACTGGCTGTTTGTTTGGCCAATTAATTAATTTATTCATATATTTTTTTAGTTTCCTCCCTAGACCTCCATCAAGCTTAGAAAAACACCCCCTAGACCCCCCTTCAAGAAAAATTTGTAAATTTTTCAGTAGAAAAATTTCCCGGCCGAAGGCCGGTTTCTCTTAAAATTGCAGGCTCACTATCGCTCGCCAGAAAATAATCGACACCTAAATAGAGCGAAAGGTCTTAAAATCGCCAAACTAATGGGCCAAACGTCTTATAATCTCAAAACTAGTGGGGCTAAACATTAGGGAGAAGGGGGTCCAGAAAAACGGTCTTCCTCCCCTTAAGCCCTTCTTCTTTCCACGTCTCCTTTTCAAGCCTCCCCCAACAAAACAGAGAAACTTTTATTTACCCTCCGTGTTTTCCCCGAGTTTCTGAATGCCGGACCTTTTCCCAGAGAAACTCATCGCCCAGTATTCCGATTTCCAATTTGTTCACAGAGGGGAGTTTTGTCGAGGGTTGTATCTATTCGGGCCCATTCAACCTACTCTTTTAAGACGTTTACCTCCATCCAGGAGTTGATTTTTGCCTGGCGAGTGGTAGCGAGCCCAAATGTTTTTGACAGCAGGCTAAATTTGTACATTTTTCGATAGACAAATGTCTCCGGCGAAGCCGGATTTCTCCATAAAATTCTGGCTCGCTATCGCTCGCCATGGAGAAATCGACACCTGAATGGGGATAAACGTCTTAAAACAGTGGGCTGAATGGGGCCGAATGGATACAAGCCAGAGAAAGAGAGAAGAGGAGATAAAAAAAGCAGATCACCCCCCTTAACAAAATAGAACCTAATGTAGTAGTATTGGTCGAGGTACAAAACGGTTGAAAGGTACAAGTTATTTATATATTCTCGCCTGTTGGGTATTAGCGTTAACTTACAAATGAAAGATGACTGGGGCAAAAGCTGATGTGATTTTTAAATGCTTGATCCATAGTTCAAGTAAATACTTTAGTGGCACAATCTGTTATCAATTTCCTGTGAGTATAGCAATATACAGTATTTTTTTTTTTTTTTTTTTTTTTAAGAGACAATGAACGGAGGAAGGAAAAACACAGATAAACCAAAACGGTCCATGTGCCTAAAGGCATCCTCCATTCATAAAATGTTTGTAACAACTGGATTTAAACATTTGTAGATTGTAAGTTTGTGGAAAGCAATTCGAGGGAAGTGAATTCCAAAGAGTAGTAGTTCTAGGGATAAATGAATTTTGATAAGCAGAAGTTCTGCATTGTGGAGGAGAAAGTGTAAATTCATGGGCGCTCTCAGCTGCCCTAGTTCTACGGGGAAAGATGTGGAGAGGCGGCACAATTGAAGCAAGTTCCTCGGAACAATTGCTGTGAAAATATCTGTAGAATAATGCAAGGGATGCAACGTTTCTTCGATTGGATAATGTAGGAAGGTCCTGTGTGATTGCAGGGTTATTGATTAATCGAATAGCTTTATTTTGAATGTTGTCCAACTGCCTCAATGCAACCACTCCACTTCCACTCCACAGAGGTGAACAGTAATCATATATGTAATAATAATAATAATAATCGTCTGGTTACTTATATAGCGCCCGTATCTCCTCCTTCGAGGATTCTCAAGCGCTTGACACTTCTTTAATCAACCAGAGACCATTACCCATCTCCCTTGCTCATGGGGAGACGGTAACTGCCGGTTATATCTCAGAAAAAACATTTCAACCTGAGCGGGGATTGAACGCGAGACCTGCAAGATGGGAAGCAGGCACGCTATCAACTGAGCCAGCCAGACGGCTATATATATATATATATATATATAGTATATAATGTGTGTGTCTGTGTGATCTGTAGTATAAGCTAAAACAAACTCAGATATTGCAAGCGTTCGTTTGTTTACTTACTTTATTTCAGAGAGGCGCATTTGATGCACCTCTATTAGAAAGGAGTTAGCCTTTAAACTAGAGATAACCATTTATTGCCTTAATAAGTGTGTATTTAATAAGTTAGTATGCAGGCATAAGTATAATAACCTAGATTGACAATTCATATACTTAAGGGGAGATGGGCCGTTTTATGGTCTATTATTTAATGTATTCCTATATATCTTAGTTTCCTCGCTAGACTTCCATCAAGCTTAGAAAAACACCCCCTAGACCCCCCTTCAAGATAAATGTGTACACTTTTCGGTAGAAGAATGTCCTGGCCCAAAAGGCGGTTCCTCTTAAAATGTCCGGCTCGCTATCACTCGAAAGGAAATAATCGACACCTAAATGGCACAACGTAATGGGGCGAATTTTGTTAAAATCGCCAAACTAATGGACCAAACGTCATATGATCTCAAAACAAATGAGACTTAACACGAGGGAAAAAGTGGACCAGAAAAACGACCCATCCTCCCCTTAATGATAACATTAGTTGCATTCATGTATTTGCCCATGGACCAGGGTGAGAATCGGTGGCATCTAGAAGGGTTCTAATAATATACTAGACTTTTGTTCCTAGTTTCGTTGATTAAATATTTCGAAATGATATCACTTATTAGCCGTTTATTGGAGATTATACTGAAAAATTAACACATTTA
Source organism: Paralithodes platypus (assembly GCA_032716605.1). Classification (NCBI taxonomy): domain Eukaryota; kingdom Metazoa; phylum Arthropoda; class Malacostraca; order Decapoda; family Lithodidae; genus Paralithodes; species Paralithodes platypus. The sequence goes on along the minus strand of CM064562.1, from coordinate 13,621,280 downwards.
TGGCAAATCAAATATATGGCAACACGAATAAAGTGAATTTATGACAAGCGAACATACGACAAAGCGAACATAAGACAAAACGAACATAGGGCAACACGAGCTTACGACAAAACGAACTTACGACAAAACGAACATATGACAACACGAACTTATAATAAAACAAACTTACGACAAAACGAACGTAAGGCAACACGAACTTATGGCAAAACGAACTTACGACAAAACGAACATATGGCAACATGAACTTATAATATAACAAACTTACGACATAACGAACGTAAGGCAACACGAACTAATGGCAAAACGAACTTACGACAAAACGAACATATGGCAACATGAACTTATAACAAAACAAACTTGCGACATAACGGACGTAAGGCAACACGAACTTATGGCAAAACGAACTTACGACAAAACAAACATATGGCAACATGAACTTATAACAAAACAAACTTACGACATAACGAACGTAAGGCAACACGAACTTATGGCAAAACAAACTTACGACATAACGAACTAATGGCAAAACGAACTTGCGATAAAACCAACTTACGACAAATCGAATTTACGGCAAAGCTGACTTACAACAAAACGAACTTGCAAACGAACGAACCTACGAAGGAAAGGATAGCCTCAGTCATTCATCCAGCTGCAGACACCTTGATCCACTCCCCTCCATCACACAGCGGAGGCCCCGAGTAAATAAAGTATACCTCTTCCGTCTTCATGGGACAAGATCCGACACGCTTTTCTTCTTTCATGGCTGGCTGTCTGATATTGTGCTTTATATAGCCAGATAAAGAGACAGCCGACTCACTTTTCTTCCATGGGTTTTATATCTTGATTTATTCAAATAGATAAACAGATAGACAGACCAAGATATTATATGCGTTTCTTCTTCATGGGTGGCTGTCTTATATTTTGTTTTATACAGATAGCTAAAAAATATATCTTACACGCGTTTTAAGCAAAGCTTGCTACGATATACCTTATTATAGACAGACAGGCTGATAAATTAAAGCAAAACAGGGTCATAAACAGGCAAACACAAGAAAGAGGCAGATACACATACAGAGGTAAGACAGCTGCATGCACACAGACAGACAGATAGCTAAATGCCATACAGCTATACAAGCATGACAGACAAACAGACCCAAGAGTATAACAGACATAAAGAGAAACTGATACACAGAGGAGAAAAGGCGTACATAGAGACATGCAAAGTAAAGCCAGAAACACACATACATACAGACCGACAGGCAAAGGTAAATCAGGAACAGACATAATAAACAAAAACAAATCACAACGGCAGAGCTAGAAATAAAGAGACACACAAACAGATAAGGAATGATAGACAGCACAGCAGACAGCTCAATGTAATATATAGATAGCCACAGACACAAACAAACGCAATAACAACACAGAAACGACACACAGGACAAATACAGACAGACACAAGGAAATAAAGGAAAGACAAAAGACAGAGACACACAAGAAAGGCTAAGAAACAGACAGAGAGAGAAAGCTACACAATACCGTCGTACAATGGCTATCAATTCCTCCTCCTCTTCTTTCTTCTCCTCCTTCTTATCTTTCTCCTTTTGTTTATCCTTCTCCCCTTCCTTCAGCGTTTATTTATTTTCCTCCTCTATTTCGCTTTCTCTTTCGTCACCTTCTCCTCCTCCTTCTTCTCCTAATCCTCCCCTTTCTTCTCCTTCACCTCCTTCTTCTTTTTCGCCTCCTCCTCCTCCTTCTCTCAGTCCTTATCTCCGTCTCCCTTCTCTTTGTATATCTGTCTTCATCCTTTCCGCACTTTCCATCTCTTTCCATCATCTTAAAAACAGACGCAGTTTACGACAATAATACTTGTCCGATGCCTTAGTAATCAGTCATACGAGAGCTTCATCTCATTTTCTACGAGGTTGTGAAATGAACTCTACTATTTAATGTAGAACATGTTGAGTAGTAGAAGTTGTTCAAGCTGGTCTATGTCTCTCCTAAACTAAATAATATAAAACATTATATTCCGTAATTATAAATGGCCTTACCAGAGCGAAGTGGTTAACCCCGAAACGATGACGCTTTCTGCGTTATAACTTTCATAAGACATACAGTATATCGATTACTTTTGGAAATCAAAGAAATATAAGGTATCTCTCTTAATCCTAAAAGCGCTAAGAAGTCCTTCCGTTTATATTGTATTATATTTTGTTTCCAGTTTGCTCCATCCAGCTTTAAAACAAAAAACAAAAAAACACAAAAATAACAAACAAACAAATCTCCAAGATTTGTTTTATAATTGTCGTGAGAATATTGTCCAAGCCAAAGATTACAGACTAGCTACCGCCCGCCAGCAGAAACTCGACACCTAAATGGCACAACATTTCTTAACATTGACAAGGAAATGAGGTGAACGGACTTGATATCGCCAAACTAATGGGGCTAATATCTTAAAATCTCAAAAATTAAAGGGGGTAAACATAATGGAGATGGAGGTCCATAACCGCCCCTCCCACCTTCCTAAGCTGAATAAAATCGTCTAACACACACTCTCTCTCTCTCTCTCTTCCCCTCTGTTCTGATTATAGCGCACTGTCCCTCTTCCCCTCAAAGCACCAGCATATTTTCGTCTCACTCCAATGAATCATCCCCTCCCCTCTTTTCGTTTATATCAGCAACCTCTGATATATCATCAACTCATATCATCAACCTCTCTCCCCATTATCAACTCATATCATCAACCTCTCTCCCCATATCAACTCATCTCTTTTCAAAATAATCATCCTGTTTCTAATTATTTTAAGCAGTCTGTATATACTTTTTGTTCTGCACATAATCAATAATTCATCTTTGTTTTTTCTTCTTAGCTTGAATTAACCCTTTGAGGATTACAGTGAGTTGGGGCCCTGCCATATATTATATTGCTCTAATATATACAGTATATATTAAACATGTTCATGAAACCATTTTGCTCTTAGAATAATTGGCAAACTTGAATGTTGGACCTCCATTGACTTTCATATTAAACCGGAGTGTTCCCAAGAATTTTGGGGGGCGATTCTTTGAAATTCTTTCGATTTCGATCTTCTTTTCGTTTGAAAATCTCTAAAACCTCCCCTTATTCAGTCTAACCTAACCAAAATAACCTGACGTAACACAGCAAAAATAAATGAAAAATAAAAATGTCTAGCAATAATAAAATTATTATTGTCTGGATTGATGAGCAGGAATATGAGTAGACCACGAATTAATGGACTCATATCTTAGATCGTCTAGATGTTTACGCTTCTTTAAACCCTTCTGTACCGGCGACGTATTATTGCTTGGATTTCAGCGACATTTAGACGATTTTATCAAGCTTAGGAAGGATATAATTATACATGGTAGCTGAAAGGATTAATTTATATAGTGTGTAGCCTCTTTATTGGTAGAGGTATTTCCTAAGCTGAATAACATCGTCTAAATATTGCTAGAATAAAATGAAAAAAGACGTCTCCGGTACAGAAAGGGATTAATGATATAATAATATTTTCCCCTCACATAATCGTCCCCTCGCCCTTACCACCCTCGAATCATCAACCCATTTAGTACGTTAACCCTTTCACGCATATGACGCGATTTTGATCCTATTGGAGATACTTTAAAGCCATTGTTACCATCAGGGGTATTTATAAACCTTTAGTTTAGTTACTTCAACCTCTGCAGTTGTCTTTGAGTTAGCTGTGGGCAGAAAACTAATTTTGGAGAGGTAATTATAAGAGTGAGAGAACTCTATTTCTTATTGCTAATCTGGCAACCTCTGCGTCATTAAAGCGTGAAAAGGTTAACGTCGTACAGTATGTCTTTTTATTCTAACTATCCATAAACCACTGTTTCAATTACGGAAGTACGCCTCTCAATGAACAAAATAAAGACAATCGGAAAAAGAGCTTCCTTCGTCTCCTAATGCTGCTTCAGATATTGCGTAAAATCGTCAAATAAAAGTAACCAGAATAAAAGAAAAAAAGAGGCATCATCATACTGAGAGATTTAACACCATCAAATCGGTGACATAATTTTCACTATCTTGTGTACCCCCAAACGGAAGCTTAGGATGAATCTAGAGAGGTCCGATGAACTAACAGTATCTTATCATATTTCTTCAAAAGCTTAAGGGGGGTCACCTGTTTTGTTTTATCTTTCTCTCCATTTCTCTCTTTTCCTGGCTTGTATCCATTCGGCCCCATTCAGCCAACTGTTTTAAGATGTTTATCCTCATCCAGGTGTCGATATCATCCTGGTGAGCGATAGCAAGCCAGCATTGTATGGAGAAATCCGGCTTCGCCGGACACATTTTTCTATCGAGAAATGTACGAATTTAGCTTTCTGTCAAAATAAATATATATATATGCTGGCTCGCTACCGCTCGCCAGGAAAATATTGACACCTGGATTTGGGTAAACGTCTTAAAACAGTAGGCTGAATGAGGCCGAATGAATACAAGCCAAAGAGAAAGGGAGAGAAAGAGAAAAAAAGCGAGGTGGGCTCCCTTAATGATTTGTTAGCCCAGAATAAGTCTATCGTAGTGAGAGGTTTGCCTATATTTAACCCTGTGTGGTCTTTTTGCAAGCCCGATTGGATTGGAGATTTGAAGACGTGTTACTCCAATAAAATGGTGATTATAAGACAATTTGTCCAATTCATTGTTTGCGAATCTATAATTTAGGAGAAACGGTTCTTTGGCCGGGATTTTTTTTTTTTTTTTTTTCCTTTTTTTTTTTTTTTTTTTATTAATCAAAGTAGTACAACATTTATTTGGAAGGGATCTAGAAAGCGTGTCTAGCTTGACTGAGTCTAGATACCAAATATTATATAGTGCTCAACAAATATACAAACAAAAATAGTCAAAACCCTCGATAATGATAATACACGCGACAATAATTATATCCCCTTCAAATGTCGGATCAACTAATGTTAATCTTGCTTCCTCCACCTAAAGGGAGCCCCCTTCGCTATTTTGTTTCTCATTCTCTCCCTCTCTCTTTGGCTTGTATCCATTCGGCTCCATTCAGCCTACTGTTTTAAGACGTTTACCCCCATTCAGGTGTCAATATTTTCCTGGCGAGCGGTAGCGAGCCAGCATATATACAGTATATCTTTGTTTTGACAGCAAGCTAAATTTGTAATTTTTTCGATTGAAAAATGTCTCCGGCAAAGCCGGATTTCTCCATACAATGCTGGCTCGCTATCGCTCGCCAGGAAGAAATAGACACCTGGATGGGGATAAACGTCTTAAAACAGTTGTCTTAATGGGGCCGAATGGATACAAGCCAGGGAAAGAGAGAAAAGGATAGAGAGATAAAAAAAGGCCGGTGACCCCCCTTAACAAATTCCTCTCCTTAGATTATCGGCTTCCCTTCACATTTTCCCTCCCATCATTAATAATTCCTTTCCTCCTCTCTTCATCATCAGAGCTTCCCATAATTATATCCTTCTCATTATCAGTCTCATCAGTAATTCATCAGCCGACTTCATGAATAATTATTGATCTACTCACATCAATTATTCTTTTTTCTTTTCTTTATCGAACCTTTCTTTTCATCGGTCCTCCTTGCTTATCATCAATTGCTTACATCATATCATGGGTTCCTTCTCTCATATCACCAATTTATCCCCTCATATAATCAATTCCTCCCCTCATACCATCAATTCCTCCCCTCATACCATCAATTTAGCCCCTCAGGACATCAATTCCTTCCTCACATAATCAATTCCTCCCCTCATACCATCAATTCCTCCCCTCATACCATCAATTCCTCCCCTCATACCATCAATTTAGCCCCTCAGGACATCAATTCCTTCCTCACATGATCAATTCCTCCCATCGCTTCATCAATTTTTCACCTATTTTATTCGACCATCTCATCACCAACCTCCCCACCCCTCCTCTCTCGCTCTCGCTCTCTCTCTCTCTCTCTCTCTCTCTCTCTCTCGCTGTGTCTGTCCGTCTCTCTCTCTCTCTCTCTCTCTCTCTCTCTCTCTCTCTCTCTCTCTCTCTCTCACACACTCACACTTACACGCACACTTACACACACACACACACACACACATACTCTTTGCTTCGACCATACATCGGCTTTGTGTATTGCCAGAAAAAAACCCAACACAATAAAAACTGAGAATATATCGTTTCACAGGGATTCGAGCCGGGTGTCTGAAAAAATAGCCCGTGACGAGGTTGATGGGTCACGGGATTGTTTGGTGAAGATTGGGTGTGATTGTAATTGTGTGTGTGTGTGTCTGTGTGTATGATTGTGTTGTGTGTGTGTGTGTTGTGTATGATTGTGTTGTGCGTGAGTGTGTGTGTGCGTGCGCGAGGGAAAGAGAGAGAGAGAGAGAGAGAATACAAATAAACCCTATACAGCATCAGGATTTTTAAAACTGCTAATTATTATAATGCTTTTTTATTCCAATTATGAGCGTGACCCTTATTAGTGTGTGTGTGTGTGTGTGTGTGTGTGTGTGTGTGTGTGTGTGTGTGTGTGTGTGTGTGTGTGTGTGTGTGTGTGTGTGTGTGTGTGTGTGTGTGTGTGTGTGTGTGTGTGTGTGTGTGTGTGTGTGTGTGTGTGTGTGTGTGTGTGTGTGTGTGTGTGTGTGTGTGTGTGTGTGTGTGTGTGTGTCTGAACATTTAGAACCTAAAATGAGTATGTTCATATTTTCCGGCTATAGGCGAGTGTCTTTAGTATATTGACAGTCTACGGATGTTCTCTCTCTCTCTCTCTCTCTCTCTCTCTCTCTCTCTCTCTCTCTCAACTAGAATTATGTCCTGACCACCTCGTTTGGATCGTTAAGTCTGTGTGGCCACTGTGTGTATGTAAATCTCTCTCTCTCTCTCTCTCTATCTCTCTTTCTCTCTTTCTCTAAGTTGAATGCAGTAAGATTTGCACTTATAGAATTCTAAACTTGAGCGACCCTGGATACATATATTGCGTTGCCGTCAACAATATTTTATAGACTTAATGTTTGTATATTAGCATCAGAAATACCTCAAACACGTACACTAAAATTGGCAAAGCTGTAGGGTGTGTTTCCTTTGATTATTAATACCATATTCAACAAAATGCAATCGGCTGTGGGCAAACTTGTTTTTGTTTGTTTTTAAGTCTGTGATTATCAATGTATTCTTCTAAAAATAATATGTTTATGATAATTGTAGTAAATTCAGTAAACAAATTACCGCATCAATACTCTGAATAGCATTTTGGTTAGCATTTAGGACAATAAGGACATTCGGCGCCAGGTTGCATTATATTGTAAAAGTCATCTCCGTGTCCACAAGCCTTAGGAGAGAGAGAGAGAGAGAGAGAGAGAGAGAGAGAGAGAGAGAGAGAGAGAGAGAGAGAGAGAGAGAGAGAGAGGAGAGAGACGAGAGAGACAGAGGAGAGAGAGTGAGAGAGAGAGAGAGAGAGAGAGAGAGAGAGAGAGAGAGAGAGAGAGAGAGAGAGAGAGAGAGAGAGAGAGAGAGAGAGAGAGAGAGAGAGAGGCAAACCAGAACCAGGGGTTGGGGTGGGTGGGTATTGTATATATTATCTGTTCATTATAGGCAGGCCAAAAATCTTGATCCCAACCTCTCATAACTCAAAACGTACTTCAATCATTAAGCTGTTATTTCTACCAGTTTGGAAGAGTCGACCAGTAAATAGGTATGTGAAATTACAGCCCGTTTACTCCAGCCCATCCTGCGTTACAAGGTTTAGAGTTTAGGGGAGATAGGCCGGGTTTTTTTGGTCTATTAATTCGTTTATTCCTATTTAAACACGGGTGGATGGGACTCGTTAGCCTTGGTAGGCAACTCATCTAGGGGAGACAACCTTATACAAATCCGGGTGGATGGGACTCGTCAGCCTTGGTTGGCAACCTGTCTAGGGGAGTAAACCTGATACAAATCCGTACTGCTTACCTAAGGGTAAGGCAGGTTAGTGGATGGATTAGCCGAACACCACTGTAGAAAAATAGTGCTAACAAGATACACAGAGGAGTCGGACGGATCCTAAATTGAGTGGTCAATCCTGTAAGTCCTTCACTAAACTGGCTCGGGTTGTCCCTCTCACAGGGAATGGGTCCGCTTGGGGGCATTCTGTGTATGGCCACCCTCGTAAGGGGAGTAAGGCGTCCGGCAATAGATAGATAGATAGATTCCTTTATTTATTAGTTCGTCGCTAGACCTCCTTCAAGCTTAGAAAAACACCCCCTAGACCCCTTTCAAGATAAATGTGTATATATTTTGGTAAAAAAAGGTTCCGGCGAAAGGCCAGTTCCTGTTCAAATTTCAGGCTTGCTATCGCTCGCCAGGAAACATGAGCAAAACGTGAGGGAGAAGAGTCTTAAAAAAAAATCACGCGAAAATTGCAGTATCTCTTCCATCTTTATGCTGCAGGCTCCAAAAATGCTTATATTGTGATTCACCATTACCCCCTAGCCCTCAACAGAGAGAGAGAGAGAGAGAGAGAGAGAGAGAGAGAGAGAGGGAGAGAGAGGAAAAGGAGAGAGAGAGGGGGAGGTGGGGAGGGGAGTTAACCAGAACGAGGGAAGAATAAATAAGCGAGAGAGGGAGAGAGAGTGAGACTGAAGGAGTGAGACCAGCTGTTGGGGTCACAAACTTTGACATTTTTCCGTGCCTGGGTAAAAACCTGAAGCTCATGGGACCAACACCACAGGGATGTTGATGTACAGTCGGCCTAATAAATCACGTCCCAGCTATCATTACGTTTGGATCGCTCTGTGCTGTATTAATGTCTTCAGATGTTGAATAGGGTGAGTAAGTGTAGGAACATGTTTGTATATCTCACTTGAAATGCATATATTAAGTTTAGATATGACTGATACCAATTACTGATCAAAATATAATTGGTGTCGAGACATCACTTATTAGGCCGACTGTACGTACTCTTTTATATTTATGCGATACAGCCCAGCACTACGATAGAACCCCTGGTGTATAGACTAAACTCCCTATGTATAGAGTACAGACTAAAATTGGGTTGGGAGGAAATACAGAAGATAGAGTAATGTTTTATATTCGTCATTGTCTCGACTCTGTTTAGTTAAAAGGATTATAAGTCAGAGTTAGGTAAAAGGAATATATTTATCTTTGTGTTTCGTTCATTGAGGTCATTTATAAATATCATAGCGTATAGAAACATAGTTATTTTTCCTTTTACGTCATCACGTTGCTTTTGCTAATGTTTGTCGTCGGTCAAAGATAATTGATATCGAAAGTATCTAGATTAACCAGCATATATAACTTGTGTAATTAGTAATTAATGCCACATCCTATTATAAGCCTAAAACAATAATCTTTGTGCTATCACCATTGAGGGTATACAGTATTTTTACTTAAATGAATGTTTTTTTTCTGCACTCCCTTCTCCCTGATGTTTATCCCAATTAGTTTTGAAATTTTAAGGAGTTCGCCCGATTAGTTTGGCGATTTGAAGGCCATTCGTGACAATTAGGTCTTGACTTTTTTTTTCCTGGTAAGTTATTGCAAGCCTGCAGTTTAGTAGGAACGGACCTTTGGCCGGGACACTAGTATGTCGAAATATGTACAAATTCATCTCGACGGGGGGTCTTGAGGGTATTTTTTTTTTAAGCTTGGTGGAGGTCTAGGGAGCAAAAAAAACATAAAAAATAAAATCCCCCTTAACAATCCCTCTACCCCTCTTGTGGCCTTTGTTTCTGTCATAATGTTTCATGTTCTGGGTGTGGTGTCCCGAGTTCGAATCCCGGGAGTACCATATTAAAGTACATTGGGGTTTGTAATTGATGATTAAAGTTAAGAACGGGGTGTTACTTGTAAGGAATAATGAAAACAAATACATATAGTCCATCAAAGTCATTAGTTCTCTAGGCTCGCTAATTACGCACTTCAAACAAGCCTTTGACAATTAGTGCTTATAACGAAACCATTTTTTGAGTCTTTGATATCGTTGAAACTAGATAAGGTTTTCATATAAGTTATTGAGATTGCTTTATGTTTTTTATTTGTTTTATATATATATTTTTTTATTTTTATTTTTTTTTACTTTTGTCTTGCGTTTGTGCGTCATTCATTGAAATACCTCTGTAACTTAAATTCACCGTATTTCTCTCGATATTGGTGTCTTCCAAATAAATAGTTTGTTCTCTTCTACGCAGTCCACCACACCTAGCATAATTGGTTAGCGTAGATTCGTGACCGCGAATACTTGAACATTCTCTTTTTAAGAAGGTGGGGGGGGGGGGGGAGTTATTGTTTGGTAAATTTTGTCATTTATGTATTATTTTATTAGTTTCCTCCATATACCTCCATCGAACTTAAAATAACAACCCCAGGATCCCCCTTCAAATTATATTTGTAAATTTTTCGGTAAAAAATGTACTGGCCTCCTATATCGCAGGCACGCTATTGCTCGCCAGGAAAAATCCGACACTTAAATGGAACGAAAAGTCTTAAAATTTACAACAACAAAAATCCCCCTTAAACCTATAAATCCAAGTTCTAAAACATCCTGAAATCAAACAAAGCAGTATCTCTTTAGCGTTAGACACATATGCAAATGGGGGCGTAGCTATTAATGATCACGACTATACTGGCGGCAAATATTCCAGATTTTATTTATGGTATTTAGATTATTTACAAGGGTTAAAATAGAGAAATGCATAAGACGGAAACGAACAAACTGAAGCCTGAAAATGTTGTTTGCCATTAAGCCGGTGTCACACGAGCCCTTTTTCGAGCAATTTTTACGGGCAATTATGGTCTGGGAGCTTCAGAAATTACACTTTCAATTTCAGCCGCCTAACACAATCTACCTTCAATTTTCTTGCCGATACGAGTGTGAAAAAGTCCCAAAATAATAAGAGAATATACTTGCGCTTAGAAAATTGACGGAAAAAGCGCTCGTGTGACAGCGGCTTTACTCTATAATAATATAAATAAAAGAATCCCTGGCCCAGCTGGAATATTGACTGGCTGTACGTATAAATTAATGAAAACGACATGTTGTAGAATTGACGTCAATTGTAAATAATAACTCACAAATGTTTGCATTTATTCTCCTTTCCTCTGACGCTATTCATAGTGTAGTTTAGATTGATACCCATTATTCGATAATTTAATATCAATCATGGTTATGTGCTGGACCTTTAGCTGTATCGGTGGTGTAATGGTTAGAGTATTGAAGTTCTGCATGTGGTGTCCCAGGTTCTATTTTAGTGAGGATCAGATGCTTTCATTAACCCGTTCAGCATGATCACGTAGTTGTCATCATATTCTGGTTACCATAAGACGATTTTCTTTAACTTTTAATCTACCTCTAGGACTCAAAGGGGTAAATACGATCTCAATAAACCCTCTGAATAACACAGGTCCTTCTTAAACTGCATTAAATCGTCTACTATAAGCAAGAATCAAAGGTGTAAAGGTATCATCGTGCTGAAGGGGTTAATTTCACTTGGAGGTGATTGATATTGGGAGTGAATCCGCACACACGTAACATACCCCGGATGTCTAATCACACACACACACACACACACACAGACATTTGGGCAAGTCTCTTAACGGCGTAGCCTCTGTTCACCTAGCAGTAATAAATAGGAACCTGGTATAAGTGGACGAAGTTGTGACGTCCCATCTGGGGTTGGTGATCGGTTACAAGGTGAGATGGGTATCGTACTGATCAACCTAAGCCTTCGGGTGAGACTGGTACCGTAGTGAGAATGGTACCGTACAGATTAACCCTAAGCCTTCGTTTCCAAATGTCGCCAATTGGCTAAAAATACAGACTACACACACATCCACAGCCATTCCAACGATACACAAACACTTAACATGCATTTCACGCAATACATTCCCAGTTAAGGAGGCGCGATTATAATGAGCTTAGCTCGCATTGCGTGGATTCCCCTTGACGAACAAGTGAGTGAATAACACATAGAGGTAATTCTGCATTCATGACTACTTTGCCAATAGGCGCTTGTATTTACACACACACACACACACAAACACACACACACATAAAGGTAATTCTCTATTCATGACTACTTTGCCAATAAGCGCTTGTATCCGGCTCGCCATGATCTATAATTGGCTATTCGCTGGGTATTGGCAGAGTCAAATCCACTATCGTTCAATTCTGCCGAACGACCCGCGACCAGTGATCTAATAGGTATGACAAATTGCTTGAATAATTAATGTTTGCTTCGATTTTGTATGTTTAGAACCATTGACGTCTAGTCTCTGTTTCTTTTCAGCTGGCGATAAATTGAATCCCTTAGCAGCTGATGACTCGATACTTAATGGAATAGTAACCAACTACTATGTGTCGGGTGATTTTTACTACCGTAAAATGAATAAATATATTTCGAAGGGGGACCTTTGGAGTATTTCTTGAAGTTTGATGGAGTTCGAAGGAGCAAATTTATTAAAACTAATATGAATAAATATATATAAAATATTAAATCAATCTCTCTTTAACTACTCAACTAACTTAACCCTGTGTATCCGAGAGTGATCTATTTGAGCTTCCCCTGTTTCGCCCCACTAACCTAGTGGTTTTAAGACGTTTCATCCCATTCTATATCGTATTTTAAAAGCAAGTGATAGCGAGGCTGCAAATTATGGGGATTTTTTTTTCACCGATATATGTATAAATTAAGCTAGAATTATGGTTTTAATGTTAATGTAACTCCACTGGGGTGTGAGGAAGGGTTATATTTTTCTTAGTTTAGTTGGAAAGCTAAAAAGTAAATTGCTAGACAATGGCTAGAACAATAATTAAAATCCTCAATAATTATTCAAGACACCATAATTACCACCCAAACGACGGATATACTATACCCTGTTTCATTTCATCGGACGGAAAATTTAACCCTTTAGCACCTAATTTCTCGATACTTAATTAATGGAAAAATCTGAAACCACTACGTCTCTGCAGCATAGTAAGACCAAATTTATATAATTAGCTACATATTTCAATAAACAATCTTCAAAATAACTAAAAAATATTGATGGGAACTTTCAATTTACCGTCAGTTGAAAAGAAACAGACTCTATTGACAACCAATTAGCATAGACAAATCTGATTTCCCTCTGTTATTTTAGAATTTGGTACCCTTCAATCATATATATTATTCCTCCGTTTTCTTTTTTCAACTTTTCATTTTTGCCGTCCCATCAGTCTGGCCTACCCAATTGACTGTTCTCCGAATTTTATGACTGCCTGTATTGATGGGACTTCTCGTTGACTGACCGATCATTTTTCACGTCCACCAACATTCAGCCGTTTGTTTACAAGGTTTTTCTTTTCATTTTCGTTATCATAAACATGATTCTTAAAGTGTTGAGCGGTATTTGAAAAGTAGACAGAATGGATAAAAAACACCATCTGAGGAAGAGCACTTTATTGACAACGTTTCGCAGATAGCTTAATGACCTGGTGAAGCTATCTGCGAAACGTTGTCAATAAAGTGCTCTTCTTCAGATGGTGTTTTTTATCCTCGCACAAGGGGTTTGAAATTTCGCCGGGCCTATTCCGTCAATTTCGTGATATTTTCGTATTCCTATCTCCGCAATTGAATGGCCTAACATAGGCTAGACATTCAAGATACAACACTCGCTGTTATTTTGCGAATGGTGCAGACAAAAACTCTCTAGACCAAGTGGTTCAGTTTTGATGGTGAAAAGAAAATGGTAAGTTACTAACACATTTGGCTAGAGAAGTTTACATTACTTATCGGGCTAATTCTGTTTGGGATTACACAACACTTTCAATATTATCTTCCTTTCATTTTCACCATCACAAGTCGATTTTATTAAGCTTAAGAAAGAATTGTTGGAGCCAGAGGGTTAGGTAAGGTATTCTTTACGTTCGTAATTTATAAAGAGCCTTCGCCTAATGTTAACCAGAATGTAATGCAAATAACGTCCTATTATTGAAAGTGTTAACATATTTTACACCAACAAACCGTAAAAACTAATAGTAACACTTCTAGCGTCACTTTGAAGCTACAGTAGTTATACGATAATCAATTAAAGGAAATTTTAGAGTCAACTGTAAATTTGATAAGTGCCTAAAATACTGCATTCATCAACTCTGCGTAAGCAGAGTGGTATCGCCCCCCGTATAGTGGTACATGCTAACCGAAATGTCTGTCTGTCTGTCTGTCTGTCTGTCCGTCCGAGAACTCCTCCTAGACCGTTTGACGGATTTTCACCAAACTTCACACGAACCTTCGGTGCGTGAATGCGACGGTAATTAAATAATAATAATAATAATTTGTGCAATAGTTATGATCTTAGGTCCAAAAACATGCCCCCCCCCCCCTCCCCTTTCAGGACCCCCACCCCCACCCTGTACCTATTTCCAAGCAATGATTATGGCGTTCTGTGTGTGTGTGCCCCGTAGGGGCACACTCACACAGAACGTCATCGTTAAGGGGGCGAGAAAAAAACTCACCCGCATTTGTTAAGTTAAGTTAGTTTAGTTGACATTAGAAGGTGACAATTGTAGAGATAATGATAGTAGTAGTGATGATGGTGGTAATATTAGTGATGATGATAGTAGTAGTGATGATGGTGACAATTGTAGTGATGATGATAGTAGTAGTAATAATGGTGGTAATATTAGTGATGATGGTAACCCTTCGCATAGTTGGGTATGCCGTTTTGATTTTGGACGAAACGGCACGTCTAATTTAGTTTAGTTGACATTATAAGTGATGGTAGTAATAGTGGGGATAATGTTGATAGTAGTGATGATGGTGATTATAGCAGTGATGATGGTTGTAGATTTAGTGATAATGATGACAGTAGTGATTGATAGTAGTGATGATGATAATATTGTCTAGATCTCAAGTGACGGTGTCTTTTCCGTGGATTGACCTCCCTACTGCCAACCCTGGCAGATTGGGAGCCAAAGCGTCACATTTTTCCTTTGCCCCTCAACTTTCCCTTTATAATTGCTGAGGGGCACAGGGCCTTGGGTGGGGCTTTTGTTTCCCGGGCGTTTCCGCACCCTCCTCAGCTCCCCGCCTTTGAGTGGCTTCGGTCACCTGGGCATTATTAGTGGTAAGCTGGGAGGGTTCTGTGGGGTCGCTCGGTTATGGCCTTGGCCTTGCTCGGGACCTTGGGGCTGCTCGGCCAGACAGCCTGAGGAACAGCAACAACAACAACAACAACAACAGTAGTAGATATGATGGTGACAGTACTAGTAGTAGTGATGATGGTCATAATAGTACTTATGATGGTGACAGTAGTAATGATGATTGTAAGATGAAGGTGACAGTATTAGTGATGTTGGTAAGTAGTAGTGATGATGGTGAAAGTTGTAGTGATGATGAGACTAGTAGTGATGATGAGAGTAGTAGTGATGATGGTGAGAGTAGTAGTGATGATTATAATAGTAGTAGTGCTGATATTAATGATGATCGTGACTGGTAGTGATGATGGTGACCGATCGCAGAGTTGGGTATGCCGTTTTGATTTTGGGCGAAACGGCACGTCTACTTTAGTTAGGTTATAATATGAGCTGTTGGCTGACCATTACCTCTGTATTTTATCAACTCTGCAGAAGCAGAGTGGTATCGCCCCCTGTATAGTGGTACATGCCGGCCGAAATGTCTGTCTGTCTGTCCGACAACTCCTCCTAGACTGTTCGATGGATTTTCACCAAACTTCACACGAACTTTCGGTGCGTGAATGCGACGGTAATTAAAGAAAGATTTTTTAAAGTTGTGAAATAGTTATGATTTTAGGTCCAAAATATGGTTCCCCCCCCCCCCCCCCCCCCGCAATGATGATGGCTTTCTGGGGGAGAAAACAACTCGCCCCGCATTTTGATAGGTTAAGTTAGTTTAGTTGACATTAGAAGCGATGGTAGTAATAGTAGGTGACCAATCACAGATTTGGGTATGCCGTTTCGATTTTGGGCAAAACGGCACGTCTACTTTATCAACTCTGCGTAAGCAGAGTGGTATCGCCCCCGTATAGTGGTACATGCCGGCCGAAATGTCTGTCTGTCTGTCTTTTCTGTCCGAAAACTCCTCCTAGACCGTTCGACGGAATTCCTGTTTCTCTTAAAATTACAGGCTCGCTATCGCTCGCCAGGAAAAAATCGACACCTAAATGGCACGAAAGGTCTTAATATTGACAGAGAAATGGGGCGAAAGGTCTTAAAATCGACAAACTAATGGAAGGAACGTTTTAAAATCTCAACACTAATAATGCTAAGCACGAGGGAGGAGGTCCAGAAAAAGCGAGTAGTACCCCCTTAAGTGAGATAGTTATAAGCCTGTTAATTGCTGGAGGCCCTTTTTAAACCGCAGAAAATCGTCTAATAGTAGCCAGAATAAAGATAAAAGAACGGCACCGGTATAGAAGGGGTTAAATGGAGATGGGCTATTTATTTGCTAATTTATGTATAATTTTATTATTTTTTAGTTTCCTCCCCAGACCTCCAACAAGCTGTAAAGAAAACACCCCCTAGACCCCCCTTCAAGATAAACACCCCCTAGACCCCCCTTCAAGATAAACACCCCTTAGACCCCCCTTCAAGATAAGTGTGTACATTATTCGTTAGAAACATGTCCCGTACTCTTAAAATGACATGTTCGCTCTCGCTCGCCAGGAAAAAATCGACACCTAAATGGCACGAAAGGTCTTAACATTCACAAACAAATTGGGTGCAAAGTCATAAAATCGCCAAACTAATGAGGCGAACGTCATAAAATCTAAAAACTAATGGGATTCAACACGAGGGAGAAGTGGGCCAGAAAACCAGTCCATCTTCATCACTTTCTCCCTCATGTTTAGCCCCATTAGTTTTCAGATGTTAAGATGTTTGCCCCATTAGTTAGTCGATTTTAAGACCTTTCGCCCCATTTCTTCGTCAATATTTAGACCTTTCGTGCTATTTAGATGTCCATGTTCTCCCTGGCGAACGATAGTGAGCCTATAATGTTGGAAGAATCGGCCTTCGGCCGGGACATTATTCTACCGAAAAATGTACAAATTAATCTAGAAGGGGGATCTAATGGATGTTTATTTAAATTTGATGGAGGTCTAGGGAGGAAACTATAAAAATAATGAATACATGCAAAAATCCCCCCCCCCCCCCAAAAAAAAATAAAAAAATAAAAAAATAAATAAAGATACAAAAATAAGCAAATAAATACGCATATCCCCCCTTCTGTACCGGCAACGTCCTTTTAAGACTTATTCTAGCTGGAACACTGGAAAGAAACCTCAGTTTCGAACCAACCGGCATCCTCACAGAGACGTGCCAAAACCCGCGACACGACACCAAAGGCCAACACCGTAGCTCCCCGGAACCCTTTGAGAATGTTCAAAGGATCCATTTATACTGACCTACAGCGTTGCGGTCGGAGGTTCCAGCTGCTTCGTCGCCGCCGCTGTTCGGTTGGGTTTGGTTTCCGGCTCCTCGGCGATGATCACCACTCGGTCTGAGGGATCTCGAATCACGTCTTCGAGTCTTCGCGGATCGGAGGGTTGGTTTGATATCCTTCATCAGGTTCCTGGGTCGCGCGTGGCCCTCTTCTTCCTTCGGTGTGTGGGATGGCTCCGGTAAGGAGGGTCGGCTGCCCACCCAACCTCCTCTGCGTCTCGCGCGTTTCTCCTCTTCTCTGTATCATTGCATTTGCTCTCCGATCCAGCTCGTTACTTCTGTGGAGTCTTTTCTATCCTTCCCCTCTTTCTCTCCCCCCTCCCCTTCTATCTTTCATCTCTTCCCTTTCATCTCACCCACACATACACACACAACACACTCACTCATTTCCCAGTCATGCTTATGGTAGTCCATCGTAGTCCGATGATGACGTTCCCTTCTTGCAAAGCAGGAAGAGAAAACCTGCGCATAGAAGAGTTTAGAGTGCCGAGGGAGGTGCGCCTCTCCTTCGGTTCGCGATACCTCGGGGGTCGGGATTTGGGTTCACCGGGTCGTGTTTGGTGGTCTACGCTGGGTTGCTGTGAGGATGGTCTGGTCGGTCGGTGGTTGTGGTTGAGTGGTTGCCTTCCACTGGTCGTTGTTTGGGTTTCTTCGCTGGTCAGGGCATCGGGTTTGGCGCGATTGGTGTTCTCGTGAGGCGTTAGCCGGGGGCCGTGATGTGGTGCTGAGGGTTCGCTCAAGATCATAATAAGTTTAGGTTTAGGTTAGGTTTGATCTTGGGTTCGGCATTGTGTTCTTCGGGACCTAGGGGTTGTTTTGGGGATGAGTGAATAGGTTGAATACATGAGTGGTGTACCGTGTGAATGAGTAAAGTGTGAGTGTCAGCGTGTCTTTGGTTAAGTATGAATGAATGTATATAAATGAATGGGTGATACTAGCCACTGTATGTCCGTGGATGAATGCATGGCACTACCAGCGCATCCTAAGATCGAAACCGAAGCTTCCCTCGCCTGGCAGAGTCTGTCATATCACTATCTGGACTGACATCGAAGTGAAGACTGAGGGGGAGATGAATTATACGACAAAGGTTTATCAACGTGACATGAAGGGTGGGGGGAGGGGAACGCGTGTAACCCCCACCCTGGTCAGCGTGCCACTGAAGGGTTTGATCAAGAGAACCCCTATATATAAACACGCCATAGCCTCTCCCCCTCCCAGAAGTAGATTGTCAGCCACCCGTTCTTGAGCCACGATTTTTACAACTCCCCGTCAACGGACTCCACTCTTGGCTCTTACAATTGAATCTTGGCTCTACACACGAATCTTAATCTTATCACAACGCACTATACTCTTAGATCTTACGAATAATTCTTATCTCAACGGACTCTTATATTCCTCTCTGTATAACTCTTTTTACATGTATTATCTTATATTGCTCTCTTTATATATATATATATATATATATATATATATATATATATATTATATCCCCTCTCATGCATGCATAATTAAAACAAATATTATAAATCTTTAAGGGGGTTGTACTTGCTTTTTATGGACCCCCTTCTCCCTTATGTTTAGACCCATTAGTTTTGCGATTTTAAGACGTTCGTTCACTAGTTTGGCGATTTTGATACCTTTCGCCCCATTACTTTGTCAATATTTAGACCTTTCGTGCCGTTTAAGAGTAGATTTTTTCCTGGCGAGCGAGAGCGAGCCTGTAATTTTTTAAGGAGAATGCCAGGACATTTTTCTAACGAAAAATGTACAAATATGTTTTGAAAGAAGGTATCGGGGGTGTTTTTTTAATCTTGATGGAGGTCTAGCGAGGAAACTCAAAATTTAATATATTAATGAATAAGTAGCCCCCCCCCCCAAAAACAAAAAAAGCACTAGCCCCTTAACCCCTTCTTTACCGGCGACGTCCCTTTCACTTAATCAACTCTGCGTAAGCAGAGTGGTATCGCCCCCCGTATAGTGGTACATGCCGGCCGAAATGTCTGTCTGTGTATCTGTTTGTCCGAAAACTCCTCCTAGATCGTTTGATGGATTATCACCAAACTTCACACGAACATTCGGTGTGTGAATGCGGCGGTAATTATTATTATTATTATTTTTTTTAATTTGTGCAATAATTTTGATTTTAGGTAAAAAGGGAGCAGAGCAACTCTGCCTGGAATTATTGAAGTAGTAGTGATGATGGTCATAATAGTAGTGATGATGGTGATGTAGTAGTGATGATCTTACAATCATCATTACTACAGTTAACATATCACTACTACTATAACCATAATCATTACTACTGTCACAAGTATTACCACTATGTATCCTACTATCACCATCATCACTACTACTGCCATCATCACCATTACTATGAGCTTCATCATCACAACTATTGTCATCACTACAACTTTCACCATCATCACTACTACTCACCATCATCACTAATACTCACACCATCGTCACTACCATCATCACTACTGTCATCATCACTACAACTATCATCATTACTTATCACCATCATCACTACTATTATGACTATCATCACTACTACTAGTATTGTCACCATATCTACTACTGTCATCATCATTACTACTGTCATCATCAATACAAATACAACCATCATCACTACTATTATCACCATCATCACTTCTATCACCATCAATCCCACTATTACTACCATCACTTCTAATGCCAACTAAACTAACTTAACCTAGCAAATGCAGAGCGAGATTTTTTCGCCCCCAGAACGAATCCTCATTACTACAGTTAACATCATCACTACTACTATAACCATCATCATTACTACTGTCACAAGTATTAGTGATGATGATGAGTAGTGATGATGGTGAAAGTTGTAGTGATGATGACAATAGTTGTGATGATGGAAATCATGGTAATGATGATGGCAGTAGTAGTGATGATGGTGATAGTAGGGGATACATGATGGTAATACTTGTGACAGTAGTAATGATGATGGTTATAGTAGTAGTGATGATGTTAACTGTAGTAATGATGATTGTAAGATCATCACTACTACATCACCGTCATCACTACTATTATGACCATCATCACTACTACTTCAATAATTCCAGGCAGAGTTGCTCTGCTCCCTGCACGGGGCGCCCCTTCTTGTTCACTTATCGCCATATACAAAAATATATAATCAACTCTGCGTAAGCAGAGTTTGGTATCGCCCCCCGTATAGTGGGTACCACCGGAAAAAAGTCTGTCGTCGTCGTCGTCGTCCGTCTGTCCCGAAACTCCTCCTAGACCGTTGGACGGATTTTCACCAAATTTCACACGAACATTTGTTGCGTTCATGCGAACGTCAGTCAAAAAATATTTTTTGAATTGATGTAATAGTTATGATTTTAGGTCCAAATATGGTTTTACCCCCCCCCCCCCCACACGCCCAGCAATGATGGAGGCGTTCTGGGGGCGAAAACATCTCGCTACGTATTTGCTAGGTTAAGTTAGTTTAGTTGGCATTAGAAGAGATGGTAGTAATAGTGGGATTGATGGTGATAGTAGTGATGATGGTGATAATAGTAGTGATAGTGATAATAGTAGTGATGGTTGTAGTTTTATTGATGATGATTACAGTAGTGATGATGATGACAGTAGTAGAAATGATGGTGACAGTAGTAGATATGATGGTCATAATAGTAGTGATGATGGTGACAAATAATGATGATAGTTGTGGTGATAATAATGACGGTAGTGACGATGGTGTGAGTATTAGTGATGGTGAAAGTTGTAGTGATGATGACAATAGTTGTGATGATGAAGACCATAGTAATGGTGATCATGGTGACAGTAGGATGCATGATGGTAACACTCTTGACAGTAGTAATGATGATGATTATAGTAGTAGTATTGATGTTAACAGTAGTAATGATGATTGTAAGATGGTGGTGATGATAGTAGTAATGATGGTTGATAGTTGTAGTATCAATGATGATAGTAGTGATTAAGATGGTAGTGACAAAGGTGAAAGTAGTAGTGATTGTCTTTGTAGTAGTGATGATGATCATAGTAATGGTGATGTTGACAGTAGTCGTGATGATTGTGGCAGTTGTAGTGATGATGGCAGTAGTAGTGATGATAGTGGTTGTGATTGATGATGGTATTAGTGGTGATGATGGTAACCCATCACAGAGTTGGGTATGCCGTTTTGATGTTGGGCAAAACGGCACGTCTACTTTATTAATATAATATCCACTGAGAACAATTGAGTCTCAAATAGGCCTCATACTCGTCTCTCTTTACATGCACTATAAACAATTAAGGATTTCAATTTAGTATGAAAAGGGTAATCAAATATCCATAATGATTTTCCCTTTAGAGGTCTAGTATATTTGTAATGATAAGCCCAAATAATATAGGAAGAGAAGCGTTCATCATTAATCAAGGGGTAATACACCATCAATATACCAAGTTGAATATATATATATATATATATATATATATATATATATATATATATATATATATATACCATTAATATACCCTTGCTGTTCAAAGTATGCAGCACAAAAATACTCATGATTTTTTCAGTAAATATTTGTGTCTATGTAAACACCTTAAGGGAGCCCACCTCTCTTTTTTTCTCTTTCTCTCCCTCTCTCTTTGGCTTGTATCCATTCGGCCCCATTCAGCCTACTGTTTTAAGACGATTACCCCCATCCAGGTGTCAGTGAATTTTGTTTTCTTAAAAACAGATATATTGTTACTTTATGAAGCTGGCGAAAGCACGTCTTGTTTCTTTAATTATCATTCAGTTCCATATACTTAGTTCGATATAGGATTACATAAAAAAACTTTTCCATACGCTTAGGCATAAGACTGATAATACCCCTCACATTAAACAAATAAAACAAATGTCTTCTAGCAGAATTAAATTGAATTATAAACACAAACTAGCCTACTAATCCGTCAACAAACCCCAGACTAAACATAACAATACTAGGAACCTCCTTGCCAGTAACTCTGAAGTTCCTCACAGGCACCCGCCGAGCCTAACAAGAAACCCGATCTTGCTTCACGGCTCTCGGGTTTAGCGACACACACACACACACACGACCGACGACCGCATAATCTGGCAATTCTTGACTGGCATTTCTTATTTACTATATATAATTATATATATATATATATATATATACCCGGTATATATATATATATATATATATATAATTATATATATATTATATATATATATACATATTATACAGTATATAATATCAAAGTTAAACCGACATCGCTTGGTGATACCTAAATAAGGTGAAAGAAACCCCATTTCATTTAAAGATATAATATCATACTCAGTGGCCTTGACAAAAGTTGGGTTCATATACTTCACTACACTCAATATATTCTTACGAGCAATGTATTCAAGCATGATTGCCATAGCTAAAGTGAAATATATACCAGATATAACGAATTGTGCATTTACGATCGATAGTATATTGCATGTGTGTGTGTGTGGGTGGGTGGGTGTGTGTGTGTGTGGGTGTGTGTGTGTGTGCTGTAAACAAAAACAAGTGAATAAAAAGTGCGTGCCTGAACATGCAGTCGTGGTCATGAATACTTGAATGCCTTAACCCGTACAATACCAGTGACATTTTTTTCATCATATTCTGGCAACTATAACATGATTTGTATTCAGCTTAGGAAGGACCTCTAGCAATAATATAAGGCTTCCAACTATGTCGAGCAACCTTTTGAACTACCACAGATCCTTCCTAAGCTACATAATATCGCCTATATGTGAGGTAGAATACAATATAACACACATCGCTGGTACTTAAAGGGTTAAAAAGAATGAAAAATAAGGGTGAGCATTGACGCCCAAAGCCAACAGTTTCAAATGTTTAATTCTGAGTACGTACGGCCACAATAACCCTGTGTGTGTGTGTGTTTGTGTGTTTGTGTTTGTGTTTGTGTTTGACATAAAGAGAGAGAGAGAGAGGAAGAGGAGAATATGAACTCACCCACCAATGCCACAACCCCCTATACACCACCACCAAAAAAATAAAAAAAATAAAAATAAATAGAAAGATAAAATGCTTTTTACTCATACGAAAAGGGGAAAATGGTAAAGACCCCCCCCCCCCCCACACACACACAGTTTCTCCTCCCCCAACTCCCAAATTGAGGGTAAATGGGGCCGGTTAGAGGGAGCGAAAATAAGTTGAAATGTTCTCTCTCTCTATTTCTCTCTCTCTCTCTCTCTTTTTCTTTCTGTCTTTCTTTCTGTCTGTCTGTCTGTCTGTCGGTCGCTCTCGCTCTCTCTCCAGTAACGTAAAGAAATTGGTTCCCTCGGGAGCCATAGGGCCATTTTGTCACTGAAGTACTTTCGGCTTACATCCCAAGAATATATAAAGGTACAGTCTACCTAATAAGTGATGTCTCGGGCACCATTATGTTTTGATCAATAATTGGTATCAGAAATATTTACACATGATTTCTTCCTTTCGAGTGAGATGTACAAACATGTGCCTACACTTACCCCCCCTATTTAACATCTGACAGACATTAATACAGCACAGAGCTAGCCAAACGTAAACACAGCTGAGACATGACTTATTAGCGCCACCGTACCACGTCAGATGCTATTTTGGAGTTATTACATTGAGGAGTTTAGAATCATTTACATAAGATATCTATTTATATATTTGTGATTTTATCAAAGCAAATAAATGGTAGGCCACCACATCAAATTTTATGTTTTGAGTCATTATAATATGCAGGTTAGAATCAATTACAATATGCCTGTATTTGAACGTAAATCAATTATCAAAGTAATATCAACTGTGTACATATTTAGTAAAGCAAAATATTGTAATAACTAGTTCAAATTTATATTGTATAGTAAATAAGCGAAATAAATTTGAAGAAAACATCCGATCATTAACGGGGAATTCCCCTACGGAGACGTTAGGCAACGTCACGCGGGCAACTAGTTCAATGTTTTCTAACCTACTTCCTATTGACCACTTGTGAGCTTCGTTCTATAAGGAAGTTGGAGCTGTAGACATAGATATTTAGAAGAATTACTAACTAAAATACGGTTGTAGTAGCTTTATAAAAAACAAAATCCAATTCAACATACTTTTTATCCATGAAAACGTACAGTATTATTGCATTTCCGTTAAATATATATGTTTACGACTCCAACTTCCTTATAGCCTGCAACTTGCAAGTGGTCAACTCTGGCTATCACTGTTCACCACAACCTTGATGGAGGTCTAGGGAGCAAACTAGGCATATATACAAAGATAATGGTAAAAAAAAATCCTTTAATAATATAACATCTTTGTTGATTTGATCGAAGAATCATAAAACAAAATAAAATTAGGCTAGTCAATTTATAGACGGTACTGTATATTCTCATGTGATGGGCCCCCTACATTGAACGAAAATTTCAGAGTTTTTTTTTTTTTTCAATTGAATTCTGCGACTTTCGGAACTTTACAAGTATACTGTATGTCAGAATCCGCCAGGTCTTTAAGGGGGGGGGGGGTTTTCTGGACCTCCTTCTCCCTCATGTTTAGCCGCATTAGTTGGGAGTTTTTATGACATTCGATCCCTTCATTTGGCGATTTTAAGACCGGTTGTGTCATTTAGGTGTCGATTTTCTTCCTGGTGAACGATAACGACCCTGCAATCGAGGAAGAATCGGTCATCGGCCAAGGCATTTTTCTACCAATACATGCACACATTTTTTCTTGGGGGTACTGTTTTAAGCTTGATGGAGGTCTAGGGAGGACTCTAAAAATATTAATAATCAATAATTATATAAATAAACAAATGACTAATAATCTCCCTTTAAATTCATGTGTTTTCACCAACCCACCAGTTAATTTACAAATAAACTTAACTAGTGAAATCGATGAAAAATTATGGTAAAATTTACATTATAATACATCGTTGCTACGTCCACCACTCCTCCTCTCCCTTATCATCATTCTATTCTTCCTCTTATTCCTCCAACCTCTTCTCTTTCTCCTCATCCAATTCCCTTTCCTTCTTCTCTTCCTCCTCATTCTACTCTTCTTACCCTTATCCCCGCCACCTCTCCTCTCCTTCTCTTATCCTCCAACCTCTTATCTTCCTTCTCTTTCTCCTCATCCTATTCCCTTTCTTTCTTCTCTTCCTCCTCATTCTACTCTTCTTACTTTTATCCCCCCCACCTCTCCTCCTCCGTCTCTTCATTCCTCCTTCTCTTCTTCTCCTCCTCCTCCTCCTCTTCTTATCCTCCCACCAATCCTCCTTCTTTTCCCTAGTGTTCTCATTCTCCTCCTCTTTTTCCTCCATTTCTTATTCCCCCATCTCTCCTCCTCCTTCTCTTCCTCGTCCTCATCCTTTTCCCTCTTCCCTTCCCCCTTCGCCAATTCCTTTCCTCCTCCCCCTCTTCTTCGTACCCTCTCCTCCCCCCCTCCTCCTCCTCCTTTTCCCTCTTCCCTTCCCCCTTCGCCAATTCCCCTCCTTCTCTCTCCTCCTCTTCGTACTCCCCTTCCGCCCCCAACCCCCACCTCCTCCCACTCCCCCTCCTCCTTCATTGACTTTCTCAATCGCCGAGTAACTCACTTTAGAAGCCACTCAAGGCGCCACTCTTCAGAGATCATTGGCAATTCAGACACCGGGCGCCATTTTGAGGACACTCGGACACACTCCACCCAATCAAAATGAAGGGATTAAAGGCGGTATGAAACGGGTGATGAAGGTGTCCATATATATATACTGTATATATATATACTGTATTATACAGTACATAATATCTCGTTTATCATCCTTATTATCATGTCACCCAGGGAGGCCACAGCATAGAGAGAGACGAGTGTACAGTAGAATCCCCAAACTGTAGGCTAGAAAAGGGTCAAGTCCAGGCGTCCCTGTAAAACAATTAAAAGACGAGATTTTCACTTACGTTTTTTTTTTCTGGATCCCCTTCTCCCTCATGTTTAGCCTCATTAGTTTTGACATTTTAAGACACCTACCACATTATTTTGACGATTTTAAGACCTTTTACACCATTTCTGTCAATGTTAAGACTTTTCGTGCTATATTTACGTGTCGATTGTTTCCTGGCAAGCGATAGCGAGCTTACAATTTAGAAGGAACCGGCCTTCGGCCGGGACATGTTTCTTCCGAAAAAAAATTACAGATTTAACTCGAAGTTGGGTCTTGGGATTATCATTTAAAGTTTAATGGAGGTAGGCAGCAAACTAAAAATCTCCCCTTAATGCCGACGTTACCGAGACTGACATTTAAAGACAGACTCAGTTCTGGGGAAAAAGGTCAGTCCAACCCGCTCCCGAAATAGCAACTTGACCTATACAGCCTCCTTCGTCATTCGGCTTCACTGGGAGGTCTCTATTCGGCCCCTCTCCTGTGTGGGTTGAGAGTCATGGAGGTTACGAAGGGAAGCAATCGACATAATATAAATAAGAAGAAGAAGAAGAAGATATAACAATTAATCTCCCCTTATATAATGCACTGGTTGAAATCTACTGGTATACAATAATAAACTTATTGAGAGGTACTGGTTGAAATGGTCCATCCACTGGTTGAGTCCCCCGGTCACCAAAGTAGAAAATAGATACGAGATGCTGTTGTAAAGGCTTATTCCTCAAGGGTCCGTGGCACACTCGGCCCTTTCCTGTAAGTTATAGGGGCCGGAGGAGAGCACAAAGGATAGCAAAGCAATAACGTGTGTGTGTGTGTTTGTTTGATCCTCACACACCTCTTGGATCACCTTTACTCTGATCTCAACCCTTCTCTGAGCTTTGGTGGGGCCGCTCTTGGAGATAATTAAGGGGGGTCACCTTCTTTATTCTCTTTCTTGATTGTATCCATTCGGCCCCATTCAGCCTACTGTTTTAAGACATTCATCCCCATCCAGGTGTCGAATTTGTCCTGGCAAGCGATAGCGAGCCAGCTTTTTATGGAGAAATCCGGCTTCGCCGGAGAAATTTTTCTATAGAAAAATTTGCAAATTTAGCCAGCTATCTAACTCATTAAAGAAAATATGGTGGCTCGCAATCGCTCGCCAGGTATAAATCGACACCTGGATGGGGATAAACGTCCTTAAACAGTAGGCTGAATGGGGCCGAATGGATACAACCCAGAAAGAGAAAATAAAGCAGGTCACCCCCCTTAAGGAAAGTAAGGAACGACAGAGACAGTTAATCTTTACAAATAGTATACCCCGGATTCATTAACCCCTTCTGTACCAGCGACGTCATATTAAGTAGTTCTAGCTATATTTAGACGACGTTTTGCAGTCTAAGAAGGATCTGTGGTTTTAATAACTGTTAAGGGAGTTGTTAATTACTGCAGGCACTTTTTAAACTGGATACAATCGTCTAATAGTAGTTGGAATAAAATAAATAATGGGTTAAGAATTGGAGGGGCCGCTAGTGATTTAAAAGGAAAGCAAGCAACAACACGTATTGATTCTCATATATTAATGTATCGGCCCTTTCCAGCATTTGTTGTAAGGACTGGTGGTGAAGATGAAGAAAGCAAATATCAATACATGCTTTGATTCTCATAAAGAGCCTGTCCCCTGTCTTTGATTAATGAACACCGATGGAGATTACGAAGGAAAACAAGAAACAACAGAGGTATAGGGTGATCACACAACTCCCGCTCCTTGCTTGTAAATTGAGATAAGCCTGTGGGAATAACAAAGAAAACCAAGCAGTAACAGATGTATAGTCGGCCAAATAAATTATGTCTAGGCAACAAGCATTTTTCTATCAATAATTAGCATCAGCAATATCTAAATTAAATATATTAACCTAGATGTGTGTGAATTTGTATTTTGTTTGTGTGTGTACATTGTTTTATGTTGTGGTGTCCCTATTTTGGCTCTGTCTTGAGTTGCCCCCCCCCCCTCAACAAAAAAAAGAAGAAGGAAAAGTGGGGATTGGGCCTGAGTATATAGATATATAGATATATAGATAGATAGATAGATATACAGTATACAAACATGTTCATACACTTACCCACCCTTTTCAACTTCTCACAGACATTAATACAGCACAGAGCGAGCCAAACGTAATGACAGCTAAGACATGACTTATTAGCACTACCGTACTAATAATCACTATGGCTCTCGTCGGTTCCCTTATTCACTGACATCTCAACTTCTTGTAACTATGCAAATATATTTATAAACATACAACATAGGAAAGCTACAGATATATGGTGATCAATGTTACCTATCTTTAGGAATTACATATCTCTATACCCTCAAGCTTAAAAATTAACTTCTCTCTCTCTCTCGCTAGATAGAAAGATAGTAAGATAGATAGATAGATAGATAGATAGATAGATAGATAGTGAGAAGCTGCCTAGATTGTACGTTTCCCCATTATTATAATAATCCCTTTTTTAACACTGAACTATACAGTATATGAGTCAATATGTATAAATA
Source organism: Paralithodes platypus (assembly GCA_032716605.1). NCBI lineage: Eukaryota > Metazoa > Arthropoda > Malacostraca > Decapoda > Lithodidae > Paralithodes > Paralithodes platypus. The sequence continues at coordinate 13,592,408 of CM064562.1, read as the reverse complement.
GTCCATTTTATATACCAATTATCTTGAGTGGTAAGCCCTATGTAACGGTTCAGTGTGTGTATAATATGTACGGTAGAGGAGAACAAGGCCTGTGGGAGACGTCGAATGAAGAGAACTCGACCTTAAGATTTATTTATTTATTCATGTTTGAGTTTCCTCGCTAGACCTCCATCAAGCTTAGAAAAACACCCCTTAGATCCCCTTTTAAGATAATGTTTTACATTTTTCGGTAGAAAAACGTCCCGGCCGAAGGCCGGTTCTTTCTAAAATTAGAGGCTCGCTCTCGCTCGCCGGGGGGAAAAAACGACACCTAAAGGCACGAAAGTTCTTAATATTGACAACAAAATGAGGCGAAAGGTCTCAGAATCGCCAAACTAACGGAACGAATGTCTTAAAACCTCAAACTAATATGCTAAACATGAGGGAGAAGGGGGTCCATAAAAAGCGAGTACTACCCCCTTAAAGACAAGTCGGCCGCGGGGAGTAGGTTATGGTGATGCTGTGGTTATGGTAAGGTAAATAAGTTCAGAGAAGGTAACCGTAACTAGTGAGTCATGATATATATATATATATATATATATATATATATATATATATATATATATATATATATATATATACTTTGCGCTTTTGCAGTTGGCAATTATAAACTACAAAATTTTACTTCAAGGTGATTGGTTCATGGTATTGTGCAATATTTGCATTATGTTTGTTTTGCAACTGTAATATATTATGTTATTCGAATACAGTATGATCAGCCAATTAGCCAGAAATCAATTCCTGTAGCACAAAGTGACCAAGTGCAAATTCGGCAGAAAAAAAAAATCGGTGGAGTCCTTTTTGTGACCGATATGTACCGGCTTCTCACACAAGAAAAAATGAAATCTGCAAAAGGCCAATTGGCCCACACGAGGCAGACCTTTAGTAAGCGTTGTTTCCACATAGCGATTTTGATAAGTTAATTTGACTTTCTATTGTCTTTGTCCCAGTTTTGGTTTGTTTAGTTTGCAAGTTTTACATTTTAATTAATACATATGAACTATAATGCTAACTTTTCGATTATCATAACGCTCTTTGTGAATGGCATAGTTGCCACAAATAGTTGAGATTGATGATACGCATAGCGTTTTAACCCTTTGAGTACCAACGACGGTATATTTAGACGATATTATGCAGCTGAGGAAGGATCTGAGGTAGTTTAAAGTGCTGGTCGAGATAGTTTGACGCCTTAATATTGCTGGAGGTCCTTCCTAAGCTGAAGAAAATCGTCTAATAGTTTGCCAGAATAAAAATGAATAGGACGTGCTTGGTACTGAATAGGATTATTGGTCTCCTAACTATGTACTGTATGTAGGCCTATGTATGTATGTATGTATGTATGTATATATTCAGGCACATACCCTATTGCTGGGGGGGTGGCAGACACGAGACAATTAAAGTGCCTATTCTCAGGGTCCTGGACCACTTTCGCGTTCTCTCGCCCCTATCTCTGTCTCGTCGAGTAGGAGAATAAATACTATCAAATATATCACATATATTAAACAAACAAATATATCACTCATACAGAGGTTAAGGGGACAGTGGCTGTTTGTTTCGTCCATTAAATCATTTATTCATATATTTTTGTAGTTTCCTCCCTAGACCTCCATCAAGCTTAGAAAAACACCCCCTAGACCCCAATTCAAGATAGATTTGTACATTTTTCGATAGACAAATTTCCCGGCCAAAGGCCGATTCCTCCTAACATTACAGGCTCGCTATCGCTCGCCAGGAAAAAATCGACACCTAAATGGCAAGAAGGGTCCTAATATTGACAAATAAATGGGGTGAAAGGTCATAAAATCCCCAAACTAATGGAACCAACGTCTTAACATCTCAAAACTAGTGGGGCTAAACATGAGGGAGAAGGGGGTCCAGAAAAAGGGTCTGTCTCCCCTTAATATAGCTGTTCAAACATTGTGCTGTGATATTATTCCAGGTAATCAATCATGCTGATCAATGTATAAGAGAGCATCACGTACATGATAAAAATTACATTCAAATACATAACAAATACAGAGTTGATGAATTTGGCTGTTCATTTGCGCTGTGACATTATTCCAGGCTATATATCGTGCTGATCAAAGTATATATATATCTTGACTGAAGTGCTCCATCTGACAGTGAGCTTGTTTTATGAAAGAGTGTGTGTGTGTGTGTGTGTGTGTGTGTGTGTGTGTGTGTGTGTGTGTGTGTGTGTGTGTGTGTGTGTGTGTGTGTGTGTGTGTGTGTGTGTGTGTGTGTGTGTGTGTGTGTGTGTGTGTGTGTGTGTGTGTAATACAATATACCTGTCGTCAAAGGGATCGTTCCTGGGAAAAAACGAATGGCCCCTGTATATTCCGTGATTGTTCATATGCATGGCTGTTCGTATGTGTGTTAGTGTAGCATGACGCAACGGTCTATATATATATATTTTTGTTTTCTATGTGATTGAGGGAGGCAAAAGGCTGCTATTAGCGAGTGCCTCCCCCATAGTTGAAAGAGTGACAGGGCCAAAATCAAGGGACGCTCGAGCCAAAATGCCTGGACACACGGAGTTTGAAGCAATTTAAGTCGTAGGAAGAGGGAAAGACTGATTCTGGGAGAGAGTTCCAGAGCTCAGCTGTTGTGTAGAAGAAAGACTGAGAGTAACGTTTCACTCTCGGGTTGGAGAGTTGCACAGAGTAGGAGTGGGATTGAGTTGCAAGATGGGTACCACGTGCCCTACGTAAAGGAGGTGGTATACACTGGGAAAGCTCTGAGGAACACAGTAGCGATCGAATAGCGAGAGAGATGCAACATTGCGGCGGAGAGAGAGAGATTGCAGAGAGTTGGTGAGTGGACGGGAGTTAATGATACGAAAGGCATTCCTTTCAACTTTGTCTAGGAGATCGGTGTGAGAGGAACCTCCCCACACATGTGAACAATACTCAATACAAGGACGCACTATGCCCATGGACAGAGCAAGAAGCTGTGCAGGGGAAAAGAACCCCCTAAGGCGGTTGAGCACACCCAGCTTCTGGGAGGCTGCCTTAGCAAAACTGGTAATATGGTCCTTCCAACTGAGAGCAGAAGAAAAAGAGACACCAAGAATATTGAGAGAAGATGAAGGAGTGATTTTTGTATTGTTGAAGAATAAGGGATAGTCCGCTGGGAGTATCTTACGGGTAGATAGATGAAGAAATTGGGTTTTGGAAGCATTAAAGGTAACAAGGTTTTCTCTGCCCCAATTGGAGATAGTATTTAGATCAGAATTTAAGAGTTATATGGCTTCATTACGTTTGTCATTGAGGGATTGCTGGCTGGGGCGCTCTGAAAAACTAATGGAGTAGTGTAAGGTTGAGTCGTCTGCGTATTAATGGATGGGAATTGAGGTACAGTTGAGATCATTTTATAAAAATTAGAAAGAGAATAGGAGATAGGACAGAGCCCTGAGGAACACCGGAGTTTATAGGGTGAGGAAGTGAACAATGGCCGTCCACAACCGCGGCTATGGAACGGCCGGAGAGGAAATTAGAGACACAGGCACAGATAGAGGGATAGAAACCGAAGGAGGGTAGTTTAGAAATTAAAAATTTGTGCCAGACTCTATCGAAGGCTTTCGATATGTCTAGTGCAGTAGAAAAAGTCTCACCGTAGTCCCGAAAGGAGGATGACCAAGAGTTAGTAAGATATGAAAGAAGATCACCAGTAGAGCGACCCTTACGGAAGCCATACTGGCGTATATATATTTGTGAGTTTGTGTTTTATCCTTGTAAATAAGTTATATATATATATAATGTGTGTGTGTGTGTGTGTGAGTGCGACCATTGTAATATAAAAGCGAAGTTTCATTTTTCATCCAGTGTATTGATTATATAATGTACTAATCAATATTGTATGCGCTGGTGTTTATTTAATATTAATTTTTGTTTTGTAGTGTATTTATTGTTTGGCTATCACTAAGGCTCTTAAGTATTAAGTTCGTGGTCAACATAGGACACTGATAGTAGAACTTTCAAAATTTGAGTTCACCAATAATTCCTTAGAATATACAACCGTGGAAAATATATCAGGCATGGAGCAAAGTACCCACCAAGGCTCGGCAAAAAAGAATAGGCGAACACAAAGCAACGAATCCAAACACAAAGCAATGAACCCAAAAATGCTTATATGAAAAAACAGAAGGCCAAACACAAAGGAAAATATCCAACAGTGAACTAGAAGACTATAAAGCATATAGTAAGGTTGGCCAAATAAGTCATGTCTCCGCTGTCATAACGTTTTGCTCGCTGTGTGCTGTATTAATGTCTGTCAGATGTTAAATAGGGTGTGTAAAGATAGGAACATGTTTGTATATCTCAAGCGAAACGATTAATTAAACCTTAGATAGTGCTGACACCAATTATTGATCGAAATATACTTGGTGCCGCGACATCACTTATTTGGCCAACTGTATCCAACACGCCTCCTAAAGCAAAGGAAGGCCAAGATAGAAAAACAAAAACAAATTAGGGGGGTATTTTTTTTCATTTTATTTTTATGTATTTATGTATTACGATTTTTTGTATTATAGTTTTTTCCAAAGACCTCCATCAACATTACAAAAATGTATGTATGTATGTATGTACTCAGGCACATACCCCATTGCTGGTGGTGGCCAACTCGAAACAGACCCCGAACAGAAACAACATTCAAGGGTTCTAATTCTCAGGGTCCGGGACCACTTTCGCATTTCCTTGCCCCTTGCCCCCATCGACACCTAAATGGCACGAAAGGTCTTAAAATTGACAACGAAATGGGGAGAAAGGTGTTCAAATCGCCAAACTAATGGGCCGAACATCTTAAAATCTCAAAACTAATGGGGCTAAATATGGGGGAGAGGGGGGACCAGAAAAACGACCCATCTTCCCTTAACGTGTCGAACATGTTTAGAAGTGCGAGTTACTGTTGTGGGTGTAAAGAAGAAGTTTGCGCTACGAGGCTATGTGCGATACAGTAGGCAACACGAAAGGCCTCACTACTGAAATCGGGCCAGCAAATGCAAAGAGAGGAGAGAGACGCCCCTGTTCGAGTTAACCCTTGGAGTACCATCGACGTGTGTTATATTATATTCTAGCTATGTTTAGACGATATTAGGCAGCTTAGGAAGGAGGTGTGGTAGTTAAAAGGATTGGTTGAGATGGTTTGAAGCCATATTATTGTCTGAGGTCCTTACTGAGCTGTATATAATCGTCTACTAGTTGCCAGAATATGATGAAAAAGGACGTCCCTGGTACTGTACGGGTTAAGGTGGGGTGCATGTAAAGAAAGGTGTTACTCGGAGCGATGAATGCAGTAGACAAAACGATGAGCCTCCCTAGTTAATTCGGGCCAGCAAGTAACACCAAGAGAGATAGAGAGAGACAGGCACTTGGTCTCGTTAACCCTTACAGTACCAGGGACATCCTTTTCATCATATTCTGCCAACTTCTAGACGATTTTATTCAGCTTAGGATGAACCTCTAGCAATAATAAGGCTTCAAATTATCCCAACCAACCTATTTTTAACTACCACAGATCCTTCTTTAGCTGCATAATATTGTCTAATTATAGCTAGAATACAATATAACACACGTTGCTGGTACTCAAAGGGTTAAGGGGAGACTGACCGTTTGTTTGGCCTATTAATTCATTGATTCATATATTTTTTTAGTTTCCTCCCTAGACCTCCATCAAGCTTAGAAAAACAACCCCTATACCCCCCTTCAAGATAAATTTGTAAATTTTTCGGTAGAAAAATGTCCCGGCCGAAGGCCGATTTCTCTTAAAATTGCAGGCTCGCTATCGCTCGCCAGGAAATAATCGACACCTAAATGGCACTGAAGGTATTAAAATTGACAACGAAATAGGGCGAAAGGTGTTAAAATCGCCAAAATAATGGGCCGAACGTCTTATAATCTCAAAACTAGTGGGGCTAAACATGAGGGAGAAGGGGGTCCAGAAAAGCAGTCTTCCTCCCCTTAAGTTGTGTTTGGGATAAAGAAGTGCGAGTGGCTGCGTGTATACAGATTTGGACGCCATGGTGGTACAGTGGAGATGGGTCATTTTTTGGTTGATTTTTTTAATTTCTATATTATTATTCTAGTTTCCTCCCTAGACTTCCATCAAACTTTAAAAAAAAAAAAAAAAAAAAAAAACAGGATCCCCCTCCAAGATCCCCCTCCAAGGTTCCTCTTTAAATTACAGGCTCGCTATCGCTCGCCTGGAAAAAATCGACACCTAAATGGGATGAAAGGTCTTAAAATTGACAACAAAATTGGGTGAAAGGTGTTCAAATCGCCAAACTAATGGGATAAAAACGGGCTAAAATACGGTGCGTATAAAGAACCAAACGACTACAGGCGTTTATATACTGTATATAAAGAAGTTTGCATTACGATACGACTCAGTGTATAAAATGATGAACTCGGGCCAGGTGAAGCGAAGAGAAAAGCGAATATAATGAAGTTTGCATTATGATTCGGCTCTTATAATTATAATGAAGTTTGCATTACGATACGACTCGGTGTATAAAATGTAATATAATGAAGTTTGCATTACGATACGACTCGGTGTATAAAATGTAATATAATGAAGTTTGCATTACGATACGACTCAGTGTATAAAATGTAATATAATGAAGTTTGCATTACGCTAGGACTCAGTGTATAAAATGTAATATAATGAAGTTTGCATTACGATAATTATGACTCAGTGTATAAAATGTAATATAATGAAGTTTGCATTACGATAGGACTCAGTGTATAAAATGTAATATAATGAAGTTTGCATTACGATAATTATGACTCAGTGTATAAAATGTAATATAATGAAGTTTGCATTACGATAGGACTCAGTGTATAAAATGTAATATAATGAAGTTTGCATTACGATAATTATGACTCGGTGTATAAAATGAAATATAATGAAGTTTGCATTACGATACAACTCAGTGTATAAAATGAAATATAATGAAGTTTGCATTACGATACAACTCAGTGTATACAATGTAATATAATGAAGTTTGCATTACGATACGACTCGGTGTATAAAATGTAATATAATGAAGTTTGCATTACGATACGACTCAGTGTATAAAATGTAATATAATGAAGTTTGCATTACAATACGACTCAGTGTATAAAATGCAATATAATGATGTTTGCATTACGATACGACTCAGTGTATAAAATGTAATATAATGAAGTTTGCATTACGATACGACTCAGTGTATAAAATGTAATATAATGAAGTTTGCATTACGATACGACTCAGTGTATAAAATGTAATATAATGAAGTTTGCATTACGATACGACTCAGTGTATAAAATGATAGGTGAAGCAAAGAGGAAAAGCGAATATAATGAAGTTTGCATTACGCTACGACTCTTATATTTATAATGAAGTTTGCATTACGATACGACTCCTATATTTATAATGAAGTTTGCATTACGCTACGATTCAGTGTACAAAATGATGAACTCGGGCCAGGTGAAGCGGAGAGAAAAGCGAGAGAGATGTGAGAGAGGCGCCCCCTGTTTGCCTTCCGCCTCCCTCCACCACCACCGCCAGTAAGGTCCTCCTCTCCCTCCCGGCCCTGAATAATTGAGGGCCCCCGGCTGCTGCTGGGGAAAACACGGCCAGTTATCGACGTGGGTGCTGGCCATTGTGGAATTCTTGGGGTGCTGGGGGAGTGTTATGGGTTGGGATTTATGGTGTTAATGGTGCTTTGTATATGTGTTGCGCATAGAAAGATTTCATTTTTTTTTTTTTTTTTTTTTTTCTATGTGAGTGAGGGAGACAAAATGCAGAACTGCCTGTAGCGAGTGCCTCCCTCAGAGTTGAAAGAGTGACAGGGCCAACATCAAGGGACGTTCGAGCCAAAATGCCTGGACACACGGAGTTTGAAGCAATTTAAGTCATAGGAAGAAAGAAAAACTGATTCTGTAGAGAAAGCGTAGTCAGTTATCGACGTGGGTGCTGGCCATTGTGCAGCTCTTGGGGTGCTAGGGGAGTCTTATGAGTTGGGATTTATGGTGTTCATGGTGCTATAGTCCGTTCATTCTAGGTTGAGCAGGAATTGTAACTCCTAACCTCTCATAACTCATAAAGGACTAGAGTAATCGAGCTAATATTTCTACCAAATAGGAAGATTGGACTACGGAATAGGTGTGGAAATTGACAGCTCATTTGCTCTAGCCCTTTTTTTAGTTACAGAGATTAAAGGTTACAATGTCTGCCCACCCTAGAATGAACGGACTTCTATGTGATGCTGTCTGTAGAGAAAGCGTAGTCAGTTATCGACGTAGTGCTGGCCATTGGGGAGCTCTTGGGGTGCTAGGGGAGTCTTATGGGTTGAGATTTATGGTGTATATGGTGCTATCTATGTGGTGCTGGCTGACGAGAAAACGCTGTGGAACTCTTGGGGTGCTAGGTGCTGGCCATTGTGGAGCTCTTGGGGTGCTAGGGGAGTCTTATGGGTTGAGATTTATGGTGTATATGGTGCTATCTATGTGGTGCTGGCTGACGAGAAAACGCTGTGGAACTCTTGGGGTGCTAGGTGCTGGCCATTGGGGAGCTCTTGGGGTGCTAGGGGAGTCTTATGGGTTGAGATTTAAGGTGTATATGGTGCTATCTATGTGGTGCTGGCTGACGAGAAAACGCTGTGGAACTCTTGGGGTGCTAGGTGCTGGCCATTGGGGAGATCTTGGGGTGCTAGGTGCTGGCCATTGGGGAGCTCTTGGGGTGCTAGGGGAGTCTTAAGGGTTGAGATTTAAGGTGTATATGGTGCTATCTATGTGGTGCTGGCTGACGAGAAAACGCTGTGGAACTCTTGGGGTGCTAGGGAAGTCTTAGGGGTTGAGATTTATGGTGTTCAGGACCTATTCTATATTCTGTTTCTCGTCTACTGACGGTAGATTGCAAAGTTCCCATCAGGATTTCTCAGATATTTTGAAGATTTTGTAGTGAAATATGGTGCTAATTATTTAAGCTTGGTATATACAGTATAGTTTCATAGTTTTCCTTTAAGCATAGAGAAATTAGCTTCAAAGGGATTCAATTTACCATCAGATGAAATGAAACAGAGTGTAGTTTCCGATACCCAGTACAAATGAATCTCGGAATACTACAAGACAAAATGTAACTTACTCATTGAATATTGCCGGAAAATGCGCTCGTGTGACACCGTCTATATACACTGTAAAATATTATGAGCAAATAGTAATTATTGTGTCAATACTAATTAGCCGTTTAAGGGGAGACTGACCGTTTGTTTGGTCTTTTAATTAATTTATTCATATATTTTTTTAGTTTCCTCCCTAGACCTCCCATCAAGCTTAGAATAACACCCCCTAGACAAGATACATTTGTACATTTTGCGGTAGACAAATTTTGAGGCCGAAGGCCGGTTCCTCTTGAAATTGCAGGCTCGCTATCGCTCGCCAGGAAATAATCGACACCCTAAATGGCACGAAAGTTCTTAAAAAAGACACCGAAATGGGGCGAAAGGTGTTAAAATCGCCAAACTAATGGGCCGAACGTTTTATAATCTCAAAACTAGTGGGGCTAAACATTGGGGAGAAGGGGGTCCAGAAAAACGGTCTGCCTCCCCTTAACCCGTCCAATACCGGTGATTTTTTTTTTAAATTATCTTCTGGCAATGATCAGACGATTTTATTCAGCTTAAGAAAGACCTCTAGCAATATTAAGGCTTCGAACTATCTCAAACAGCCCTTTTAACTACCACAGATCCTTCTGACGCTGCATAATATCGTCTAAATATACCTAGAATAAAATATAACTCCCGTCGCTGGTACTCAAAGGGTTAACGAGATGCAAAATAATATTTGCATTATTTTTGCTTTGATGTTACAACTCTTGAATGGATCAATATAAGTATTTAATGAAAAATCACCCTTTTTGCTAACGAATTTTCGGAAACTTTAAATTGCAACGTTGAGTCAGCTCCCGAGAGAGAGAGAGAGAGAGAGAGAGAGAGGGAGACAGAGAGAGAGATAGTATACTGGATATATATATATATATATATATATATATATATATATATATATATATATATATATATATATATATATATAGAGAGAGAGAGAGAGAGAGAGAGAGAGAGAGCCAATACCCGAGATAGATAGAGAGAGCGAGTAAGAGTGAGAGTGGCCGAGTTAACCGAAGTTTTCACACAGTTTCGACCACTTCTCCCCCGGGTGTAAAATGTATACTTCCCTCTCACTTTAAAGGGGTAGTGCTTGTTTTTTGGAGTATATATATATATATATGTTGTATGTTATAAAAATCGCCATCTGTAAGTGGCACCGATTAGCGTGTCGCCCATCGGTAATTTGTGTAGGGTTTTTTCCCCTAGATAGGTTGCCCGCCAAGGCTATCGAGTCCCATCCACCCGGAAACACCCCTTTCAGATACCAGGGGGACAGCTATCACCAGAGACACCTCTATTACAGGGGGACCACACCCCTTTCAGATATATACAGTATATATATATATATATTAACTTTGTTTTTTAGTTTCCTCGCTAGACCTCCATAAAGCTTAGAAAAACACCCCCTAGACCCCCTTTCAAGATCAATTTGTACATTTTTTGGTAGAAAAATGTCTCGGCCGAAGGCCAGTTCCTTCTAAAATTACAGGCTCGCTATCACTCGCCAGGACAAAATCGATACCCAAATGACAGGAAAGGTTTTAGTATTTACAAAAAAGAATGGGGCGAAAAGTCTCAAAATCGCCAAACTAACGGAAGGAACGTCTTAAAAGTCGCAAAACTAATATGCTAAACATGAGGGAGAAGGGGGTCAAGAAAAAGTGACTACCACCCCCTGAACCAACGCCGACTTTCAAGATCCCACACCAGACTAAGGCAAGTAAAACACTAATTCAATCGCCCACTTTTTTCCGGCTAACTTTTGATCGGCCGCTTCAAGTCGGTATCACACGAACACTTTTTCCGGCTAACTATTGATCGGCCGCTTCAAGTCGGTATCACACGAACACTTTTCCGGCTAACTATTGATCGGCTGCTTTAAGTCGGTATCACACGAACACTTTTCCGGCTAACTATTGATCGGCTGCTTTAAGTCGGTATCACACGAACACTTTTTCTGGCTAACTATCGATCGGCCGCTTTAAGTCGGTATCACACGAACACTTTTTTTTTTTTTTTTTTTTTTTTTTTCTTTTTTTTTTTCCTGGCTAAAATTTGATCGGCCGCTGGAAGTCGGTATCACACGAACACAATTCCCCTCGACTTTTATCAGCACCTCTGGTCTGGCAGCTTGGGATTTATTATTCTAATGAATATTGTTCTCACCAAATTTACCAATCTTCAATCGAGTTTTCGATACCAATACAAAAGATGCCAGAAAAGTTGACGCAAAAATGTTGGGAATATAAAAATATAGGCTTATTTTTCCATATATAACTTTGCTACATAGATCTCCGTCAACCTTTAACAAAAATACACCCCGAAGACCCCCCTTCGAGATCATTTTGTACATGTTTCGGTAGAAAAACGCCCCGGCCAAACCACCGGTTCCTCCTATATTACATACTCGCTGTCGCTCCCTAGGAAACATTCGACACGTAAATGGCACAACAAGTCTAAACATTGACAAAGAAATGGGGGCGAAAGGTCTTAAAATCGCCAAACTAATGGGGCGACCATCATGATATTTAAAAAAAATAAATAAAAAATGGGGCAAAATATAAGAGTGAACACTCCCTCCCCCACCCCCCTGGGGGAGGGGGAGTACAAACAGGGGGAGGGTGAATACAACTTGGAGGAAGAGAACTATAACCAGGGGAAGGTGGAGTACAACCAGGGGGGGAGGGGGAGTACAACC
>CM064562.1:13488020-13575520 GCA_032716605.1 Paralithodes platypus | reverse complement strand
CTGCCACTAACGTGGCAGGACTAGGAAGTTAGTAGGGGACATATGGGTTAGTAACTGAGGGGAGGATAAAGTTATTCATTTACAAACGCAGTCAGTCGCGGGTTTGATGCGAGATATTTGTCTAGGCGGAATTTAAATGAATCAACGGTGCTGCAGTCTATAACGTCTCGGGGAAGCCCATTCCACAAGTTGACAACTCGATTGAAGAAGAAATTCTTAGATTCGTGCGAGTTAAAAGATTTACCAATAATTTTGCAACCGTTTCCCCGCGTGTAATTAGATTGGTCGATAGTGAAGTACTTACTACAGTTCATATTGTCGATGCCTTTGATGATTTTGAACACTTGAATTAAGTCGCCTCTTAATCTGCGCTGGGTTAAAGGAAATAGATTTAATTCTCTAAGACGCTCTTCGTATGGTTTGTCATAGGGTTGATATCTCTAATAGGATTAAGTCCTGGCCACCTCGCAGGGATCGTAAGATCTGTGTGACCAGTGTATCTATGTATATCTATGCAAATCTCTTAAGATATTGAATAACTAAGTGGGTGTGGCAGTGTAGAATATAACAAGAAGTCATTTTGAATGCAACCGGCACCCACTCCAGGAATATTGAGCTGACAAAGTTTACTGCTAGTTTATGTGGAAACTTTACCGCATAAAATATTTGTACTTCCCGAAACTAAATTCCTTGCCAAAGGGTAAATTGTTCACCAGTAAAACAGATTGAGACGAAGTAAACAGTTCCTTGCATATGTTGCAATGAAACTACTGCAATATACAATATCTCTCATATTTCACTAACATTATCTTCCTGGAACGAGCCAAAAGGTTTGTCGGATACTATTCTTACAATGCCTAGTAACCCCCCTCCCCCCTATTCCTCTCTCTCTCTCTCTCTCTCTCTCTCTCTCTCTCTCTCTCTCTCTCTCTCTCTCTCTCTCTCTCTCTCTCTCTCTCTCTCTCTCTCTCTCTCTCTCTCTCTCTCTCTCTCTCTCTCTCTCTCTCTCTCTCTCTCTCTCTCTCTCTCTCTCTCTCTCTCTCTCTCTCTCTCTCTCTCTCTCTCTCTCTCTCTCTCTCTCTCTCTCTCTCTCTCCTGCCACTCGTCATGAGAAGAGGAGACACCTGAGCACTCGACTCTGTATTATGAAGCTCGTGAAGCCTCATAAACCCCCACCTACCTACCTTTCTGCCACACTCACCCAACCATCCCTGCTTACTTACCTACCCACCTACCTACTGTCTAATGCCTTTAACGTTACCACCCACCTACTAACACCCCTACCCACTTACTTTCTATAATACCACTACATTTACCACCCACCTACTATCGCCCCCACCCACCTACCATGAAATTTGTAGAGCTACGACGCAAAGCCATAAAGTTAATTAAGCAAAGTAAAAAGACCTTAGAGTTACATATTGCGAATCAAAGTAAAACAAACCCGAAAGAATTCTATAGTTATATCAGAAAGAAAAAAGTCGCTACTTCAACTGTTGGACCGTTAGTCGATGAAAATGGAGAATACACCAAAGACGAAGAACAAATGAGTAATGCCCTCAATACCTTCTTTGCATCAGTTTTTACAACAGAAGACCTCAGTGATATCCCTACACCATCGCCGATTCAGATTGATAATTCAGATGTTCTAAGCAATATCACCGTTACAGAGAGAGAAGTATTGAATTGTTTAGATAAACTCAAGGTAAATAAAACGCCTGGACCTGATACAATCTCGCCTAGAGTTCTAAAGGAAGCTAAGGATGAGCTCTCTAAACCACTGACATTACTATTCAATAAATCCTTGCAGTCTGGAACTATGCCCGATCAGTGGAAGCTAGCCAACGTAACACCGATATTCAAAAAAGGCAGCAAATCCCTACCCAGTAACTATCGTCCAATTAGCTTAACCTCAGTTGTATGTAAAATGCTAGAAACGGTCATACGAGACAGACTCGTAAATCACTTAGAGGAAAATAACATACTTAAAGATACTCAACACGGCTTTCGTAAAAACGTTCCTGTTTAACAAACCTCTTAGACTTCTTCCACGATATCCTCAACCTCTACGATGAGAGTAAAGCTGTAGATATTATATACCTTGATTTTCAAAAGGCCTTTGACAAAGTTCCCCACAAACGTTTACTGCTAAAACTAAAAGCGCATGGAATACAAGACGGTGTGTTGAAATGGATAGAAAATTGGCTCAGCGACAGAAAGCAAAGAGTAGTCATAAACGGTAAGGCATCAAAATGGACCAATGTAAGTAGCGGGGTACCCCAGGGATCGGTACTAGGACCAATTCTCTTTCTAATTTACATCAACGACATAGATGAGGGTCTCACCTGTACAATCTCAAAATTTGCTGACGATACAAAAATTGCAAATAGCGTACTCTCAAAAGAACAAGTTGACGATATGCAACACAATCTAGATAAATTGTCATGTTGGGCCCAAATTTGGCAAATGAGTTTCAATGCGGATAAATGTAAAGTACTACATATCGGATACCTAAATGAGAAAGCAAACTATTCGATGAATGGCACTCAGCTTAAGAATGTAAACAGAGAAACCGATCTGGGAGTAACAATATCGAGTAACCTAAAACCGAGTCAACAATGTTCAGAAGTTGTTAAGAAGGCAAACAAAATAATTGGCTTTATAGGTAGGTCATTTGAGCATAAATCCAAAGAAGTTATCCTAACCCTTTACAATTCATTAGTCCGCCCTCTTCTGGAATACTGCGTTCAATCCTGGTGCCCTTATTACCAAAAAGATATAAACAAGCTAGAACGAGTTCAACGTAGAGTTACCAAAATGATACCTAGCCTAAAGAACAAACCATACGAAGAGCGTCTTAGAGAATTAAATCTATTTCCTTTAACCCAGCGCAGATTAAGAGGTGACTTAATTCAAGTGTTCAAAATCATCAAAGGCATCGACAATATGAACTGTAGTAAGTACTTCACTATCGACCAATCTAATTACACGCGGGAAACGGTTGCAAAATTATTGGTAAATCTTTTAACTCACACGAATCTAAGAATTTCTTCTTCAATCGAGTTGTCAACTTGTGGAATGGGCTTCCCCGAAACGTTATAGACTGCATCACCGTTGATTCATTTAAACTCCGCCTAGACAAATATCTCGCATCAAACCCGCGACTGACTGCGTTTGTAAATGAATAACTTTATTTTATCCCCCCCTCAGTTACTAACCCATCTGTCCCCTACTAACTTCCTAATCCTGCCACGGACATTAGTTCCAGGGCAGTAATTCCCTTTCCAATGTTCCCTTACCCACTCTAAACCACTGTTTGGACACTTGATCCTCAGTGTTTTGGAGGACAAGCAACCTAGAAGGGTCACTAGATCTGTTGTTGCTTGATTTCCTTTGTACTTTGTACCATCTATAATGCCACTAACTCTACCACCCACCTACTCTGACCCTTGCCCACCTACTCTGACCCTTGCCCACCTACCACCTAATACACCTAACAGCATTACCATCTACCACACACACCCACCTAACAGCATTACCATCTGCCACACCCACCCACCTAACAGCATTAAAATCTACCACACCCACCTGACAGCATTACCATCTACCACACCCACCCACCTAACAGCATTACCATCTACCACACACACCTAACAGCATTACCATCTACCACACACACACACCTAACAGCATTACCATCTACCACACCCACCTACCTAACAGCATTACCATCTACAACACCCACCCACCTAACAGCATTACCATCTACCACACCCACCCACCTAACACCATTACCATCTACCACACCCACCCACCTAACAGCATTACCATCTACCACACCCACCCACCTAACAGCATTACCATCTACCACACACACACACCTAACAGCATTACCATCTACCACACACACACACCTAACAGCATTACCATCTACCACACCCACCCACCTAACAGCATTACCATCTACCACACACACCTAACAGCATTACCATCTACCACACACACACCTAACAGCATTACCATCTACCACACCCACCTACCTAACAGCATTACCATCTACAACACCCACCCACCTAACAGCATTACCATCTACAACACCCACCCACCTAACAGCATTACCATCTACCACACCCACCTAACAGCATTACCATCTACCACACCCACCCACCTAACAGCATTACCATCTACCACACCCACCCACCTAACAGCATTACCATCTACCACACCCACCCCCCTTTTTTTTTTTTTTTTTTTTTTTTTTTTTTTTTTTTCTATGTGATTGAGGGAGGCAAAAGGCATAACTGCCTATAGCGAGTGCCTCCCCCATAGTTGAAAGAGTGACAGGGCCAAAAATCAAGGGACGTTCGAGCCAAAATGCCTGGACACACGGAGTTTGAAGCAATTTAAGTCATAGGAAGAGGGAAAGACTGATTCTGGGAGAGAGTTCCAGAGCTCAGATGTTGAGTAGAAGAAAGTTTGAGAGTAACGTTTCACTCTTGGGTTGGAGAGTTGCACAGAGTAGGGGTGGGATTGAGTTGCAAGACGGGTACCACGTGCCCTACGTAAAGGAGGTGGTATGCACTGGGATAGCTCTGAGGAACACTGATTATTATAGTAGCGATAGAATAGCGAGAGAGATGCAACATTGCGGCGGAGAGAGAGAGATTGCAGAGAGTTGGTGAGTGGACGGGAGTTAATGATACGAAAGGCCTTCCTTTCAACTTTGTCTAGGAGAGCGGTGTGAGAGGAACCTCCCCACACATGTGAACAATACTCAATACAAGGGCGCACTATGCCCCTGTACAGAGCAAGAAGCTGTGCAGGGGAAAAGAACCCCCTAAGGCGGTTGAGCACACCCAGCTTCTGGGAGGCTGCCTTAGCAAGACTGGTAATATGGTCCTTCCAAATGAGAGCAGAAGAAAAAGAGACACCAAGAATATTGAGAGAAGATGAAGGGTTGATTTTTGTATTGTTGAAGAATAAGGGATAGTCCGCTGGGAGATCCTGACGGGTAGATAGATGGAGAAATTGGGTTTTGGAAGCATTAAAGTTAACAAGGTTTTCTCTGCCCCAATTGGAAATAGTATTTAGATCAGAATTTAAGAGTTCTATGGCTTCATTACGTTTGTCGTTGAGGGATTGCTGGCTGGGGCGTTCTGAAAAACTAATGGAGTAGTGTAAGGTTGAGTCGTCTGCGTATGAATGGATGGGAATTAAGGTACAGTTAAGGAGATCATTTATAAAAATTAGAAAGAGAATAGGAGATAGGACAGAGCCCTGAGGAACACCGGAGTTTATAGGGTGAGGAAGTGAACAATGGCCGTCCACAACCGCAGCTATGGAACGGCCGGAAAGGAAATTAGAGACAAAGGCACAGATGGAGGGATAGAAACCGAAGGAGGGTAGTTTAGAAATTAAAGATTTATGCCAGACTCTATCGAAGGCTTTCGATATGTCTAGTGCAATAGAACCTAACAGCATTAATCCATCTATCATCCACCTAACAGCATTAATCTATCTAAAATCCACCTAAAAACATTATAATCTACCAACCTATCCACCTATCCAATGTACCTACCATCCCCACCCACCTAGGTTATTAAAACTACCATCATCATCACCTACCATCCATCACCTACCCCGTCAATATAGTCAACACACGCTCAGATTCAGGCTATTATCTACCAACATTACCACCCCTTGATCTTTCCTTTATGTTGGGGTTCTTTTATCACCTTGTTGTCACTATTACCACCTCGTTACCACCATTACCACCACTACCACCTTCCACCACTACCACCTCACCACCACTATCACCTTACCACCACTACCACCTCACCACCACTACCACCTCACCACTACTACCACCTTGCTACCACTACCACCTTACCACCACTACCACCTCACCACCGCACCACCAATACTACCTCACCACCCCTACCGCCTCCCCACCGCTACCACTTCACCACCAATACCACCTCACCACCCCTACCACCTCACCACCACTACCACCACCTCACCACCACTACACCTCACCTATTACCACTCTTCTTCACCCTCCTTTCATAACTCCACCATTACCACCACTACCAGCATCTACCAACCACTACTAACAGAACCAACAACAACCACATTCTCCTCACTAACCACCACCACCAACCAACCATAGTCTCCTCACCAACCAGCACCACCACCAACCAACCACAATCCCCTTGCTAACCACCACCACCAACCAGCCAACCAAACACAATCACCAAACTAACCAGCACCACCACCAACCAATCAACCAAAATTCCCTCACTAATCACCACCCCCACCAACCAACCACCACCACCAACCAACCAATCACAATCCCCTCACTAACCACCACAATCTCCTTACCAACCACCACCACCAACCAACCAACCACAATCTCCTTACCAACCAGCACCACCACCCAATCACAATCCCCTTACCAACACGTCACCACCAACCAACCAACCACAATCCCCTTACTAACCATCACCAACCAACCAACCACAATCACCAAGCCAACCAACCCCAACCACCAGCACCAGCCACTCAGACACACTCACCACGACATTTTCAGTATTTCATAATTTATACTTTCTCTCTCTCGCTCCTTTCTCCTGCAAGTCTTTTGTCATCATCTTCCCTTCTAGGCATATCTTTGTTTGTAGTTCCTCTCCTAACTATCATCCTTGTCTTCCTCTTCTTGCTGATTGATATGATGATGTTAATAATAATGATAATATAATGGGAATACAAAATATTATAATACTAATACTAATACTACCGTAATAATAATAATAATAATAATAATAATAATAATAATAATAATAATAATAGTATTATTATTAGTATTAGTATTAGTATTATTATTATTAATAATAATAATGATAACTATAATGAAAATAAGTGGTAATATATTTGACAAGAATATGAAGACAAACCAATCTCATATTTTTCTAATATTTTTATATTAATAAGAAATTGTTGATCCCATATAATGCACTAACAATATAAACATATCCATTTGCTTTTCCTGGAGGGATATATTTGAATCATCATCATAATTCACATTGCTTAATATGTTGCAATATTCCATAATATTAGTCCATAGGGAACATATAAATATACTTTTATTTTTATGTCCTGTGAAGCGGTGAAGCGGTGACATTTTGTAAAATTATACATGTTAAAGGGATGGATCTCACTTCCATGAATGAGGTGCAAACAGCAGTGTAATATATATATATATATACTGTATACTGTATATATACGATTTTGTGCAGTTTAAGTAGGATCTGAGGTAGTAAAAAGGGTTAAGTGAGATAGTTCGAAGCCTGTTAAAAAGCTGGAAGCCCCTTTTAAACTGAAAACAATCGTCTAATAGTAGCCAGATTAAAGTTAATAGGACGTTACCGGTACTGAAGGGGTTAAGGTAATACTATCAAGGTAATACTGTCAAGGTAATACAGTCAAGGTAATACAGTCAAGGTAATACAGTCAAAGTAATACAATCAAGGTAATACAGTCAAGATAATAAAGTCCAGGTAATAGTCAAAGTAGTATTGTATATGTAAATACAATCAAAGTAATACAGTCGAATTAATAGTCAGAACAATAAAGTCAATGAAATACACAGTCATAAAGTTTGTTGCCTAACCTTTGAGCGTAACTGCACATTTAGTGATCTGCAAGGACTAATATTTGCTCAGCCAACACGACCTCTGGTATTCCATCTTAACCCCTTGAAGCTCTGACGCGTTTTAGCAGTTTATTTGGGCTATCATTAGACGATTTTATTCAGCTTAGGAAGGATCTCTGGGTATGAAAAGGGTAAATACAATCTCAAGCAACCCTTTGACTTCCGTATACCGTTACTAATCTGAATAAAATCGTCTAATAGTAGCCAGAAAACAGAACATAAACGCGTATTGGAGCTTGAAAGGGTTAATGACCATAACTCACGAAATGCGAGTCGGTTGAAGCCAACATGAATATCTCAGAGTTTTACGATCTAATAAGCATAATAAAGCATAGACTTAGTGGATATAAAACAATATAGTAATTGTTATGTTGGTTTCTGCAAAATAACTTATAAACAACGCCAGATGTATTTATTGTCATACTTTATTACTTTTACAGGCGGCTGTACAGTTAGTTAGTTATAATCGAATGTCATAGACTATCAAACCTTCTGGATTATTAAGCCAGGACACTGTAAGTCAAGAATAGCGTGAGGACTGGACCTTTTTTCGAGAACCCCAGTCCCTTGTGGTTGTACAGTGGACTTTAATTAACCCTTTCAAGCTCCAATACGCGTTTCTGTTCTGTTTCTGGCTACTATTAGACGATTTTATTCAGATTTGTAACGGTATATGGAAGTCAAAGGGTTGATTGAGATAGTATTTACCCTTTTAATACCCACAGATCCTTCTTAAGCTGCATAAAATCGTCTAATGACAGCCGGTATAAACTGCTAAAACGCGTCAGAGCTTCAAGGGGTTAAAACTGTAATGCCGCTCTGAATATTACAAAGCTATCTTGAACTGAATTTATCTTTGTTGTTAATTCATTACCTAACATAGGGTACTGTTTGAGAGCTACTGGTTGAAATGGTCTACTGGTTGACTTGTCCGGTAACCATTTGCTTACATGTGTGGGTGTAAACGAATTTAGCTTTATATATTTTAGTACGTATTTACATATAGCCAGTCTATTATCATTAACCCTTTCAAGCTCCTATACGCATTTCTGTTTTGTTTTCTGGTAATTTTTGGACAATTTTATTCAGATTAGGAAGGGTATATGGAAGTTAGAGGGTTGATTGAAATACTCTTTACCATTTCAATACCCACAGATCCTTCCTAAGCTGCATAAATTTGTTTAATGATAGCCAAAATAAACTGCTAAAACGCGTCAGAGCTTCAAGGGGTTAATTACGTTAACGATCACTTATTATACATTGTTCTCCATTTGTAGGGTAAATTGATGTGGTTTCACTGTAGACTTTAGTAATATTCAAATCATAAGTATTGACAAAGGCCAGCATTCCTAGGCTATCCCCATTATATATTATGTATTGTATTAAGGGGGTAGTGCTTGGGTTTTTGAGCTATATATTTATTTATTTTTGAGTTTCATCGCTAGACCTCCACTAACCTTAGAAAAACACCCCCTAGATCAGGTGTTCTTAAAGTAGTGCCTCAATACCCCCAGGGGGTATCGAAACCGGTTCTTGGGGGTATCCAAATAGGCATCCTGGAAAATATTAAACTAATAATTTCGTGCACTGAATGGTGACTATGACTAACTGGTAACTACGAGTAGGGAGTGACTAACTGGCAACTACGAGTAGGGAGTGACTAACTGGCACCTGAATGAGCACAAATAGTGTTGTGTACAATAATGTAATGTGGAAAACAATCTGACAGTGAGGAAATATTTTGTGTAAGAATTATACTTTATTAATTTATTTACTGAAAATAAAAATAAAAGAGTCCATAGAATTCAGCTGTTTGTTCATAGCCGTCCTGTTTTCTCTTTTTTACAGGAAATTAAAAGTTAAAAGTCGGGAGTAGTAGGCTAATATTGGAGAGGGGGTATCAGGTTGACTTGGAGTTGAACTTTGGGGTATCGGGGCTGAAAAACTTTAAGAACCACTGCCCTAGACCCTTTTTCAAGATAAATTGGTAAATTTGTCGGTAGAAAAATTTCCCGGCCGAAGGCCGGTTCCTTCTAAAATTAGAGGCTCGCTATCGCTCGCCAGGAAAAAATCGACACCTAAAGAACACGAAAGGTTATAATGTTGGCAAAGAAATGGGAGGAAAGGTCTTAAAATTGACAAACTAAGGGAACGAACGTCTTAAAACCTCAAAACTAATATGCTAAACATGAGGGAGAAGGGGGTCCAGAAAAAGCAAGTAGTACCCCCTTAACAACAAGGATGCATTCAGCCCTAGATATGTTCGTAATGTTCAAGGGGCCATTACAGTGCTACTTCTTCACTCCATCCTTCCACCTCTCTCTCGGTTTACATCTCCCTCTTTGTCCTTCCACCTGCACAAGTAGCTTAACCCCTTGAGTTTTACAACGCATTTTTTATAATTTATTCTGGTTATCATTAGACGATTTTATGCGATTTAATGAATTATCTGTAGGAATCAAAGGGGTAAAAACTATCTCAACTAACTCACTAACTCCCACAAGTACTTCCTAAGCTGAATATACTCGTCTAATAATAGTCAAAATAAACTGTCAAAACGCGGCATGAACCTCAAAGTCAACATATACACCGCTATATAATAAACTAAAACAAAAAGTGAACATTGATTAAGGGTAAATTTTAACTCCGGCAGGTGTTTAAGGGAAATTTGTTTAAATATTTCATCAGCGTGTCAGAAGTATTAAAGGATATTTGTACCACATATTTATGTCTGGGAGTGTAAGCCCTAGAATATAAACTTGGCTTTAAAGTTTCGAATCTAGCCTCAGTTAAATCAAATCTTCTCTCAAATGCTTTACCTAATATTTACATTCCGGAGGTGCGTTTATGATGATCGACGATTCATGTTGCACCAGTATTTGTGTATTACAGTGTACAATCATGGACATAAGTCATGGTTCTCTCTGAAACCTCGAATTGATTAAATATACGGCACCGCTTTAAATATACGGTACCGCTTTAAATATACGGTACCGCTTTTCCCTCGGGTCTATAAGCCATATAATAAAGAGCCAAGGTGGCAAAGGAAAGGCGAGTCCATTCTTTTTAGTCGTTATTTTTGTATTAACCCCTTGAAGCTCTGACGCGTTTTAGCAGTTTATTTTGGCTATCATTAGACGATTGTATGCAGCTTAGTAAGGATCTGTGGGTATTAAAAGGGTAAAGACTATCTCAATCAACCCTCTGACTTCCATATACTCTTCCTAATCTGAATAAAATCGTCTATTAATTACCAGAGAACAGAAAAGAAATGCGTATTGGAGCTTGAAAGGGTTAATATTGTTTTTAATATTTTTTTCACCAACCAACTTTACTTCTAAACTCAATTAATGAAATCAACAAATACATGTGGCACTCCAAGGACTCGAACCTAGGATATGTATAGATGAAATTATGGGTTATAGTTCAATTAATGCCTTTGGAAGTGATCAAATGACCGAGTCAAGGCTATTTCATGTTAACTGTCTTGTATTTCTTCTCATATGCATTCAAGTCAAACAAAAGGCGAGCCATTTTTTTGTATACGTTATGATTGTATAATTATGTATAGATGAAATTATGGGTTATAGTTCAATTAATGCCTTTGGAATTTATCAAATAACCGAATCAAGGCTATTTCATGTTAATTGTCTTGTATTTCTTCTCATAGTCATTCAAGTCAAACGAAAGGCGAGTCCATTATTGTCAGAGGTTATTATTGTATTTATGTATAGATGAAATTATGGGTTATAGTTCAATTAATGCCTTTGGAAGTGATCAAATGACCGAATCAAGGCTAATTCATGTTAACTGTCTTGTATTTCTGCTCACAGTCATTCAAGTCTTCAAACAAAATCCCTCTGGTCGATAAGCCATATAATAAAGAGCCAACCTTGTGCCGGGTGACAGTATAATGGGTGGGGGCAGAGGGGGGGGGGGGGGGCGGGGCGGGGGGGGGGGGAGATAAAGTAAAGTGCTCAGATTAGATAGCAGTATTAATATCCTGTATATTAAGGGGGTAGGACTCGCTTTTTCTGGACCCCCTTCTCCCTCATGTTTAGCATTTGTGTTATGAGGTTTTCAGACTTTCGTTCCGTTAGTTTGGCGATTTGGAGACCTTTCGCCTCATTTCTTTGTCAATTGTAAGACTTTTCGTGCCATTTGGGTGTCGGTCTTCCCTGCCGAGCGATAGCAAGCCTGTAATTTTAGAACTTAACTCTTGTGCATTTAATTGGGCTTGTACATACTTCGTTTAGTTAAAGAATAGCAGCCCGATGAACTGAAAATACAATTTGTTTACAATCTAATGGATGAACATGAGGAAAGGAGGATGTACAGCTACTGACAAATGTTCGTGAACTCTTGAGATTTTCCTTATGCAGTACAGATCAAATTAGCTATATATTAAGGGGAAGTGTTTAGTGTGTGTCCTAGATTTCCATCAAGCTTGAAATTACACCCCCATTGACCCCCTTTCAAGATAAATTTGTACATTTTTCGGTAGAAAAATTTCCCGGCCGAAGGCCGGTTCTTCTTAAATTACAGGCTCGCTATCGCTCACCAGGAAAAAATCGACACCTAAATGGCAGGAAAGGTCTTAAAAGTTACAGAAATGGGGTGAAAGTTCTTAAAATCGCCAAACTAATGGGGCGAACATCTTAAAATCTCAATAGCAATGGGGCTAAACATGAGAGAAAGGGTTAAAGAAAAAAATCCCTCAAGTGGAAATCTCCCCTTAATACATACATGCTAAGTATTCATTAATATGTAGCTAATTTGATCTGAACGTCATAAGAAAATTAATATGTAGCTAATTTGATCTGAACGTCATAAGAAAATTAATATGTAGCTAATTTGATCTGAACGTCATAAGAAAATTGCTAGAGTTCACGAACATTATTTTGTCAATAGCTGAACATTATTATTAGTATGAAGATAATATAAATCAGCTTACAATTTTCAATTCAATTCAATTCAAAATACTTTATTGACACAAACTAGTATACAGAGATGAGTATACAATTAATTACAACAGAAATACATCAGAGATACTGTGTGTGTGTGTGTGTGTGTGTGTGTGTCTGTGTGTGTGTAATACAGTATAATGCACCCTCATATCCTAAAAGAGCTAATTAAGTCTGACAAATGCTGGGTTTCAAATTCTGAGCTATAGAGACATAGCGCGGTTTCTCCCAAATTGCAGGCTCGCTATCGCTCGCCCAGGAAAATTTGACACCAAATTGGGTTGAAGCATCATATAATCGCCAAACTAATGAGATGAAACGTCTTAAAATTTCCAAGCCAATGGAGTAACACTGGGAGGATCTAAATTGGCCCGCCCTGCACCTAATAGGGTAAAAACGACTAGATTAATCAAGAAAATATGTCTGCCATGTGGGCAGAGTCATCCAGGGAATAGGTGTGGAATGTTGCAGCCCATTTGCTATAATTGCTCCTTTTGAGTTACAGAGGTTAGGGGTCACGATATCTGTCCTGTCTATAATGAACAGGATATAGTCCCACTTTTACACGCAGCTCTTTCTCTTTCTCTCCCACTCTCTTTGGCTTGTATCCAATCGGCTCCATTCAGCCTACTGTCTTAAGACGTTTACCCCCATCCAGGTGTCAATATTTTCCTGGCGAGTGGTAGCAAGCCAGCATATATATATATATTTTTTTTTTTTACAGCAAGCTAAATTTGTACATTTTTCGATAGAAAAATGTCTCCGCGAAGCCGGATTTCTCCATACAATGCTGGCTCGCTATCGCTCGCCAGGAAGAAATTGACAACTGGATGGTGATAAGCGTCTTAAGACAGTTGGCTGAATGGGGCCGAATGGATACAAGCCAGAGAAAGAGGGAAAAGGAGAGCAAGATAAACAAAAAGCAGATGACACCCCTTAATAAAACAAATACCATCCCTTGCATTACCTTCCCTGGAAAGATTGCAACTTACCTTTGTTTTTATCTAGAATTTGGAGTGTTTAGTTTGGAGTGGTAGTTTGTTCGTTCCTACTTGGGTTTACTCGGTCTGGCTTGAATTTGTTCGTCCCTACCTGCTTTCAACTCTGGGGGAGGCACTTGTCACAGGCAGCTCTGCCTTTTGTCTCCCTCATCCACATAGAAAATAATCCACGGATTATATTTTATCGCATAGCTTCTTTCTATTTACAGAGACATAATATGTCTGTTTGTAGAGTATCGTTAAAGTGAAATGGATGGTTTAGCAAATATGGGCTGGGTAAAGTCAATAGATTTTTGTTTCTCCTCCCCTCCCCTCCCATCCTCTCCTCTCCTCTCCCCTCCTCTCCTCTCCTCTCCTCCCCAAGCTAACTTTCATCAGTCGTTTCCCCACTCACTGCAATTCAAAATCACTTTAATGTTTGTATTACTATTCCAACCCACAATATTCTTTAGCATTTCTCTGTACATACACCCTCCATTACAGAGAGTAGGAGGGACACAGCGGTCAACAAACTCTGACTCATATTCTGTTCTGCTTTGATTGAACTAGTAAATAATATAAATAAATATTGTATGTAACCAGTAAACTAGGGGACACACTCCCCATTTCCCCCAATTCCAATTATTTATAATCCTACAAACTTCACGTATCTGAGATTTGGTTACTCAGTTGTGTCAGTTAAATACACATGTGAACAAATTCATGGTAGCTGATATTGTTCATGACTCATGTGTTTGATGGCGAAAATTGAGGCACAGATGCCAATTGAAGCAATCCATGATCGTGACCACGGTCTTTTGACGCCATCAAAAATCAACAGGTGGAAACAATATGGATTTTGAATGGCAATGATTGATTTTAGATAGAGATAATAGGGTCCTGTGGGTTTTTTTTTCAAACAACAAATAAATGCTTTTAGTAAAATATGAGCAAGCATGATGACCCCTATAGAGCTCACCCTCTTTACTACCGGTCCTCTTGTGTTGACCTCCCACACAGGGGAACCGGAGGAGCTTGATCAATGGCATCTCAGGTTATGTTGACCGACTCTGTCCTCCCGGTCCACCAGTTCTTTACTTCCGCCATCATTCTTCTCACAGCATTGCTCCTATAGGCACACCTACATCAGATTTCTTAGTTTTTTGTTTTGTTTTCGTGTTATTAACCAAGACAGTACAATATCTGATCATTACCTTATTGATATGCCAGCAATTAAATCTGAGATTGGCCTTATCATCGCCGACCTCACTATAGAGTGTGACTAGGAAAACCACAACAAGATCCCTGTGTGGCATTGCGGACTGTAAGGGCTTGCTAGCATGCCTCAACCCCCGTTCTCTAAACCTCTACAAACTACCAGATAACTCCAGCCAAACCATGGGTACTACTAAGGCTGGAGAGGAACAAATCAATAATAGCCTTGGCGGTGTTCTGAAGAACCCTGATACCAACACCCGGGAAATAGAGTTCTCAAGACCCAGTTTTACTTTTACCACTGTTATGTAAACAACCGATACCCTCACATTCTGTCTACAACTGATGAACTACAAGCTATGCTTGCATCTAGCACCCCCGCCGCCCACCCCCCACCCCCCGCCCTTGTTTACAAAAAGCGACGTCTTGTTTACAACAGACACCCTCTATATTTTGTATACAAGTAATAAACAACATGCTACACGGACAACTAACACTCTAACAGAATCCACGACTTCGGCTTCAGACAGCTCAGATCATCCTCTCACACAACCCCGACTTTGGGAAGCACATCGCCAGCCAGGTCCCTTCCAACTACTATACGACTTTCAAAGACTACACAATTTGTAGCAGCGTACGTGGGTGCCATCTCCCAAGACCTCTAGTAAATATTGGGCCTACTATTGAGATACTTGACTATATAATTATAATTAGGCCCAAACAACCTGCATTACCATCCCAGTGAAAATGTCTTTGAACATAATTAATTATCTTGTATTTCATTTGCCGTATGACTAATTCAGCATTGGTAATTAAGTTTTAAGTAATTCGTTTCACATTAAAGGCAGTAGTTCTGAATGGTAATTAGTATTATAACAAGAAGATACTGGGTACCATACGTTAACCTATGTTTGAGATGCAGGATGACATTTAGGGATTCTATGTATGCGTTTATGTGCGTGCTTGTGAGTGTGCCTGTGAATGTGTGTGTGTGCTTGTGAGTGTGCCTGTGAATGTGTGTGTGTGCTTGCGTGAGTGAATGTATGTGTGCTGTGCTTTCAATGATTATGACCGTTCCAGTTGACTCACAATACAACGTCCTCAGCGGGTTGTATGTGTGAGTGAGCGTATGTGTGTGTGTGTGTGTGTGTGTGTAGTTGAGTGTGCATGTAGGTATGTGTGTGTGTGTGTATATAATAATAATGATAATAATAATAATAATAATAATAATAATAAGAAGAAGAAGAAGAAGAAAATAATCGGTTTATTTCGTGTGTGTATGTGTGTGCTTGTATATGTGTGCTTGTATATGTGTATGTATGCGTTTCCTATGACCACCACTGCTCCAGTTGACCCACAATATAACCTGCTCTGTCGGGTAAAGCGACATGCTAACTAGGTTTCTTTTGACAGCTGACACTAAATGGACGCTCGTGGCCCGACTTTCCCGTCCTTTAAGGGGAGATTCCACTTGAGGGACTTTTTTCTTGACCCCTTTCTCCCTCATGTCTAGCCCCATTGCTTTTGAGATTTTAAGACGCTTGCCCCATTAGTTTGGTGATTTTAAGAATTTCCGCCCCATTCTGTCCATTTTAAGACCTTTCATGCCATTAGGTGTCTATTTTATCCTGGCGAGCGATAGCGAGCCTGTAATTTAAGAGTAACCGGCCTTCGGCCGGGACATTTTTCTACCGAAAAATGTACAAATTCATCTTGAAAGGGGGTCAAGGGGGTGAAATTTTAAGATTGCTGGAGGAGTAGGAAACGAACTAAAAATATATGCGTATACATTTTTGTCAATATAATATGGTTTAACTTGGTCATATTAGTTTTCTCTGTACTGCCGATGTCTTTTTAATTTTATTCTAGCTATATTTAGACTATCTTTGTGCAGTTTCAGAATGATCTGTGAAAGCAAAACAGTTTAAGTGAGATATTTCGAAGCCTGTTAATTGCTGGAAGCTGCGTTTTGATTGTTTATTCTGGCTTTCATTAATCAGTGTTATACAGCTTAGGAATGATCTGTGGGAACTAAAAAGGTAAAGACTGTTTCATTTAACCCCTTTGACTGTCACATCCCCTTCCTAATCTGAGACCAATTGTCTAATAATAGTCAGAACACAAAAACACAAATGCGTAATTGTATCATGAAAGGGTTAATCAGTGGAGAACCCGCAGAGGGAGAGCTTACGGGCAGAATGATGAGATGGAGTTAAGGGGGTCACCGACTTTTTTTATCTTTCTCTCCTTTTATCTCTTTCCCTGGTTTGTGTCCATTCTGCCCCATTCAGCCAACTGTTTTAAGAAGTTTATCACCATCCAGGTACGCGTGTCGATACCTTCCTGGTGAGCGATAGCGAGCCAGCATTGTATGTAGAAATCTGGTTTCGCCGGAGACATTTTTCTATCGAAAAATGTAAAAATTTAGCTTGCTGTCAAAACAAAAATATATATATGGTGGCTCGGTACCGCTCACCAGGAAAATATTGACACCTGGATGGGGTATGTATGTACAGTATATATTCAGACACATACACCCATTGCTGGGGGTGGCCAACGCGAGACAGAGCCCGAACAGAAACATATAAAGTTCCTATTCTCAGGGTCCGGGACCACTTTCGCGTTCTTTCGCCCGTTTCTCTGTCTCGTCGTTAAAAGTCTTAAAACAGTAGGCTGAATGGGGCCGAATGGATGCAAGCCAAAGAGAGAGGGAGAGAAAGAGAAAAAAGCGAGGTGGGCTCCCTTAAGGAAAAGGGAGAGACAGGACGACGGTATAGTATTGTGTTTTAGGACAGCCGTAATGTTGAGATGGCACACAGGTAAGAGGAAAATAATGAGAGGATGGGTTGACATCATAATAACGTGTCGCATTACAGCATCTCCGGGTCGAACTAAGTGTAACAGGATAAGAGTCTGTTTTTGTTTTGTTTTTGAGGGGGGGGGGGATTATAATTTGTATTTGTATTTTATTTTTTATATCATACTGTATGTATATATATAATTATATATATATATATATAAATAGAGAGAGAAAGAGAGAGAGAGAGAGAGAACGAGAGAGAGAGAGATAGATAGATAGATAGATAGATAGATAGATATAACAAATTGCAATAAACCAACACGAGTCGGGACAAATTAGTGACCCCTGTGACGCGACATTCAGGGCTAACAAATCTACTGTGTTGTTGACATTTTCTTTGCCTCCAGTCATATGAAGGGGTCTTTCAGAGAGGGTCACGTCGCTGAGGTAAAAGATATATTGCAGTACGTGAGGGCTGTGAATCATGCGGTCCAGGTGTGGGTGGTGGGGTTTGAGACCTCAGTTTTGTATGCAAGGAATTTCGGTGTGAGTATCCTAGGTTCGAGTCCTTGGAGTGCCACATGTATTTGTTGATTTCATTAATTGAGTTTAGAAGTGAAGTTGGTTGGTCAAAAACTATGAAATATTGGGGGGCAATTCTTAGCAGGCCATTTTCGCCAAGACAGTTCGGAAAATACAGTTATAGGAATGAATCACTGCTTTGGTCTTTCAAGCTCATCGTTATTTGTTTAAAAACACACATATTGATGCAGTATATGTATTTCTTAACATAAACCGAACACTCTAATTATAATCATATGTTACTGAATCTGCACGCTATAATTAAGAGCTACAGTAGTAGTATTATGAAGTAAAACCAGTATAAGTAAAGTTACTTATTTTGCAAACGTTATTAATCACAACAAATTGTCGTCGGGTTCATGGTTGTGAGCATTACAAATGACATGTTCAAAAGGAGACTGAACATTTATCTCCATGTGACTCGCGTAACATGAATTAAATAATTTTACAATTCAACATGAGTTAGTGAATGAAGGGAAAACTATGATTAAATAACACCCCGTGCTTAACATTAAATAACACCCCGTGCTTAACATTAAATAACACCCCGTGCTTAACATTAAATAACACCCCGTGCTTAACATTAAACAACACCCCGTGCTTAACATTAAACAACACCCCGTGCTTAACATTAAACAACACCCCGTGCTTAACATTAAACAACACCCCGTGCTTAACATTAAATAACACCCCGTGCTTAACATTAAACAACACCCCGTGCTTAACATTAAACAACACCCCGTGCTTAACATTAAACAACACCCCGTGCTTAACATTAAACAACACCCGTGCTTAACATATAAGTAACACCCCCGTGCTTAACATATAAGTAACACCCCCGTGCTTAACATATAAGTAACACCCCCGTGCTTAACATATAAGTAACACCCCCGTGCTTAACATATAAGTAACACCCCGTGCTTAACATTAAATAACACCCCGTGCTTAACATTAAATAACACCCCGTGCTTAACATTAAATAACACCCCGTGCTTAACATTAAACAACACCCCGTGCTTAACATTAAACAACACCCCGTGCTTAACATTAAACAACACCCCGTGCTTAACATTAAACAACACCCCGTGCTTAACATTAATCATCAATTACAAACTCCAATGCAACTAAATAAACTAATGAAAGTAGTACTAAAGTCTCTCTCTCTCTCTCTCTTTCTCTCTCTCCCTCTCTCTCTCTTTCTCTCTCTCTCTCTCTCTCTCTCTCTCTCTCTCTCTCTCTCTCTCTCTCTCTCTCTCTCTCTCTCTCTCTCTCTCTCTCTCTCTCTCTCTCATATATTGGCTGACACAGAGGGCCCGGGAGATTTGGCCGTGGCACACCAATCAGGGCCCTGAAAAGGAACGATTTACCCTCTTTATGACATCGTTTCCCTAGGGTTACGCAACGGCTTCGACCCCCATCCATTTATTATCAAGGGTAGACGGTCGCACAAACGTTTCTCAGGGGCAACTTTCGAGGGTGTACAGTCGCACGAACGTTTCTCAGGGGCAACTTTCGAGGGTAGACAATCGCACGAACGTTTCTCAGGGGCAACTTTCAAGGGTAGACAGTCGCACGAACGTTTCTCATGGGCAACTTTCGAGGGTAGACAGTCGCACGAACGTTTC
This sequence comes from Paralithodes platypus, assembly GCA_032716605.1. NCBI lineage: Eukaryota > Metazoa > Arthropoda > Malacostraca > Decapoda > Lithodidae > Paralithodes > Paralithodes platypus. The sequence continues at coordinate 13,555,643 of CM064562.1, read as the reverse complement.
TCAGGGGCAACGTTTGAGGGTAGACAGACGCACGAACGTTTCTCAGGGGCAACTTTCGAGGGTAGACAGTCGCACGAACGTTTCTCAGGGGCAACTTTCGAGGGTAGACAGTCGCACGAACGTTTCTCAGGGGCAACTTTCGATTGGTAGGTGTATGGTGGTGTAATTTGCCGCCCCTTTTATTATTTATTGATATATTGATTGATTTAGTTAGTTTTATCCCCAGTACTTTTGGGATTGATATGCCATTCGCACTATTAGTTTGGCGATTTTAAGACACTTATGTCCATTTAGGTGTCATTTTATCCCGGTGAACGATAGTGAGCCTGCATTTTAGAAGGAACCGGCCTTCGGCCGCGACATTTTTCTAACGAAAAATGCACAAACTTATCTCGAAGGCGGGTCTTGGGGATTTTGTTTGAAGCTTGAGAGAGGTCTTGGTAGGAGACATAAAGAAACATAGCAATTCAACAAATATATAAAAACAATATATCAAAAATATCCCCTTAACCCTGAAATATTACTTTATATATTTTGCTTAACCTAAGAATCTTCTAAATAAGGGTTGCCATGGTACTGCATTCTACCATGAAGGTTACATACATAAGGGTTGCCATGGTACTGCATTCTACCATGAAGGTTACATACATAAGGGTTGCCATGGTACTGCATTCTACCATGAAGGTTACATACATAAGGGTTGCCATGGTACTGCATTCTACCATGAAGGTTACATACATAAGGGTTGCCATGGTACTGCATTCTACCATGAAGGTTACATACATAAGGGTTGCCATGGTACTGCATTCTACCATGAAGGTTACATACATAAGGGTTGCCATGGTACTGCATTCTACCATGAAGGTTACATACATAAGGGTTGCCATGGTACTGCATTCTACCATGAAGGTTACATACATAAGGGTTGCCATGGTACTGCATTCTACCATGAAGGTTACATACATAAGGGTTGCCATGGTACTGCATTCTACCATGAAGGTTACATACATAAGGGTTGCCATGGTACTGCATTCTACCATGAAGGTTACATACATAAGGGTTGCCATGGTACTGCATTCTACCATGAAGGTTACATACATAAGGGTTGCCATGGTACTGCATTCTACCATGAAGGTTACATAACGCTACTCTACAGTATTATCAATTGCTATGTATTTGTTTTATGTATTGTTATTATTTATATTATTTATCTTTTTAAATTTGTCAGTGCAACACCACCATTTGTTTTTAGCTAATAGGGGTCGATTTAATCAAGCTGAGGAAGGGTGTCTTGGAGTCAAAAGGTTAAATTAAGTATCTTTGTTTACTCATTTAACCCCTTCAGGATACAATGACGCGTTTCTTAACTTTATGCCTCTTATTATAGTAAGTTTAGGAGGGATCTGTGTGAGTTCAAAAATTAATTCAGATCCACTTTACCTCTTTGATTACTAGACGTCCTTCCTAAGCTGTATAAAATCGTGTCTAATGATAGTCAAAATAAACCTCATGATAATATATGTGTTCTTCTGTCACCTCGTTTTCCTTTTGTGTGTCTCTTGCTGATCCTCCCTACCCCTTGTGGGAGTAAGGGTTGGCTACTGACTGACTATCGTTTGGCCTTGACCCGGCATGGTTAGGGGGATTGGATTTGTTTATAGGCAGAACTGGGGAGGGGAACGGGATTGTTTTCGCGTGGAGGGGGAGAGAGAATGTGTGTGTGTGTGAGTGTGTGTGGGTGTGTGTTGTGTGTGTGTGTGTGTGTGTGTGTGTCGGCTGAACGAGGGCGGGAAGGGGATTTGGTTCGGGCTATAGGAGAGGTAATATGTGTGTGTGTATATGTGTGTGTGTGTGTGTGTGTGTGTTTTATGAAAGTGATAAAAGGCAAAGATGCCTGTAACAAGTGTCTTTCTCAAAGTTGAAAGAGTGACAGAGAGCCAAATTAAAGGTACGTTGGAGTCAAAATGTCTGGACACACGGGACTTGAATCAATTTAAGTCATAGGATGACGGAATGGCAGATTGAGGGATATATTTCCAAAGCTTGCTTGTTAATTAGTAGAAAAACTGGGAAAATCGGTTCACTCTTGGGTTGGAGAGTTGGACAGAATAGGAGTGGGACTGTGTTGAAAGGTGTGTGACCCGACTTTCTGTAAAGGAGGAGGTATACACTGAGAAAACTCTGAAGAACACTTATTATTGTAGTAGCGGTAGAAGTGTGTGTGTGTGTGTGTGTGTGTGTCTGTGTGTGTGAGTGTGTGCGTGTGTGTGTATGTGTGTGTGAAAATAGAAATAACGAAGACTTAAACTCCTAACATTGCTAAGTACATGTTTACACAGTATGATCCAAAAATATCAATAACACTTTGCATGGACTGGCTACTGAGCCGGACATTAATTAGCAATCATCAATCAATCAATCAATCATTCAGCTTTATTTCACAATCAGAGAGAGAGAGAGAGAGAGAGAGAGAGGAGAGGTTTGAAGGTTTGAAAGATTTTATTCAACTCAGGCGAGAGAGAGAGAGAGAGAGAGAGAGAGAGAGAGAGAGAGAGAGAGAGAGAGAGAGAGAGAGAGAGAGAGAGAGAGAGAGAGAGAGAGAGAGATTTAAAGTACACTACATTACCTTTACAACATCATTGAAGATTTGCATGTCTGTACCTGAAACGAAAAACAATAATATTAATGCTATGTTCAAGGTGAGCCAGACGAATAAAAGGAATCTGTATGGCACGACATAATTAGCATTATTATATTTTGTCACCAACCAACTTAACTTATAAACTCAATTAATGAAATCAACAAATACATGTGGCATTCCAAGGACTCAAACCTAGGATACTCACATCGATATTCCACGCACTTACACTATGCATTACGCTATCAAGACATTATAGATTATAGACATAATAGAAACATTAGGACACTATCTATTATCATACTAAAAGCATTATGACACCCGTTGAAACAACAAATAAGTTTGACACAGGAAACATAATACTTTTGCTTGTAGGATCTGTTCAACTTAAAGTAAACTAATGTCAACTGCTGCAATTATTATCTACTCAACAAGTAAACTCTGGAACGTTCATTTTCAAACTGTCATTCCCTCATCCTGTGACTTCAAATTAATCACGTTCTTTGTATCCAGATATTTTGACTCTAACGTACCTTGAATTAGGCTCTCTGTCACTCTTTCAACTTGCGGGGGGGGATTTGTTGTAGGCAGCCCTGCCTTTTGTCTCCACATACATAGAAAATAATATATAAGACTTAAGACACCCGTAGTAACCACAATATTTGTTCTTTATTCTTCTGGCTCTGTGACGTAAAATATACTATCCACTCTTTTATATCTGACAAACAGATTTCAGAAAAAGCTACTACAAAAGGGATAATTTAATAGCAGAGTATTTTAGACTAATAATGGGTTTCCTTGTTCTTGATAATGGTATGTGATTAATATATTTATTGTCATCAAATATTGCAATATTCCATAAGCTTCACATTTCAAAATAACAAATGAAAAAGTAATTGGGTATTGCTGCTGTCACACGAGCGATTTTTCCGTCAATTTTCCATGCGCAAGTTTTTTCTCGTTCTATTTCGGGACAATTTTGCACTGGAATCGGTAACTAGACTGAAGGTAGAGTATGTTAGGCGGCTGAATTCTGATAAAGTGTAAAATTTTAAGCTGCCAGACCATAATTGCCCGTAAAAATTGCTCGTAAAAGGGCTCGTGTGACTCCGGCTTATGAAAAGAATAAGAGAAAAGGTATATCAAATCATTGGGTTTATTGAGGGTGAATTTTACCTTTCTAGCTTTGCATAAAATGAGTTTATTTCCACCTTTACACTTTTAAATGGATTTATTTTATGGAAATTTTAACCCTTTCAAGTTCCAGTACGCATTTCTGTTTAGTGTTCTGGTAATTATTAGACGATTTTATTAAGATAAGGAAGGATATATGGAAGTCAGAGGGTTGATTGATAGAGCCTTTACCCTTTTAATACCCACAGGTCCTTCTTAAGCTGCATAAAATCGTCTAATGATAGCCAAAACATACTGCTAAAACGCGTCAGAGCTTCAAGGGGTTAATTACCAATGTCATTCCCATAATGGTAAAAAAGTGCACTGATACGTTATGTATTATTCAAGTTCCGTTAATAAACAGTCATGAAAAATATAATTCATAGTAAAAGTTATCATGTTAGCAATTTTAGCTTTTAACAGCTGCTCCCGTAAAAATTAGTCTGCAAAGAAAAATGGATGAACGAGTATTTTCTGACAAACCAAATCAAATAATGCTCTCCTCTCATTAATTAATTTGTGTGTATAATAACTAAAAAATAATTATATAGACTATGCATATTTCTTTTACGTTGATTATAGTAAGATTTATGTTCATTCCATAGATAGATAGATCGTTAGTTAGATAGATAGATAGTTTATTGATCACAACTTTTGCATAATTATCAATCATAATGTTGAAAATATTAATGGATATGAGTAAGTGAGTGCCTATGTATGATGATTCATGCATTCGTGTGTGTGTAAATGTTTTAGTGTATGTATGAATGAGTGTATGTACGTGTGTTTGAGTGTGTATCTCTATATATGTGTATGTGTGCAAATGTCTTACTGTGTGTATGAATGAGTGTATGTACGTGTGTTTGAGTGTGTATCTATATATATGTGTATGTGTGCAAATGTCTTACTGTGTGTATGAATGAGTGTATGGACATGTGAGTAAGTGGGTATGTACTTATATATGCATGTGCATGTGTGCATACATATCTTACTGAATGGATGAATGTGAGTAAAGAGCTCAAAAGGTGGCGTGAGAGAGAGAGAGAGAGATAGATAGAAATATATATAGATAGATAGATAGAGATATATATAGAGAGAGATTGAAAGATAGAGAGAGAGAGAGAGAGAGAGCTAGAGCTAGATAGAAATATATATAGATAGATAGATAGAGATATATAGAGATAGATAGATTGAGAGAGAGATTGAAAGATAGAGAGAGAGAGAGCGAGAGAGAGAGAGAGATAGATAGAAATATATATAGATAGATAGATAGAGATATATAGAGATAGATAGATTGAGAGAGAGATTGAAAGAGAGAGAGAGAGAGAGAGAGAGCTAGAGCTAGATAGAAATATATATAGATAGATAGATAGAGATATATAGAGATAGATTGAGAGAGAGATTGAAAGATAGAGAGAGAGAGAGAGAGAGAGTGCCTTTGTGTGTCAGAGAGAGAGGAAGAGTTTGAGTACGTGTGTGTGTGTGGGCATGCCGCATGTGTATCTATGTATGTACATGTACACTCGGATACCATAGTCTCTAGCCCACTCATAAGAATTCCTGGACCTCTTATGGTGTTCTGTATGCAATTATAATTATCTGGATTTATTTTTGGATATAACTAGCTTTTCAATTAACGGTATATATAATTTTGTAGTTGATTGATTTATGGAATAGTGTATTAATTAATTAGTTTCCAGAGATATACATCCATAGTTAGAAATAATTGAAGCCCACGCATATTTATAAGTGGGCTATAGTCTACTCGCTTTAAGGGGAGGTTTCTAGTTTCCCCCCTAGACCTCCATCAAGCTAAACAATTACATCCCCTTGACCCCCTTTCAAGATAAATTTGTACATTTTTCGGTAGAAAAATTTCCCGGCCAAGGGCCGGTTACTCTTAAATTACAGGCTCGCTATCGCTCGCCAGGATAAAATCGACACCTAAATGGCACGAAAGGTCTTAAAATTTACAAAATGGGGCGGAGATTTCTTAAAACCACCAAACTAATGGGGCAAACGTCTTAAAATCTCAAAAGCAACGGGGGTAGACATGAGGGAGAAAGGGGTCAAGAAAATAGTCCCTCAAGTGGAAATCTCCCCTTAAGTAGGCGAGAAATCATGGCCTCTAATCTATGTAACTAAAAAACGACTAGAGTACTCGAGCTAATATTTCTACCATTTGGGAAGAGTCAGTCAAGGAATAGATGTGGACATTTACAACCGATTTACTCTAGCCCTTTTTGAGTTACAGAGGATAGAGGTCATTATTTTTCGCCTACTTATAGCGAACAGACTACAGTGACTCTGGCATTCGAGTGTACAGTATGTGTGTGTGTACAGTATGTGTGTGTACAGTATGTGTGTGTGTGTACAGTATGTGTGTGTGTACAGTATGTGTGTGTGTACAGTATGTGTGTGTGTGTACAGTATGTGTGTGTGTGTACAGTATGTGTGTGTGTGTATAGTATGTGTGTGTGTACAGTATGTGTGTGTGTACAGATTGTGTGTGTGTGTGTACAGTATGTGTGTGTGTACAGTATGTGTGTGTGTACAGTATATGTGTGTGTGTACGTCTGTGTGCGGTCACTGGGAGCGCTGCGCCTTGCAAGCTAACACAATTAGCGGTGGCCAACACACATGTGTACACCAGAGACCCTACGAGTAAAGGGGGGGTCACCGGCTTTTGTTTACCTTTCTCTCCTTTTCTCTCTTTCCCTGGCTTGTTTCCATTCGGCCCCATTCAGCCAACTGTTTTAAGACATTTATCCCCATCCAAGTGTCGATTTCTTCCTGGCGAGCAATAACGAGCCAGCATTGTATGGAGAAATCAGGCATCGCCGGATACATTTTCCTTTCGAAAATGTACAAATTTAGCTTGCTGTAAAAACAAAAACATATATATGCTGGCTCGCTACCGCTCACCAGGAAAATATTGACACCTAGATGGGGTTAAACGTCTTAAAACAGTAGGCTGAATAGGGCCAAATGGATACAAGCCAAAGAGAGAGGGAGAGAAAGAGAAAACAAAAAGCGAGGTGGGCTCCCTTAAAGGAGACAGGACAACTTCGGCCATTTTGGTGCCACTGGTAATATTTGTACTTCTCTTATGATAACCGGCGACATCTTTTTTAGCATAGTCTGGCAAATATTGGACGATTTTTGTCAGCTTAAGAAGGACCTCTAGCAATACTAAGGCATCAAACTATCTCAACCAATCTTTTCAAATACCACAGATCCTTCCTAAGTTGCATAATATCGTTCTAGATATTGCTAGCAAAATAAGAATAATACACGTCGCTGGTACTCAACACTCACAATAGATTTCAGGATATTGTGTGGATATGTTAACCCTTTCAAGCTCCAATACTCGTTTCTGTTCTATGTTCTGGCTACTATTAGACGATTTTATTCAGATTAGTAACGGTATATGGAAGTCAGAGGGTTGATTGAGATAGTATTTACCCTTTTAATACCCACAGATCATTCCTAAGCTGCATAAAATCGTCTAATGATAGCCAAAATATACTGCTAAAACGCGTCAGAGCTTCAAGGGGTTAATCAATATATAAGCAAAATAAAGGGGGATATAAATGATGAATCATGCCTCCGTAGGACACAAAATGGCAGTTGGCCAGTCTATTTCTAACTACATTATACTGTATACTGTCTTGATAGCGTAATGCATAAGTGCGCGGAATTTCGATGCGAGTATCCTAGGTTCGAGTCCTTGGAGTACTACATGTATTTGTTGATTTCATTGAGGGGAGGCAGACCGTTTTTCTGGACCTCCTTCTCCCTAATGTTTAGCCCCACTAGTTTTGAGATTATAAGACGTTCGGCCCATTAGTTTGGCGATTTTAACACATTTCGCCCCATTTGGTGTCAATTTTAAGACCTTTCGTGCCATATAGGTGTCGATTATTTCCTGGCGAGCGAAAGCGAGCCTGCTATTTTAAGAGGAAACGGCCTTCGGCCGGGACAATTTTCTACCGACAAATTTACGAACTTGTCTAGGGGGGGGGGGGGGGGTTCTGAGCTTGATGGAGGTCTAGGGAGGAAACTAAAAAAGTATAGGAATAAATGAATTAATAGACCAAACAAACGGCCAGCCTCCCCTTAATTGAGTTTAGAGGTGAAGTTGGTTGGTGGAAAAAACCTAATAATACGATCTCTACCCGCCACCACCCCTGGCCATGACACCACGGTAGAGTCGGGATGAACACTCTAGACCCCTGAGCAAAATAACTAGTTGAGGGGGGTCATCGGCTTTTTTTTCATCTTTCTCTCCTTTTCTCTCTTTCCCTGGCTTGTATCCATTCGGCCTGATTCAGCCAACTGTTTTAAGACGTTTATCCCCATCCAGGTCTCGATTTCTTCCTGGCCAGCGATAGCGAGTCAGCTTGGTATGGAGAAATCTGGCTTCATAGGAAATATTTTGCAATCGAAAAATGTACAAATTTAGCTTGCTGTCAAAACAAAAATATATACATGCCGGCTCGCTACCGCTTGCCAGGAAAATATTGACACCTGGATGGGGGTAAACATCTTAAAACAGTAGGCTGAATGGGGCCGAATGGATACACGCCAAAGAGAGAGGGAGAGAAAGAGAAAAAAGCGAGGTGGGCCCCCTTAAACAAAAGACAGAATGTTCGTGGTGGTGTTGCCGCTCCACATTGTTTGGCAAGGTCCGCTCACCAGGGCTACCAACGCCAGTGTTGCCAATATAGCTACTACTGTTCGCTAGATCTAGAGGGGTTTTCTTCGATTTAGAGGCAAATCTTTACATATGGCGACATGAATTCTACCAATATATTATTATGTTCTATCCAACAACCAACTCTACTCCTAAAATCGATTAATGAAATATTACAAACACATGTGGCAGTCCGTGGATTCGAACCCAGGACGCTCACACCTTAAAGATTTGAGCCATGTTAGAGGGGTTTTCTTTGGTTTAGAGGCAAATCTTTACATAGAGCGACATGAATTCTACCGATGTATTAAAGAATTGAGCGATATTGTAGAAATTGTGGTGTTTTTTTATCGATTTTCGGCATTTATTTCGAATCTAGCGGACTTGATTTGGCAACCCTGACCAACGCTGCCGCAATCTGCATGTCAGGGCTACCAACACAACTGGGAAATCCACTAACAAGACAAACTACCAAGAAGAAAGGAAAACAAGCAAGAAGAGAGAAGAGCAAGAAAGAAGAAATAGCACATAGCACATAATAAATTTTGCTGTTAAATTAGAAAACTGAAAACACGACAAAAGGGAGGCGCCGTTGCAAAGGCATAGCTTCCCGACCAGCAACTGAACTGAACGCCACCTTATAGTAAACTGAGGTGCCGTTGCAAAGGCTTATCCCTCAATACTTCATCTGATCTGAGACTGTACGGTCGCGCTAATAAGTCATGTCCAAGCTGTTATTACGTTAGACTCGCTCTGTGCTGTATTAATGTCTGTCAGATGTTAAATAGGGTTGGCAACTGTAGGAACATGGTTGTATATCTCACTCAAACAGAAGAAATCATGTGTAAATATTGCTGATACCAATTATTGATCAAAACATGCTTGGTGCTGAAACATCACTTATTAGCGCGACTGTACAACCCCAGAGTCATAGTGTCGTCACTGTCATTACGTGTTGCTTGCTGTGTGCTGTATTAATGTCTGTCAGATATTGAATAGGGTGTGTAAAGATAGGAACATGGTTGTATATCTCACTCTGAACGATGATTTTAACCTTAGATAGCGCTGATACCAATGATTGATCGAAATATACTTGGTGCCGCGACATCACTTATTTGGCCGACTGTACAAACGATTTTCCCGCAATTCTCGATGATAGTTTAAGATATAGTTGTAAATAGGCTACCACCAACTGCATACCATTGTGTCCGAATTGTGTAATTAATGGCTTGCAACGAGGTACAGGTGTTCATCAAGGACATCCAACAGCTTAGATTTATCCATCGAAGGCATACAAGATTATTAGAAAACAGGATAGTTATTTGGCTGAACCTGATGGACCCTGGCAAGATTTTGTTAAAGGGGCCCACCTTGTTTTGTTTTCTCTCCTTCTTTCCCTCTCTCTCTGGGTTGTATCCATTCGGCCCCATTCAACTTACTGTTTTAAGACGTTTATCCCCATTCAGGTGTCGATTTTTTTCTGGCGAGCGGTAGCGAGCAAGCATATCTGTTAAATGTTTTTTTGACAGCAGGCTAAATTTTTAAATTTTTCGATTGAAAAATGTATCCGGCGAAGCCGGATTTCTTCATACAATGCTGGTTCGCTATCGCTCACCAGGAAAAAATCAACACTTGGATGGGGATAAACGTCTTAATACAGTAGGCGGAATGGGGTTGAATGGATACAAGCCAGAGTAAGAGAGAAAATTAGAGAAAAAAACAGGTGATCCCCCTTAAGGGTGACCTGCTTTTATCTCGTTCTTGGTTGTATCCATTCAGTCACATTCAGCCTACTGTTTTAAAACATTTATCCCCAGCTGTCTAACTCATTATCGAAAATATGGAGGCTCGCTATCGCTCGCCAGTTAAAAATCAACACCTGGTTGGGGATAAACGTCTTAAAACAGTAGGCTGAATGGGGCCGAATGGATACAACCTAGAGAGAGAAAAGAGCAGGTCACTCCCCTTAACTTTACGGCAGTGGTGGTGGCGTAGCAGAGTAATCGTGAACATTTTTTTCGTCCGCGGCTCTGTCTTGATGTACGGTGCCTTTTGGGGTCTGTGGCTCGTAGGTAGCTTAAGGGGGGTGACCTGCTTTTTTATCTTTCTTGGTTGTATCCATTCAGTCCCATTCAGCCTACTGCTTTAAGACATTTATCCCCATCCAGGTGTCATTTTTTTCTCTTCGTGAGCGTAGCGAGTCAGCATTTTATGGAGAAATCCGGTTTCGCCGGAGACACTTTTCTATCGAAAAAAATTACAAATTTAGCCAGCTTTTTTTAACTCATTATCGAAAATATCATATTGTGTTAAGCTTGAAAGAGGTCTAGGGAAAACAAATTTAAACGCTTTACGGTGGTCTTGATGCGTCAGCGTAAACGTAAACATTCTTCTCGCCCTCCCCTGTCTCCCCGCATTTGTCGGGGCTTGGCAGGGAGGAGAGGTATAGGTAGGCAGGGGGATATTGTGGGGAAGAAACAGACAGACAAACAAATAGGTGTTTTCTTGGATAAATAAACACTTTCTTTCTCTCAAATTCACGTGTAAGCGGACTCACTCACCTTCTCGAAATGCACGCACACACACACACTGACACACATTCTATCACACACATATATATATATATATATATATATAATATATATATATATATATATATATATATATATATATATATATATATACTGTATATGTATAATACAGTAAGCTACACTAGAGATCGAAAAATCCAAAGTAATTAATACCAGCTCCCTCTAAAAAAACACATAATAATACATGACAAAGCTAAGGAAGAACCCCGGAAGTAAAGACCTGTGAGAATCAGGGCCGGCTACACCAATTTGTTGTTGTTGTGGGTGGTCATTTGTCTTCAATGTACAGTCTTTCGTAGAAGTTCCTGCACCTTTCATATTATTTCTTTGCTCAAATATATCTCTAAACATTGATATATATATATATATATATATATATATATATATATATATATATATATATAAAAAGGAAAAGAATTGACAGGGCGCCAGGCAACATCTTTATTTTTCAAATTTTCGGCTAACCTTAAGCCATCATCAGGAACAACATTCCCTAAAAATAAGTAATATACTATTAGAACAACGCAATTTGTAAAAAATAGGGTAATGATTATCGAATCTATAAAAGGTTAAACTTACTAAATATAAACAATCCTATATTAATGTCTCACTATATATAAAATTAAAATTCATACACTAACCATGTAAAACCAGTGAAGATACCGAAAAGCAAAATAAAGACCATCACAATTGAACCATAACACATATTTTAACCTTTGAATACAAACATTGTTTCCATAAACTCAAAACAAAGTCACAACACAGGCTAATACCATACAACGGATCAAGATGGTATTAGCCTGTGTTGTGACTTTGTTTTGAGTTTATGGAAACAATGTTTGTATTCAAAGGTTAAAATATGTGTTATGGTTCAATTGTGATGGTCTTTATTTTGCTTTTCGGTATCTTCACTGGTTTTACATGGTTAGTGTATGAATTTTAATTTTATATATAGTGAGACATTAATATAGGATTGTTTATATTTAGTAAGTTTAACCTTTTATAGATTCGATAATCATTACCCTATTTTTTACAAATTGCGTTGTTCTAATAGTATATTACTTATTTTTAGGGAATGTTGTTCCTGATGATGGCTTAAGGTTAGCCGAAAATTTGAAAAATAAAGATGTTGCCTGGCGCCCTGTCAATTCTTTTCCTTTTGATATGGAGGTTTAAGTGCCCAAAATCTACTGCTGAAGTACTCATAACTATATATATATATATATACTGTAGCTCTACATTAACAGTAAAACCATTTGTATAATTTAATGAAGTGAAATTTGTATGAAGGTTATATACATACAGTATATACACACAAACATACATACATACAAAAATCAATCCTTCATCTTCTCTCATTTTCCTTGGTGTCTCTGTTTCTTCTGCTCTCATTTGGAAGGACCATATTACCAGTCTTGCTAAGGCAGCCTCCCAGAAGCTGGGTGTGCTCAACCGCCTCAGGGGGTTCTTTACCCCTGCACAGCTTCTTGCTCTGTACAGGGGCACAGTGCGTCCGTGAATTGAATATTGTTCACATGTGTGAGAAGGTTCCTCTCACACCGTTCTCCTAGACAAAGTTGAAAGGAAGGCCTTTCGTATCATTAACTCCCGTACACTCACCAACTCTCTGCAATCTCTCTCTCTCCGCTGCAATATTTTATCTCTCTCGCTATTCTATCGCTACTATAATAATCAGTGTTCCTCAGAGCTTTCCCAGTGTATACCACCTCCTCTACGTAGGGGAAGTGGTACCCGTCTTGCAACACAATCCCAACCCTACTCTGTGCAACTCTCCAACCCAAGAGTGAAACGTTACTCTCAAACTTTCTTCTATTCAACAGCTGAGCTCTGGAACTCTCTCCCAGAATCAGTCTTTCCCTCCTCCTATGACTTGAATTGCTTCAAACTCCGTGTGTCCAGCCATGGCTCGAACGTCCCTTGATTTTGGTCCTGTCACTCTTTCAACTGTGGGGGAGGCACTCGCTACAGGCTGTTCTACCTTTTGCCTCCCTCACTCACATAACAAAAAAATACATACAGTACATACATACATACATTTTGTACATACATACATACATACAAACAAATAATGGTACATTTTTTATTTTTTTCATTTTTTTCAAGTACATTATCATGACTTACCATTGTTTAATGTAAAATAGGATATGTCTACTACTTTTGCCACTATCAAATTTACAAAACAAAAGCATATTATATTTTCAGCCCCTACTAAAGTTGCAGAAATGACTAAATACTACCACTTATGAGAATATAATAAGATAATATAGTATTATTACTTTATCTTTAATGTAATTTAGCAAACAAGTAAACAAGGACAAATTAAACTAAGTATATTATGATGTTAGTTTACAATTAATGAAGAAAACAAGTAAATGTAGAGCCAGTCATGAGGAGAGATGAAGCAAAGTTTATTATTACCTTATCGTGTAATAAATGGTAGGGGCCAGTGTTATGAGGCCGGGGGATTTATATTTTTCCCAACCACCACCTAGATTCTCCAGTAATTAACAATACAGGGGTGGGCTCGAGAGTGTTTTTGTGCAACCGAGTTAGTCCGCATGGTACGCTTTGCAGTGGTTCCCGGACATCTCAACCAGTATACCATTTCAACCAGTAGCTCTCAACCAGTGCCATATCAACCAAGACCAACCAAACCAGTGCCAAAATATAGTACTAACCTAACCTAACCTAACCGTATTGGTTGATTTGGTACTGGTTGAGAGCTACTGGTTGAAATGGTCTACTAGTTGAGTTTTCCGGTCACCCTTTGCAGCATATATCGTGGTCTTAAGTTTTCATAGCTATCTTGAACTGAATAGAATTTTCTCATTGATTCTTAACCTATCAGAGACTGAATAAAATACTCTAGAAACACCAGAACAATATTTTGTATAACTACCACCACCACCACCACTACTACTACTACTACTACTACTACTAATACTACTACTACTGCTAATACTACTAGTACCACTACTACTATTATTATTACTACTACTATTACTACTAGTATTACTATTACTACCACTACTACTATTACTAATACTATTATTACCTCTACTACTACTACTACTACTTCTGCTTATACTTATACTACTACTACTACTACTTCTACAACTACTAGTAATAATAATAATAATAATAACAATAGAAATAAAATAAAAAAATAATATTACCATTAATAATAATAACACTACTAAAAATAATATTAATACAAACCAAAACAAAATGCTGACAGTTCACCTAAATGGAGGTCGAGGATCTTCAATAAATGTAAATGCAATACACTCAATAAAAGACAATGAGTCTATTTTATAATCATATCGATTGGCCTAAGCGACGGTCAAGTGAGTGTTGTTGAGTGAGATAGAACAGGCATCCTCCACTACTTTACTCTTATGCTGTTCATTATTTAGGCCACAAAACTTAACAGTTAAGATCTTGTACACTCGGATGCCAGTGGTGGCAATTTTGAGACCTTTCGCCCCATTTATGTGTCAATATTAAGACCTTTCGTGCTATTTAAGTGTCGATTGATTCATGGCGAGCGATAGCGAGCCTGTAATTTTAGAAGGAACCGGCCTTAAGCCAGGACATTTTAATACCGAAAAATTTACAAAAATATCTTGAAAGGGAGACTCGGAGGTGTTTTTCTAAAGCTTGATGGAGGTCTAGCGAAGAAACTCAAAAACAAATTAATACATGAATTTATATATGAATATAGACCAAAATACAGCCACTAGCCACTTAATATAAAGGCAGCGTTAGTCAGGCACATAGACTACCAAAAAAAAATATATATATATATTTACGGATTTAATTAATGGGGTTTGGTAGTGTCTCTCTCTCTCTCTCTCTTAGTGAATTCACGTTAGTGGTTTATGTTTGAAATTGAGAACCTTTATTGATGTTTTGCAGTAACACATAATTAACACTTCAATTGAAAAGTTTGGGACATTTTGAGTAACTTTCATCTTGAAGTGTGAGCACTGGTAGGCGGGGAGAGTGATACGGTGATGCAGTGGGTGGTAATATGACATGGATTTATAGGTATACAAATATAGAAACTGTTTGAAAATATAGTGTGCATGAAGAAAAACTTAGATTAAATGGGGTTAAAATATGAGAGAGAAAGAGAGAGAGAGAGTGAGAAGGGGGGAGGGGGCAGTTCTTGGATGCATGAAAACTATGCCTGTGTGTTAAAATACTCGCCGCCGCTAATGGAAGTCAAAAAGCAATTGGAAAAGAGATAGAGAGTGTGTGTGTGTGAGTTAGTGAATGAGTGAAGGAGAAAGAAAGGCAAATATACACAGACAGAGAGAGAGAGAGAGAGAGATAAAGAGATAGATAGATAGAGAGAGAGAGAGAGAGAGCTAAAAAGATAGATAGATAGATAGATAGAGAGAGAGAGAGAGACAGGGGGGGGGGGGGTCGGTATTCATGAAGGAGAACTACTCTGGTGTGTAAAACTTCCTTCCGCCAGCATAGGAAGACAAACATTTTGGATACACCACTCTAAGGGGAGATGGGTCGTTTTTCTGGTTCCCCTTCTCTCTCATGCTTAGGCCCATTAGTTTTGAAATTATAAGACGTAAGGCCCATTAGTTTGACGATTTCACCACCTTTCACCCCATTTCGTTGTCAATGTTTAGAACTTTCGTGCCATTTAGGTGTCGATTTTTTTCCTGGCGAGCGATAGCAAGCCTGTAAATTTGAGAGAAACTGAGAGAAAGTAAAGAATATATGAATATATAAATAAATAGACCCCCCCCAAAAAAAAATAACAACTCTCCCCTTTAACCCTTTGAGGATCGATGACGCACTTCTTCTTTTGTGTTCTGGCTATTATTAGACGATTTTATTCAGATTAGAAAGGGTGTAATTATGGAAGTCAGAGGGGTTTGATTGAGATAGTCTTTACCCTTATAATACCCACAGATCCTTCCTAAGCTACATACAATTGTCTAATGATAGCCAAAAATATACTGCTAAAACGCGTCAGAGCTTCAAGGGGTTAAGGGGAGATTTCCACTAGAGGGATTTTTTTCTTTGCCCCTTTCTCCTTCATGTTTAGCCCCATTGCTTTTGAAATTTTAAGACGTTCGCCTCATTAGTTTGGCAATTTTAAGAACTTTCACCCCATTTATGTCACTTTTAAGACCTTTCGTCCGATTTAGGTGTCGATTTTTTCCTAGCGAGCGATAGCGAGCCTGCAATTTAAGAGGAACCGGCCTTCGGCCGGGACATTTTTTCTACCGAAAAATGTACAAATTTATCTTGAAAGGGGGTCAAGGGGGTGTAATTTCAAGCTTGATGGAAGTCTAGGAAACACACTAAAACCCTCCCCTTAAAGGTGATATCATTAGTAGGAAGGCGGAGGCACAGGAGCGATTTTTATTTATTTTTTAATTTTTTTTGGGGGGGCAACTTTGATGGTAATTATGGTCTAGTAACTTCTTAATTAACTTAATTTATCTTGAAAGGGGGTCTAGGGGGTTGCAATCTTAAGGGGGGTGACCTGTTTTTTGTTATTTCTGTCCTTTTCTCTCTTTCTCTGGCTTGTATCCATTCGGCCCCATTCAGCCAACTATTTTAAGACGTTTATCCCCATCTAGGTGTCGATTTCTTCCTGGGGAGCGATAGCAAGCCAGCATTATATGAAGAAATCCGGGCCGGAGACATTTTTCTATCGAAAAATGTACAAATTTAGCCTGCTGTCAAACAAAAATGAAAAATATGCTGGCTTGCTACCGCTCACCAGTACAAAATTGACACCTGGATGGGGATAAACGTCTTAAAACAGTAGGCTGAATGGGGCCAAATGGATACAAGCCAGAGAAAGATAGAAAAGGACAGAACAAAAACAGTTCACCCCCCTTAAGCTTGGTGGAAGTCCAAGGAACAAACTAAAAACTTCCCCTTATTAGCTCTCGTACGTATAACCCCTTTGATATATGGAAGGTATTTTATATTATTAATTAGAAAACCCATTCAGTATACAATTATGCCCAGCTTCGGTTTATTGTCGATGTCATTTGACGATATTAACCCTTTCAGTACCGGTGCTGTCCTTTTAAGTTTATTCTGGCTACTACTAGACTATTTTATTCAGTTTAAAATGGGCCTCCAGCAATTATAACAGGTTTCGAACTATCTCACTCAACTATCTTTACTACCACAGATCCATCTTGAACTCCACAAAATCATCTAAATATAGCTAGAATAAAATTAAGAAAACGTCGCCGGTACAGAAGGAGTTAAATAGCTTTGAGGGACCTATGAACACGGTAAAGACTATCTCAGTTAACCCTTTGACTCTCATATGTCCACCCTAAGCTGAGTAAAACAACTAATGCCAGCCAGAACAAAGGGTAGAAAGTCCTCAAGGCATACTGAACGGTTTAATAAGCTAGCGGAAATGAAAAACAGAGTGGAAATACTGAGACAAAAGTTAAGATTTCTCACTCCAAGCTCCTTCACTCTAGGGTGCTTCCAGATTTTTTTTTTTTTTCATCCTTTCTACTTACAAAACATTTTATCCCACTTATTACACTAATTCCACTTATGATACTTTTCTGGTATACTCCTATTGAGCTGGTAATTGTGAGGCCATTTCGGATGACCAGGATGATAACTGCATTTTTATTTGTACCTGAGACGTTTTTATGTATTTGATTTCAGCCACATGTAGACGATTTTATTAAGTTTATATATATATATATATATATATATATATATATATATATATATATATATATATATATATATATATATATGCTTCGACAAACTCCAAATGAAGCCTAGGATGATAAGAGTGAGTGATAGATTGCCACAAGATAAGGAAGCTACACTATCATCTGTTATGTAGTACATGGGTCATCACAAGCGTCAATGAGGCTTGGCAAGAATGGAGGTCTGGCATTCGGTGACGCACACATACACACGCACACACACGTACACACGTATGTAAGCAAGAACAGTCATAGCGTGTGCCTGCTGATATATATATATATATATATATATATATATATATATATATATATATATATAGATTGAGAACAGTGTGGTCTATCCATAGAGTCAAGCGCTTTCAATGAACATGAAAACCCTAATATGATTAAAGTCACATTGAGCTGGGAACAAAAGGGTACTAATTATATATCATTCGAACATGAATATTCGACCATTTCTGAATGTTGTCGTCTTTTAAATTTAGTAGGAAATGGTCGACTAAAATTGTAAAATATGAACACTAATTTATATTTTCTTAACAACTGCATCAATTATGTGCTGTGATTATAGTCTACCGTTCTGTTGACTTTAACATTTACAGTAGTTATTGTTCAGAAACTTGATCACCTACCATTTAGCCCCTTCAGCACCATGGGTAATTTGCCTCATATTCTTGTTACCATTAGACGATTTTCTTTAGTTTATGACTTACCTCGACGACTCAAATAGGTAAATACGATCTCAATAAACCCTCTTAATTGCATAGGTCCTTCTTAAACTGCATAAGATAAGATAATTTTAGCCAGAATCAAAGGTAAAAAGGCGTCATGGTGCTGTAGGGGTTAAATATAGTTTGGAATTGTTCAGTCATTCAAGATTTCTTTCGGCGCTTATATTTACCATTATCTGATTATAGATTGTGAATCATGAATATATGTAATGAAATGAGTTACTAAGCCTGATTATTTTACTTTAGTACCAAGTAAGTGATTGGAATTGATGACGGTCGTATACAAATTGGGCAATTGATGGGAAAATTAGCTAAAATATGATGACAAGTTATAGCCCAAAGCGGTAAAAGGCTATGATTCCCCCTCCCCCCGAAAAACTGCCCACGTGACACTCCCTTCAGAGATTGTTTTGAATGGTAATTCACAGAAGGCACAGAGTAGGGGGGGGATGGTCTAAATATTGACAAAGAAATGGGGCAAAAGTGTCTAAAATCGTCAAACTATTGGGGTGAACATCTTAAAATCTCAATAATACAGATATATAATATATATAGACCAAAAACCAAGCACTACCGCCTTAATTGGAAATTGCACTCTAACACTTAGAAAATATATTGTATGTTATGGGGTACCATAATCTATTTAGGAAACTAATAACAAAATCTGACACGATTGTAGCAAGATAGATAATACTTTGTGAAATAACACCTGGACCGTTGTTGAATAAACACCCTCCCCGTCTGACTCCCTTACGACGTCATTGTGTGTGTGTGTGTGTATTCATTACTGTATTCATAATTGTAGTTTGACAGGAATTGAGTTTTTAGCTCGTATTGCCCTGCTTCCTAGACATCATTATCAATGACAATTACCCATCTCCTTGCTCAAGGGACATGGTAACCGCCGGCTATATATCAGAAAACCTTCATCAACCTGAGCGAGATTTGAACCCGGGCCTGCTGGGTTGCAGGCAGGGACGGTACCACTGAGCTAAACGGGCGGTGTGTGTGTGTGTGTGTGTATTAGAGAGAGAGAGAGATAGATAGAGAGAGAGAGAGAGAGAGAGAGAGAGAGAGAGAGAGAGAGAGAGAGAGAGAGAGAGAGAGAGAGAGAGCAGGACGGCGATAGTGAGAATGAGAGCGAGAGAGCCAGAGAACGAGAACCGGACGCATTCATTCATTAACCCATACAGTACCAGGGACGCCCTTTTTATCCTTTTCTGGCCATTATTTGACGATTTTATTAAGTTTAAGAAGGACCTCTACCAATAATAAGGCTTCAAACTATCTCAACCAACCCTTTTAACTACCACAGGTCCTTCCTAAGCTGCATAGTATCGTCTAAATATAGCTAGAATAAAATCTAACACACGTCGCTGGTACTCAAAGGGTTATATTCCGGCTAATATTAGACGAGTATATTTGTATGAGTCACAGGGATAACGTGATATATTTGTATGAGTCACAGGGATAACGTGATATATTTGTATGAGTCACAGGGATAACGTGATATATTTGTATGAGTCACAGGGATAACGTGATATATTTGTATGAGTCACAGGGATAACATGATATATTTGTATGAGTCACAGGGATAACGTGATATATTTGTATGAGTCACAGGGATAACGTGATATATTTGTATGAGTCACAGGGATAATGTGATATATTTGTATGAGTCACAGGGATAACGTGATATATTTGTATGAGTCCCAGGGATAACGTGATATATTTGTATGAGTCACAGGGATAACGTGATATATTTGTATGAGTCACAGGGATAACGTGATACATTTGTATGAGTCACAGGGATAACGTGATATATTTGTATGAGTCACAGGGATAACGTGATATATTTGTATGAGTCACAGGGATAATGTGATATATTTGTATGAGTCACAGGGATAACGTGATATATTTGTATGAGTCACAGGGATAACGTGATATATTTGTATGGGTCACAGGGATAATGTGATATATTTGTATGAATCACAGGGATAACGTGATATATTTGTATGGGTCACAGGGATAACGTGATATATTTGTATCAATCACAGGGATAACGTGATATATTTGTATGAATCACAGGGATAACGTGATATATTTGTATGGGTCACAGGGATAACGTGATATATTTGTATGGGTCACAGGGATAACGTGATATATTTGTATGGGTCACAGGGATAACGTGATATATTTTTATGAGTCACAGGGATAACGTGATATATTTTACCCTTTTGATTCGCAGAGATCCTTCCCAGGAGAGATATAAAATCATCTAATGTCTTCCACAACGAATTGAAAAATAGATCAATCTGTACTGAAAGGGTGAAGTAATTTAGGGGGTACTACTTGGGTTTTGGGCTATATATTTATATATTTAATTATTTTTTAGTTTTCTCGCTAGACCTCCATCAAATTTAGAAAAAACACCCCTTAGACCCCATTTCAAGATAAATTTGTAAATTTTTCAGTAGAAAAATTTCCCGGCCGAAGGCCGATTCCTTCTAAAAATTAGAGGCTCGCTATCGCTCGCCAGGAAAATATCGACACCTAAAGGGCTCTAAGGTCTTAATATTGAATAACTAATGAACCGAAATGTCTCAAAATCGCCAAACTAACGGAGCGAACGTTTTAAAACCTCAAAACTAATATGCTAAACATGAGGGAGAAGGGGGTCCGTAAAAAGCGAGTACTACCCCCTTAAGTTGGCTTCTTGTATATTTGTTATCGAAATATGCTATAAGCTATACCAATTGCATGTTAATTAGCATACAAGTTATACAAATTAGCATATCATTTAATGCCACAGCAAGTGTAGGCTCACACAGATAGAAACAAGTGGAAAATAATTTTGCAGTATTTTATTCAGTGAATAGATTTATGATTAATATAAATGGTTACTAACAAACCCCAAAAGTTAATTATACAGCATAAATACTGTATATAAGGACCTTATGCTGCTTACACATTGTCTTCACATTTTATTCGGGAACATTAGGTAGAATATGAGAGATAGAGATAGATAGAGAGAGAGAGAGAGAGAGTGTGTGTGTGTGTGTGTGTGTAAGGGAGAGAGTGATAGGTGTGTGGGGGGGAGGGGAGGGGCAAATACAAGCGAGAGAAACATTGAAATACTTGTACAGGTGGAAAATTAACCCCCGAACACGGATACAGACAGAGAGAGAGAGAGAGATTGTGTAGTGTACTACTCTCGTTGCAGAGTGTGGAAAATGCCATCTCCTTGAACTGCTCTACTCGAGAATTATTAACAACTCCAGAGGGAAGTTTATTCCAGGTAGATCAGATCTTACATGTGAAAAAGGCTCCACATCTACTATTCACAACCTATTTAAAAACAGCGTCTCCCCACGATTCCGTAGTATATTCATTATTAAGGTTAAATATTTTGCTATAATCCATATTGTCAAACCATTTAGTTATGTAAAACACTTAAAGGAGCTTTCAGAGTCTTTCCCAACAGTGAGTAGTCTGACCTGTGGATTGCTTGGCCGATATGCATCACGTTACACTTTTAATTTAAGTTAAGATATATATATATATATATATATATATATATATATATATATAGAGAGAGAGAGAGAGAGAGAGAGAGAGAGAGAGAGAGAGAGAGAGAAGATGACTAATATCCTAGTCCCACCGAATGGGAGTTGGAAAAAAAATGAGCGAAAGAGGGTAATGGAATAGAAGAGAAGAATAACTAAGGAAAAACATGGCACACCCGGACACAGAGGCTATGTTCAAAGGGGACAAGAAAAGATTGGAGGGAAACGAAGGAAGGAAAGAAGAGAGAGAGAGATAAAAACAGTTTACCTGGAAAAAGACGACCAATTACGAGGAATAAAAGAGGTAAAGGGCAGAGGGTGGAGAGAGAGAGAGAGAGAGAGAGAATCAAAATCAGCTTGCCAGTGTAGGTAAAGATCAAAGGGTAATATCATTGTTGTGTGAGGGGAGAAAGAGAGTGAGAGTGAGAGTGAGTGGAAGGGAGCGAGAGAGAGAGTCAGGCAGACACACTGTTAAATTCAGCTTGTCCAATTTTGTAAACGTTAACAACCTACATCGATTATGCTGTGTGAAAGAGAGAGGGAGAGTGTGTGTGTGTGTGTGGGTGTGTTGTGTGTTTGTGTGGGTGTCTGTGTGTGCGTGTGTTGTGTGTGTGTTTGTTGCGTGTTGTGTTGTGTGTGTGCGTGTGTTGTGTGTATGTGCGTTTGCGCGTGTTGTGTGTGTGTGTGTGTGTATGTGCGTGTGTTGTGTGTGTGTGTCATTAGGCCAATAGAATGGGAGTTTCTGGAAATTCGAATCTAAGTTTAAAATATGGGAAGGGTATATTGATGCTGTCTAAATATCCTTAATAATTTCAGTACAGTTTCGTATTGGTGCTATTTAAACTATTGGCCGTGACTATGTGTAAACAAATCTAAGGAATGCAAATGACTGGAGTTCTCGAAAAGGGGCTCCAGTCCTGACGCTATTCTTGACTAAGTGTGCTGGCTTAATAATCCAGAAGGGTTGATAGCCTCTGCAGTCCTATTTTAACCAACTAACTAACTAAGGAATGACTTAATTCAACTAAATTTAATTTGCACTATTCGACACTAATTATGGCCTTAAGTTTTCAAAGCAATCCTAAACTGAACTGTGTTGGTGGTTTAATTGTTTAGATGCTTATGTTGTACGTGTTGTGTCCCGAATTCGAATCCCGGGAGGATCATATGTTTTCATTAGTATATTCAAGTACATTAGGGTTTGTAATGGATGATTAATGTTAAGAATGAGGTGTTCCTTAATTGATTCATTATCAAGTATTTGCGTCTAGCCTATTCACTTGATTACTAAAATGATGAGCTAAAGAGTTACAAAATTAGTGTCATATGCTATATAACAGTCTATGGGCTGCTGAGTTTTTGCTTTAAGGGGGGAGGAGTTACTTTTTGGTCTAATTATTTATTTATTCATTTATTTTATAGTAACATTGCTAGACCTCCATCAAGCTTTAAACACACCTGCTTAGATCCCCCTTCAAGAAAAATGTGTACAATTTTAGGTAGAAAAATTTCCCGGCCGATGGCCGGTTTCTTCTAAAAATACAGGCTGGCTATCGCTCACCAGGAAAAAAATCGACACCTAAATGGCACGAAAAGTCTTTGTATTGACAAAGAAATAGGGTGAAGGGTCTTAAAATCACCAAATTAATGGAACAAACGTGTTCAAATCTCAAAGCTTGTGGAACTAAACATGAGGGAGAAAACGCGAATACCTCCCCCTTAAAGGTTCAAAGATCCAAACGAAAAAATAGTTTGTATGGCTTGTGAGTGTCGTGAGCTACCAGATTCAGTAACGGTTTTATTGCTTCGAAGCTATCGCAGACTGAACCGAATCGCTTCATTATTGGTGTAGCTGTTAATTTTGCATTTATTAGTTTCGTGCGGTCAGAGGGTGTATTAACCCCTTCTGTACCAGCGACGTCTTTTTGATAATATTATAGCTATATTTAGACGATTTTGTGCAGTTTAAGAAGGATGTGTGGTAGTAAAAAGGGTTAAGTGAGAAAGTTCGAAGCCTGTTAATTGTTGGAGGCCCCTTTTAAACTTAAAATCGTCTAATAGTAGCCCGAATAAAATTAAAAAGACGTTGCCGGTACAGAAGGGGTTAAGGTTATCCCACTTCTACAGCACCATCACGTCACGTCAAAACATTATTCCCGAGAAACCGTGACGTGATGAAACGGATATGTGCCGTTTCTTTGATGGTGACGTGACGATTGGTGTGAACAGGTCCATTCGATTACGTGCAAGAAATTTTGACGGAACGGTGACGTGACGTGATGGTGCCGTGATGACTTGTATGAATCGGCCTTTATGCGTCGGAATTATTGTTTTCATTTACACAGTTTCAAAAAGTCTGGTTTACTGACAAGAAATAATATGTTCGAACCAATCATTATGAAACAAGCAACAGTAATACCTTAAATGCCTTTCTCTTGTGTCACATTAATTCGAACATATAAACTATATATTAAACTATTGTGTATAATAAGTAGATTATTAGAATATAAGGTCAATCTTGAGTTACGTCCAGTTATATATAATATATAATTATGCATAAAAACCTAAGCATAGACTACAGTACATCTGGAATTGACACGAAAATGGAACCTTGCGGTAAAGGATCCAATATCGGAAAACGATTCGAACCCCGAAACCGCGAAAATGTGATATTTTCGCGGTTTCGAGGTTCGAACGTGGGGGTTCGTTCTCCGATTTTGGGTCCCTTACTGCACAGTTCCATTTTCGTGTCAAGTCAAGATCTACTGTAGTCTATGATAACATTAATTCGAACATATAAACTATATCTTAAACTATTGTGTATAATAAGTAGATTATTTGAATATAAGGTCAATGTTGAGTCAATTCCAGTTATTTTTATTTTCTGTTCATAAAACAAACTATGATATAACAGCATGACAAGTGGTTCGGTCGAGCATTATAATACTTAGCAGTAAGCAAGTACCGGTGTTTCGAACCATAATATCAGAACAACGCTGATCGAGCCCCCAGACCCAGTTAGCCAGTCAGTGCCGGGGCTCAGTGGAGTTAACACCGTATTATATAGATTGTAAATAGTATATACTTATCGGAGGCTATTAAGATCAAAATACAGTTACGGAATATGTATTAATCAACGAATTATTGTGCTAACTGAAAATAATATCATATATATTCTGCACAACCACTTACAATAATATAAGTGTTCCCTGCTTTTTAGTGTGCAACTCTTGTTCTATAAACTATAATAAGTGTATTTATTGAATACTCAATTGCATCTATCACTCAATTCAGTTTGTTATTGTGTG
Source organism: Paralithodes platypus (assembly GCA_032716605.1). Lineage (NCBI taxonomy): Eukaryota > Metazoa > Arthropoda > Malacostraca > Decapoda > Lithodidae > Paralithodes > Paralithodes platypus. The sequence continues at coordinate 13,530,188 of CM064562.1, read as the reverse complement.
CGTGATTAAAATAGAAAAGTGTCTACGAATTTCTATATGTGACCGTATACTCTATAAGACACACATGCTAGTCAACATGAACCCTCAAATGACACAAATATCCCTCTGAAATTTAGATGCCAGAGTGTACTATTCAGGCACAAATCAATTTTCTCCACTGCCTCATTACCCTGCCTGGTAGCCACGCTCGAGTTATAACCATTCAGCATGTACAAGTAAGTGTCCTATTTTATTTATAGTACTACCCTTAGCCAGTAGGTAAACAGATTTGGGTAAAATATATGGTGATCTAGTACTTTATTATTTGGACTCATGAATTATATTTTGGGTAATTTTTTTGGAAAGAGTCGCAGCCTTATTTGCGAGTTTTTTTTCAATTTTTATTTTGCAATATTTGAAAACAAATATGGATTGTATAATTATGCGCTAAACAGAATATGAAAATGTGTTTTAAGCCTCGGCAAAACCTAATAAAATATATGGTACTAAAATGGAATTTTGTCGTAACATGGTTGTCAATATCTTCCTATAGACGGCACCGATTCGTACACACACCATTTTCACCTGTCTCCCGAGGTCTGTCCACCAGCTTTTTAGTCCACTCCACCTGCCCATCTCTGTCGGTTGTTTGGTTAGGTTAATATACTAGGTCTCAGAAACAAGATTCGTATTTACGGTATCTGGACACTTCCAACGAATTCATATTCGAGCGGAGGCGCATTTAGGTTAGGTTAGATTGTGCATCCGCTCTATCAGGAATTCGCTCGAAGTGACTCGCATTCGTATTTACAGATACGGCCGAATACCGGTAGGCTACTAAATGGCCGCCGGCCCAACCGCCATGTTGTAACCCACGTAGGCCTACTACGGACACATTGTAGGCGTTAGGTGTGTATTAGGCTTGTATCCAATGTACTAGGTCTATGTTACTGGATATTTATGATTTAAATAAGTGCTACGTTTTCGATATTCTGGTTATATGGCTTTGCAATTAGGGAAATCATGAGCCGATTTCCGACATTTAGTTAGTCTTTTTCGATTCTCAAAATACGATTCAAGTTTTGCCAAAAATTGGCTCGGGTTTTCCAAAATTATGGTTTTTGGGGTTTGCAATTTAGGGAAACACGAGCCAAAATTCTAAATTAGGTTACTGTAATTTGTGTGGTAAACTATCAATGGAAGTTAAATATTACTAAGCTATAATGAATCAAATCAAATAAAATCAATCTGAATGAAAACTACTCTATATCTAAATTGAATTCAATCTGAAACAAGGTAATTTGGTAGCATTCAAGGAGACTACTGCAAGACTTCTTCTTACCTCTGACCGGGTATAGGCTATCCTAGTGTTTACTACCCTATACCCCTTTGAAAGGACATTAGCCTAACCTAACCTAGTATTATAGGTGGGGGCTGCCGCCCCCACACCCCCGCTTTAACTTAGATTTTTGGTGTATTTGTCTGTGAAGTGGGTATTTTTCAATTTGTTGATAACGAAAATCCTCCATGCGACTATATGGAGAAAAATATGGCGAATCTATTGGTGCCTATTTTCCCTAATAAATTGTTTCTCATAACGTCGCACTAGTGTCCTTGAATATTATCGCTAATTTATATCCAAAGGTCTCGCATAATAAATGTATATATAGGGTAAGGTTATAAGGGTTAATATTAGCCAGGAATTAACTCACCAATAGTCCCACGTGGCAATGAGGCAAGGAAGAACGTTTTACCCAATATGGTGGTGGACAATGGGGAACGAGACTTCGGTCCCAAGACTCGAGTCAAGTTAAAGAAAGAATAAATGATTACGTGGGAATGGACATGATTATTATAATTTATGCTTATCTATCAGTCAGTCATGATGTCGATGAGAGCGTCGTGATGGTGTAGCTGAGTGTATTGCTGTATGTGTATTGTGATTAGAGGCACAAAAGCTCGATCAACTGAGGGCGGAAATTTAGATGTTAACTGGTTGGTGTTCGTGAAGGCTCTGGCGTACCTCAAAACTTCAAAAGAACACCTTGCTGCCTTGGCAAACCGCCAGGAGCCCAAATTATCGTACCGCATTTAGGTTGCTCTATACGATAAATTATATTAATATATACGATAAATTCATATATACTACATAAGACCATAGCAATATTGCTTAATAGCATATTAGGCCTTTTATAACTTAACTTATTTACAATCTTATAATTACGAGCTACTCGTCCTACGTCGTGCTGTAGGAGAGATCGTGACGTCACAGAGACTTACGAGATCACAAAAGAGTCATATTCTATCGTATTTATACGATAATTTGTTTACTCTTAAAATTCCCAAAATCCGAGCCAAGTTTTGCCAAAACTTGGCTCGGGTTTTCCAAAATTCGGGTTTTATGGCTTTGCAATTTCGGGAAACCTGAGCCAAATTTTTAAATGAGGTTACTGTCATTTTGTTGTCTACAAGCTCTCAAAATCCGAGCCAGCTTTGGCCAAAACTTGGCTCGGGTTTTCGAAATATTGGGTTTTAGGCCTTAGAAATACCTTAAAATCCGAGCCAAGTTTTGCTACAATACGTTTTAATCGCCGTTTTACGCATTTAACCCCTCATTTTCCCTGTACTTCATAGCCCTCCCCACTATCGGGCGGCGTGTCTTAAGATCGTTGTATAATGGAGAAAACGGTTTCGCCGAGGTTTGTAATTATGGTCAATATACAGGAGGCGCTACAATATAGGTATCAAAATTATAATGGTAGTTTTGGGTTCCTATCATCATATGCTTCATTTCTATATACTTTTTATCCCCCGGGGAAAAAAACAAAAAAATCTTGGGATTTTTCATTTATTTTCTTGGGATTTTTTGTTTTGGTCATTAACCTAACCATAAACCCTAACCTAACCTAACCTAATAACCCCCAAATACATTTAGGTTAGGTTAGGTTAGGTTTTTTGGTTAGGTTAATAAAAAAAAAAAAAAAATCCAAGAAAAAAAAAAAAAAAAAAAACCCAAGATTTTTTGTTTTTTTCCCGGGGATAAAAAGTATATAGAAATGAAGCATATGATGATAGGAACCCAAAACTACCATTAGAATTTTGCTACCTATATTGTAGCGCCTCCTGTATATTGACCGTAATTATTTCCAAACACTATATATTGAAGAAAACTAACAGGAAAAAATAAAAAAATCCATGGTAAAATTGGTGACCATCTTATTTAGTTTTTCCGAATTGTTTTGATAGTTAACTATAGTTTTGATGTTAATACTACCGCAACTACGAATCTTGTTTCCGAGACCTAGTATATTAACTTAACCAAACAACCTAACCTAGACCCAGTACATGGGATACAACACTAGCCCTTGCATGCCAGCTACTGTGGGTTCATATATTAGACATCCAGTAACATCTTTGTAGAACATAACACTTTACCGTAGCGAGTGTACTCCATTCCGAACACTTTTTGTGAACATTGAACACGTCCGTAGCAGAGCTCTCAAGATTGCGGGACTGAAGAAGAAGAGTTTGTTTACGCGCGGGACTATTGTTATCGACAATATCGAGTGTTACAAAACTTATCAAAACTATTCTCCCACAACGGAATCTATGTGAGTATATTATAAGGATTCCATAGAGCTTCACTTTCCCTAATAAATTATGTATAATAACGCTGCGAGTCTATTCCCTATAATTATCTTATTTTGTAACTAACTCCTGTGTAAGATACACTAAATCAGTCAACCATTACCGTTATTGGTCAATTTAAAGATATAATTAAATTGCTAAAAAATCGTTTCGATTATTTTTATGTAGTTTAGAGTTGTGTAAGGGTGTTTTGATGTGTGAAAATAGGCGTAAATGCATATTTACCCATTAAACAACAATCTAAAAACACGTCCCTTCACTCGCGAAAAATAACTATTTGGCCATAACCGTTTGCCGTTGGATACAAAATATGTAGAGGGGGGGGGGGCAAGCCCCCCCCCCCCTCACCCCCCTCCAAGATTTATTGAAATCGTCATATATTTAAACAGTAGGGGGCAAAAACCAAATTTTCCCCAACGCTGCTGCTTCTTCTTCTTCGCGGCGGATGTAAACAAAGACACCCGCCTCTTGCGACGACGTAGGCAATATAGGTTTTTTTTTTTTTCAGGATCAGTAATAAATTTTTACGAGCATTTAGACACATATAGGAATGAAATACATGGTATAAGAAACCTGTAGGCTACGATAAAATCGATGTATGAATTTAATTACATCATCTTTATATTGTCCCCGTTATTTTCTAGTCTGTAAATTTGCACGTTTGACTGGCGTACCCGACTAATGTTTTGGGCCAAACCCCTACCTCCAGTCAGAATTTTGGTTGGACGCAGGATTGGGTAACCCCACTAGGTAAGATAACCAGGTTAGATGACAATAAGTCATAAGGGATGAGGGATTATTGTATCCCACGGCCGGTTACCAAACAATTCACCCAACACCTGGCTGTGGGATACAATAATGGATGGTGAGGGGGGCTTTGCCTCCCTCATCACCCATGACTTATTGTCATTATCATATATATTACCAGCAGGGGCAAATAACAGCAGTCGAATTAGACGCGAAGGTAACTGCTAGTGTGCGACTATGTAAACAATGCGGACAGTACGCCCACTAACACAACTCTACCGAATCTTCAGTGGCACTGTAATTCCAATCATCAAATTCGATTAATTTCCGCTGGCGTATTTTAGAGGCAACCGCATGTTAAACACTGAAGTAAAAATCCCTAGGCATCATCCAATCATTGATCATATATTTGTGTGTGATGTCCTTAGGCAATCAGCATGTCTCATAGTAAGTATCGTGAAGATCATCCAAAAACTTGTCATGGTCCTAGTTGGGGATGTTCATTTCAGGGGTGCGGGGTGGGGTTTGGGGTGTGCGGGGTCGGTGGGGTTATCGGATGTTGGTCAGTAAAGTAACTGGTGTCTATTAATGTACGAAAAGATGGTGCTGACAAATAGTCATCTTAATCCGTCTATCAGTTTTTGAGAAATCATGCTTACAAGAAGACATACAGAAATACGGCGATCACATAACCTCTCTGTGCTACAATCACCATAGTATGTGCATGTATAATGTATCTATGTATGTATTGATCACGGCACGTTAATGAGTCTGCATCTCCTCGTCTCCTCAAGCCTCTCTATCTCCCATGTGCATTAACCTCCCCATTCCTTGTACAGTCAACCTCAAAAGTAATAGCTTTCCTTAATAATTTTAGATGCGGTTATTTCTCTAAATAATAATAATATAAGACCTCAATATACACGACCAAACCTGTATATACCGAATTGGTATTCTATTGTTAAGAAATATTTGCGTGATATATGGAGAGAAAAATATATTAAGTTTTCAAGTTGGACACGACTTATGGCCGTTGGCCTTGACTTAACACCAGGGTATAATATGTGTGTGACAACGTTCATGAGAAATCGTGTATAATTAAACCATAAATGTTATATTTTTATCTGGTAATTTTTTGGTCTATATATTTATCAATTAATTTATCTAATTTCCTCTATCAATCTTAAAAATACACACCCTAGACCCCCCTTCAAGACAAATTTGTAAATTTTTCGGTAGAACATTATTTACCAGCCGAAGGCCGGTTCCTCTTAAAATTACAGGTTCGCTTTCGCTCTCCAGGAAAAACATCGACACCTAAATGGCACTAAAGGTCTTAATATTGAAAACGAAATGGGGCAAACGGCGTTAAAATCGCCAAACTAATGGGCCGTTCGTCTTAGAATTTCAAAACTAATGGGGCTTAACACGAGGGAGAAGGTGGTCCAGAAAAAACAACCAGCCCCTCTTAAGAAGGAAAACCATGCACAACTACTAAGGATGACTGAAAATAACGGATAACTGTCAGAATAAACACTAAGCATCCTAGTTATCATCTTATCTAGGTTGGCAATGAACTTTTGGGTATAGCTGTACCTCATTACTCCCATCACACTGCTGCCCCCCCCTCTCTCTCTCTCCTCTCTCTCTCTCCTCTCTCTCTCTCCTCTCTCTCTCTCTCTCTCTCTCTCTCTCTCTCTCTCTCTCTCTCTCTCTCTCTCTCTCTCTCTCTCTCTCTCTCTCTCTCTCTCTCTCTCAATTATCAATGTCTCTTCTTTACAACGAGGAATGTTCAGGTATTCCTACATACTGTACCTTGTGTGCATTTGTAGGCAGGATTGTTACTTAGCAAGGAATATTCACCAACAAAATGTATTATATAACCTACCACCATTATTTCATGTTCATTTCTGTTCCGAGATACTTTTTCGTGACAACCCTGCTTTATAATTAATACACACACATAAAATAGGCCGAAAAACAGATAAACAAACGAGACATACTGATATATAAACCAAGAGAAATTTAGTATTGCATTCCTCGTTTAGCTTATTTCTTGTGAGCTCTCCATATATTCTGGGAATGGCATTTGTATCGGCACTAGCACAGGGTTAGAAAAGAGGGAAGGCGGTAAAAGAAAATAGTCCTAGGAATTGTCGGAAAGGCGTTTCGTTCACATTAAGCGAAGCACTTAATTTTCAACAGAGTCGTCAACTTATGGAATATAATGCCGAGGAGTGTTGTAGAGTGCTATACTGTCCAGACATTTGAATATATCTCTGATAAATATATTTCCATTAATCTTGCATTTGTGCCCGAGTAATGTGGTCGTATCAGTGTCGTAAATAGTACTATAAAAAAAAAAAAAAATTACCGCAGTCTTTCTGGAGCTGAAGTTGATGGCTGTAGCATTTTTTTGTTCTTTCTTTTTTACAAACAGATTAGTAATTAGGATCACTAGGTCTGTTGTTGCTTGTCTACCTTCGTAGTCCTTTGAATCACGTGTCTATGGAGGTAGAAGGTATCCCTCCTTGAGTGTACCCATGTATGGCTATTGCATTTCTCATCCTAACCCTTTCCTTCCCATTTCAAATATAGATCCTATTGCCACCATTTCGATGTGAGAAAAAATAGTATCCTGAACGTTCACTGATATTACCCTCGTGCAGTCATTGATAGCAGTGTTGCAGGAAGTTTAACTAAGCATCACCTTGTTTTGTGAGAGAAGTCCTTGGACATTCATTTACATCTAAGTGATTATCGTAGAAAATCAACCAAAAGTCTTGTTGTGGGTGTTAAAGGGGGAAGGTACTGGGGAAGGGTTTTTCAAATGCTTCCTATAGTTAATGAATTCTAATCGAGTTACATATGAAAGAATTTAGTTTTACACACACACACACACACACAAACACACATATATATCATAATCCTGCTTCAAATTGTCAATATAACATAATGTTATTATGTGTGTGTGTGTGTGTGTGTAAAGCGAAATTCTTTCATACGTAACTCGATTAGAATTCATTAACTATAGGATATAGACATATATGACCAACCTATGCTTTGGGGCACCATTTTAAACACACACACACACACACACACACACAACAAAAACAAAACAAAACAGCCTAAGCAATACTATATAAGAGGGGGACCATTGAGAAGTGGCATCAAGGACACACACACATACACACATACACACACACACACACACACACATATATACACACATACACACACACACACACACACACACACACACACACACACACACACACAACAAAAACAAAACAGCCTAAGCAATATTATAAGAGGACGACCATTGAGAAGTGGCATCAAGGACACGCACACACACACACACTATACACACACACACACACACACACACACACACACACACACACACACACACACACACACACACACACACACACACACACAACAAAAACAAAACAGCCTAAGCAATATTATAAGAGGACGACCATTGAGAAGTGGCATCAAGGGAGAAGCCCCGGAAACACCTTTTATGTATATTCCATCCCGCCCGTGTTGGTCTTGCATGAGGGAAAATGTTTGCTTCCGCTTTGTTGCCGCCCGAGCCGCCTTGTTGACTGCGGGGTGCTTGCTGAAGGTCTGTAGCTAGGTGCGGGAAAGGGGTGGGGTGGGGTGGGGGGGGGGGGACTTTAGACTAGCTATAAAGATCACGGCCTGGATGCAAACCGATCGTATCTTATGACACGGTTTGGTTGCGGAGAGATGGGATTTTAGGTTAGCTGTTGTTGTTGTTGTTGCTGTTCCCCAGGTTGTCTGGTCGAGCAGCCCCAAGGTCCCGAGCAAGGCCAAGGCCATAACCGAGCGGCCCCACAAAACTCTCCCTGCTTACCACTAATAAAGACAAGGCGGGGAGCTGAGAAGGGTGCGGAAACGCCCGGGAAATCAAAGCCCCACCCATGGCCCTGTGCCCCTCGGCAATTATGAAGGGAAAGTTGGGGGGCAAAGGAAAAATGTGACGCTTTGGCTCCCAGTCTGCCAACCTCTAGGTTGGCACTAGGGAAGTCAATCCACGGAAGAGACGCAGTCACTTGAGATCTAGAAAATAAAAAAGTAAAAGGATAACAGATAACAGAGTAAGAGCTATGGGTACGGAAGGTGGGGGCTTGCCGATAGCCTCTGTGTACATTCTATGACATAAGGCATGGCTCTTGTTAAATCCTCAAACTGCTTAAGGGGAGATGTGTAATTTTTCTATATCTCCCTTCTTCCTCATGTATAGCCCTATTAGTTTTCAGATTTGATGACGTTCGGCTCATTAGTTTGGCGATTTTAAGACATATCGCCCCATTTCTTTATCAATATTAAGACTTTTCGTGTAATTTAGGTGTCGATATTCTCCTGGCGAGCGATAGCGAGCATGTAATTTAAGAGAAACGGCCCTCGGCCAGGACATGTTTCTATCGAAAAATTTACAAATTTATCTTGGAGGGTCTTGGGCGGGTGTTTTTTTTTAGGTTTGATGGAGGTCTAGGGAGGAAACTAATAAAAATTAATGATACATAAATGAGCAAATAAAAACGACACATCTCCCTTTAAATGAACCTACGAAATGCAGATACATGGTAGAGAAAAAGGTGACTGGATTGCCAGACGCCCTAAACCTCGAGGGGGTAGCTAGAAATAAATCTACTCCATGCACATCTGCCCTCTGTCCGTCGAAAACCTAAGACCGGGAATTGTGGGTATAATCCTGTGTAGCGGGTAGACCTGTGCATATATCTCAATAATTTGGTAATGTTACAATATATTTTTACATTTTACATTCATAAATAGTCTACTAATATACTAGGTTAGGTTAGGTTCGGTTCTGGTTAGGTTAGGTTAGGTTAAAGATTATTGTTCAACGTTTCTTAGTATATAGGCATCTGAAAAACAGTTCCTCCCGCTACACAGGATCTTACCGAATTGGGTTTAATTCTAGTTTCGCTTTCACAGCATACTCATAAATTTCTATGGCTACTTTAGAGTTGTCATATACCATACTTAATTCCTATATATGTCCAAAGCGGCGGAAATGCATTATAAGGAATTATACCTACCGTAAAGAAAATATATATTTTCTCCCCATATGCGGCACCATAGCTATTACATAATACTAGGTTAGGTTAGGTAAGGTTGTTAGGTTAGGCTAATGTCGTTAATGTAGTTTATTATCATTATATTACGTCTTTTACCCAGCAATTTCCCTGATCTTCATAGTTGGTCGGGAAGCTATGCCTTTACAACGGCGCCTCCCTTTTGTCGCTGTGTACGTGAAACTAGAATTTTACCCCGAATTGTGTCCCTGGGTGTATACTGTTTTATATTAGCTATAAGGTCCAGGGTTCGAATCCCGGGGTGTTTGTATGAGATATAACAATCATGGTTTGGAAGCTTGCTGCAGTAAACATTTATGGCTATAGTATACATGGGGAGAGCCGGTGTGCTGGCTTAGCTATAAAGATCAAGGATTTGTATGTTCAGGGCGGTCATAACTTTTGAGTGGTGGTTTGGTTTCGGATGGCCTGTAATACCCAATATATTGAATGTGGTTGTAACTTACGACTCGGGTATGGTTGAAGAGAAACTGTAAAGCAAGGAATGTACAGTGAACTCGTTTAATCCGCAGTCTCAGAAATTATAATGTAAAACTTGCAAAATAAACAAACCAAACGTATACGAACACAGTAAAAAGACAAAATAACTAATCAAAATCGCGATGTGGAAACAACGCTTAAGTAATATAATGATATATAAATAAAAGAACACTATTTATTAGTTATGCAATTACATTTTTTCAGATTGCTGTAGGAAACTGTTTTGCTTATAACATTCTTAATTAATCTCTTTTTCCATTTCATACATTGCACATTTATTTTATACATTAACTTTTAAGCTTTTCAATAACCTAAACAATATTCTGAGACTGCGGATTATACAAGTTGATTGTACGATGCGGTCGACGTAAGGGAGCCCACCTCACTTTTATTTTCTCTTTCTCTCCCTCTCTATTTGGCTTGTATCCATTCGGCCCCATTCAGCCTACTGTTTTAAGACGTTTACCGTCATCCAGGTGTCAATATTTTCATGGCGAGCGATAGCGAGCCAGCAAATATATTTTTTTTTTTGAAGCAAGCTAAATTTGTACATTTTTCGATAGAAAAATTTCTCCGGCGAAGCCGGATTTCTCCATACAATACTGGCTCGCTAACGCTCGCCAGGAAAAATCGACATCTGGATGGGGATAAAAGTCTTAAAACAGTTGGCTGAATGGGGCCTAATGGATACAAGCCAGGGAAAGAGAGAAAATGAGAAAAAGATACAAAAATGCCGGTGACCCCCCTTAACTATTGATTGTGGGGTGTTTGCGTAAGAAACAATATTCCCAATCTCTCTTCTATTCAACAGCCGGGCTCTGGAACTCTCTCCCTGAATCCATGTTTCCCTCATCCTATGACTTAAATTGCTTCAAACTCCATTTGCCCAGGAATTTTGGCTCGTACATTCCTTGATTTTGGCAACGTCACTCTTTCAACTCGTAGGGAGGTGCACTCGTGTGATACCGGTTTTAGCGTGTCCATATTTAATGATTCGATAAATAACGGGACGTGACTGATACACTGTAAAAATGTAATGGGTATGAAAAAAGTTCACTAAAACATTGGGAAACTGATGGCGATTTAACTTACTAATTGGTATAAAGTTATTTGATATCATTTGATACTATTATTTGATAGTGTAGTTTCTCTCCCTTCAGTTGCCTGCTGAGAGTCTGTAGCACACGAAGAGTTGGGTTTGGCTATTCTGGGAACACTAGGGAGATCACTGCCCGAATACTTAACTCTTTCACGCTTTTATGACTGAGATGTTGCCAGATTAGCAATAAGAAATAGAGTTATCTCACCCTTATAATTACCTCTCCAAAATTAGTGTTCTGCCCACAGCTAACTCAAAGACAACTGCAGAGGTTGAAGTAACTAAACTAAAGGTTTCTAAATACCCCTGATGGTAACAAAGGCTTTAAAGTATCCCTAATAGGCTCAAAACCGCGTCATAAGCGTGAAAGGGTTAATGAGGTCGTATTTTATGACGTGAAATGCTTATCATACGATGCCCATCTATCTATCAATGTATCTATATATTTTTATCTTCCACACAGTTGTTACACATACTGACGCACGCTAGTTTTTGTATGCAATAAATATAATTTTAAGATACATATATATAGAGCGTGAATGTGTGTGTGTGACAGAATGAGAGTGAGAGAGAGTGAGTGAGTGAGTGGTGGTAAGTAAACGTAGAGAGAGAGAGGTAGGTAGAGAGAGAGAGAGAGAGAGAGAGGTAGAGGTAGAGGTAGATGGAGGTAGGTGGAGGTAGAGGCAGGTAGAGGTAGAGGTAGGTAGAGGTAGAGGTAAAGAGAGGTAGAGAGAGAAAGAGGTAGAGGTAGAGAGAGAGACAAAGTGCGTTAATGTAAGGCAGAGTTACTGTGACAGCACCGGCTTGATTATGATCGAGAAGGGGGGTTGGAGGGGGAGCGGGGTTGCGCCCCTTCGTCGGTGATGAGCCACTACAATTTATATGTCTTGAGGGACGGATGACAGGAGGGAATAGAGAGAGAGAGAAAGAAAGTGTGTGCGCGCGTGTGTGAATGAGTGTGTGTGTGTGTGTGGGGGTGGGGGTGAATGTTTGTGAGAACAAATGTGTGGTGAGAGTGAGAGAGAGTGAGTGTTGGAGTTAGAAAGAGAGATAGGAGAGGGGTTAGAGAGATAGGGAGTCTTAGAGTTTGAGAGAGAGAGTTATTGAGATAAAGGGTTAGAGAGAGAGATTGAAACAGCGATAGAGATTACTAATTATAATATTCGTCGTAATGAGACACTATACAATTTATGGCTTGATGGGTGGGTGGCAGGGGAGCGCGAGAGAGTTAGTTTGATAAAATTATATGATCGAGAGAGAGAGAGAGAGAGAGAGAGAGAGAGAGAGAGAGAGAGAGAGAGAGAGAGAGAGAGAGAGAGAGAGAGAGAGAGAGAGAGAGAGAGTTAGATAAAGAGGTTAGCGTTAGAGGTAAGAGAGAGAGAGATGTTACTTAGATAATACTTCTCTAATGCCGATAATGCTTAGAACATCAGAAGTTCCTATCTGAACTGGCGATGCTGCGGAGATATCTCTCAGGTCTTATGTTGCAAAAACTGATGCAAATTAGGTATTGAGGGCATTGCTCATCTGTTTTTCGTCTTTGATGTAATTTCCGTTTCTTCTGCGAGTTGAAATAACTACCGGTACTTTCTTTTTTCTGATGCAACTGTAGAATTTTGGTCGGGGTTGTTTGCATTTGTTTCGGAACATGTAACTCCAGAGTGTTTGTATTTTGTTTAATTACATGTTTGGCTTTACATTATAGATCTATGATTTTTACTCGTTCTTCATCATTTTCCGAGGTTTAATGCCTCATGGTATTTTTTCTTCGTATACAACAAGTCTGTAATCTCTTTATTCCAGCATTTAGGCTTATCAAAGGAGAGAGAGAGAGAGAGAGAGAGAGAGAGAGAGAGAGAGAGAGAGAGATTTAGTAGTGTTCCCCTCCCGCCTCTGCGAGGTTGGACAGGGATGGGAGTGGGGAGAGTAATTGAGATGGGGAGCGGGATTTGGCTGAGGCGAATATCTAAACAATAATTTCTCATAAATACATGTATACAATATATATATATATATATACATGACCTACCAGGCCAATATTTTGGTCTATCAACTATTTCTGATTTAGGGCACAGACAATGTCTTATTTATCTACCCGTCAAGAACTTCCACACGACTATCCCTTATATTTCAACAATGCACAACTCAACCCTTCATCTTCTCTCAGTATTCTTGATAAGATCATTTTGTTACTCATGTTAAAGCAGCTTACCAGAAGCTAGGTGTGCTCAACCGTCTCTGCGGGTTCTTAACCCACGCACAACTTCTTGCTCTGTATAGGGGCACAGTGCGTCCATGTATCGAGTTTTGTTCGTGTGTGAGAGGACGCTCAACCCATACCGCAATTCTCGATCCATCCTCTCCCCCCCCCCCCCCCACCCCCACACTCACTGCTCTATAAATTACATCCACGGAGACCAACTAGCCGGTCAGAGAGCACAAAACTGGAAGGCTGGAGTATAAGCCAGTGAACCAATTTACTGGGACGGGCCAGTTCCAAGGGAGAGGGTGATATTTATTTGTTCGTAGTTATTTATTTACTAATATTTTACTCTCCTCCCTAGGAATCCAGCAACCTTAACAACATTCCTCAAGATCCTCCTTCGAGATTAATATATACATTTTTCGGTACAAAAATGTCCAAACCGAAGGCCGGTTGGTTCCTCCAAAATTACAAGTTTGCTATTGCTCGCCAGGAAAAAATGGCACAGAAGGTCTTATTATTGATACAGAAATGGAGTGAAAGGTCTTAAATTCGACAAACTAATGGGCGAACGTTTATGTATATCAAATTTAATGGGGCTAAACACGAGGGGAAAGGGGGTCCATAGAAGACTACTATCTACCCCTTAAAAATTATACTATTAAATGTGTTTATTATATTAGCTCCAGAGAAGTACAGGGTAATGCAGAGATTTAATGTACTTACTATACCGAATTAAGGGGAGGCAGGCCGTTTTTGTGGACCCCTTCTCCCTAATATTTAGCCCCACTAGTTTTGAGATTATAAGACGTTAGGCCCATTAGTTTGGCGATTTTAACACCTTTCGCCCCTTTCGTGCCATTTAGGTGTCATTTTTTTCCTGGCGAGCGAAAGTGAGCCTGCAATTTTAAGAGGAACCGGCCTTTGGCCGGGAAATTTTTCTACCGAAAAATTTACAAATTTATCTTGAAGGGGGTGTTTTCTAAGCTTGATGGAGGTCTAGGGAGGAAACTAAAAAAATATATGAATAAATGAATTAATAGACCAAACAAACGGTCTGCCTCCCCTTAATATGCTGTATATACTGTATAGTATACCATTATTATACTTCACATACTCTTTAAATATACTGTCTGCCCTCAATGAAACTAAAACAATGTGATGAATGAGCGATAAGAAAACAATGACTATAGTCTATTTTTTTCCAGCTGAGAGTAAATTGTCATGTTTCTATCTTTGTTACTCAGCTATAAGGTAGATTTTGTAGAGAAATATGATGTTAATTATGAAAACTTGGCATTAAGATGACACACAGCCATAGTAGTTTCATATTTTTCCATTAAGTATCGAGAAATCAGCTACTAAGAAATTCAATTTACCATCAGCTGGAAAAAAATAGACTATAAATGAATGCCTTATTGTGTAGCTATGTTTCGATTTGTTATTATAATTGCATTTTTTTTATCATTCTTTGCGCCATCTTACTTCGTGTCATTATTGTTTATATGTTTCACGGTAATATATATCTTAGTATAGTCTATTTTTTTCCAGCTGATGTTAAGTTGAATCCCTTATCGGCTGATTTATCGATACTTAATGGAAACTCATGAAACTACTATGTCTCTGTGTTGTATTAATGCCAAGTTTTCATAGTTAACACCATATTTCGCTACCAAATCTACGTTATAGCCGAGCAACGAAGATATTAACATGACAATTTACCCTCAGCTGGGAAAAAATCGACTGTAGTCATTGATATATCAGCATCGACAATAGTCTGTTAATTATATGTAAGCCATAAATCGTAACCCCTAATTATGTCTGTATCTCAAAAAGGGCTAGAACAAACGGGCGGTAACTTTCCACACCTCTTCCCAAACTGACTCTTCCTAAATAGTAGAGATATTAGCTCCATTACTCTGTACCCTGTTCCAAAGGAGTAGGCCAATTATCTAGAACATTAACCTCTAGACTAGATTAATCGAACTTGTATTTTTACCATTTGGAAAAGGTCAGCCGGGGAATAGGTGCTGAAATTTAGAGCCCATTTTCTCTTGCCCTTTTTGAGTTATGCAGGATAGGGTCTAGGGGGTGCTTTTTACAGATTGATGGAGGTCTAGCGAGGAAACTAAATAATAAATGAATGAATGAATAAATAGACCAACACAAATAACCACTATCCCCTTAACCCCTTCTGTACCGGTGACGTCTTTTTCATTTTATTGTAGCTATATTTAGACGATTTTGTGCAGTTTAAGAATGATCTGTGCTATCAAAATGGGATAGGCGAGATAGTTCGAAGCCTGTTAGTTGCTGGAGGTCCTTTGGCAACTGAATTAAATCGTATACTAGTAGCTAGGATAAAGCAAACAGACGTCGCCGGTACAGAAGGGGTTAAGGCGGAGAGTTCTTGGAATGGAAAAGAAGACTAGAGTGGAAATATAACTACTAATTAGTGGCAAGACGAGGAACGGATTTGGATGAGTAATAACTGAAGCAAGGAAGAGTTATGGCCAGAGAGAGAGAGAGAGAGAGAGACCCCCACCTCCCCTCCAATAAATCCACCTTCCCCACCCAGGCCCTCGGCCCCCCCCCCCCCCATCCCAATTGACTACTTGTAAGTTTCAGGCTATAAGGAAGTTAACTCGGCCTGTAAACATCGATATTAAACACAAATACAGTAATTATGTAGGTTTCTGATGGGTAAATAGTATGTTGAATTGAGTTTTATGTATTTATAAGTGTACTAAAATCGTATTATAGTTGGTTATTCTGCTAAATATCGATGTTTAAAGCTCCAACTTCCTTATAGAATGAAACTCGCAAGTAGGCAATTGACCACTTGCGAGTTTCGTTCTATAAGAAAGTTGGAGCCGTAGACATCGATACTTTGCTGAAGTACCTGATAAAATACGGTTGTAGTACATTTATATTCACATAAAACCCAATTCAACATACTTTTTAGCCATCAGAAACCTACATAACTATTGCATTTCTATTTACCATCGATGTCTACAGCTCCAACTTCCTTATAGCCTGAAACTCGTAAGTAGTCAATTGGGATGGGTCGGGGGGAATGAGTAGGGAAGGTGGATTTATTGGAGAGGGGACGTGGGCTATGTTTTTTCTCTCTCTCTCTCTCTCTCTCTCTCTCTCTCTCTCTCTCTCTCTCTCTCTCTCTCTCTCTCTCTCTCTCTCTCTGTACGACTTACATTACGATTACATTTGCTTGAGGATTTTCTACTCAATGTTAAGACTCTTATATGTGCTAAGAGGGTTGTTTCACGATATAAAAGCAATGTTTTTGTTTTCAAAATAGTAGGCACCAAGTACGATATTAATGTTTTAAAAAGGAAAAGTGGGGATTGGGCCTGAGTATAAAGAATGTGGCGGAAATTCTTAAAAATCACCTAACTAATGGGGCAAACGTCTTAAAATCTCAAAAGCAATGGGGCTAGACATGAGGGAGAAAGAAGTCAAGTAAAAAGTCCCTCAAGTGGAAATCTCCCCTTAACTGGTATACGCTTATGATCTAACCTATGGAAATATTATTATAAGGTAATTATGCCTAACCTGTATTGAGTATTGTTCACATGTGTGGGGAGGTTCCTCTCACACCGCTCTCCTAGACAAAGTTGAAAGGAAGGCCTTTCGTATCATTAACTCCCGTCCACTCACCAACTCTCTGCAATCTCTCTCTCTCCGCCGCAATGTTGCATCTCTCTCGCTATTCTATCGCTACTATAATAATCAGTGTTCCTCAGAGCTATCCCAGTGCATACCACCTCCTTTACGTAGGGCACGTGGTACCCGTCTTGCAACTCAATCCCACCCCTACTCTGTGCAACTCTCCAACCCAAGAGTGAAACGTTACTCTCAAACTTTCTTCTACTCAACAGCTGAGCTCTGGAACTCTCTCCCAGAATCAGTCTTTCCCTCTTCCTATGACTTAAATTGCTTCAAACTCCGTGTGTCCAGGCATTTTGGCTCGAACGTCCCTTGATTTTGGCCCTGTCACTCTTTCAACTATGGGGGAGGCACTCGCTATAGGCAGTTATGCCTTTTGCCTCCTTCAATCACATAGGAAAAAAAAAAAAAATATATCATCTTATAGTACCTTCTTATCTATCCTAACTTAGTCCAACGTATGTCAGAGAGTGCAGTCAACCTGATGTGGGATTAACCCTCTCAAAAACTAAGTCATGTCCATTGCATCCCGTGACGTCACATCCAACCTCTATGTAACTGGGGTGGGAAGGAAGAAGTAAATTAAGGGGGGTCACCTGTTTTTGTTTTCTCTTTCTCTCCTTTTCTCTCTTTCTCTGGCTTGTATCCATTTGGCCCCATTCAGCCAACTGTTTTAAGACTTTTATTTCCATCCAGGTGGCGATTTCTTCCTGGCGAGCGATAGCGAGCCGGTATTGTATGGAGAAAACCGGCTTCGCAGGAGACATTTTTCCATCGAAAAATGTAAAAATGTAGCTTGCTGTCAAAACAAAACAAAATATATATGCTGGCTCGCTACCGCTCGCCAGGAACATATTGACACCTGGATAGGGGTAAACGTCTTAAAACAGTAGGCTGAATGGGGCCGAATGGATACAGGCCAAACAGAGAAGGAGAGAAAGAGAAAAAAGCGAGGTGGGCTCCATTAATTAAAGATGGGTTTGGCCTTGGAATAACACACTAGGAACAACACTTAATATAGCACTTGGATGAGCACTTAATATAGCACTTGTAGGAACACTTAATATAGCACTTGTCGGAACACTTAATATAGCACTTGGAGGAACACTTAATATAGCACTTGGAGGAACACTTAATATAGCACTTGGTGGAACACTTAATATAGCACTTGGTGGAACACTTAATATAGCACTTGGATGAGCACTTAATATAGCACTTGGATGAGCACTTAATATAGCACTTGGATGAGCACTTAATATAGCACTTGGATGAACACTTAATATAGCACTTCGAAGAGCACTAAATATAAAACTTGGTGGAACACTTAATATAGCACTTGGAGGAACACTTAATATAGCACTTGGAGGAGCACTTAATATAACACTTGGAGGAACACTTAATATAGCACTTGGAGGAACACTTAATATAACACTTGGCGGAGCACTTAATATATAATTTGGAGGAACACTTAATATAACACATGGAGCACTTAATATAGCACTTAATATAGCACTTGGAGGAGAACTTAATATAGAACTTGGTGTAACACTTGGTTTAACACGAGGGGCAATGCTTGATATTACACTTGGAATTTCATTTTTGTTTGTTCATATGTGTATGTAGGAAACAAAAGGCAGGCTGCCTATAACGAGTGTCTCCCCCAAAGCCTTTTCTATCGATATTCGCGAGAAAGATAAAGCAATGTTGCGTCTCTCTCACTATTCTACCGCTATTACAATAATCAGTTTTCCTTAGAGCTCTCTGTGTATACCATCCCATCTTCGTAGAGCATGTAACACCCGTCTTGCAAAATAATCTCAACCCTACTCTGAGCAAATCTACAACCCAAGAGTGAAACGTTATTGCTCAATCTTTCTTCTATTCAACAGCTGAGCTCTGGAACTCTCTCCCAGAATCAGCCTTTCCCTCTTCCTATGACTAAAATTGCTTCAAACCCCGTGTGTCCAGGCATTTTGGCTCGAACGTCCCTTGATTTTGGCCCTGTCACTCTTTCAACTCTGGGAAGGCACTCGCCACAGGCAGTTCTGCCTCACACACATAGAAAAAAACGGAGAGTGAGACATGAGTCCTTGTTGTAAAGGGCCATTAGGGGACAGTAAACGTTGCCTTGACTCAACACTGTTTCAGCCCAAGCCCAACCGTGGCATTGAACCTAGATTTTGCTTGGTCGGCAAAAAAATCCTTTATTCGCTGTCCAACATTAAATTATATACTATATAACAAAATATATCTTACAGCTTTAACCTCTTTTGTACCGGCGCCGTCTTTTTATCTTAATTCTGGTTACTATTGGACGATTGTATTGAGTTTAAAAAGGGCCTCCAGCAATTGACAAACTTCGAACAATCTTACTTAACCCTTACTTCTCATACAGATCCTTCTTAAACTGCACTAAATCGTTTAAATAGACAAAAAGACGTCACCGGCACAGAAGGAGTTAAGAATACGGATGTTAAGCCGGTATCACACGAGCACTTTTTCACTCAACATTTATCCTCAACACTGATCTGACAGCTTATTAGGTCAACATTTTAAAAATAGTTTGATAACCAAAATGCATCCATTATCAGTCTATGGTTCCCGATACCAGTGCAAAATACTCCAGAAATTTTTTGATCGTTGAATGATGACTATAAAAACTATCGCGTGATACCGGCTCGTGTCATCGCTCCCCCCCCCCCCCCCCCTGCCGTTCCCGTCTCTACCCCCTCCCCCCCCCACCCCCCCGCGCTCCCTGGCAACTCTCCACACCTGTCATATACGATACCTACCGCGCGCTAGATACTTCTTCCCGGGATGGATGTGGCAGTTTTATATTGTCGTAACTTACGCGGATTTACGCAGGGGATATTTTCAAGCAACTTCTTTTTTCTTTCTTTCACACCTCTTCTCTGGCAGCATCAAATATAGATGCTTAGCAGAATGATGGCACCTTTAGTAATCTCCCTGCAGTTTCATTGGCGTTAAAGGGGGAAGTGTTTATTTTTTGGTCCATTATTTCATATATCTATTATTTTTTTTAGTTTCCTTCCTAGACCTCCATCAACCTAAAAAAAAACGTGTGAGATCCCCCTACTAGATTAGTTTGTACATTTTTCGGTAGAAAATTTTCCCGGCCAAAGGCCGGTTCTTCCAAAATTACAGGCTCACTATCGTTCGCCAGGAAAAAATCGACACCTAAGTAGCACGAAAGGTCTTGATATTGACAAAGAAATGGGGTGAATAGTCTTAAAATCGACAAACTAATGGGGCAAACATTTTAAAATCTGAAAACTAATGGGGCTAAACATGAGGGAGAAGGGGGTCTAGAAAACCAGCCCATCTCCCCTTAACAATGCAAAACAAATTAGGACAGTCTGTTCACTTCATACTGATTAGTATTAGATGAATTTGCTCTGGTTTTAAAAGCCTTCTAAGAGTCAAAGGAGTAAACACTATTTCAATTAATCCTGTGACTCCCATACATCCTTCCTAAACTGAACACAATCTTCTAATAAGAGCCAGAATGCGAGGAAAAGACGCGTCCCTGGAACTTGAAAGGGTTAACAAATTTGATAGAAATAAATAAGTCATAAGGTTTCCGAAATAGCCCTCGTATGATTCCCATGGCTTTAGTCTACCATCTTCGCGAAACCTAACTCTGTAACAACGGTGGCACTGTGTAAGGATGTGGGCTCCGCGTTGACCATGTGGCTATTCTGATCCTGTCCTATATCAGTAGTGTGTGTGTGTTTCTTCATTCAGACTCTCCTCCCGCCCTCGCGACTGCCCGCTATCCTTTCCTACTTCCCCGTCCTCATTCAGACTCCCCTCCAGCCCTCGCCACTGCCCGCTAACCTTTCATTAGCGGGCAGTGGCGAGGACGGGAGGGGAGTCTGAATGAGGACGGGGAGGTAGGAAAGGTTAGCGGGCAGTGGCGAGGGCAGGAGGGGAGTCTGAATGAGGACGGGGAGGTAGGGAAGGTGTTATCACGCAGGGTGATGTGATGCGACTAGTGCAGTAGCATGTGGTGTAGTGCTGCTTGCTTGCATGCAATTCTCGCTTCCAGCTGCTGCCGCTGGCTAACCCTTGTGGTGAAAAGGGGAGCCGAGTGCGTAAGTCTCCCTCTGCCAGTACATAGCCTCTCCATCACCAAGACTCCCATTGTGCCTCCCAGGGGCCTCACACGGTAACTGGGTGTCTTGCGACCCCAGGCTAAATCAGTAGGGGATCTCGGGGCATGCGGTGGCCCCCAGAGATATGATGTGCATCCTTGTCATCTACCAACAACCGCACACACACACTGACTTGTGGTTTAGTCTAGTAAGACAAAGGCTAGGGGAGCACTCCCTAAGAGAAAAGCAGACGTTGGGGTCACGTCCTGGCGGTTTCCGACAAACTGGAATCCTGGCAGTCCCCTTCAGTATTGAGCAGGAGCTGGTCGTCTTGGGTCACCACCCCCTTGCCATCAGCAACCCCTGTTCAGTACCAAGATAGTGAAGTTGGAACTGCGCACCTCCCTCGGCACTCTAAACTCTTCTATGCGCAGGTTTTCTCTTCCTGCTTTGCAGGAAGGGAACGTCATCATCGGACTACGATGGACTACCATAAGCAAGCAAGTGTGTGTGTGAGGAGGAGTGGTGGTCCAGTGGTTTTAAAGAGAGAGAGATAATTTTTATTTGCTTATTTATGTAACATGTTTTTATTAGTTTCCTCCTTAGACCTCCACCAAACTTAAAAAACACCCGCCCAAGACCCTCCTTCAAGATAAATTTGTACATTTTTCGCTAGAAAAAACTGTCTCATCCGAAGGCAGGCTCGCTATCGCTCCCCAGGGAAAATTCGACACCTTAATGACACGAAAAGACTTAACATTGATGAAGAAATGGAGCGAAAGGTCTTAAGATCGCCAAACTAATGGGCCAAACGTCATGAAATCTGAAATCTTGATGATTTGCCCTCAACATATAGAAAGTATATTCGATATCACCCTTTGAGAATACGATGACGATTGTTTTTTGTTTCGTTTCTTTTCGTCGGTCTTTAAACGACTTAATTCATTTTAGGAAAAACCTGTCATATGATCATAGAGTTAATCGGGATAGCTTTTGCCTATTTTATTACTAGAGATTCATCCAAAGCTGCAGAAAATCGTCTAGTGATGGCCAGAATACATAAAATGGCGTTATAGTGTGGCGAAATGGTCAATTCTTTCAAATGATCCATCTGATAGCCTGTAAATCGTGATTGTGTATTCAACCTTTAACTGTGTTGGTGATGTAATGGTTTAGCTGCTTATGTTCTGGGTGTAGTGTCCCGAGTTCGAATCCCGGGAGGACCATATGCTTTCATTAGTTAATTCCAGTGCCTTGGGGTTTGTAATTGATGATTTATGTTGCATAAGTATGAGTAGGACCAAACGTCAATCCTCTTATACTCGTTCGACACCCCTTCCTTCATCCCCGCTCATCCTAAACGCTAAACCAGTCTCCACACATCACCTCGAATTATCTACACCACTCCACACTGACACACCGCTCAACCAGTAGACCATATCAACCAGTAGCTCTCAACCAGTGCTAACTCAATCAATTATGTTTATCACCTACTACTCAACCAATCATAGACCTGCTTTCAACCAGTGCTTACTCGAGAAATACTGTTATGATACACCACTCAACCAGGAGACCATATCAACCAGTAGCTCTCAACCAGTGCCGACTTCATCAATTACGTTTATGACCTACCATTCAACTAGTAGACCATATCAACCAGTAGCTCTCAACCAGTGCCAACTTGATCAATTATGTTTATGATACACCACTCAACCATTTCAACTCGTGTATTTTAACCAGTGTCGACTCCATCAATACTGCTTGGTTTGCATCGACTACTTTATGCTAAAAATGTGACCCTGGATTATTTGGCCCGTATTTTATTTGACACTGGTTGAGATCTAATAGTCTCATCCAAATTTACTCCACCACCCGACTCTCCTCCACCACCCAACTCTCCTCCACCATCTTGCCCTCTCTCTCCTCTTAATCCAGGATCCACTACCCCGCCTGCCATGGTCTAATCTGTCCATGGCGTGTCCGGCTCCATGATATTGTTGTTGGTGGTGGTGGTAGGGGTGGTGGTGGTAGTTGTAGCTGTGGTGGTGGTTTAGTAGTGATGGTGGTAGAAGTGTTGTTATTAGTGGTGGTGATAGCAGTTGTCTATAATGGTAGTTGTGGTGTTGGTGGTGTTAGTAGTGGTGATGGTGGTAATTGTGTTGTTATTTTATTTTTATTTTTATTTTTTTCTATATTCCAACTTCCTCTCGGGCATAGGCTGAGAGCCTTAACATTCACCGCTTTACAATGAACAGTGAAGCCCGTGAGGTCTTGTTATAGTGTATTGGTGGTGGAGTTAGTAGTGGTGATGATGGTAATTGTGCTGTTTGTTATAGTGGTGGTGGTGGTAGTAGTGTTGCTATTAGTGGTGGTGGTGGTGATAGTATAGTTGTCTTTGGTGGTGTTAGTAGTGGTGATGGTGGTAATAGTATTGTTGGTTATAGTGGTGGTAGTGTTGCTATTAGTGGTGGTGGTGGTGATAGTTGTTTATAGTGGTGGTTGTGGCTTTGGTGGTGGTATTAGTAGTGGTGATGGTGGTAATTGTATTGTTGGTTATAGTGGTGGTGGTAGTAGCATATTTATTAGTGGTGGTGATAGTATAGTTGTGTATATAGTGGTGGTTGGGGGGGGGGGGGGTTAGCCGCGGTGATGGTGGTAACTATTGTTGGTTATAGTGGTGGTGGTAGTAGTGTTACTATTAGTGGTGGTGGTGGTGATAGTAGTTGTTTATAGAGGTGGTTGTGGCTTTGGTGGTGGTGTTAGTAGTGGTGATGGTGGTAACTCTATTGTAGGTTATAGTGGTGGCGGTAGTAGCATTGCTATTATTGGTGGTGTTCATTATAGTGGTGTTGATGGTAGTTGTTGTTGCTATAGTTCCCCAGACAATCTGGCCGAGCAGTCCAGAGTCCGGTAGACCGAAACCATCCAGATGTTCAGGATCCTGGGTGAAATGAGATCTGTCTCTGAGAGGGCAGCTGGGGAGGGGATCATCAGCCCATGGACTTGCATTTTCATCAGCCCATGGGCTTGCACCCCCGGGTCAATGCCCCCAGTGGTGGTTGTGGTGATGGTGGTAGCGATGTAGTAGCTGGCAGTGTTAGTGGTAATGACGGCAGTAGTACTAGTCATGATATTGATTTCAGGAGGTAGTGGAAGCAATTATTACAGTACAGGTGATGGTAATAGTTTGGTATATATAAGTATAAGTATAGATGATTGCCAGTTGTGTTATACCATTCTGTACCAGCGACGTTTACTTTATATTCTAACTATATCGAGACGATCTTCTGCAGCTTAGGAAGGATCAGTGGTGGTTAAGAGTTGATTGTGATAGTTCAAAGCCATATAATTGCTAGAGATGCTTCCTAAATTGAATTAATTCGATTAGTATTAGCCAGATAAAAAGGATGTCGACAGTACAGAAGGGGTTAATACATGGTGGTGATGGTGATGATGATGGTGGCTGTGGTGATAGTGGCTGTGGTGGTGGTGGTGGTGATGATGATGGTGGTGATGATGGTGGCTGTGGTGGTGATGATGGTGGCTGTGGTGGTGATGATGATGGTGGCTGTGGTGGTGGTGGTAATGGTTGCTGATGATGGCTGTGGTGGTATTCATGGTGCTAACACTACACACACTTAGAACTGACGGTGGTAGTGATATTAGTGGGGCCGGTGAAGACTGAGCCGGAGGTAATAACAGTGGAAGTAGGTCATAACAGACCCAACCAAAACCGCCCCAACCAAAATCGGCATAATAAGAATATCCAAAGACCAAAACGGCCTCAACCAGAATGGAATAATAGCGATAACGAAGCTCTTACTGACCAAAATAACCTATAGTCTGTTTCTTTTCAACTGACGGTAAATTGCAAAGTTCCAATCAAGATTTCTCAATTATTTTGAACATTTTGTAATGAAATATAGTGCTTATTATATAAAACTTGTTCTTAATAGGTCGCAGAGACATATATTCCATTAAATAGCGATACATTAGCTGCTAAGTGATTCAATTTATCATCATCTGAAAAGAAACAGAGTACCGGTATAGGTTAGATTCTGATATTTTTGGATAGACTAGGCACGAGTCAGTTAGATGATAAAGCATAGTACTGGTTAAATTAAGGAAGAGTGGCCACTTTGGTCTGTAGCTAGTCTGGTTGTTTGCGTTTTAATTTGAAGCTATATGCTATAGTGGGTTCACATGGCGGCAGTATTAAAGCGATATCCCATGCACACTTTTTCCGGCAATAATTATTGGCAATTCTAACGTGGCAGCTTTACAATAATACTATTGACAAAATTTACCCACCAAAAAATAATGCTTAATTGCCGATACCATTGCAGAACATTCCCAAAAAGTTGCGATAATATATACTGTATACAATCGTCTAGTGAGAGCCAGAATAATTTGAGAACACGCGGCATAATCCTCAAGGGGTTAAAATCTATCATAAATAATAAATAATAATAAATAATAATAATAATAAATCACCCTTAGCTGTGGTCCTCTTCTCCAGGTGGGTATTGGTCTGGCTTATGTTAAGGGGGGATGGGCCGGTTTTTCTGGCACCCCTTCTCCCTCATGTTTAGCCCCATTGTGGTTTTTTATTTTTTATTTTAGGGCGTTCGGCCTATAAGTTTGGCGATTTCAAGACTTTACGGCCCATTGCTTTGTCAATGTTAAGACCTTTCGTGCCATTTAGGTGTCGATTTTTTCCAGGCGAGCGATAGCGAGCATGTAATTTTAAGAGAAACAAGCCTTCGGCCAGAACATTTTGCTACCGAAAAATGTACACAGTTATCTTGAAGGGGGATGTAGGGGGTGTTTTTTGCAGCTTGATGGAGGTCTAGGGAGGACACTAAAAAATAATACAAATATAAAACAGTAAGCAAATAAATACGAACATCTCTCCTTAAAGCCATTCCCCTGGACCAGATGCAGATAGTAGAGTCTTTCAGCAAAATTATATACTTTCTACAATGTTCATGGAGCACTTTAGGAATGTGTGTGTGTGTACCGTATATATAATGTATATGTTTTGTTTGTTTACGTGTGTGTGTGTGTGTTTGTGTTTGTGTGTGCTTACAAATGGTTCGTAACGCTAAATAGTTTGAGACTGGTTTATGATACTCCCACGGTTGCTTACTTTGGTCTGGGTTGTGTTGAGGGGAGGCAGTCACACACTCATAATAAGAAGCGGGATAACAAGATATATACAGACTAAACACACATAACAAAGCCACTCCAACAGCTTCCTCTCTCTCCAACACCCCTTCGATCTCCCCTCTCTACACTCTACAGAAAAATAGGAAAGGTAGAATGTAGATACGAGGTGCTGTTGTAAAGGCTTATCCCTCAATACCTTCATCTGATCTATATATAAGATAAAGACAGTAAGATATAGATTGCGAGATAGCATAAGGCAACATGAATTAAATAGTAAGATATAGATAGTAAGATTGTATAGATAGTAAGATTGTATAGATAGTAAGATATATATAGTATAGATAGTAAGATATATACAGTATAGATAGTAAGATATAGAGTGTATAGATAGTAAGATATATATAGTATAGATAAGATATAGATTGTATAGATAGTAAAATATGTATAGTATAGATAAGATATAGATTATAAAGATAGTAAGATATATATAGTATAGATAGTAAGATATATACAGCATAGAGAGTAAGATATAGATTGTATAGATAGTAAGATAATTATATACAGTATAGTATAGATAAGATATAGATTGTATAGATAGTAAGATATATACAGCATAGATAGTAAGATATAGATTGTATAGATAGTAAGATATATTTACAGTATAGTATAGATAAGATATAGATTGTAAAGATAGTAAGATATATATACAGCATAGATAGTAAGATATAGATTGTATAGATAGTAAGATATATATACAGTATAGTATAGATAAGATATAGATTGTAAAGATAGTAAGATATATATACAGTATAGTATAGATAAGATATAGATTGTAAAGATAATAAGATATATATAGTATAGATAGTAAGATATATACAGCATAAATAGTAAGATATAGATTGTATAGATAGTAAGATATATATACAGTATAGTATAGATAAGATATAGATTGTAAAGATAGTAAGATATATATAGTATAGATAGTAAGATATATACAGCATAGATAGTAAGATATATTATAGTATAGATAGTAAGATACAGATTACGAGATAACACGGATTGACTGAACTGAGGTAAAGAAGCTAGTAGATATGGCGTAGGAGAGATTGGCAGGGGAAATACGAGGGTAAGACTCAATGGGTGAATTCTAGAAAACTGAAGCTTGGGAGGGAAGATAGCAGCACATGAAAGCTAGTGGCTGGAGATTGGTTGCTTTTTTTCTGCCCCCCCTTCTCCCTCATGTTATAATCCCTTTAGTTTTGAATATTTAAGACGTTCGTTCCATTAGTTTAGCAATTTTAAGATCTTTCGCACCATTTCTTTGTCAATATTAAGACATTTTGTGCCACTTAGGTGTCGATTTCTTCCTGGCGAGAGGACATCCTGTAATTTAAGAAGGAACCGGCATAGTTCTACTGAAAAATGTAAACATTTATCTTAAAGGGGGGGGGGGGGGTCTTGTGTGTGTGTGTGTTTTTTTTTTTTTTTTTTTTTTTTTTAAGTTTGGAGGTAAAGTGAAGAAACTAAAACATATATATATATATATATATATAAATAGATACATGAAGAAATAGACCAAACAATAATCCCTACCCCCAGAAACCGAACTCGTATAATTGCTTTTCCCGTCAATGTATGATGATAGGCCCCAACTTACTTTCGGGCCTTTTTGTATTGTTAGAATTGAGGAAGATTATTATTTATTTTTTTAGGTTTATGAATTTTCGTTTCACTATCTTAGGAGATGGGTCGTTTTTCTAGATCCCCTTCTCCTTCATGTGTAGCCCCATTAATTTTCAGATTTTAAGATGTTTGCCCCAATGGTTTGTCGATTTTAACACCTTTAGCTTTATTTTTTCGTCAATGTTAAGACCTTTCGTGCTATTTAGGTGTCTGTTTGTTTTCCTGGCGAACAATAGTGAGCCTGTAATTTTGAAAGGACCGGCCTTAGGCCGGGACATTTTTCTGCCGAAAAATGTACAAATTAAACTAGAAGGGGAAGCTTATAGATGTTTTTCTTACTTTGATGGAGGTCTAGGGAGGAAACTAAACAAATAGATGAAATGTAAATAAATAGACCAAAATACAACGACTGTCCCCTCACAAGACAAGGGGAAGTATATGGGAAATTAATAAAGGGTTATAATAAAAGGGGTACAATTAATGAAGGGTTATAATTACAGCGTACAGTCAGGATCAAAGTATTATACAACCTTCACAACTTGGGTAATTAAGCGTTATTGAAAAGAGATAACCTCTTTACTATATCGTCTTGGTGGTGTAATGGTTAAGGTGTCTAAACATCTGTGTGTGGTAACCCGGGTTCGAATCCTGGTGAATCACATATATGCTTTCATTAATTTCATTGGAAGTGTTTGGTGGTGTGGCGAAATTAATAAAACATAGAATATGAAGACACCTGTGAAAATAATATATATAATCCTGTCACCACTCCACAACACCTGTGCCAAGTTCATTAAGGGGGGTTATTGTTTTTTTTAACTTTATCTCCTTTTCTCTCTTTCCCTGGCTTGTATCCATTCGGCCCCATTCAGCCAACTGTTTTAAGACGTTTATCCCCATCCAGGTGTCGATTTCTTCCTGGCGAGCGATAGCGAGCCAGCATTGTATGGAGAAATCCGGAGACATTTTTCTATCGAAAAATGTACTAATTTAGCTTCCTGTCAAAACAAAATTATATATATATATATGTTGACTCGCTATCGCTCGCCAGGAAAATATTGACACCTGGATGGGGGCAAACTTCTTAAAACAGTAGGCTGAATGGGGCTGAATGGATACAAGCCAAAGAGAGAGGGAGATAAAGAGAAAACAAAAGTGAGGTGGGCTCCCTTAATCCCCAACTGTGCACCTGAATTAAATAGTTCGTGGTCAAAAAATGAGCCTACACCGCGTACAGTCCAGAGAGAAGCTCATTACTTAGACAACCTCAGCAACATTTTATGCTTATGTTTTTTTTGTTTTTGTTTTGTCATGGACAATTTTTTGAGTGCTAGGAAACTCCTTAAATCTGCAAAGGATATAAATCTTGTTTTACTTTTGTTTGTGTTTTCAGTTAATTTCAGTGAAATTCCCAAATTTTTAGGGTGTTGCGTGGGGGGGGGGGGGGTTATATACTACATATACTTTCAACTCTGTGGGAGGCACTCGCTACAGGCAGTTCTGCCTTTTGCCTCCCTCACTCACATAGAACAAAAATATGTATTTGGTGTCACCTACATAAGTTTTATGGTTCATTTCTTTATATACTAGTACTTCTTATCAATATACCCTACACCTATTACTACTTATACTGGTTATCATATTATACTAATACATCAACACATTACTACTGTATCAAGAGGAAACGTTGGTGTTGTATGTGATTTATCATGACGCTTCTGATGAACCTGTCTTTTGGCTTTGTGGCATCATAACGTGATTCTGATCACATGTTATGGAGTTACGGAGGACAAATTCGATGACCTCTCCCTTTTTCTTATTTTGTTATGTTCAATAATGGAGTTTGTCGAGGAACACTGGTCAATATCCTATTCATAAGTTAATCGCTTATATACAGTTGCCAAGTTTTGTCTAAATCCGTTTGTTGGAAGGGATGCTGCTTAAGGTGATTCTGAAATCTTTAAAGTTGAAGGAATTTCTAATAAGTTTTGTGCAGAAAACAAATCTTGCAAATAAATGAAAGATTGTATATAAAAAAAAGAAGGTTGATACAATACGAGTGTACTGATCATATATAATATTGAGATGTGTTATGAAAGAAGACAGCAATAATTACATAACAGAAAAATATAATTCACATATTTTACATCACTTTATCACCAGCTGTAAATAAAGCAAAGAATAAATACTGCAATGACAAAGAAGAGTGTGAAAAAGAAATAGCAAAAGAAAATATGAGGTGAGGAATTTCATGAACAAATATTGACTCAAAGGAGTGAAAAAGTAAGACACTATCTTGAAAGGAAGCAAGAAGCGCTGGAGGGAGTTAAAGGCGAGAAAGTTAGGGAATCAAGGATATGAATGTTGAGATCCTAAATGAACTTAGGAATTTTGAATTCGATGATGATGATGATGATGAAGAGGAGAAATAAAATTATATTTACCAATATATCCCGTATTATTATATATATATATATATATGTTTCTAGTCTCTCAGTGGGGATCGAACCATCGACCATCAGAACGATAGCCGACGCTTAATCAATTACACCACGGCAGTCAAAGTAGACTGCCGTGGTGTAATTGATTAAGCGTCGGCTATCGTTCTGATGGTCGATGGTTCGATCCCCACTGAGAGACTAGAAACATTTAGTGGCTCACGTGTATTTGTGATATATTCTCAATATATATATATATATATATATATACGCCTATCTCTATCTATATTTTATACAGCCACTTAAAATAGATCGTGAACGTACAATGGTATACATTATGAATAGTCATTGATATTGAGCTATGAGTTTCGTTCTATATCTGTATATCATGAATATGATTTAGTTATCAATATATTGTAAAGTATGCACTTACATAAACAACTAATAATTATAATTATGTTCGTGTGATGCCAGCAATCCCAAAACGAACGCTGCAACAACATCCCCAACAACAACAACAACAACATACAACATCACCTGCAACGACGTCGACAACAACAGCCCAACATAGGCAAGAATAACAGCAACAACAGAGGCTTTCCACATCAACAACAGAAGCTTTCTACGTCGTCAGCAATCAGAGAATAACACCAATAGAAACACAAGAATTGGATAATGTAAAATACACTGCCATCTAGAAGTGTTATTGAGTGTTGTACTTTTCAATCGTTTAAAAAATGACTGTAAATATCTCGCTCTTAATACCTAATTAATTGTCTTTATATGTATATGAAGAGCATCCCAACATTTTGTTTATCCCCACACTGAACATTGGTTAGATACAAGTAACCTCGTAAGGATCAATTCCACCTGGTGTTGTTGTTGTTGTTGTTGTTGTTGTTGCTTTAGTTGTTTGTTGTTCGTTTTCCTTTATACTCCTTTGTACCATTCTGTACAAGAGCGAAAGAGCTCCGCCCCACAGACGTCATACGCTCTCCCCTCCTGTGACGTCATACCACCTGAGTACCTGCCAGCCAGCCCCAGGTGACCCTTTGAAAGGGGATGCTGACTTCCGGGACAAGCCCTATATCCACTTCACCTGGTAGAAGCTGCCCCTGTTATTTGGACACCAAAGAGAGGCAGGAAGAGCAAGAAAAGTAAGGATTGCCGAATGAGGGAACTATTTGATTGCTTCTCTTCACAGAGCTTGTTGGTGCTTCCCAAGGCCGATATAGGGTGCTTCTCAAGATCTACATTTTGTCTAACAGTTGCTTCCCAAGACCCGACCCACAGTGCTTCCCAAGACCCGACCCACAGTGCTTCCCAAGACCCGACCCACAGTGCTTCCCAAGACCCGACCCACAGTGCTTCCCAACACCCGACCCACAGTGCTTCCCAACACCCGACCCACAGTGCTTCCCAACACCCGACCCACAGTGCTTCCCAACACCCGACCCACAGTGCTTCCCAACACCCGACCCACAGTGCTTCCCAACACCCGACCCACAGTGCTTCCCAACACACGACCCACAGTGCTTCCAAAGACTTGCATGGCGTTTCCATAAGTCACCAGTGTGGTTCCCAAGCACGCCCTTTTTTTCACCTAGCGGGGGAAGGGGAGAAAAGAAGAGGTGTGGGCGGGGAGAAGGTAAAATCAGAAATATGAAAGAAAGGACGCCCTGCTGTGCTTCCCAAAACAGCTCAGTCAGCCTCAAAAGTCATTAAGTTCTAAGTTCCAGGGAATAATCGACACCTAAATGGCACGAAAGGTCTTAAAATTGGCAACGAAATGGGGCGATAGGTGTTAAAATCGCCAAAATAATGGGCCTCATGTCATATAATCTCAAATCAAATGGGGCTAAACACGAGGGAGAAAGGGAACCAGAAAAACGGCCCATCTCTCCTTAATCTCAACAGTCCATCAGCCTCACCTTAATAGTTTGCTTAGTGTAAAAGATGACAATGTGAACTCATATTTTTAAATGTGATAATTGGTGTGTATGAACCGTGTGCAATATCAGATACACACGCACACACTCACACGCACATACACACACGCACACGCACACGCACACACCCACACCCACACGGACACTACACATACTGTACATCCACACACAAGTTAATTACAAACTGTTAGCATTGAGACAAGGCTCTTCACTAACTCTAAACGGTTCAATCGTCTCCCACGCTCTCTCCCTCTCTCTCTCTCCCCTTCTCTCTCTCTTTCCCTCCTCTCTCTCTCTCTCTCTCTCTCCTTCTCTCCCTCTCTCTCCTTCTCTCCCTCTCTCACTCACTCTCTCTCTCACTCTCTCCTCTCTCTCTTTCCCTCCTCTCTCTCTCTCTCTCCTTCTCTCCCTCTCTCACTCACTCTCTCTCTCACTCTCTCTCTCTCTCTCTCTCTCTCTCTCTCTCTCTCTCTCTCTCTCTCTCTCTCTGAGGGTGAGTGGGGAGAGAAGGCCTTTTGTCCGTGTCTACCACTTACTAGCGATTAGCATTTTATATTCAATTCGGAATGCCTAGTAGGAACCTCATAGTCTGAATTCTCTCTCTCTCTCTCTCTCTCTCTCTCTCTCTCTCTCTCTCTCTCTCTCTCTCTCTCTCTCTCTCTCTCTCTCCGTATATAATCATCGAGCCGACACACGTGATTAAAATAGAATACTCGCTACCGGATGACACCCCCAATCCTCTATACCAGCCATCAGGAGTGCATCACCAGCCTTGTTTGTTAATAAGCCGGTATCACACGAGAGCTTTTATGGTCAAGATTCGACGATCAACATTTTTCTGGCAACATTTATGGATTATTTTGCACTGGTATCGGAAACTAGACTGATGGTAGATCAATGTAGGTGATATAAATGTTTTAAATGTTTACCTTAGTAGCTGCCAGACACCAGGATAAATGTTGAGTGAAAAACTGCTCGTGTGAAACCGGCTTTATACGTGGTTAAGGGGGTAGTGCTTTTTTTTGGTCTATTTATTTTCTTATTATTTTACTTTGAGTTTCCTCGCTATACCTCCATCAAGCTTAGAAAAATACCCCCTAGACCTTCTTTCAAGATACTGTATATTTGTAAATTTTTCGGTAAAAATAATTCCCGGCCAAAGTACGGTTCCTTCTATATTACATGAACGTTATCGCTCGCCAGGAAAACATCGACATCTAAATGGCACGAAAGGTCTTAATATTGAAAATGAAATGGGACTAATGGAACGAACGTCATAAAATATCAAAATTAATATGGTAAACGTGAGGGAGAAGGGGGTCCATAAAAAGCGACTACCTCCCCCTTAACCTTATTTGGTCCGCAGGGGCTGTATCTGGATCTCCCCTGTTTCGCTCCTTTACATATCATTTCACTCCATTAGTTTGGCGGTAATAAGACGCTTCAGCCCAGTAAGGTGTAATTTTTGTTCTGGGCGAGCGATAGGAAAAATATAACTTACCAGGAATCGGCTTTCGGTCAGGATTTGTTTTTGTCAAAACATGTACAAATTTAGCTTGAAGGTGGTCTGGTCGGGCATTTTTTTTTTAGCTAAGAAGTCTGGGAAGGCGTTATTAGTAGCCTAGAGGCAAAACAATTATACATTGCTCGAATATAGCAAAAACAAACAAATTTCTCAATAGTAATTAAACTCAAAATCATAACCCACGAGACGTCGGATCAGAGAAAATATATATATACCGGTATATACTATATATATATATACTGTATATATGTGAGATAGAGAGATAGAGAGAGAGGCAAGAGACAGAGAGCACATATATAGATAAACAATGGACAACATTGACTGCATGTCACACAATCAATTACGCCAACAACGCAATCTACACTCCTTGAGAGCTCTGTGGGAAAGCCCGACCGTGGCCATGGCCTTCCTTAGGGACACGGGGCTGTTCGGCCAGGCAGCTTAGGGAACGACAACAACAACAATGGACAACAGACTCAGATATTCTCCCCTGGTAAAGGACTAAATGCTTTGGACAAATTGGAGGACGTAAACCTCAAAGTGGAGTTGTAAATCGGTGCTTATTGAAGACCACAAACGAAGAGGAGGGAGATAAAGGCTTGTTATTGTAGGGCGAGGGAGAGGGAGAGGTAAGGGGATTTGGACGAGAGAGAGAGAGGGGGGGAGAAAGAGAGAGAGAGAGAGAAGGGGGGATGTAAAAAGGGAGAGAGAGAGAGAGGGAGGGGGGGGGGGGGGAGCGAGGGAAGGAGGTAAAAGGGGAGTGTGATTGCGGTTAATGCAAACAAAGTATTTTTCATGATCAAAGAATTAACCCAAACCTTTATCTCTACGTCTATAACCTTGGTAATATATTGCACTATAATCACTATTTTCAACAATGTGCTGTAGTTCTTATGTGGTTAATTAACTGAAACCAGTGATGAACAGTTTTAATATCTGGAATTGACCGCTTGTGAGTTTCAGGCTATGAGAAAGGTGGAGCCGTAAACATCGATATTGAACAGAAATGCATGTTTCTGGTGAATAGGGATGTATGTACGTTGAATTTGAGTTTATGTATTTATAAATGCATTCCAACCATATTTTAGCTCAAACATTTATTAAATATTGCTGTATACAGCTCCAACTTCCTTATAGCCTGAAACTCTCAAGAAGTTAATTAGCCAGAGCATCAACATTTTCGAACCTCGGAAATGTAATATTTTTGCTGTTTCGAGGATCGAACTTTTACGTTTAATTGAATTTAATATAGCAGGACACTGACTAAAGGTATTTATAAAAGGTCTTAAATGGTAGTAATGGCAATTAGTTTTAAACCGACCAGGCTGAGTGGTTTAGCTACGGTAATTATTTATAAGCGGCTTTCAATGGAGATGTAATTTACCAAAAGTTGAAATAACTGTAGTAGAAATCACCCATGACCGATTTTACCCATTCGTTGAATTAACCAAACTGAGAACTGGGGTGGGGAAAGTGGAGTAAGGGGGGGGGGAGAGATCATCGTTGACCTGCTGGGCTTGAAGTGACAGAGAAGGAGTTTACAATAGATAGATATTATGAGAAGCTAAGGGGAGGTATGTGTGTCGCTTTTCTTGACCCCCCCACCCCCCTTCCTCATGTTTGAGCCCCATTAGTTTTGATATTTTATGACCGACGCCCCCATAGTTTGTCGATTTTGACATTTCGACCCATTTATCTGTCAATATCAAGATTTTTCGTCCCATTTAGGTGTCGTTTTTTTTTTATTTGGAGGTACCGGCCTTCGGCCGTATATATTCTTCTCGAAGAGAGTCTTGAGGATTTGTTTAAGGTTGAAGGAAGTCTAGGGAGGAACCTTAAAAATATATAATAATAATAAATAGATCAGTAAATATGCAAATGAATACGCTCCCCCCCCCCCCCCCCCCACTCAACCACCCACTCACACTTTATATTGCCCTGGACGATCCGAGTGTGTCGAGTAGCCTGTTGCCAGCAGTGCCGATATTTGCTGGCCCTAGTTATCCAAGTACCCTCCCACTCGGCCCTCACCCCCATAACCCCTGAAGAGTGGTGTAAACAGAGCGTGGATTTAGGCTGGTATTACACGAGCGCTTTTTCCCTCCGCATTTATCCTCAATACTAGTCTGGCAGCTTATGAGGTCAACATTTAAGATACTTCGGTCACCCTATTTCATCTATCATCAGTCTAGTTTCCGATACCAGTGTAAACTATTCCAGAAATGTTGCCAGAAAAATGTTGATCATCGAATGTTGACTATACAGTAAAAGCTCTCGTGGGATACCGGCTTTAGGCTGACATGTTGCATCCTTTTTCTACCCTTTTCAGTGCGACGTTCTGTATTTTGTTGTGGCTATCATTAGACTTTATTAAGATTAGGAAGTATCCGTTCATTCATTTCTCACCTCATTGCCCCTGAAGAGTGACCCGGGTGTAAACAGAGCGTGGATTTAATTCCTAGTCAATATTGATGAATGGATTTATTTATTTAATAGGCTATACCAGATTGTAATTTGTCAACGTGTCTATAAAAAGGCGAGTCGAGTAAAATATTATTGGTGAAGAGTTGCCCTACCTGTGAATTGTAAAGGCTCTCTCCATCACTCGTGTAGGAGGCTGAATTAATGTAAACAATGGTGGGTGATCCTTTGTCTATTGGGGGAATCCAGTGCTATTGTTTTCTCTCTCACCCTGTCCCACGCACGCTCACACACTCAAACAGGTACACACGCACACACACACACATACATACCCTCACACACGCACACGCTCACACACTCAAACTTTTTTTTTTTTATTATAGATAAAAAAAAACAAAAAAAATAGAAGGTCCCACCCCTTTCCCATTCTTAAGTAAGCCATTTTAGATTTACAGAAGAGTGACCATTACTTGCATTACTGCATGTCCACAAACATTTCAGTAATGTAAGCAGGTTTCCTTCTTTTTTTTTTTTTTTTTTTTTTTTTTTTTTTCCCACACAAGACTGCTGGCTCGAAAAAAGACAATTATTAAACACACACATACACACACACACACACCAAATTAATGAAAACAATATATAGTGAGTGACCCTTTTGTACATGGGAGAGCTTTAATTCCATTGCTTTCTCTCTCGTTCTGTCACACACAACCTTGCACTCTCTATCTCTCTCTCTCTCTCTCTCTCTCTCTCTCTCTCTCTCTCTCTCTCTCTCTCTCTCTTAATGGAAACAATGGTGGATAATCCCTTTGTCTATTAGGGTGTTCACATGTTATTGCTTTCGGCCACACGCACACACTCGGACACTGAAACAGACATGAACGTACTTAAACAGACATGAACGTACGCTCATTGTTACACACACACAGATGCGCACACACAGACGCACACACATTCATTCGCACACGCATAATTGGATGGATGGAATTCGGAAAGTTCCTATCGACTCTACCTAGATACATCTGGTGGAGAGGTGGTCAGGTTGAAATAAGTGATTTAAGGGAGCCCACCTCGCTTTTTTTTTCTCTTTCTCTCCCTTTCTCTTTGGCTTTTATTCATTTGGCCCCATTCATCCTACTGTTTTAAGACTTTTACCCCCATACAGGTGTCAATATTTTCCTGGCGAGTGGTAGCGAGCCAGCATATATATATTTCTGTTTTAACAGCAAGATAAAAAGAATATTTTTCTATAGAAAAATTTCTCCGGCGAAGCCGGATTTCTCCATACAATGCTGGCTCGCTATCGCTCGCCAGGAAGAAATCGACACCTGGATGGGGATAAACGTCTTAAAACAGTTGGCTGAATGGGGCCGAATGGATACAAGCCAGAGAAAGAGAGAAAAGGAGAAATAAAAAAAGCAAGTGACCCCCCTTAAAATGTGAAATATTTTGCCAGATGTGCAGGAATAATTTTCACTTGCATAATTAAAAGTACAATTTATCTAAAACTAGATATATATTTTTTTTTAGGCAGTTAACCCATTCAGTACCGGTGCCGTCCTTTTCATTATATTCTGGCAACTATTAGATGGTTTTATTCAGCATAGGAAGGGTGTCTACCCGATACAAGATTAAAGACTATCTCAATTAATCCTTTTAGCTACCAATATATTCTTCCTAAACTTCATAAAATCGTCTAAATGCAGCTGAAATATAAACAATAAACAAAATGACGTCGCCGGTACTTTAAGGGTTAATAGGATATCGAAAATATTACGACTATTTAGATAAGCTAGTGTAATGGTAGTAAGTTATTTTATCAAATTAAATTGCATTCCGTGCCCCAATAGTTTTGTCGTAATCAATCCCGAAATATTTAATATGTAAAGTGGCCCTTTTAAATTGTGATCGATTTAATATAAATGTTACTTCTCAGATAAGACTTGATATCCATGTTTAAATACATGTTCATCGCAATACATCACTGTTAGAAATTAATTGAAACTTACATTAATCTTGGAATATAATCGTGAAGAAATAAATCAATGTTGACTGTGGTTGTGAGCCAAACGTACTAATTAATGGACAGGACACCCACACAAATATCATGTTATCAACCCTTTCAGTAGCCTAGTGGATTTTTAAAATTATACTCTTGAACATAAATAGACGCTTTTATTGAACAGGAAGGAATAATAAGAGTCAAAGGGATAATGCATTAGTTTGTAATCCTCTAACTCCCATTAGTTCGTCCTAAGCTGAATAAAACCGTCAAATGATACCAACATATATATTTCTAGTAGCGTCACCAGATGCCAGGGGTGTTTAATAAGGGACGAAATAAACATTCATCGTGGCGCTAAAATGTAAAGTCCTGACGGTAATCGCGTTCCGAGTCTTCCGTTAGGGCGGCGGAAAAACAGGCATGGCTCGTTAATTTCCGGTAACAAACTTTCTCACTCGAACAAAAATCCGT
Organism: Paralithodes platypus; assembly: GCA_032716605.1. Classification (NCBI taxonomy): domain Eukaryota; kingdom Metazoa; phylum Arthropoda; class Malacostraca; order Decapoda; family Lithodidae; genus Paralithodes; species Paralithodes platypus. Next base: position 13,491,419 of record CM064562.1, on the reverse strand, counting down.
CTCATTAGTTTCACGCAACCTCAGCCACTTCGGAAAGTTGTGGGTGCCTAGTTCCGGGCGAGAAGAAGGAATCAAAGGTAAAATATTAAGTGTGAGAGAGAGGGAGGGAGGGAAGGTGTAGAAAGAGATAGATGAAGATAGATATAAACACATGCAATATATATATATACCGGTATATATATATATATATATATTAAACATTGTAATATATAATTGTAATATATCATATATGTACACCACACAAACTTTCAATATGTCAACCAGTTAACATTATCTGGTGCTATGTCGTTGGGGTTAATTTTGCTGTTTTTGTTATTAATATTGAGGGTACCGATATCAATTACTTTTGCCTTTTTCGAAAACTGTCTAATGAACAGTCATCTTGTAAGAGGTGAATGAGCAATCTATATGTTCCTAAGCTAACTAAAAGGTCTTGATGTTATTGGGAATACATACTAACACACCTGATCGTCCTTGCTGGGTTTTTATATATATATATATATATATATATATATATATATATATATATATATACTGTATATATAACCTTTGGGTGGAGTGTAAGATTTCTCAGTTATCAGCTCCTGCCTCAAGGGGAGATGGGTCGTTTTTGTAGACCCCCCCCCCCCCCACCCCCCATTCTCCATGTTCAGCTCCATTAGTTTTTAGATTATAAGATGTTTGTCCCATTAGTTTGTCGATTGTAAGACCTTTTGCTGGATTTCTTTGTCACTATTAAGACCTTTCGGATTATTTAGGTGTCAATTTTTTTCATGGCGAAGGATAATGAGCCTGTAATTTTGGAAGACCCGAAAAATTTACAAATTAATCTAGAAGGGGGATCTAATGGATGTTTTTTTAAGTTTGGTGAAGGTCTAGGGAGGAAACTAAAAATTAACAAATTGTAAATATATGAAGTAATCGATCAAAAGCTGAACCCTTCCCCCTCAATTTATCTGACGTTGAACTGCTATACGAGGCAGGGTCGCGGATCTAGTTACTTCGCCCAGGAGTATTTTTGTTTGAGGCAGAGCACTTTGTTGATAACGATCCGCGAATAGTGTCTTCATCGTCAATACGGTACCCATCGGCGGATAGTTTTGTATTTTTTCTGTCAAATTTTGAGGAGTTTCCATCAACATAAGTTTTGTTTTTCCTTTGGTACTAGAGTTGCTTCGTTCCCCATATTAAAATTGGTTTCATGTCATCTCAACCAGTAGCTCTCAACCAGTGCCAAATTAACCCAGACCAACTAAACCAGTGCCGAAATATAGTACTAACCTAACCTAACCGTATTAGTTGATTTGGTACTGGTTGAGAGCTACTGGTTGAGTTTACCGGTCACCATTAACATTGATTAAAGACACTTATAAGTCACAATTTAATATAAAATAGTTTGGTGGTTAAAGAACGAGACATGTGTAGTGTGGAATTGGTGATTTCAATATTATTCCGTGCTTGTTAAATATGGTCATTGAAGTAACGCCATTCAAATTAATGCTATCACACATTAATATATATTATACCAATTTGCATTATAGGAGCAAAAAATAAAAATAAATATAGCCCAATTTCCGTCTTTATTTGGGTTAGGAGTAAGTAAAATTTAGTCGTGTAAGTGTAAATTATATACAGTCTAAAATACTTGATGTGGCTATGATAATTAAAGTCCTTGATGATATAAAATACTTCATTATGATAAATTAAAACATGTTGAAATTAATGTAAAAATATTGTATGTCCGACACTGCCGACAAGAAATGAGAGAAGTCGTCTTTTAAGGGGAGGTTTTTGGTTATTCTGAATCCCCTTCTCCCTCATGCTTAGTACCATTAGGTTTGATATTTGAAGACATTCACCCTATTAGTTTGGCGATTTTAAGACCTCTCGCTCTATTTCTTTATCAGTGTGAAGACCTTTCGTGCCATTTAGGTGACGATATAGCCCTGGCAAGCGATAGCGAGCCTGTAATTTAGGAGGAACCGGCCTTCGCCCATGACTGTATTCTACCGAAAATGTACACATTTTGAAGTGTAGTTAAGGGTGTACTTACTCTAGTTGTACTTACTCTAGTTGTATTGCGGGAGTGAGCATGCTCGTTATTTCCCGCCTCCTATAAGTGTAGGTGTTATATGTATCGTTGGAATGGCTGTGGATATGTGTGTAGTCTGTATTTTTAGCCAATTGGCGACATCGGAAACGAAGGCTTAGGGTGGATCTGTATGGTACCATTCTCACTATAGACGGTACCGTCTCGCCCAAAGGCTTAGGTAGCCATCAGCTTAGGTGAACCATATGATACCCATCTCGCCTTGTACCATTTTTGCCAACCCCAGATGAGACGTCACAACGTCGTCCACTTATTCCAGATACCCATTTACAGCTAGGTGAACTGAGGCTAACACATCAAAGGAGACAAGCCCAATTTGTCTCCGCCCGGCCGGGGATTGAACCCCCGACCCCTCGTGTGTGAGACGAGAGCTCTACCTACTAGGCTACGGGGTGTGTGTGTGTGTGTGAGTGTGAGTGTGAGTGTGTGTGTGTGTGTGTGTGTGTGTGTGTGTGAATTTTGTTTTCTTATAATCTTAATTCGAAAATATAAACACATTGATATTTAATTAAGTGTACCATAATTGTTTCAGCCAACGTGACCTATACCCCCCCCCCCCCCCCCCCCACACACGCACACAAATTGTACAACACCTTCATTGACCTACGCCAGCGACGCGGATAAAGGCGGGGAGAGATACACAAACGCTACTAGGCAATTAAGAGGACAGTGTTTTTTATTTTATTTTAATTTTTGTGGTAGTCTATAATATATATATATATATATATATATATATATATATATTTATATAGTTGTTAGCTTCCTCGCTAGACCTACATCAAACTTAAAAAATAAAGGCTCCCTAGACCCCCTTCAAGATAGATTTGTAAATTTTTCGATCGAAAAAAAATCCCGGCCACAGGCCGATTTCTCTTATAATTACAGGCTTGCTTTCGCTCGCCAGGAAAAATTCAACACCTAAATGGCACGAAAGGTCTTGATATTGAAATGGCACGAAAGGTTTTAAAATATAAACAACTAATGGACCGAACGCCTTAAATTCTGAAAACTGATGGGGCTAAACATGAGGCAGAAGGGGAACCAGAAAAGACGGCCCATCTCCCCTTAAGACAGAGGAGCGAGGCGAGGCAGTTCTTCCTGACACTTCTTGGGTTCGCTTGGCATCGCATGACACTATTCTGGGTGCCACACATTCTGCCAGGTGCTGCTGCTGCTTCCCGTGACAGAGAGAGTGTGAGTGAGTGAGTGAATGTGAGTGAGAGTGAGTGTGTGTGTGTGAGTGAGTGTATAAGAGTTAATGTGAGTGTGAGAGTGAGTGTGTGAGTGAG
>CM064562.1:13433020-13483020 GCA_032716605.1 Paralithodes platypus | reverse complement strand
TGACAAAGAAATGGGAGCGAAAGTCCGTAAAATCGCCAAACTAGTGAGAGAACGTCTTAAAATTGCAAAACTAATAGGGCTAAAGATGTGGGAGAAGGGGGTCCAAAAATACTAAAACTTCCACTTAACTCTTTGAAGCTCTGGTGAGTTTTAACAGTTTATTTTGACTATTATTATACGATTTTCTGCAGCTTAGGAAGGATATGCGGGTATTAAATGGGTAAAGACTATGTCAATCAACCCTCGAACGTCCATATACCCTTCCTAATTTGAATAAAATCGTCTAATAATTACCAGAAAACAGAAAAGAAATGCGTATTGGATCTTGAAAGGGTTAAAACGCCGGAAACCTTGCCTGTATGACGCCGCTGCTTTGCTAGAGTACACACTGATATACATAATTTATACAGTTACTCTTTACATAAAGTCGCCTCATTCTAGCTTATTTCGTCATTACTCTGTTCATTGGGGATTAAATCGGGTTTACAGTTGCTATACCTCATTATTAAGTTGTAAAGCAGACAAAAATGGTGCATAATCGCAAGAAAAAATTACGAAAGTTTCTGAACTTAGCCTTGTTTTTCAGGAACTTACGACTAAAGTTGTAGTTAGGAAGTACTGTACAATGCCCATGATAAAAAAGTTTACAGGTGCTTAAATTGGCCTTCACATGTGGAGGCCACATAAGGAAAAATCACATATTGTTTTGTCACAGAATGCGACAGCTACAAATATTTAAATGGGACTCTTTTGTGGAAGGCATGAAGCTTACAAACTAAGTAAAAAAGGTAAATTTAGATTGATTCGCTAGCCAAAATTTTTAAATATGAATTGAATAGGTTAAAGGTCACGATGATCTTAATATAGCATAATATATGTCCCTATATGCACACGCCTTTTAATTGTGATTCAAGCAAAGTGAAAAATAAATATATTTTTGCCTATTTACAGTGGTGCCATTCATTATTGAATTGTCAATTTGCATGATTATGTAATATATGTTTTTAAATATTGCAATGAATCTTGAAATAAAGAACCTTAGTAGCTTTCGTAAGTAAGGATTAAGAGCGATTAATGGACATAACGTAAGCGAACTTTATATATAGTATACATAAAAGCTTGAGAATTCATCTTGTATGTCTCGATATCCAATTGGCACTCATCACTTTTACCATGCCCACGCAAACAGGATCACAAACAGCTACAGTTAGAATCGCTATCACACGAGCTCTTTTTCACTCAACATGTATCCTTAAAACTGGTCTGGCAGCTCATAAGGTAAACATTTAATAAGTTGTTGTTACCTAAATTCATCTACCATCAGTCTAGTTTCCGATACCAGTACAAAATATTCAAGAAATGTTGCCAGAATTTTTTTTATCATCGAATGTAGACTATAAAAGCTCTCGTGTGATACCGGCGTTAGAATCGCTATCTGACGCCAAATGCATTATTCATACCGGCGATTTTAAATATGCGTAATATTTGTGGGGTGCCTTTGTTGATGTATAGAGTACCGAGAAGGGTTTTTTATTGGTGGCTAGATTTGTTTTGTTGAGTTAATGTATTTGTTATTATTACCATGGGGGTTTCATTATATGTCTGTTTTACGTTTACTCTTCCTGTTATTTAGCAGTGTGTTAGTAGATCCAGGTTTTCCACTGCTTTGAACTACCCTTTCCCCCCGCACTTCCCAACATCCAACCCCCTCCCCTATCACGCCCCACCATCCACCCCTTCACCCGCACTCCCCAACACCCAACCCCTTCCCCCATCACGCCCCACCATCCACCTTCACCCGCACTCTCCACCACCCAACCTCTTCCCCCATCACGCCCCACCATCCACCCCTCCCCCCATCACGCCCCACCATCCACCCCTTCCCCCCGCACTCCCCAACCCCCTCCCCCTATCACGCCCCACCATCCACCCCTTCACCCGCACTCTCCAACACCCAACCCTTTCCCCCATCATGCCCCACCATCCACCCCTTCACCCGCACTCTCTCCAACACCGAACCCCTTCCCTCATCAAACACTATCATCCAATCCTTCCCCCCCACTCCCCCCCCCCCCCCTTCCCCCATTACGCCCCACCATCCACCCCTTCACCCGCACTCCCCAACACCGAACCCCTTCCCCCATCACACCCTATCATCCAATCCTTCCCCCGCACTCCCCCCCCCCCCCTTCCCCCATTACGCCCCCCCATCCACCGCTTCACCCGCACCCACCAACACAGAACCCCTTCCCACATCACACCCTAACATCCACTCCTTCCCCCGCACTCCCCCCCCAACCCCCCTCCGTCCCCCATCACGCCCCACCATCCACCCCTTCACCCGCACTCCCAACACCGAACCCCTTCCCTCATCACACCCTATCATCCACTCTTCCCCGCACTCCCATCCCACCCCCCCCCCCCCTTCCCCATCACCCCCCATCACCCAACCCCTTCCCCCATCACGCCCCACCATCCACCCCCACCCTCCAACCAACCTCATAAATTAATCCTGGCTATGGAACTATGTATTGTATTATTTAAAGTTTGCCCAAAATTTGCTTCCAATGTGTATTGCTGTGTATTTCGATAATCCTGTATTCAAAACCTGGTTTGATTAATGGGATATTTTTGTATTATTTATGTTTATGTTCTGTATTATTGTATTATTATTACTATTATTATTATTATTATTATTATTATTATTATTATTATTAGGACCGGTACTAGTATTAGGATTGTACTATATATTATTATTATTATTATTATTTTTATTATTATTATTTAAACATTTACTATGCTTTCCATAGAGCTAATACTCCACTGTTATCTCTCATGATACCAATGAGTATTATGTTGTCTATTACCAATCTGCCTTGACTCTTTTGTTTCTCGAGCAGTCGCCCCACTTTCACAACCTGCACTTTAAAGCTCTCTTAATATAAGACAAAAAGTACTCAACAAACATAGACAAAATATGAACCTAATGGATTCTTCTGTTGTGGTATGGATTATATATATATATATATATATATATATATATATATATATATATATATATAAGGGATAATCAAAATTGATTATACTGTACTAGAGTAGTTCCCGATTTTTGTACGTGACTGCACTAAGCTTTTTGTAGAGATAATCACCCCTGGACCTCGATTACACTGACGGCAGCAAGGTACACTCACACACCTGAAAGAAAGAAAATGTAATGATAATATGACTTACAATATACAATCAAGCAAATATATTGATATTCGAAGAGTCGTAAGTTTAATTTCAGATTGAATTTTGCCTTTTTCATAATATTTTTTGAGGTAGAACACTTTGGGACTCTACACAATTGACTACCATATTCCTAAGCCCTCTGGCAGTAAATCTCTGGGTATAAATATCTTTGCACAACATGAATATTTACTATTCCAATTCCAATTGAACTATCAGGTACCATCAATCTTTATGTTGTCAATGATATTACTATTTACCAAATATGAGGCAGACAGACAGACATAAAATACACCAAGAACAACCCGCACATTCACACACACATACACACACACACACACACACACACACACACACACACACACACACACACACACACACACACAAAACCCGAGGTAAAAATATATCAAGAGGAACATGAGTAGAGCATTGTAATTAAGGTGTAAAAGAATAGAGGATATAATGTGAGTGTGTGTGTGTGTGAGAGAGAGAGAGAGAGAATGCTTAATCCTTGTTGCATGCAAAACCTTGATTGCTAGTTCATGGTGTATATAAATTGACTATACTGGTAACAAGCAATTTAGTCTTTCAACTCAATATATAGGCCTACATTATATATATATATATATATATATATATATATATATATATATATATATAATTATATATAATTATAGAGATAGAATGAGAGATAGATAGATAGATAGATATAATTGTGTGTGTGCGTTTCCTATAGAATAAGTGACATATAAGGTTTGGTAACACTATTATACTGATAGCGGTTCGTGTTACATTTTGTCATTCATAGTTCTGGACATTCAAGCTGAAGGACATACCTAAAGCAAACACACGTACATATACAACTGGAGGTAACACATTGAGTGGGAGGTGTATCGTCGCTAGGGGCACCCCTCACCAATTTGCCCCACAGGATTTACACCACTCGTTATCTCCCATCACACCCTCTCGCTCTCTTGTTTTCTCTGCATCTCTCTCTTCCTCCTCTTCTCTCTCTCTCTCTCTCTCTCTCTCTCTTCCTCCTCCTCTCTCTCTCTCTCTCTCTCTCTCTCTCTCTCTCTCTCTCTCTCTCTCTCTCTCTCTCTCTCTCTCTCTCTCTCTCTCTCTCTCTCTCTCTCTCTCTCTCTCCACTCCTTGCTTGTCCCTCTCAATTCCATCCTGTCCTTTCTTCTCTTCTCGCTTGTCTGTGTCTTTTCCCTCCTCTTCCTTTCTACTATCCTATTTCTTCTCCTCTCCTATTTCTTCTCTTTTATCTTCTCTCCTTTTACTTTCCTCTTCTGTTCCCTGTCCTTACTCGCCTCTAATCATCAGTCCCTCCTCTGTTATTGTTCTATCTCCCAGCTCCTTCTTCTTCTTCTCTTTTATCTCTTCTCTCCCTTTCTATCGTCTCCTTGCTTTCTTCTTCTCTTGTATCTCTCCTTTCACTCCCTCTCTTCTCATCTCTCCACTGCTCTCTTTTCTTCTTCTCTCTATTATCTCTCCTCTCTCTCCCTCTCCTCTCATCTCATCTCTCCACTGCTCTCTTCTTCTTTTCTCTTGTATCTCTCCTCTCCATTCCTCTCCTCTCATCTCTCCTCTCCTTGCTTCCTTCTTCTTCTCTCTTGTATCTCTCCTCTCTCTTCCTCTCCTCTCCTCTCCTCTTCGTTTCACTCCTCCTCTTTCCGAAATTTATCGTGACATTATACTGGTTTTGACATCAAGTGGGTGACCGTCGGAAAAATTGTGCAGTTTTTCATGTTGTCGGCGTTTACATGGGATAAAACTCTTAGGATAGAAAATGCCTCTATTCACCAACGAGCACCAATTAGGCTACCTGTGAAACTAAAGAATTCTAAAAACAAAATATACTGTATACCGGTATATATATAAACAAACGAAGGAAAAAGGACTGGGATTTGAATGCGTTAATAAAATAAATAGATATAAAACAACAGTCAGTTCCTAATAGCTTAAAAATTAATAGGTATGAGGAGAAATTAAGGTACACCTCAAATGCATATATTTACTTTCAACTTAATAAAGCTAATACATCTAATAAATACAGAAGAAGTGCTGATAAATTTCTGATATCATGTAGTAACTCGATAAATTGTTTAATGAAACTATTGAATCCAACCAAAAGATGAAATACAACGGATGAGAAATAAATGTGATAATACAACCAGTAATTGGAATTCTTACCTTTCTCTTTGGACTGAAGTATATATATATATATATATATATATATTTATATATATATATATATATATATATATATATATATTGTTACGTATCTTGATCCTCAAGTGGTTAACTTGATGAATCTAGATAGCACAGATATATATTAAGGTATCAGTCAGCTGAAGGCAAAACAAAAGTAAAATCTAATAACATTATTTTTCTGTTGTTGCTTCCTTTCCTTTTGGATCTTAGGACTTAGTATCCTTTATTGACTGATACTCTTTAATTATGAAAAATACTGAAACTAATTAAAGTCATGTAGTATTTATAAAGAATTATTACTTAACCGAAGCTTAGTAGGCTATGGTTATGAACCGAAGAAGTTATATCTAAAGAAGGACTATTAATTCTATAAAAAGTCTTGAAAGATAAATATTAAAGTAAGAATATTTCTGTCTCTTACCCTTTTTTAAATGAATAGATAGTTTTCTTATATGTCCTTTTATTTATATTTAATGTAATTATTCTTGGTTCTTGTCTTACGTTAACAGTATTATATTATTATTATCATCAGGATTTATATCAAAGTCACATAAAAAGTTAGATATATATTTAATAATTAGTTAAATGTATTTCTTTACCACGTAACATTGAGGTTTGATTATGAGTAAATTAAGTTACAGGATCGCTTCATAGATTCGATTCAGGTCTCACTCAAATAATATGAAAAGCAAAAATAATATTTTGAAGCTAAAAGAATTTTCTTCAGCTTAGGAAATCACTAGAAGTAATATTAACACAGCCATGTTAGTCTAAGGCGATATTACTAATATGAGACTATAGCATCACCGTACTAAGCACCGTTAAGCAATGTAAGCTTAATTAAAAGAAAATGAAAGAACTAGTAAGTATTAATATAAAACAATAGTATTACTTTCATCATAACCCAATTACTTAAAGAGTTGCTTTAGTCCACAAGTTAGTCAACTAAAATAGTTAAGTACATAATAATAGCGTTAACGTTAATTCCCAATCACATATCTCACTAACCAACATAACGTAAGTGTTTACACCGAACACACTTAACACACACTTATATAATCTGACTGACAGTCACAATCCCATTATAATACTTCACCCCGTCTTCCTCCAGCTGCAAGTTCACCTTCCCCAACTCCAAATGAGACTGATTTGAATGCCCACTACTCGGGTCTTATATACTAAACAATGATGGTGTAGGAACGAATCAGGAGGCGAGTGATGGTGGATAGCTCCTCGAGTTGCATAGCAGGTGCATGGTCCAATGGGGACTCCTGGCGTCGATCATACGTCATAGCGTCGGGTCATCGAAGTAGTTTGCAGGGTCCCCTATGACGCACGCAGGTGTGAAGGCTTGTTTGCTGGTATGCGGACGAGCTGGTTTCCCATTCGCTAGTTCGCTCGCTGGTCTGCTTCGCCGCTTGGGTAGTTTGACACTCCTTCAACTCTAATTCTAACTCTTAAATTAACATACAGGGCTCCGTATGTCAGAATATATATATATATAAGAAAGGATATTGAATATATGTTGGGGTAATGATAGTGATTGATCTTTTATTAGGCAATGGGTCTTTTTATCCTTATGCTAATTGAGTTGAATGCTAGTAATACACGTTTAATTAAAGGGCAAATTATTATATATTTATCTACTGTCAGACACCCTAAGCTCATAAAGGGTGGCCACGAAGAATCCGCCTCCGAGCTCCTCTGTCATCCGTCAGCCGGCGCCCCTCATCCCACCTCACACCATTTTCAATCATATATATCTCAACTACATCCACCATAACTTATTTCGGCACATCAGCACATTTCAGGCCATTTATATCAGCAATTCAGATCTAGTCGCATCGGAATAAAAAAGTAGTCATATTTCAACCTCGTAAAATATTAAAAGTGTTGTCAAACTTTGTAATCATATTTTGGAAAATAGCCAGGAAATGCTACTAGGAAAAACCCCATCGACCTGATATTGGACGAAATATCGCTTCTGTAACACCCTAACTGAAAGATTTCCTAACCAGAATAACTAGAGAGAGTACAACGGAGAGTAACTATAATGATTCCCCGAATAAGAAATAAACCATATGAGGAACGACTAAATGAGTTAAGGGGAGGTTTTTAGTTTGTTTCCTACTCCTCCAGCAATCTTAAAATGTCACCCCCTTGACCCCCTTTCAAGATACATTTGTACATTTTTCGGTAGAAAAATGTCCCGGCCGAAGGCCGGTTACTCTTAAACCGGTTACTCTGGCTCGCTATCGCTCGCCAGGATAAAATCAACACCTAAATGGCACGAAAGGTCTTAAAATTGACAGAATGGGGCGGAAATTCTTAAAATCACCAAACTAATGTCTTAAAATCTCAAAAGCAATGGGGCTAGACATGAGGTAGAAAGGGGTCAAGAAAAAAGTCCCTCAAGTGGAAATCTACCCTTAAACCTGTTTACCTTAACAAACCGCAGAATAAGAGAGGACATAAAACAAATTGTTAAAGTTACCCAAGGCCATGACAGTATGGACGCAAGTAAAGCCGCTGTCACACGAGCGCTTTTTCCGTCAATTTTCCATGAGCAAGTTTTTTCTGGTGATATTTAGGGATATTTTTGCATTGGAATCGGAAACTAGATCTAAATTAGATGTTGTTGTGGTTCCCCAAGCTGCCTGGCCGAACGGCCCCAAGGCCCCGAGCAATTCCAAGGCCATAACCGAGCGCCCCCACAGAACCCTGCCTGCCGACCACAATAAAGCCTGGGTGACCGAAGCCACTCCATGGCGGGGAGCTGAGGAGGGTGCGAAAACGCCCGGGAAACCAAAGCCCCACCCAGGGCCCTGTGCCCCTCAGCAATTATGAAGAGAAAGTTGAGGGGCAAGGGAAAAATGTGACGCTTTGGCTTCCAATCTTGGTAAATTGGGAGGTCAATCCACGTCTAAATTAGATTATGTTTGGTAGTTTAATTATCATGGAACTTGTATTTTGAAGCTGCCAGACAACAATTGCCCGTAAAAATTGACGGAAAAATCGCTCGTGTGACACCGCCTTTAGTACTTCACACTAGATAACTCAAAACTACACAAAAATTAAGTTCCAATATTGTCGGAAAGGCGTTTCATTCACATGAAGCGAAGCACTTCTTTTTCAACAAATTGGTCAATTTATGGAATACATTGCCTAGAAATGTTGAGTGTCATGCAGTCCAGGCATTTAAATATCACATTCATAAGTATCTCGCCATGAATACTCGACTGAATGTGTTCGTGCCTAAGTAATGTGACCGTAACAATATTGTTCATAGTACTATAATTTTGTTTTATAGACTGCAGTGTTTCTGGAGCTGAGGTCCTTCAGTTGATTGCTATGGCATTTTTATTAATATATATATATATATATATATATATATATATTTTTTTTTTTTTTTTTTTTTTTTTTTTTTTTTTGTATATACCGGTACAGTATATACGGTGACAGGTCAGTTGAACCAGTGCCACTTCAAACAGTGCCACTTTAACCAGTGCTAACTCAACCAGTGGCCACTTCAACCAGTGACCATTTCAACCAGTGACCATTTTAACCAGTAGGTTAGTTAGGTTAGGTTACTGGTTAAAATGGTCACTGGTTGAAATGGTCACTGGTTGAAGTGGCCAGTTGTTGAGTTAGCACTGGTTAAAATGGCACGGTTGAAGTGGCACTGGTTCAACTGACATGGAACCAGTATATACAAGTAGCTTGGTGAGAACCATTAAGTATGTTGCTGTTTGTCTTTCTTTGTATTCCTTTGTATTCCTTTGTATTTCTTTGAAAAGAATAGTCTATGTGGTAGTTATAGTCCATTGTCCTAAAATCGCCAAACTAATGGAATACGCGTCTTCAAATCTCAAATCTAATGGGGGAAAATTAATCCGTTATATATATTGCTATCCAAGTGTGCTGGACGTTAGTGTGTAAAATACCAAGAGTTGCGTAACAAATGCAATACACACACGTGAATTTTAACTGTAATACTTTCATTCACGATGGATAGACCTAGTTCCGGAAATGAAAAATAGTTCATATTATTTTCTTTTTTACATATTAACAACTCAATAATTATACTGTATAGTACAGTGGTAAAGATTTAGGCATATACCGTTGTATACGGGATGAGCATAGGTTCAAATGCTTAGTGTGTGTGTGTTTTTTTTTAAGAGAGAAGGGGGGGGGGAAGACAGGTCTAAACCGTTTAGTGCTAGGACACATTATTACCTTTCATTCTGGCGATCATTAGTCGATTTTATTCAAACGAGGAAGGCTCTCCATTAACCCTTTAACCCTCCTACTTTCTTCCTAAGGTTAATAATATAAATCGTCCAATATTAACCCTTTTCACGCACATATGACGCAGAGGTTGCCAGATTAGCAATAAGAAATAAGAGATCTCTCACTCTTATAATTACCTCTCCAAAATGTGTTTTCTGCCCACAGCTAACTCAAAGACAACTGCAGAGGTTGATGTAACTAAATTAAAGGTTTATAAATACCCCTGATGGTAACAAAGACTTTAAAGTATCCCTAATAGGCTCAAAATCGCGTCATAAGGGTTAACCCCTTCTGTACTGCGACGTCTTTTTCATTTTATTATAGCTATATTTAGATGATTTTGTGCAGCTTAAGAAGGATCTGTGGTAGACTAAAGGGTTAATTGAGATAGTTCAAAGCTGCTTAATTGCTAGAGGCCCTTTTTAAGCTGAAAAATATCGTCTAATAGTAGCTAGAAGAAAATAAAAAGACGTCGACGGTACGGAAGGAGTTAAGCCGAGTACGATGACAAAGAACCCACTGATATTTTGAAAAGGTTAGTTTCATTTGCATCATGAAAAGAAGAGCGAAGTTGATTATTTGTGTCCAGTGCATATCCAACCTAGAACCTAGAAATTCTTCTTCAATCGAGTTGTCAACTTGTGGAATGGGCTTCCCCGAGACGTAATAGACTGCAGCACCGTTGATTCTTTTAATCTTCGCCTAGACAAAATAATATCTTGCATCAAACCCGCGGCTGACTGCGCTTGTAAATGAATAACTTCATTTTATTCCCCCCTCAGATTCATCAAAGATTATTGCGTATATAATGTATATGTATATATATTACTAAGACGTTACTCTGTTTCCCAGTTATAAGAAAGATCAGTTATAACTGCCTTATGTTACTAACCCATCTGTCTCTTACTAACTTCCTAATCCTGCCACGGACATTAGATCCAGGGCAGTAGTTCCCTTTCCAGTTATTCCTTACCCACTCTAAACCACTGTTTGGACACTTGATCCTCACTCAGTGTTTAGTAGAACAAGCAGCCTAGATGGGTCACTAGAACTGTTGTTGCTTGATTTCCTTTGTACCTTTGTACCTAAAAGTAAAACTATTCACCACTGCCTCAGATCCACTCCTCGCAACTGTTCAAACGTCCGGCCATCCAATCTCCCAACCAGCATGTTTTTTTTTTTTTTTTTTTTTTTCTGTTTTAATTTACCATCGTCCCTCCCACGCTCTCGGACTCTCGATGCCTGGAAATTCTTTGGCATACACAGAACAGACAGCTTTAAACCATGACGCCATTTTGGTAAACACTCACGAGGCCTTCTGAAATGTATAGTCAACTCGTATAATCCGCAGAATCTCAGAATATTGTTTAGGCTTATGAAAAGCTTAAAAGTTAAATTATAGACTAATTGTGCAATCTATAAAATTTAAAATAGATTAATTAATAAATGCAGAAGCAATAGTTTCCTACAGCAATCTGAAAACATATAATTGCATATAAAATGTCCGAGACACCGCGGATTAAACAAGTTGACTGTACAATCGGGGTTATTAAATGTTGTCATAGATTCCAGTCGTTTTCGCTCATAAAGTGTTATTGATATCTTTATAGTTACTGGGAAAAGTGCTTATCCCTCAGAGTATTAGTCAGTGTCCGGGACTTTGTGAAATATCTGACAACACTTATTAACCTCGACCGTACATTATTTTCTAACGTGGACAGAGAAATCCTTGTCTTCCCTGTTTCAACAACTCAATATTTTAATGTAATCATAGTATCATACAGGATGCATTCTTTTTTTTAATCAACATTTGTGGACCTGCATGCCAAATGGCACGAAATTTCTTAATATTGGTAAAGAAATGAGGAGACATTAAGATGTCTTATTCTCGTATTATTCTTGCCAAACTAATGTTAACATATCCAAAGTAATGAACAAACTGGGTATGTCCAAAAATATCCCCCTCGGAACAAAAAATATAGGTAACATACTCATAACACTCACTTTATCATTAATTTTTTGAGGCGATCATATCCCTCTTGAGATTCCCTCACAGGAGGGAGAAAAGAGTCCAGAAAAAAGCGACTACCTCCCCCGTAAGCATTGATGTCTACAGCTCCAACTTCCTTATTAAACGAAGCTCGCAAGTGGTCAGTTGCTTTACATATGCACCTGGTACGGTAGCGCTAATAAGTCATGTCTCAGATGTCTTTACGTTTTGCTCGTTCTGGGCTGTATTAATGTCTGCCAGATGTTGACTAGGGTGGGTAAGTGTAACAACAATGTTTGTATATCTCACTCGAAACGAATAAATCAAGTGTTAGATGTTGCTGATACCAATTATTATTGATCAAAATATACTTGGTGCTGAGCCAGACTTATTTATCCGACTGTACAACCACGTATGAGATCTGGGTCGCAGGTGTGTCGTTATTCCACATACAAAGCTCTTGCCCAATACATGTGTGCGGATATTGCCGTTTTTCGCTAAAGCCTTGCAGTATCAGTTATGTGTGTTTGATTTTATTCTATCTTCTATTAGACTAATTTTTTCAGCCTAGGAAGGGCCTCGAATAATCAAAGGCTTTCATCTATCTCCAATAACCCTTTGAAGCTCTGACGCGTTTTAACAGTTTATTTTGGCTATCATTAGACGATTTTATGCAGCTTAGTTAGTATCTGTGGGTATTAAAAGGGTCAATACTATCTCAATCAACCCTCTGACTTCCATATACCGTTACAAATCTGAATAAAATCGTCTAATAGTAGCCAGAAACACAACAGAAACGCGTATTGGAGCTTGAAAGGGTTAACAGCCACACAGATCCTTCCTAGCGGCATTAATACAGCCAGAATAAAATTAGGTGGATATTATACGAGGCAGACTGCTTTTCTGGATCACCTTCTCCCTCATGTTTAGCCCCATTTTTTTTAGATTATAAGACGTTCGGCCCATTAGTTTAGCGACTTTAACACCTTTTGCCCCATTTCGTTGTCAATTTTAAGACCTTTCGTACCATTTAGGTGTCGATTATTTCCTGGCGAGCGATAGCGAGCCTGAAATTTCAAGAGGAACCAGCCTTCGGCCGGGAAATTTTTCTACCGAAAAATTTACAAATTTATCTTGAAGGGGGTGTTTTTCTAAGCTTGATGGAGGTATAGGGAGGAAACTAATGAACATATGAATTAATAGACCACAAAAAAACACACAAACGGTCGTCTCCCCTCAACCGTTTATTTTCGATGGTTAATACTTTCCCTGCAACATTCTTTTTCCCCACTGGTATTGGTAGCTTGAGGACAGATAATGGATTCATTTAGGTGACATAATTATTGAACAAGTCTACCTCGTAAGCTGCCAGACAAATGTTGACGATAAATGTTGAGGGAAAAAGCACTCCTGTAATTCAAGCTTTACTCTCTCTCTCTCTCTCTCTCTCTCTCTCTCTCTCTCTCTCTCTCTCTCTCTCTCTCTCTCTCTCTCTCTCTCTCTCTCTCTCTCTCTCTCTCTCTCATGCCTTTCCACTCAACGCAATGGTGCATCACTCTCTCTTGTCGGCCGCTATTACAACCAACTGGCCTCTTCAGATTATTTTAGTTTCCCCTTACAGTCGATAAGCTGCAAAAACGGTGGTCTCAAAACGTCATAAAATCTGAAAATTAATGGGGCTAAACACGAGGGATAAAGGGGTCCAGAAAAACGAACCATCTCCCTTTAAACCTACTTTGCTACAATGGCATCTTCTCTTCTTTTACTATGACACGCGAGCATATTTACCGTCAACTATCCACAACTTCATTCTGGCAAAATTTTGAGATAAATTTGCACTGGTATCGGCAACTAGAATTGGAGGTTGATTATTTTAGGCGATAACATTCTTTTAGAGTGGATTTCATAAACTGTCAGGTCAGAGATGCGGAGGAAAAGGAGAGAGAGAGAGAGAGAGAGTGAGAGAGAGAAAACTATACGCACACCCCAGGATAAGCTAGGCAGAACTAAAAGCTAAAAACAACGCCTACAGCTTAGTGTACCCATCCATAATCTCTTTCCTCAACCACCATCCTTATTAGAACAACAAAGGGATAAAGAAAGGAAGGAGAGAAATAGAGCGTGTGTATGTGTGTGTGTGTGTGTGTGTGTGTGTGTGTGTGTGTGTGTGTGTGAAGAGAGGAGTGCATTTGATTGCGAGAGAGGGAGAGAATGTGTGTGTGTAGGGGAAAGAGAGATTGTGAAAGTTTGTTAAAGAAAAAGTGTTAAAGAGAGTGTGGGTCTGTATACGGGAGAGAGAGAGAGAGTTAGAGAGTTTCACAGATACTCAGACCACACAGACCTTGCGGTCCCTACTAGGTGGTCCGGCCTTAATACTACTAAATAGGGACAGTATATAGTAGAAGAAAACGACAACAAAGTAGAAGGCTCTAAGTAGAAGAAAGAGAGAGAGAGGGAGAGAGATAATCATAGATGTTATTCCATTAATCCAATGTTTCTTCTTTACATTCAATATATAATTTATACAGCTTCACTAAATTTAAATAATATATACATTTATTATTAAAGTTATTTACATTGTAGTCATGCTAATAACTATGTTGGATATTCAGGAGAAAACGTTTTAACTGCGTCCTATTGTTTATGCTAGGAGGGAGACTATTCCAAATTGTTGGCCCAGCAACTTTGAGTGATTTGGATCCGATACTTGTGTTGTTGGCTTTAGGAACATACAAGTGCTGCTGTTACCTCGTATTGACATTGTAAATGTCTCTAACTATTGGCAGGGAGAATTGCCAGTTGGGAAATCCTTTATTTTTTATTGAATGAGTTGTGATACCCAAGTCGTACTTATATTTTTGTTGCATTTGTGTGAGTGTGAGTGAGTGAGTGAGGGAGGGAGGGAGGGAGGGTGTTGGAAGGGAATGGGGAGGCATACACAGCGACAGATAATAATCAACTTGCTTATAATTTAATCTTGTTTACCTAATTCGCTTTCAAAGGTGGATTCCTTGTTGAATGCTCAAAGGGGAGATAGTCGCTTTGTCTCCCTCATGTTTAGTACCATTATCTTTAAGATTTGAAGACGCTCGTTCCATTAGTTTGGCGATTTGAAGAACTTTCGCCCCATTTCTTTATCAAAATCAAGAAATTTCGTGCCATTTAGGTGTTGATTTGTTTCCTGGCAAGCGAAAGCGAGCCTATAATTCTGGGAGGAGTCGGCTTTCAGCCTGAACATTTTTACACCGAAAAATTTATACATTTGTCTTGAATGGGTATCTTTGGGGTGTTTTTTTAACTTTGATGGAATTTAAAGGTGGTTACTATAAAATAACTAAAACAAATTAATAACCGTTACCACCTCAACACCTCTATTTGTCAGTAAACTCACACCCTTATTATCCCGGGCGCAGCTTGCCCCATATAGATAAGTAGTGTAATCATTTCTGTGTGTGTGTGTGTGTGTGTGTCTGTTTGTGTGGGTGTGTGGGTGATTGTATGTGTGTGTATCTACAGTATATCTGTGTGTGTGTTGTTCTTTTTTTCTTATTTGTGTAGGTGTGTCTGTGTGCGTGTGTGTGTTATTGTATGTGTGTGGGTGTGATTGTATGAGTGTGTATCTATATATATATGTGTGTGTGTGTGTTGTTGTTTGTTCTTATGTGTATGTGTGTGTGTGTATGTTTGTGTGTGGGGGGGGGGGGGTGATTGTATGAGTGTGTATCTATATATGTGTGTGTTGTTCGTTGTTGTTTTTTCTTATCTGTGTGTGTGTCTGTGTGTGTAGGGGTGATTGTATGAGTATGTATCTATATGTCTGTGTGTGTTGTTGTTTTGTCTTATCTTTGTGTGTGTGTGTGTGTGTGTGTGTGTGTGCGCATCTGTATCCGTGTGTGTCTGTGTGCAAGATTCATCCAGAATTAATTACCAGTAAACTAAGAGCCATATTAAGGGGAGGCAGACCGTTTTTCTGGAGCCCCTTCTCCCTAATGCTTAGCCCTACTAGTTTTGAGATTATAAGACGTTCGGCCCATTAGTTTGGCGATTTTAACACCTTTCGCCCCATTTCGTTGTCAATTTTAAGACCTTTCATGCCATTTAGGTGTCGATTATTTCCTGGCGAGCGTAAGCGAGCCTGCAATTTTAAGAGGAACCGGCCTTTGGCCGGAATTTTTTGTTACCGAAAAATGTACAAATTTATCTTGAAGGGGGGTCTAGGGGGTGTTTTTCTAAGCTTGATGGAGGTCTAGGGAGGAAACTACAAAAATGTATGAATAAATTAATTAATAGACCAAACAAACGGTCAGTCTCCCCATAAACTGTGCGCGGCTTGGCCCACATAGCGAGGTAGTGTAATCATCCTTCTCTCTGTGAATGTTGTTAGGACGTGTGTGGCTGTGATTGTGTGTGTGTGGGTGTGTGTGTGTGTGTGTGTGTGTGTGTGTGTGTGTGGGAGGGTGTGATTGTATGTGTGTGTGGGTGGGGGTGAGTGTCTGTGTGGGTGTGTGTGGATGGGGGGAGGGGGACTGCCTGTCGTGTGTGTGTGTGGAGGGGGGGGGGGGGCTGTGTGTGTGGTTGTGGTTCTGTGTGGGTGTGACTATCTGTGTGTGTTTGTAAAATTATCAGAACTTCCAATCGGATTTTCAAGAAACTTGACTACTACAATCAAGTGCAATGAAAGAAGTTACAAAGCTTTCTGCAGACTCCCATTTTCTTATGTTCTTATGTTCTTAAATCTTATTGAACTATTTGGACTAGCTGCTGTAATATTTTGAAACATTCCCTTCAGACACACTCCCTAGTCAGTGTTTTCCTTAAATTTTGTTCTCACTATCTCAATGTTATCTCAATGTTATCTCAATGTTATCTCAATGTACCTGCTGTTTTTCCAGGCGATTGTTCATTTATTGGTATCAGATACAACGGATACATTTAGTTTCCTTACACAATATGATTTCCTACACTGACCACTTCTCCCTTAAGGGGGGTGACCTGTTTTTGTTCTGTCCTTTTCTATCTTTCTCTGGCTTGTATCCATTTGGCCCCATTCAGCCTACTGTTTTAAGACGTTTATCCCCATCCAGGTGTCAATTTTTTACTGGTGAGCGGTAGCGAACCAGCATATTTTTTATTTTTGTTTGACAGCAGGCTAAATTTTTACATTTTTCGATAGAAAAATGTCTCCGGCGAAGCCGGATTTCTTCATATAATGCTGGCTCGCTATCGCTCGCCAGGAAGAAATAGACACCTAGATGGGGATAAACGTCTTAAAATAGTTGGCTGAATGGGGCCGAATGGATACAAGCCAGAGAAAGAGAGAAAAGGACAGAAATAACAAAAAGCAGGTCACCCCCCCTTAACGAAACTGTAACGGGAAAGCGTTCACATTAAAAAAAAAAAAAAAAAAAAATATTAATTTGTGCTTGTATATTTTCTCTAATGTCCTTTTAGGGTGATCTTGTGTTATGGCAAGTTTCTCAGTGGCGTTCGAGGAAAAAAAATACCTGAAAACCTCCTTACGATCAAAACGAGATCAAGAACATTAACTAGTAAATCCCAGTAATATTATCTCTGTGTCTTAGTTCAGTCGTGCTCAGAAATAGCTAAGCACTTCCCTACAATATAGAGAGACTGTAAGGCCTGATTTCCGAAACTCATTTATTCGCCTTTAGTGGCTCAATGATATCTTTAAAATACTACGTCAATGCATCTTAACTTTTCTCCTACTACAAGGGACTGGAGTTCTCGAAAAGGGGCTCCAGTCATGACGTTATTCTTGACTTTACGTGTGCTGGCTTAATAATCCAATATGGATGATAACCTCTGAATTCCTATTTTAACTAAAACAAATAATAATAATAATAATAATAATAAGAAGAAGAAGATCAAAAGAAAATGGGAGTGTGCAAAAAGCCAATCGGCCCACACAAGGCAGATCCTTGTCACACCCAAACCCAATTGCAAGGCCCAATTATAGATCCAACTCACTGATACCTTGAGTACTGACCCCACCAAATATTATCCTACTACTGTCCCGGTTTTACTGGCCCCGACTGTACACCGTGATCAGGTTCGCTAATGCACTACAGCTCTGAGTCATCCGTGAGGCAATGTTTCAAGTATGTGTGTAGAGCTATAATGGTTTGGTTCAGTGCAGGGTTAGGAGTGCAGGCGGGTTAAGGGGGGTCACCGGCTTTTGTTATCTTTCTCTCCTTTTCTCTCTTTCTCTGGCTTGTATCCATTCGGCCCCATTCAGTCAACTGTTTTAAGACGTTTATCCCCATCCAGGTGTCGATTTCTTCTTGGCGAGTGATAGCGAGCCAGCATTGTATGGAGAAATCCGGCTTTGCCGGAGAAATTTTCTATCGAAAAATGTACAAATTTAGCTTGCTGCCAAAACAAAAATATATATATATATGCTGGCTCGCTACCGCTCGCCAGGAAAATATTGACACCTGGATGGGGGTAAACGTCTTAAAACAGTAGGATGAATAGGGCTGAATGGATACAAGCTAAAGAGAGAGGGAGAGAAAGAGAAAAAAAGCGAGGTGGGCTCCCTTAAGAGTGCAGGCGGGTTAAAATGCTTGGTGTTTGTGGCTGGTGTTGTGAGTGTGGATTTGGCAGGGTCGATGCTGAGAGAAGTACTGGGGTTATATCTACCCAGAGAGATTGATCATGAAATAATAGTGTGTGTGTGTGTGTGTGTGTGTGTGTGTGTGTGCGTGTGCGTGTGCGTGTGTGTGTGTGTTTTATATGTTTATGCCAATTCGCTCCACAAGAAAGTTTAGCTCCTGTTACCAGTAGCACTATAGAAATCTCGACACAAAACCTTCCTTAACTCAAGAAGGACTTAGTGATCGACCTTACAATGTCCACCGTTTGGGAAGAGTCAAATATAGTCCATTCGTTATAAGTAAGCCAGAAATCTTAACTCCTAGCCTCTATAACTGAAAAATAGAGCTAATAAATTTACCACCATTTGGGAAGAGTCAGCCAGGAAATAGGATTGGAAATTTATAACTTGTTCACATAGCTGATGTGTCATAATCGTCTTGTATAAAAATGCAAACACTATTTTTCAGAAACTTGATTGTCTATGGCATTCATATCATAATTGCTTTTGTTTATGATTGACGTAATATATGTTCATATACTTAATGTTATAATTTATACCAATTTAGTTTCGATCTATATTTTAAGTTATGTACACTCAGATGCCATAGTCTCTAGCCCATTCATAGATAGTCGTGGACTTCACCTATTTCTAATTTTGGAAGTATTTATGTGGAAACGAATTTAAGAACATCATTGTCTATACATCAACTACAATTAATTTAAAACTGTATATACTATTTATTGGAAAGCAAGCTCTGTCCAAAATCTATCCAGGTAGTTATAATTGCACAAAGAAAAACATAAGGGATCCACGAATTCTTACGAGTAGGCTACAGAAAAACATATGGGGTCCACGAATTCTTACGAGTAGGCTAGAGAAAAACATAAGGGATCCACGAATTCTTACGAGTAGGCTAGAGACTATGGCATCCGTGCGTACAACCACAATGTACAGTGTAGTTTCTTGAGGTCAATGGCACAGGCTAAAAGCAGTGTCACACGAGCGATTTTTCCGTCAATTTGTATGAGCAATTGTAGTCTGGCAGCTTCCAAATGTTAGTTCTATAAGAATTAAACTACCTAACATAATCTACCTTCGATCTAGTCTCCGATTATATTGTAAAAGACCCTCAAAATAGTACGAGAAGAAACTTGCTCATCGAAAATTGCCGGAAAATGCGCTCGTGTGACACCAGCTTAAAACACGAAACAAAAATCGGTCTCCTTTGTGGCTGGAGGGGAAAGAGTGTCAAGTTGTTTTTCCATTGTTCGCTCTTGAAGGACTGTGTTGTTCAATATACTTTCTTGCAAAAATAGTGAAGTAAATAAATAAATACATAGATAAATAAATAAATAAATAAATACAAAATAAATAACCATTTGAAGGAAGTAAAGGGGAACAACTCCAAAGTGAAATAATTTATTTCAGAATTATACTAAGCACAAACGGGCTATATGTATGGTAAAATAAAAGTAAATAGGTGAACACTAATAGCAACACACCCACTTGAATAAGTATTGAAAGAAACGATGTTTTGTTATATTCCAACTCAAAATCTCTAGACTTTGGCGTTAATTAAAGGTTCTTTCAAATATGTGTAACCATAATAGTTCTGATGACTGTGCATAATTTAACACTGCAATGTATAGTTTATATATTAATATATATATATATATATATATATATATATATATATAGTATATTGTTTTTTTTAAAGACGTTGCAAACAGTGAGGAAAACTGAAAACCCGATTTCTCCAACACCCTTTCATCACAATTATGTCCATCTAACCACCCAAACGTTGTGGAACACACTTGTTTACAATCTCCTTGTTTCATTGCATATAGTAAAAGGTGTACAAAGGAGTGATTACTAGAATACGACGATGGCAATTATATGATATTCTGGCAAAGGTTAAACGATTTTATTCACCAGAGGAATGGCCACTATATTTTAAATTGGTAAAACCTATCACTATAGTCTGTTCATTCTAGGCTGGGCAGAAAACTTAACCTCTAACCATCTGTAACTAAAAAAGGACTAGACTAATTGAGCTAATATTTCTACCAAATAGGAAGACTTGGCTAGGGAATAGGTGTGGAAATGTGCAGCTCATTTGCTAGCCCTTTTCGAGTTACAGAGGTTAGAGTTTACGATTTCTGCCCAACCTAGAATAAACGGATTATAGTAGCTACCAATCGACCATACAACGTTACTCAACTGCATACAATCGTCATAATATAGGTAGAATAAAACATAAAAGATGTAACCTGTACTGAAAGACTAACTCCCCCCCCCCCCCCACCCTCCCTCCAGATAACGCCCACGAGCAAGGTAATAACAACACCTCCCACCCCCATCCACCCTTCCCCTCATTTGTCCCACCCCTCCTCCCACCCTCCCCCTCGTTTGTCCCGCCCCTCCTCCCACCCGCCCCCAAGTCCAATACTCTGGTCCCTGGGGTCTCATCCTCAATATTTATGGGCGTAGTGGTTACTCTGTTTACACAACGACATGTCAGGCCAGGCGAGGGTTACTTTTAATTATTATATGCTTTGACATTTACGTAGTATTTTCCCATTCATGGGTATATATAATATATATATATATATATATATATATATATATATATATATATATATATATATATATATTTATAAAATGAGTGTGTATGGTAGCCATGTATGTATGTATGGATAGATATATATAGTATATCAATATTTGTGATGTAGTGGGCCGGTATGAATTATAGTATGTTTGTTAGGTCAGGTGCAGGCATTGAGGGACAAACGTGTGTGTGTGTGTGTGTGTGTGTGTGTGTGTGTGTGTGTGTGTGTGTGTGTGTGTGTGTGTGTGTGTGTGTGTGTGTGTGTGTGTGTGTGTGTGTGTGTGTGTGTGTGTGTGTGTGTGTGTGTGTGTGTGTGTGTGTGTGTGTGTGTGTGTGTGTGTGTGTGTGTGTGTGTGTGTGTGTGTGTGTTCATACTATTCTCGTACGCCTATGTTCATTGTTACATACCCCGCCAAGATTCCAATCCAGACCGTCAGACAAGGCTGCGATGACGCCAATGTATACCGTACTATAGGCTATTCACTGTAAGTAGGCGATAAATCATGCACCTCTATCCTCTGTAACTCAAAAAGGGCTAGAGCAAATTGGCTGTAAATTTCCATATATATTTCTTGACTAACTCTTCCCAAATGGTAAAACTATTATCTCTATTGCTCTAGTCGTTTTTTAGTTACAAAAGTTAGTGGTCATGATTTCTCGCCTACTTAGAGCGAATATACTATAGTATCGAAACTACCTTTATATCCTAGCGTTCTGGGTTCGAATCCTGCCGGAGTGAACTGTATATTCATTGTGAGAAGTGTAGGTAAAATACAATGCAATGTTTTGTTGTGAATGTTGCGAGTGCGAGTTCGGAAAGAATATCAGCCGTGAATATTGCAAGAGTTAAACCTACCTAACTAGAATGAGATTGCCTAGACCGGGTGTGTGCTTGAGAAAGAGAGAGAGAGAGAGAGAAAATATATATATATATACAGTATATATACAGTATATACATATATATATATATATATATATATATATATATATATATATATTTCTAATCTCTCAGTGGGGTTCGAACCGCCGACCGTCAGGACGATAGCCGACGCTTTAATCACCTAGACTGCCGTGGTGTAGTTGATTAAAGCGTCGGCTATCGTCCTGACGGGCGGCGGTTCGAACCCCACTGAGAGATTAGAAACATTTAGTGGCTCACGTGTATTTGTGATATATACTCTATATATATATATATATATATATATATATATATATATATATATATATATATATGTGGATGTACAGTATGTAATAAAAAAGTAAAAAGTATGTATGTGTTCTTTCCAATCACTGTCTAAGTCCACTATACTCTTCTCACTCACTGTTTTGTCAATACACTCTTCCCAATCACTGTCTTCGTCCATTATACTCTTCCCCAATCACTGTCTTCGTCCAATATACTCTTCCCCAATCGCTGTCTTCGTCCAATATACTCTTCCCCAATCGCTGCCTTCGTCCAATATACTCTTCTCAATCACTGTTTTCTTCCTTCTCAATTAAAATACCCTTCCCAATCATATTTCTTCCAATATAAACCTCCCAATATAGTTTGTCCTGTAATATACACTTTTCAATCAATGGGTTCCTCTAATAAACTCCTCCCAATCAACTTATAAACCATTCCCAATCTATGCTTTCCTCCAATAAACCCTTCCCAATCAACATACCCTTCCCAATCAATGCTTTCCCCCAACAAGCCCTTCCCTCTCACTGTTTTCCTTCAATAAACCCTTCCCAATCAATGTTTGCCTCCAATAAACCCTTCCCAATCAACATACCCTTCCCAATCAATGTGTTCATCCAATAAACCCTTCCCAATCAATGTTTTCATCCAATAAACCCTTCCCAATCAATGTTTCCATCCAATAAACCCTTCCCAATCAACATACCCTTCCCAATCAATATTTTCATCCAATAAACCCTTCCCAATCAACATACCCTCCCCAATCAATGTTTTCATCCAATAAACCCTTTCCAATCAATGTGTTCATCCAATAAACCCTTCCCAATCAATGTTTTCATCCAATAAACCCTTCCCAATCAATGTTTCCATCCAATAAACCCTTCCCAATCAACATACCCTTCCCAATCAATATTTTCATCCAATAAACCCTTCCCAATCAACATACCCTCCCCAATCAATGTTTTCATCCAATAAACCCTTCCCAATCAATGTTTTCATCCAATAAACCCTTCCCAATCAACATACCCTCCCCAATCAATGTTTTCATCCAATAAACCCTCCCCAATCAATGTTTTCATCCAATAAACCCTTCCCAATTACTTTTCTGCAGGCGGGCGGCTCTACAAGTACAAGGCCGCTCCCTTAAAAGTGGTAATAGTTTTCCTCTCTCTTGCCCTTTCCTCGCCTAATCCCCTGCTATCTATCTCTCTCTCTCTCTCTCTCTCTCTCTCTCTCTCTCTCTCTCTCTCTCTCTCTCTCTCTCTCTCTCCTCTCTCTCTCTCCTCTCTCTCTCTCCTCTCCCTCTCTCTCTCTCTCTCTCTCTCTCTCTCTCTCTCTCTCTCCCTCTCCCTCTCCCTCTCCTCTCTCTCTCTCTCTCTCTCTCTCTCTCTCTCTCTCTCTCATCCTTTTCCATCGCACCCCCTTCAATTTCACACTTGTCGAGTTTTCCTATCGCACTAGGAAATTGGTAGTATACATGAGATACCAGGTGAAATTTGTATTGTTCACCGTTATTTACTTTGCTTTAGCTAAGAACAAAATATTAGTCCATCAGTATATCTACCATCGCCCCTACGCCATTCTCCTTCCCAATGCGATATTTGCCAACAGTCATGACATACAAAGTCTATTAACACCATGTTATTGCAACATTTGTTTTTATGCAAAATGTTATAAGATGACAAGCTGGAGATAGACTATTTGCATGTGCAATATGGTTTGATACGTGATATACCAACTGTCCTTCTTTTTCAAGATTTTTACTATAGGCCTATCTAGAAGTGGAATCTTGGGGGTGCTTTTTAAGTTTGATGGAGGTCTACGGAGGAAACTTAAATAATAATAAATAAATTACAAAATCGACCAAAAATAAAGCCTACCCCTTTAACAGCGATAATATACTACACAGGTAAAGCCGGTATCACACGAGCGCTTTTTCCCTCAACATTTATCCTCAACACTGGTCTGGCAGCTTAGGAGGTCAACATTTAATATATTTCGGTTACCTAAATTCATCTATCATCAGTCTAGTTTCAGATACCAGTGCAAAATATTCCATAATTGTTACCAGAAAAATGTTGATCAACGGATGTTGACTACAAAAGCTCTCGTGTGATACCGGCTTAAAGGTCTCCACACCGATTTAGTACATCAGATAAACCCGGATATCAAAATAGCGCGCTGACAATACGGCCTTATCGATACCGTCCACGTGTATTCAATATTCTGGAAAAAATATATGGCATGTAATTGTGGGAAAATATTATGACCAAATCCGTGGTGTCTAATCCAAGTACAGATACTCGTGTGTGTGTGTTTTTTTATGAATTTGTTAAGGGGGGTGATCTGCTTTTTGTCTCTCGTTTTCTCTCTTTCTCTGGCTTGTATCCATTCGGCACCATTCAGCCTAATGTTTTAAGACATTTATCCCCCTCCAGGTGTCGATTTTTTCCTGGCGAGCGGCAGCGAGCCAGCATATTTAAAAACAAATTGACAGCAGGTTAAATTTGTAAATTTTTCGATAGAAAAATTTCTCCGGCGAAGCCGGATTTTTTCATATATTGCTTGCTCCCTATCGCTCGCCAGGAATAAATCGACACCTGGATGGGGATAAACGTCTTAAAACAGTAGGCTTAATGGGGCCGAATGGATACAAGCCAGAGTAGGCCTAAGAGAGAGAAGGAGAGAAAAAAAGCAGGTCACCCCCCTTAAGCAGTAATGCTATAATACTTTACCAAATTCAATTGATATAGGGTTGTGAAGTTTTACATTATATCAGCCAATGCTATATATTCAGCATGCTATAGCGAGACCCTGCTATGAAGAGACAAATTTATGAAAACAAATCCTATAAAGCTATAGCAAGACATTACTAACTGAAACTATCGACTACATTATATACGCCAGCCGGCTGGTCGAGTGGATAGCTTCTTGATTTCCTACCCAGGAATCTGGTGTTCGCGCTGTGTTCAAGCGTGAAGGTTTCTTCACTAACGCAGATTGGTGACCGTCTTCCTTGAGCAAGGTGATGGCTAATGTGTTCAAGTGTGAAGGTTTCTCCACTAACGCAGGTTTGTTACCGTCTTCCTTGAGCAAGGTGATGGCTAATGGTCTTTGTTGGCTGTTACATTGCTATTGAATCACGGAGAAATTTTACCTAATAAAACATCTGCGATTATTAGCGTATTATTATTATTTGTCCTAATAAATAATGCACAAAATGCACACACATAGAACATTGTGCGGATAGCAAAGTACAGACCTATAGATTGATCAAAGCATTAATACGCTTATCAAATGTTAATTTGTGATATTGTCAAATTAAGGGGAGGCAGACCGTTTTTCTGGACCCCCTTCTCCCTAATGTTTAGCCCCATTAGTTTGGCGATTTTAACACCTTTCGCCCCATTTCGTTGTCAATTTTAAGACCTTTCGTGCCATTTAGGTGTCGATTATTTCCTAGCGAGCGAAAGCGAGCCTGCAAATTTGAGGGGGGGAAATTTTTCTACCGAAAAATGCACAAATTCATCTTGAAGGGGGGTCTAGGGGGTGTTTTTCTAAGCTTGATGGAGGTCTAGGGAGGAAACTAAAAAAATATATCAATAAATGAATTAATAGACCAAACAAACGGTATTACACGAGAACTTTGCTGTCAACTGTCGATGGTCATCTTTATTTAGACATAATTTCTGGGATAGATAAATTAAAAAGACGGAATAAATTATAAGGCCGGCACATTTTTCTATCGAAAAATTTGCAAATTTATCTTGAGATTATAAGACGTTCGGCCCATTAGTTTGGCGATTTTAACACCTTTCGCCCCATTTCGTTGTCAATTTTAAGAACTTTCGTGCTATTTAGGTGTCGATTAATTCCTGGCTAGCGAAAGTGAGCCTGCAATTTTAAGAGGAACCGGTCTTCGGCCGGCACATTTTTCTACCGAAAAATGTACAAATTTATCTTGAAGGGGGGTCTAGGGGGTGTTTTTCTAAGTTTGATGGAGGTCTAGGGAGGAAACTAAAAACACATATGAATAAATGAATTAATTGACCAAACAAACGGTCAGTCTACCCTTAAAGTAATTTTATCTGCCACGTGTGCAAAGTTGGATGAGCAGTGATCTTAAGAACATAAGAACATAAGAAAATGGGAGTCTGCAAAAAGCCGATCGGCCCATACAAAGCAGATCCCTGTCACACCCAACCCCAATTACAGGCCCAACTCACTAATACCTTGAGTACTGCCCCTACCAAAATGGTCAGGGATTAACACAAGATTACGGGGGTCTGCTGAACGCCGATTGGCCCACACCTGGTAGATCCCCCTCACACCCAACCCTTCTCGTCCATATGCCTATCTAATTTTATCTTAAAGCTCCCTATCGTTCTTGATCCCACTATATCACTTGGTAGCCTATTCCACCCATCTACAACTCTGTTACCAAACCAATATTTGCCTATATCTTTTCTGAAACGAAATTTATCTAATTTGAAACCATTTGTACGAGTTCTTTCGCTATCACTGAGCTTTAGTACATTTTTCATGTCCCCTTTATTAATCCCACTAACCCACTTGAATACCTCTATCATATCCCCTCTAACTCTGCGTCTCTCTAACGAATGTAAGCCTAATTTCTTCAACCTTTCTTCATACGGTAAATTTCTAATATTATGGATCATTTTTGTCATTATACGTTGTACTCTCTCCAATGAATCTATGTCCATTCTGTACTAGGGGAGGTGTGGTGGAGTGGTCTTGCCACTGGCCTGGTAATCCAAAGGTCCCGGGTTCAAATCCCGATGTATCAATGGGAAGATATTATTGGGATGGAATTTGTGCTGTACCTAGTATCAGTGCATTACCACAAGCCCACCGAAACGTCAATAAAATACCTCATTGTTCCCTGATTAAATAGCACTGTATGAATATTCCCATATTCAAAATATGCTATAGGGGTGCAATGCCTGGTGAGTTATCTGCTCAACAGGTGGCGTTGTGTGTGTAAGAGTGAGAGTCCGAGTGTAGGGGGTGAGACAGTGAAGCACGGGAACGAGGTGGCTTCAGAGATGGGGTCGTTTTGGGCCATGAGTGAGCACCGTGCCTCATGTGAAGGCAAGATGGCAGGTGCTCGTTCTACTCTACGTGCTTCACATGTCTCACTCCCTAGACTGGAACAAGACCTCACGGGCTTCACTGTTCATTGTAAAGCAGTGAATGTTAAGGCTCTCAGCCTATGCCCGAGAGGAAGTAAGGAATATAGAAAAAAAAAAACAAAAAAAAAAAAATTTAACAGCATAATCCATATGGGGTCTCACTAATGACAAGTAAAGTTTTAAGATAACATCAGCAGTTCTGTTACTCACTCCTAGATATGAACCCGAGAATCCTGTTTGCCTTTACGAAAGCTTATACATTGTTTTCTAGGCTTCAAATCATTGCTAACAAACACACTTAGATCTTTCTCACAGTCTGAGTTTTCTAATTCCATATTAGCTAGTTTATATTTAACATTTGTATGCATCTTCCCTATCTTTAATACCTTGCATTTGTCAATGTTAAACTTCATCTGCCAATTTACTGACCATTCGTGTAATGTATCTAGATCCCTTTGCAGACACTCTATATCAATCAATTTTTCTCCCCATTTTGGTATCGTCTGCAAATTTACTTATCCTACTAGTTATACCTGTATCAAGGTCATTTATGTATATAATAAACAACAGAGGACCTAATACAGATCCCTGGGGGACACCACTTTTGACTGCTTCCCATTCTGACTTGGTACCATTTATGCTGACTCTCTGCTTCCTACCAATTAGCCATGACCTAATCCATCCTAACAACGCCCCACCTATTCCATGTGCCTCAACCTTTCTCATCAATCTCTCATGAGGGACTCTGTCAAAAGCTTTACTGAAATATAAATATATAATATCTTATCCGGACAAATATGAATCGGGAACTTCCCGTAGGCGACACCGATTCCGCGTTCCAATTTTAGTCTTTGATCAGTTTATGCAGACTACCATGAAACGATTTTACTCAGCTTAGGGAGCATCAATGAGCTTTTTCTGCCCTTTTAATTCCAGAGGTCTCTCCCAAGCTCAGCAAAATTCTTCTGAAGTTATCCAGCGTAAAAGGAAGAAAAATGTCCCCGAACTACAAGTTAAATTAAATTGTCGACAAGTCAAATTGTTATATCCAAAAGCCCCTATGGTTTTCAAGAGCCGGGTGTATATATATATATATACATAAGAGAGAGAAAGAGAGAGTGTGTGTGTGTTATAGATGGATGGATAGATAGATAGATATAGATAGAGCAACAGATCAATCCGACTTTTGCCATAACCCACCTCTAGCAATTCCCAAATAAAAAACTTTCAATAACAACGTCTGACCCAACAACAAAAACAACATCCACAGCAACAAAGACAACCAACTCCAGCACCAACAAACACAAATAATCACTCATTGTTGTCTGTTCTCTCATCCTCTATATGTCTTGGATCGGCGGTTTGATCCCTTGTGAGCCACCCCCTTGCCCTGTTAGCCTCGTATAACAAGATCAAAACCAGTGTCTTCCGTTTAGGGGTTTCAGGCTATAAGGAAGTTTGAGCACTAAACATCTATATTAAACTGACATGAAGTAATTACGTAATATAAACATCGATATTAAACAAAAATGAAGTAATAATGTAACATAAGGAAGTTTGAACACTAAACATCGATATTACACAGACAATTAAGTAATAATGTAAGCTTCTGATGGATAGAGAGTATGCTGAATATGATGTTATGTATCAATTTATGTACTACGACCGTATTTGTGTTGTTAATTCTGCTAAGTATTCGATGAGTATGCCTCTAACTTCCTTATAGCCTGAAACTCGCAAGTGGGTCAAGTCAAATTAATAATGTTTTAATGCTAAAATCCTTCCCTTTGTGTTGTATGTTAAGGGGGGTTGTTGGTTTTCATGGCTCCCATTCTCCCTCATATTTAACCCTATTCGTTTTGGGATTTTAAGATATTATGTATGGTCAAAATATAACGGTATGTACGGTCAAAATAAAAGAGTACGATGGTCAAAATAAAACAGTATGTATGGTCAAAATAAAAGAGTACGATGGTCAAAATAAAAGAGTATCTACAGTAAAAATAAATCAGTATGATGGTCAAAATAAAAGAGTATCTACAGTCAAAATAAAAAAGTATGATGGTCAAAATAAAAGAGTATCTACAGTCAAAATAAAACAGTATGATGGTCAAAATAAAAGAGTATCTACAGTCAAAATAAAAGAGTATCTACAGTCAAAATAAAACAGTATGATGGTCAAAATAAAAGGGTATCTACAGTCAAAATAAAAGAGTATCTACAGTCAAAATAAAAGAGTATCTACAGTCAAAATAAAACAGTATGATGGTCAAAATAAAAGAGTATCTACAGTCAAAATAAAACAGTATGATGGTCAAAATAAAAGAGTATCTACAGTCAAAATAAAAGAGTATCTACAGTCAAAATAAAAGAGTATCTACAGTCAAAATAAAACAGTATGATGGTCAAAATAAAAGAGTATCTACAGTCAAAATGAAACAGTATGATGGTCAAAATAAAAGAGTATCTACAGTCAAAATAAAAGAGTATCTACAGTCAAAATAAAAGAGTATGATGGTCAAAATAAAACAGTATCTACAGTCAAAATAAAAGAGTACGATGGCCAAAATAAAAGAGTATGATGGTCAAAATAAAACAGTATGATGGTCAAAATAAAAGAGTGTCTACAGTCAAAATAAAACAGTATGATGGTCAAAATAAAAGAGTATCTACAGTCAAAATAAAAGAGTATCTACAGTCAAAATAAAAGAGTATCTACAGTCAAAATAAAACAGTATGATGGTCAAAATAAAAGAGTATCTACAGTCAAAATAAAAGAGTATGATGGTCAAAATAAAACAGTATCTACAGTCAAAATAAAAGAGTATGATGGTCAAAATAAAACAGTATCTACAATCAAAATAAAAGAGTATCTACAGTCAAAATAAAAGAGTATGATGGTCAAAATAAAACAGTATGTATGGTCAAAATAAAACAGTATGTATGGTCAAAATAAAACCGTATCTACAGTCAAAATAAAACAGTATGTATGGTCAAAATAAAACCGTATCTACAGTCAAAATAAAACAGTATGTATGGTCAAAATAAAACAGTATCTACAGTCAAAATAAAACTGTATGTATGGTCAAAATCAATAGCTCACCGACAATCTTGCTTATAATCTGTGTAATTTAAGGTAAAGTGGTATTTTTTTATATTTTATTTATTTTATGTTATTATTTACTAGATTTCATAAAACTTCAAAATATACCGCCAAAACCGCCCTTCGAGGTGAATTTGTACATTTACGATAGATAAATGTGGCCGGTTCCTCCTAAAAGGCCTTCTCGCTATCTCTCGCCAGGGAAAAACGACACCTAAATGGCAAGAAAACTCTAAAAATGGAGTCTTATATATGCTTTTTAAATGAGTTAAAACTATAAAATGCTAAGCTACATTATAATGAAACAAGGGGTCATAATACTGAAAGGGTTAACAGACAGACAAACATCAAAGATAACATATACCCCGTCTTCAGGTTCATTTTGGGGGGAGATAATAATGGTATATGTCTGCAAGAAAGGAACGTCTGGGAAATAAGAGACAATCATATTATCTTACGGTCACTGGTTCTCATATGGCAACAGAAAACACACACACAACATTCACATACATACGCACACACGCACACACACACACACGCACACACACTTCCTCGTTATATTTCACATCATACGGTAGAAAAATATCAGAGACACACATACACACAACTATGCGTTCTCTCTCTCTCTCTCTCTCTCTCTCTCTCTCTCTCTCTCTCTCTCTCTCTCTCTCTCTCTCTCTCTCTCTCTCTCTCTCTCTGCAGTAGCAGCAGCAGCAGTAGTAGTATTTCTATTATTATTATTATTAATATTAGTATTAGTATTATTATTATTAATTTTGGATTTTTAAGGCCTTTCGCTTTATTTACTTGTCAATTTTAAGACTTTTAATGTCATCGTAGGTGTCTATTTTTCTTGGCAGGTGATAGCGAGTCTGCATTTTAGGAGGAGGCCTTCAAGCGAGATAGATAAATAGATAGATAGACAGACAGATAAATAGATAGATAGATAGATAGATAAATAGGTAAATAAATAGATAAAGCAAAATATCCCCTTAAACTGCTTAAAGTGTTCATTATAATTTAGCCTTCGAAGGTATACTGGCAGTGATTAGCCCATTTAATAGTAGGATGAAAAGGTAGATTCATTAACCCAAGGTAAATCACTATCGATATACTCAACTTAATGTTATTTGCCATTATTATGCTTTTATGCAATTGTTATGTAGGGTTTGTTTTATTAAGGGGACATTTATTTATTTATTTATTTATTTATTTTTATTTTTTTTATTTTTTTAAGTTAACTCCCTAGACCTCCATCAAACTTATAAATAATAGCTACAAAAAAACCTTCGAGATAAATGTGTGCATTTTTCGGTACAGAGATACACCAGCCAAAGGCCGATTCTTACTCTATACAACACTTCCACCCTCCTCTCATCTCTCAACTTCCCTCCACAACTCCTCCACCTACCACTCCACCCTCCTCTCCATCTCTCAACTTCCCTCCACAACTCCTCCACCTACCACTCCACCCTCCTCTCAACTTCCCTCCACCCTCCTCTCCATCTCTCAACTTCCCTCCACAACCCCTCCACCTACCACTCCACCCTCCTCTCATCTCTCAACTTCCCTCCACAACCCCTCCACCTACCACTCCACCCTCCTCTCATCTCTCAACTTCCCTCCACAACCCCTCCACCCTCCTCTCATCTCTCAACTTCCCTCCACAACTTCTCCATCTACCACTCCACTCTCCACCCTCCTCTCAACTTCCCTCCACAACAACTCCACCTACCACTCCTCTCAACTTCCCTCCACCTACCACTCCACTCCACACAACACCTCCACCCACGCCCACCCACTTGCTATTCCACCTTGGCCTCCACCCTCTCAGCACTCCACTTACAGCACGCCACCCGTCCTCTTCCATCACCAATATAATTTTCGCTCCATCATGCCTCCCAAGTGTTGTACAGAGGAACCTTGTTTAGTCTACATATTTGTTTATTAATCTATTTTTGAGATTCCTCGCTAGACCTCTATCAAGCTTTAAAAAAACACCCCCTAGACCCCCTTTCATGATAAATTTGTAAATTTTTCGGTAGAAAAATTTCCCGGCCAAAGGCCGGTTCATTCTAATATTTCAGGCTCGCTCTCGCTCGCCAGGAAAAAATCAACATCTAAATGGCATGAAAGGTTTTAATATTGACAAAATAAATGAGGCGAAAAGTCTCAAAATAGCCAAACTAATGGAAAGAACGTCTGAAAATCTCAAAACTATTATGCTTAATAAAACTTCTTAAAACAGTTGGGTGAATGGGACCGAATGGATTCAAGCCAAAGAGAACAAAATATAAGAAAAATAGCAGGTCATCCCCCTTAAGATGTATACAATTGTCTAATGATAACCAACATGAAATATATAAACATGCGTCATCTTACTGTCAGGGTAGAAGATGATGATGCTCTTAGTTCTCCCTTGGTGCCCAGACCCCCCCCCCCCCCCCCCCCCCCACACACACACACACACACACACTCAAATCATGGGCTTATAAACATCCTATACCAAGTTTATCTCAACTTGGCCAAAGATTGTAATTCTACTATCGCGATTATAGAACTGTGACTTGATTTTAATAATCGGATATGTAGTCACGTGTGAAATCAATGTCTAAATATACAACAGAGATTTAGTATTTTTTTTTTAATTTTAGAATTAAGAGTCAATTAATCGGCTGCTAAAGGAAGAAAATTATCGTAGGATTAAGACAAATATAATTAAATCATTAAACGTACATAATTTAAGTTGATCACTTAATTGTGGAGCATTCGATATCATAGAAAGTACAAATGAATTTTGATAATGTAAAACTGTATATATCCCAATCATCAATGGGCATTTCAAACATTTCTTATGGCCTGGTTCTGACAATTAAGTAACACCCAATTCTTAACATTAATCATCAATTACAAAACCCAATGCACTTGAATAAACTAATGAAAGCATATGGTCCTCCCGGGATTCGAACTCTGAGACACCACACCCAGAACATAATCATCTAAAGACTAAACCATTACACCACCAAACTTCAGTGGGCAATTCAAACATTTCCTCTGGCCTGGTTCTGACAATACCCGGCTCCCGCACAAAAGACGACTCAAAACATTACTCGCACTTGCGGCACGATAAGCGGAACAATAGTGTTTACGAAGTGATTAGCAAGCCACCAAAACGTTTATGATAAGCGAAACCGATTTAGCGGTTTCCTTGAGCCGGTATCACACGAGAGCTTTTATAGTCAACATTCGGTGATCAACATTTTTCTGGCATCATTTCAGGAGTATTTTGCACTAGTATCGGAAACTAGACTGATGATAGATGAATTTAGGTAACCGAAATATTGTAAATCTATGCCTCGTAAGCTGCCAGACCAGAGTTGAGGATAAAATGCTGAGGGAAAAAGCTCTCGTGTAATACCAGCTTCAAGAGAGGTTGGCTCATCTATTGTACAGTCTCGGTTCAAGGTTATGTTGCACTTTCCTATTTTTATTTTTATTTTTATTTTATTTTATTTTTTGTAGTTAAGGAATGAGGTCACGATTTTAGATTTATTAGCCTTTTTTATTTTTAGTTGTAAAACGAAGCTACTTTTTGTAGGATCAGGAACGTTTTTACTCGACAAAACTTGCTCACCGATAATTGCCGGGAAAACCACTCGTGTGACACTGAATAATATATTAAAGACCTTTTAAGGGGGGATGGGGTTTTTTTTTCTGGCCCTACTTCTCCCTCGTGTTTAGCCCCAATAGTTTTGAGAGTTTAAGACGTTCGGTCAACTAGTTTGGCGATTTTAAGACTTTTCACCCCATTTTGTTCAATAGTAAGACCTTTCGTACCATATGTGTTTTTTTTCCCTAGCGAGCGATACCGAGCATGTATTTTAGGAGACATATTTATACCGAAAGATGTACAATTTTTTCTCAAAGGAAGATCTTAGGGATATTAATTGCTGGAGGCCTTTTAAAACTGAATAAAATCGTCTAATAATTGCCAGAGTATTTAAGCTTGATGGAAGTCTAGGGAGGTAACAAATAAAATAATTATACATTAATAAATAGACCACAAAATAACCCATTACTTGGAATGGGTATACAATTAGGTCTATATTAACTTTGCTGTGGCTATTGCTGAGGATTTGATTTAGCTTACTAAGGACGTCTAGGGAGCAAAGGGGTACACGCAATACGAATTAAGGGGAGGCAGACCGTTTTTCTGGACCCCCTTCTCCCTAATGTTTAGCCCCGCTAGTTTTGAGATTATAAGACGTTCGGCCCATTAGTTTGGCGATTTTAACACCTTTCGCCCCATTTCGTTGTCAATTGTAAGACCTTTCGTGCCATTTAGGTGTTGATTATTTCTTGGCGAGCGATAGCGAGCCTGCAATTTTAAGAGGAACATTTTTCTACCGAAAAATTTACACATTTTTCTT
Organism: Paralithodes platypus; assembly: GCA_032716605.1. Lineage (NCBI taxonomy): Eukaryota > Metazoa > Arthropoda > Malacostraca > Decapoda > Lithodidae > Paralithodes > Paralithodes platypus. The sequence goes on along the minus strand of CM064562.1, from coordinate 13,448,199 downwards.
GAAGGGGGGTCTAGGGGGTGTTTTTCTAAGCTTGATGGAGGTCTAGGGAGGAAACTATAACAAAATATATGAATAAATGAATTAATGAACCAAACAAACGGCCAGTCTCACCTTAGTTAACCTTATGACTCCCACAGGTCCTTCCAAAGCTAAATTACGATTATTGTCTAATGATAGCCGGAATAACGGGGAAAAAAGCGCCATAGCGTATTGAAGGGGTTATAAATGTAACTTTTTGTATTTTACCGGCGACATTTTATTTACTTTGTACTACCTTAGTTAGCAATTTAAGGGACTAGTGGCTGGTTTTTAGTTTGGTCTATTAATTCATGTATTCATAAATGTTCAACTTTCCTCGCTATATATCTCCATCAAGCTTAGAAAAACACCTCTTAGAACACCTTTCAAGATAAATTTGTATTTTTTTCGGTAGAAAAAATTCCCGGCCGAAGGCCGGTTCCTTCTAAAATTACAGGCTCGCCAGGAAAAAATCGACACCTAAATGGGCGCGAAAGCTCATAATATTGACAAAGAAATGGGGCGAAAGGACTTAAAATCGCCAAACTAACGGAACGAACGTCTTAATACCTCAAACTTATTATGCTAAACATGAGGGAGAAGGGGGTCCAGAAAAAGCGAGTACTACCCCTTTAAGTGAAGTGTAAGGTAAGGACGAGGATAATACACACACACACACACAAACACACACACACACACACAGAAAAACAGACAGACAAAAAGACAGCCAGACAAACATACATACACACACACACACACACACACACATCCACACACACACACACTCTTCCACACCATCACTCACTCAACACACCCGTTAGTGAATCAACTGTAAATTCTCGGGCGCTGATAGCCAGACCTCCTTTAGCCCATTGGCTATATTAAGGGGGCAGTATTCGTTTTTTATGGACCCCCTTCTCCCTCATGTTTAGCATATTAGTTTTGAGGTTTTAAGACGTTCGATTCGTTAGTTTGGCGATTTTGAGACCTTTCGCCTCATTGTTTTGTCAATATTAAGACCTTTCGTGCCCTATAGGTGTCGATTTTTTCCTGGCGAACGAAAGCGAGCCTGTAATTTTTGAAGGAACCGGCCTTCGGCCGGGAAATTTTTCTACCGAAAAACGTACAAATTTATCTTGATAGGGGGTCTAGAGGGTGTTTTCTTAAGCTTGATGGAGGTCTAGCGAGGAACCTAATAAATATAGTTAAAACATAAATATATAGGCCAAAAACCAAGCAGTACCCCTTAAAAAAACGTTGTTTATATAACAACCGATTTCCTAGCACTAAACTGCAGACTAAGGAAGTATTACACCTCTGGTTCATGGTGAAAGTATGTTTCCATATTTGACCACTTGCGAGTTTCGTTCTATAAGGAAGTTGAGGTTGTAGACATCGATATTTAGCAGAATAACCAGCTATAATTCGGTTTTAGTGCATTTATTAATACATCAAACTAAACTCAAGATACTATTTATCCATCAGACACCTATATAATTACTGTATTTGTGTTTAATATCGATGTTTACAGGCCGAACTTCCTGATAGCCTGAAACTTGCAAGTGGTCATTTGGCAACATATGTATTATTGAAATCAAGTGACGGCTCTGAAATGTTAGAAGAGACATGATATATATTCACCCAATCGTTGTGAAATGAGTATACATTGAAAATATTGATGTTGCATACAAAAATCACAAAACCAATCTTAGCCCCTTCTGCACCGGCGACGTCTTTTTAATTTTATTGTAGCTATATTTAGACGATTTTGTGCAGTTTAAGAAGGATCTGTGGTAGTAAAAAGGGGTAAATGAGATAGTTCGAAGCCATTTAATTGTTGGAGGCCCATTCGAATCTGCATAAAATCTCTAATAGTTGCTAGAAAATAATACAAAGATGTAACCGGTAATGAAGAGGTTAAAAGAAAATAATGTTAGTGTTGCAAAAAAAAACAAATAATAAATAAAATAAATAGGCATTCCCTCTGAGCAGAATTATGTAGAATGTGAGGTATTTGTAATAAACTGTTATGATCTAATCATTTGTATTAGTGTTCGAGAGGTTTGCCCAAGTACTTGTCCAAATTGCTTGGTGGTAGCTTCGACAAAATGCAATTATCTTCAGCTAGACAAGGATATACAAGTTGCCAAAAAAAATCCTCGTGTAACTGGTCCTTATGTATACCCCGATAAGCAAGTTCCACCAGCACAGAGCGACTTGTGGTAACCCGGCCATGCGAATTGACCGGGTCGGGACAAAGAGAGAGATAAAACTGCGGAGGAGGTCTAGGATATCAGATTTCTCAATGCAACCAAGATGGGACAGTTGGAAAGGTTATATATTAGTTAGCCTAACTTAACCTATATCAAAAAAGCTCTTTAGGGGAGTTTTTCTGGTCCCCCTTCTTCCTCATGTTTAGCCCCATTAATTTCCAGAACGTTCGACCCATTAGTTAGACGGTTTTAAGACCTTTCGTCCCATTTATATATAATTATCAAGACCTTTCGTGCCATTTAAAGGTCGATTTTTTCCTGGCGAGCGATAGCGAGCTTGTAGTTTTAGAAGGAACCGGCCTTCGGCCGGAACATTTTTCTACCGAAAAATGTACAAAATATATCTTGAAAGGGGGTCTAGGGAGTGTTATTTTAAGCATGATGGAGGTCTAGCGAGGAAACTAAAAAAAAAAAAAAAAATGTATAGCCCAAAAAACAAGCACTACCCCATTAATGAATGTGAATAGTTCAAGCTTCCTGATCTCAGATTGTTGGCAAACTTACAATCGTACACCAATTTCCAACGAATTATTTAAATTAATGAATGGGAATAGTTCAAGCTTCCTGAACTCAGTTGTATTACACATGCTGGTGGGGTGAGGATATTAGTGGTGATATATTAACCCCTTCTATACCGGTGACGTATTTTATGATTGATTTCAGCCGCATTTAGACAGTTTTATGCAGCTTAGGAAGGATAGGTGGTCGCTAAAAGGATGAATTGAGATAGTTTGTAGCCATTTAATTGGTAGACGTCCTTCCTAAGCCGAATGAAATTGTTTAAATGTAGCTGAAATCAAATACAAAATACGTCGCCGGTATAGAAGGGGTTAAGACATTCGTTCCGTTAGTTTGCCAATTTTGAGACCTTTCGCCCCCATATCTTTGTCAATGATAAGATCTTTCGTGGTAGAACAAAGTTATGACCAAGTCTCTTCAGAATTATTCGAGACCTTTCACCATACTGAGACTGGACTGTCGCTCGTGTGATCTCGCCTTTAGTAAGAACATAAACGCATTCCAAAATACGCATTTTCTTTAAGGGGGAGATACTCGCTTTTTACGGACCTGCTTCTCCCTCATGTTTAGCCCCACTATTGTTTTAGATTTTAAGACGTTCATTCACTAGTTTTGGCGATTTTGAGACCTTTCGCCTCATTTCTTTGTCAATATTAAGAAATTTCGTGCCGTTTAGGTGTCGATTTTTTCCTGGCGAGGGATAGCGAGTCTAATGTTTAAGGAACCGGTCTTTGGCCGGGACACTTTTCTACCTAAAAATGTACAAATGCATCTTGAAAGGGGATCTAGGGGTTGTTACTTTAAGGGGAGATTTCCACTTGAGGGATTATTTTTCTGGACCCCTTTCTCCCTCATGTTCACTCCATTGCTTTTGATATTTTAAGACGTTCGCCCCATAATTAAGACCTTTCGCCCAATTTCTGTCAATTTTAAGACCTTTCATGCAATTTAGGTGTCGATTTTTTTTCTGGCGAGCGACAGGGAGCCTGTAATTTAAGAGAAATGTTTCTACCGAAAAATTTACACATTTATCTTGAAAGAGGGCCTAGAGGGTGTCATTTTAAGCTTGATGGAGGTCTAGGGAACTAACTAAAAATCTCCCCTTAAGCTTGATGGAGGTCTAGGGAACTAACTAAAAATCTCCCCTTAAGCTTGATGGAGATCTAACGAGGAAACTCAAAATTTAATAAATAGATAAATAAGTAGACCAAAAAAAGCAAGCCCATTGCATTGTTTATAGACAATCGTAATTCTTTGTATTATTCACAAATATTAAGTAAAATTATGTGTAATTGAATGTGTTATACTGTACGCAATACGTAAATAGTTGTTATGTATGCAACATGAACATCATTTTGTTTCTTAAAGTGAAGTACAAAAATAGCTGACTGAAAACAAATGAAACTTTCTGTCGCCAAATTTCCTGTGGTGAGGCTCATGTATGTGTGTGTGTATGAGAGAGAGAGTGTGAGAGTGTGAGTGTGTGTGTGTGTGTGTGTGTGTGAGTTGACGAGGGGAGCGTGGGAATACTCTAATCTTATCCAATTGTTCATCAGTTGTTCCCGTGGACTTAATCATTGAATTTGTCATGATTTGTTGGTTTACCTTTCTATCTTTGAGGAATATCGAGTGCAAACAGAATAGGAATGATTTGTGGATATTTAAAGGGAAAAGACTCATTGGACGATTTTACACAGCTTAGGAAGGATCTGTGGAATTAAAAGGGTAAAGACTGTCATTGGACGATTTGATACAGCTTAGGAAGTATCTCTGCGATCTAAAGGGTTAACTACTATCATTGGACGATGTTTTGCAGCTTAGAATGGATCTCTGGGAATGAAAAGGGCTAAGAATATCTTCATCTACTCCCTGACTTCCACATGTCCTTTCTAATCTGAATAAAAGCATCGTCTAATACTAGCCAGCAAACAGGCAAGAACCGTATCATCGTATCTGGAAAGGGTTAAGGGGGTACTACTTGCTTTTTCTGGACCCCCTTCTCCTTCTTTGTTTAGCATATTAGCTTTGTGATTTTAAGACATTCGACTCATTAGTTTGGCGATTTTATATCTTTACACCCCATTTCTTTGTCAATATTTAGACCTTTCGTGGCATTTAGGAGTCGTTTTTTTCCTGGCGAGCGATAGCGAGCCTGTAATTTTGGGAGTAACCGGCCTTTGGCAGGGACATTTTTCTACCGAAAAATGTACACATTTATCTTGAAGGGGAGTCTAAGGGGTGTTTTTTACAGCTTGATGGAGGTCTAGCGAGGAAACTTAAAAAATAAAAAATAAACTAATAACTGAATTAATAGTCCAAAAAACCGGCCACTAGCCCCTTAACCCCTTCTGTGCCGGCGACGTCTTATATATTTGATTTCAAGGAACATTTCGACAATTTTATGAAACTTAGGAAGGATATATGGTAGTTGAAAGGACTAATTTGAGATAGTATGTAGCCCTTTTAGTTGGTAGACGTCCTTCTTAAGCTGAACAAAATCGTCTAATAGTTGCCAAAAAAATAATGGAAAGTACATCACCGGTACAGAAGGGGTTAAGGAAAATGTGTATGCTGCCACCTTTGATTGCAGGCGTTTTGTACAGTCGGCCTAAAAAGTGATGTCTCGGCACCAAGAATGTTTTGATCAATAATTGGTATCAGCAATATTTACACATGATTGTTTTCCTTTTGTGTGAGATATACAAACATGTTCCTACACTTACCCACCCTATTCAACATCTGACAGACATTAATAGAGCACAGACCGAGCCAAACGTAATGGCAGCTGAGACATGATTTATTAGCGCTACCGTACCATGGATAATGTGAATGTCGAATTAATAATACTTCTTATAGTCTCGTTGGGTAGGTCTTTAAAGAAAATAAACACACAAAAAAGTTGTATTGTTTCAGTGTATTTGTAAATGGTACTGAACTAAACTCTACAAGATTCAATTAGTCTTTCTTTACACACACACACACACACACACACACACACACACACACACACACACACACACACACACACACACACACACACACACACACACACACACAATAAACCATTTATTATTATAATTATTATTATTATTATTATTATTACACACACACACACACACACACACACACACAGAGAGAGAGAGGCTGTACTAATTAAATTACGCAGGGTAACTGCATCCCATTTGGGTGTTTGTTCTCAATTCCCACAATTTTGCTTCACTAAGGGACAATTTTCGAATATACAGTATGTTCCCTTTCATAATTACAAAAATCACTTTCGAATCAATTTTGTTTTTTAATTGTTTATAGAACAGAAAATAAAAATAGGAAAAGTGGGGATGGGGCCTGAGCATGTAGATAGATAGATAGAATTGTTTATAGACATATGAAATAATTTACTTTGTTAATTCAGAACATAAAGAGTAGAAGCGTGTGTAATGAATCTGTAGTAGGTGATGTACTGTATTAATGTTATTGTTGTAATATATATTGTAGATGTGTTTTAAAGAGTAAAAACAAAAATACCGTACTTACAAAATGGCCCCGATTCTCTATTACACCTGGTTTTAAAATCCCCCAACACGATTTGTTATTTTTTACTCTTTCTCTCTCTCACTATATATATATATATATATATATATATATATATATATATATATATATATATATATATGGCACGAAAAGTATTAATATTGGCAACAAAATAGGAAGTAAAGGGTCGTTAAATCGTCAAACTAATGGGGGAACGGGAATCGAACCTGGGTTACCAACACACAAATGTTAAACATTATAACCATTACACCATCAATATAACCGTAATAAAAGAAAGAAAAGAGCCCAGTACACTCTAGAACACACATTTTGTATTTCTGTACAGCCACTTAACCCCTTCAGCACCATGACGCCCTTGTACAGTCGGACACCATAGTCTACAGCCCACTTATAAGATTTCGTGGACCCCATATGTTTTTCTGTATGCAATTATAACTGTTTGGAATTATTTTTGGATAGAACTAGCTTTTCAATAAATTCTATATATCGTTTTGTAGTTGATTTATAAGAAAATATATTCATAAGTTTGTTTCCAGAGATATACTTCCATAATTAGAAATATGTGAAGTCCAGGAATTTGTATGAGTGGGCTAGAGACTATGGTATCCGAGTGTACCATTGATTCTAGCTAAAATTAGATGTTTTTATGCAGTTTAAGAAAGACCTATGTCATTTAAAGGGTTTATTGGGATCGTATTTACCCCTTTGAGTCCGAGAGGTAGACTATATGCTAAACAAAATCGTCTAATGGTAACCAGAATATGATGAGAATACGTCATGGTGGTGAAGGGGTTAAATTTGTTAAAATGTAGTTGTTCAGTCCTATACTTTATATTATCACACATTCTAATCTCGGCTTGGTTGAGCCCGAGAACTTAAGTCTTCTACTGTACTTCTCACTTCTCCGCTTGTTCTTCCTCTGTCCAATTGCTCTTCTTTCCTACTTTACTCCAGCCATCTGGTCTGGTCGGCTTCTGTTCTCATTTCTCACAGTTGTATTGCATTACGACGGTTTTATTGTTTATTTTAGTTTTCCTTTGCGGTATTATCCAGCAAACCTCATCTTCCCGGTCATTTTCCTGCAATATTGTGTAATTTCGCCCGTCGTATCTTATTTGCTGTCTCTGTTCTCTTCTAGGTTGCATTATTTATAGCCGCAGGGAGTATTGCTATACACATTAGATCTCCCTTGTAGATTAATTTGTACATTTTTCGGTAGAAAAATTTCCTGGTCAATGGCCGGTCTCCTTTAAAATACAGGCTCGCTATCGCTCGCCAGGAAAAAAATCTACACCTAAATTACACGAAAAGTCTTAATATTGACACATAAATGGGGCCAAAGGTTCTAGGGAAGTGTTTTTCTAAGCTTGATTGAGGTCTAGCGAGGAAACTAAAAATAAAGGAATAAAGGAATTAATAGACCAAAAAACCGGCCCGTCTCCCCTTCGTTCCTTTCCTTTACTTCAGCTGAATTCTCCCTATCCTAGAAACTGGGGCTTGTATAGGCACTGTCCCAAAGTTAGTAAAGAGAGAAAGTTAGTAAGAGTGAAAAGTTATCCCAAGAATATCGGCATGGGAATACTGGGTTCATATATTTCCTTTTCCGTCATATATATATTTATATATATATATATATTGTATAAACTGTATATATATACTGTACATATATATATACTGACAACTCTGACCAAACTATTATGTTCTCTCCACTAACCAACTCTACTCCTAAACTCGATTAATGAAATTAACAAACACATGTGGCAGTCCGGGGATTCGAACCTAGGATGCTCACACCGAAAATCAACACACTTATGCATTGCACCACGAAGACAGTTAAAAGAATACTGCACAAGCCTACGATTTATTATGCAGTTTCGAATCCTGCATACCAATCTTAGCATGTACAATATCCCAACTGCACTATCGGAGGCTATGCATAGGTGAAAGGAAATAGTAATTAATGGGGCACTTAACCCTAGGGAAGGCTTCTCGATAAACTACTACTGACCAAACTATATCGGGAAAAGAGTGTGAATAAGGATAAATCAAGGTTATCTTTATACGCAGTTTTGGTTGGTCTGCACTAATGTAATAGTATATGTAATAGTAAATGTAATGTATTAATGTGGTGTATTTACACACATACATTCATATTTACATAAAGTGTATTTACGGCTATTATACTCAGGTCAAAATTTAATTAACTTGACAGCAAACTGTCTCCACTTAATGAGGTATGATTTTGAATGAACATGATTATAGTCTGTTTATTTTCAGCTTAGGGTAAATTGCCATGTCCTCATCTTCATTACTCAGTTATTACGAAGTTTTTGTGGCGAAATTTGTTGTTAATTGTGAAAACTTGGCATTAATATGACTTGGATATACATTAGCTTCATATATTTCCATTAAGCATCGCAAAATTCGCTGCTAAGAGATTCAGTTTATCATCAGGTGGAAAAATAAAAGACTATAGTTGGCAGCGGTGTATGGAATGTACCGTCAAGTTGAGCAATAACGAACATGTTATTAAGGGGAGGTATTTAGTTTGTTCCCTAGACCTCCATCAAGCTTAAAATGACACCCCCTTGAGTCCCTTTCAAGATATATTTGTACATTTTTCGGTAGAAAAATGTCCCGGCCGAAGGCCGATTCCTCTTAAACTACAGGCTTGCTATCGCTCGCCAGGATAAAATTGACACCTGAATAGCACGAAAGGTCTTAATATGGGGTGAAAGCTCTTAAAATCGCTAAACTAATGGGGAAAACGTTTTATAATATCAAAAGCAATGGGGCTAAACATGAGGGTGAAAGGGGTCAAGAACAAAATCCCTTAAGTGGAGATCTCCCTTTAAGTTCAACAGGAGAAAACAGATTAAATTCAATTAGGAGCAAATGTGAGGCGAAGGATGGAATGAGATTTATATTTTTTCACCAACCAACTTCACTTCTAAACTCAATTAATGAAATCAACAAATACATGTGGCACTCCAAGGACTCGAACCTAGGATACTCACACCAAGTTAATTTGAACAACGTATACATTCGAGCCTATCAGTACAACACGACACATTTTTTTACATTTTATTCCAGCTATTATTACAGGATTTGATTAAGTTTAGGAAAGATGTGTAGAAGTCAAGGGGTAAGTTGAGATAGTTGGCTGCCCAAATCCATTCCAAGACATCCTTCCTAAACTGAATTTAATCGGCAAAGGATTACCATAAGAAAACGCGAGATAGGGTTATAGATACTCAAGGGATGAACATTTCAATCATATAGCACATCTCCAACTACCGCCGCACATCATGCTAACCGAGAACAGTCTCCCAACTAATTAAACTGAAGAAAAGTTAAAAATCTGCAGGAATGACAAAATTATTCAGCCGGCAGACAACAACAACAACAACAACAACAACGAAATGAAACGCTTCTCGCATATTTCAAGTAAATGTTAAAGGCCTTGTTGAGAATGAAGCCCGGAGAGGAGGAGTTGCCAAGTAGAGATAATAAGACGAGGAAACACACAGACACACACACCACACACACACACACACACACACACACACACACACATATAAACACACAGGAGCTGGCTAATTAAGATGTTTTGTTTCATCCAATTATAATGGAGCACAGAGGGTATTATGTGACTCTGGCTAGGAGGAGGTGTGGGGGGGGGGTGCCACAACGCTCTAGGGCCTGCATTTTTACCTCCACTGCGTAAGTGAGCCCTCTTGTTAGTCTGATTCTTATTAAGGAAAGTTCTCAGAGTCGACCACTGGGATTAATTCGATCACTCGTATTGGACGCAGAATAACATAACCACTAATTCGAGCGCTCAGTCGATATTAGACTTAGACTAAAATAACAACTAATTCGATCAATTAGCTCTTATTGGACGCAGAAGAAAATATCCACTAATTCCAGCGTTCAGCACAAATATGCAGCGGATTAAAACAGCCATATAGCCCAATCTGGCTGAAGACTCAAAGGGCCAATAGTCCTATTCTGCCACTTAACTCAAATTGGTTGGTCAGCTAAATTTGTCACAGGTTAAAACTGCGACTCATCCTAGAAGAACCATAAACCAAAACAACAAGTGCTCCTCAACTTTCCCTTCATAATTGCTGAAGGGCACAGGGCCTTGGGTGGGGCTTTGGTTTCCCGGGCGTTTCTGCACCCTCCTCAGCTCCCCGCCTTGGAGTGGCTTCGGTCACCTGGGCTTTAGTATTGGTAAGCAAAGAGGGTTTTGTGGGGGCACTCGGTTATGGCCTTGGCCATGCTCAGGACCTTGGGGCTGCTCGGCCATACAGCCTGGGGAACTGCAACAACAACAACAACAAGTGGGCCCAATAAAGTCACTGTCCAAACTGGCTGCAAACCAACACGGCCATTCAGGCCAATATAACCACTCAGCTCAAAGTTATTCAATTAGTCGAATATGATTATGCCCAATCCAACCAATTTGAAAGCGTGGTTCACTTCAATTAGTTTGACCACTCATCCAAATTCAACCAATTCGACCATTCAATCAAACTTGGTCGATTTGATGCTCAGCTCTATTTGACCAATTGACTACTTGCGAGTTTCAGGCTATAAGGAAGTTCGGCCTGTAAACATCAATATTAATCACAAATACAGTAATTATGTAGGTTTCTGATGGATAAATAGTATGTTGAATTTGGTTTTACGTATTTATAAATGTACTAAAACCGCATAGTAGCTGGTAATTCTGCTAAATATCGATGTCTAAAGCTCCAACTTCCTTATAGAATGAAACTCGCAAGTAGGCAATTCGACTGCATACGTCTATTTGAGCAATGTTACCATCTTTGGCCCTATTATATATCAACTCAACTGATGAACCAAATTCCACAGATCATTTGAAGCCTTATTATTGCTATAGGTCCTTCCGAAGCTGAATAAACTCGTCTAAACATTGTCAGAGTATAATGAAAAGGGTGTCACCGGTACTGAACGGGTTACCACGTCGCTCTATAGGCCCAAGCTGACTCATATCTTAAAGGGGTAGTGTTTGTTTGTTGGTCTATATATTTATTTATTAACCCTTTGAAGCTCTGACGCGTTTTAGATAGTTTATTGTGGCTATCATTAGACGATTTTATGCAGCTTAGGAAGTATCTGTGGGTATTAAAAGGGTAAATACTATCTCAATCAACCCTTTGACTTCCATATACCCCGTTACTAATCTGAATACAATCGTCTAATAGTAGCCAGAAACAGAACAGAAACGCGTATTGGAGCTTGAAAGGGTTAATATAATGTTTGAGTTTCCTTGTTAGACCTCCATCAAGCTTAAAAAAAACACTGATACGCTTCATAATTCGCAAGGGATTCATTGTATTCCAGTTTTTGCACTTCAAGAATTCGTGTACCCAATTCGAGGCCTTATGTTGAGTCTGATTTACTGTCCGCGAGTGTACAGTACTGTCAAGGTTTCACTGTGGAGAAATGTGGAAGAAAAGAATATACATAAGACTCGGTTATTTGTCAAGGATAAGGAGACATACTAATTAAGAGACTACCTGTACTAGTGCAGAGGAGAGAGAGAGGGAGAGAGAGAGAGAGGCGTAAAGAGAATGGGAGGAAGCAATGTGTGTGTGTTTGTATGTGTGAAGAGGTTGCCAAACAGTATGCGTGTTTGTGTTTGTGTACGAGTGTATGTGTTTGTGTACGTGTGTGTTTGTGTACGAGTGATCATGTGTCTGTGTGTGTCTACAGTATATAATATGTGCCTTGATATGCATACTGTATATGTACTGTAGGCTTGCGCATATGTGTGTGGGCACGTGTGTTATGTCTGTCTGTGTACATGAGTAAGTGTGTGTATGTACAGTATATATGTGTTCGTGTGCGAGTATGTAAGTGTATGTGTATGTGCGCGATAGTGTGCATGTATGTGATTGTGTGCGTGTGTATGTTTCGGCCCTGTCACTCTTTCAACTATGAGGGATGCACTCGCTACAGGCAGTTCTGTTTTTTGTCTTCTTCGTTCACATAGACAAAACAAAAACCAAAGCATGCACCGGTCTCGCCCTTTTAGTTATATTCCAGCAATTATTGGACGATTTTACTCGGCTTAGGACGGACGTGTAGCAATTAAGAGGCTACAGACTGCCCCATTTAACCCTCTTGACTACCACAGATATTTCCTAAGCTGCATAGATTCGTCTAGCTATAGCTGAAATAATACAACAGACATCCCCGGGAGTGAAAGGGTTAAGTATGTATGTATGTATGTATGTATGTGTGTATGTGTGTATGTATGTATGTATGTATATAATTATTATATGTATGCAGGTGTATGTATGTATGCAGATGTGTGTGTGTGTATGTATGTATGTATGTATGTATGTATGTATGTATGTATGTACATTATGTGTGTGTGAGTGTATGTATGTATGTACAGTATGTGTGTGTGAGTGTATGTATGTATATGTACGTGTGTGTGTATGTATGTACGTTCCCGAGTGTGTATATGTGTACGTAAGTGTATGTGCGTGAAGACCGTGCCAAGCAGAGTGCCTCAGGGGTAGTTTTTAAGCTGTGAGGACAAACTAAACCACACACACACACACACACACACACACACACACACACACACACACTCGTGTCTCTGTATCAACTTTAGTTTCAACTTTAGAGCACACGTTTATGTGTGTGTTAATGCTAGGTGTGTGTACATGTGCGTTTTGTGTGAGTGCGTACATATGTGTGTCTGTACATGTGTGGGTGTGTATGTGTGTGCTTGTATATGTTTGCATGTGTGTGTGTGTAGCCATTTGAATACGAGGTCACAGGGTCAATTTTATTACGAATGTCTCTTCATGTAAATGCCAACAACATAGTGTATCCAAAATAATGGTGCATGTCTAGAAACCACAAGGCAAGCAATTTTGCAGTATTTAGACTAAGGGGAGGCAGACCGTTTTTCTGGACCCCCTTCTCCCTAATGTTTAGCCCCATTAGTTTTAAGATTATAAAAAGTTCGGCCCATTAGTTTGGCGATTTTAACACCTTTCGCCCCATTTCGTTGTCAATTTTACGACCTTTAGTGCCATTTAGGTGTCGATTATTTCCTGGCTAGCGATAGCGAGCCTGCAATTTTAAGAGGAACCGGCCTTCGGCCGGGAAATCTTTCTACCGAAAAATGTACAAATTTATCTTGAAGGGGGGTCTAGGGGGTGTTTTTCTCAGCTTGATGTAGGTCTAGGGAGGGAACTAAAACAATATATGAATACATATTTTAATAAACTAAACAAACGGTCTGCCTCCCCTTAAAGAACAGATATCCGAGACCATGGTCCTATCAATTAGTACAAAGGAGTAAAAGGGAAGTCAAGCAACAGCAGGTCTAACAATTCCTCCAGGTTGCTTGCCCTCTAAAGCCAGTATCACACGAGAGCATTTATAGTCAACATTCTATGATCAACATTTGTCTGGCAACTGTTCTGGAATAATTTGCACTGGCAACTAGATTATTGATAAATTCATTTAGGCAACCGAAATATTGTATATGTTGACCTCATAAGCTGCCAGAGCAGTGTTGAGGATAAATGTTTAGTGAAAAGGCGCTCGTGTGATACCAGCTTAAATCACGTCTGCTCAAAGTGTTGAAAAGTGGTTTAGAGTGGATAAGGGACAATTAGAAAGGGAATTATGCGAAAGATTGATTGTGACACCGGCTTAAAGATATCACAAATATTTACTATTAATGTGTATGTAAGAGAGAGAGAGAGAGAGAGAGAGAGAGAGAGCAACTGACTAACTATGACAAATCAGAATGACAATAAACATACCGGCAGGAGAGTGTCACACTAATAGAATACAAAAGAGAGTTACACAGATACTCAGACCACACAGACGTTGAGGTCTTTACTAGGTGGTCCGGCTTTAAGGGGGTACTACTCGCTTTTTTGGTGTATTAATTCATGTATTCATATATATTTTAGCTTCCTCGCTAGACATCCTTCAAGCTTTAAAAAACAAAATCCTAGACCCCCCTTCAAGATAAATTTGTACATTTTCGATAAAAAACAAAATCCCGGCCGATAGCCGGTTCCTCTAAAAATTACAGGCTCGCTTTCGCTCGCCAGGAAAAAAATCGACACCTAAATTTTTTTTTTTTTTTTTTCTATGTGATTGAGGGAGGCAAAAGGCATAACTGCCTATAGCGAGTGCCTCCCCCATAGTTGAAAGAGTGACAGGGCCAAAATCAAGGGACGTTCGAGCCAAAATGCCTGGACACACGGAGTTTGAAGCAATTTAAGTCATAGGAAGAGGGAAAGACTGATTCTGGGAGAGAGTTCCAGAGCTCAGATGTTGAGTAGAAGAAAGTTTGAGTAGAAGAAAGTTTGAGAGTAAATGGAACGAAAGGTCTTGAAATTTACAACAAAATGGGACGAAAGGTATTAAAATTTGCCAAGCTAATGGAAGGAACGTCTTAGCATCTTAAAACTAATATGCTAAACACAAGTACATTGTAGAATGCCTTTTGAAAAAGAGACAGTGAGAGTGCGAGAATGAGAGAGCGAGATTGAGAGATATAAAGAGAGAGAGAGAGAAACAGGAGAGGTGCCAAAGAGGAGGCAACTGAGTAACTATGACAGTAAGAATGACAATAAACATACAGCTAGCAGAGTGTCAGACTAATATAATACGAGAGAGAGAGAGAGAGAGAGAGAGAGAGAGAGAGAGAGAGAGAGAGAGAGAGAGAGAGAGAGAGAGAGAGAGAGAGAGAGAGAGAGAGCAACTGAGTAACTATGACAGTAAGAATGACAATAAACATACAGC
>CM064562.1:13387555-13432920 GCA_032716605.1 Paralithodes platypus | reverse complement strand
ACATTCTGCATATGGTTATGGCTTGTCACTTTTATTCTCATTGTTTTGGTAACTCTATTGCATTCGAATTAATCTAGCAATTTGCAATGTTTACTGTATACATGGGGTTTAATATCCTCGTTTTGTAATTATGATTTTGTCCCTGAAACACAAATCGTTAAATATATATATATATATATATATATATATATATATATATATATATATATAGAGAGGAGAGAGAGAGAGAGAGGAGAAAGATGGAGAGAGGAGAGGAGAGAGAGAGAGAGAGAGAGAGAGAGAGAGAGAGAGAGAGAGAGAGAGAGAGAGAGAGAGAGAGAGAGAGAGAGAGAGAGAGAGAGAGAGAGAGAGAGAGGTAGATAGATTATAATGTGTACATGATAAATAATATTTTAAAGTGTCATTCATGGTATGGAATGTAAATGTTCTAGCCATCAGACAGTATATTTTCAACTTTATAGCTATGTGGCTGCTGATTAATGTAGAATAATGAAACGATATATATCCCTTTACTTGAATTAGGTATATCTGGTGCGAAACGCTGTGTCTACTTTCAAAATTCACGCGTGATTACTTCTTTCATTGCTCAATTCATACGAGATTGAATTTAGTATAGATTAAATAATGTCCATCATCTGTCCATGCATACATAACAGTGAACTGATAAAATCAATAGTACGCTTTAAGTTTAATTGCCGACTTGCGAGTTTCATTCTATAAGGAAGTTGGAGCTGTAGACATCGATGTTTATCAGAATTTACAGCTAAAATACGGTCGTAGTACATATATAAATACATAAAACCCAATTCAACATACCATTTATCCATCAGAAACGTACATTATTATTGCATTTCTGTTTAATATCGATGTTCACGGCTCCAACTTCCTTATAGCCTGAAACTCGCAAGTGGTCAATTAAGCATGTGAAATCTTGAGACAGGGATATTACCTCGACAATTTTGTGACCTGAAACAAATATCATTAGTCACTTTCTGTTAGAAATTAATGAGGAATGTCAAGAAATATTTATAGTAACTTAAAATTACACAGTTGATTTAGCAAGGTTTATCGACGAACTACTGATATTGACTGTATCGGCAAATTCCATGTATTATGTAACACCCCGTTCTTAACATTAATCATCAATTACAAACCCCAATGTACTTGAATAAACTTATGAAAACATATGGTCCTCCCGGGATTCGAACTTGGGACACCACACCCAGAACATAAGCATCTAAGCCATTACACCACCAACACCTACCCTCTACAATAGTAAGTCTGACACTGTTTCTCGTTATACGAGAAAATTATTCTTAGCAACCTAAACAATACCTTTATATTGGATAATATATGGATAATAAGTCGTAGGCGTGTGCATATACCTTTAACCGTCTTGGTGGTGTAATGGTTAAGGTGTCTAAAAATCTGTGTGTGATAACCTGGGTTCGAATCCTGGTGAATCACATAATTATATGCTTTCATTAATTTCATTGAGGTATTTGGTGGTGTAGTGAAATTAATAAAAAATTGATTCAATGTTTGTTCAGCGGGGTTCAGGAGTATTTTTGATTGAACGTTCATAGGAGCATTCATTTGAAGACATAAAAGTGAGACCACGCTTTTGTCCGTGAGTGTACAGTTCTCCTCACAAGTTCTGTTCCTCTCTGAGATTTTATGTATGGAAGTAGAAATAATATAATTGTGTTTAGAGTGTATTATCTTATTTAAGGGGGTACTGTATATTGTATTTAGAGTGTATTATCTTATTTAAAGGGGTACTGTATATTGTATTTAGAGTGTATTATCTTATATAAGGGTGTACTGTATATTGTATTTAGAGTGTATTATCTTATATAAGGGGGTACTGTATATTGTATTTAGAGTGTATTATCTTATTTAAGGGGGTACTGTATATTGTATTTAGAGTGTATTATCTTATTTAAGGGGGTACTGTATATTGTATTTAGAGAGTATTATCTTATATAAGGGGGTACTGTATATTGTATTTAGAGTGTATTATCTTATATAAGGGGGTACTGTATATTGTGTTTAGAGTGTATTATCTTATTTAAGGGGGTACTGCATGGTTATGGTATATATATTTATATATTTATTTATTTTTAGTTTCCTCGCTAGACCTCCATCAAGCTTAGAAAACGCATGCGTCCTAGACCCCCTTTCAAGATAAATGTGTAAATATTTCGGTAGGCCGGTTCCTTCTAAAATTAGAGGCTCGCTATCGCTCGCCAGGAAAAGATCGACACCTAAAGGCCACGAAAGGTCTTCATATTGAAAACAAAATTAGGCGAAAGGTCTCAAAATCGCCAAACTAACGAAACCAACGTCTTAAGACCTCAACACTAATATGCTAAACAAGAGGAAGAAGGGGGGGGGGTCCATAAAAAGCGAGTACTACCCCCTTAACAGTTGCATATAACGGTGAATTAACTACTGCATGCCAAGGAACTCTCTCCATTCAATATTACCATATTTACTTGCATAAACAAAATCGAGAGAGGAAACAAAACTTGTGCTCGGAACTGTACTGTCGCGCTAATAAGTGATCTCTCGGCACCAAATATGAGTTGATCAATAATTGTTATCAGCAATATCTAAGCTTCATTTCTTCATATTGAGTGAAATATACAAACATGTTCCTACACTTACCCACCCTATTCAACATCTGACAGACATAAATACAGCACAGAGAAAGCCAAACGTAATGACAGCCGGGACATGATCATATTGAGTAAAATATACAAACATGTTTCTACACTTACCCACCCTACTCAACATCTGACAGACATAAATACAGCATAGAGAAAGCCAAACGTAATGACAGCCGGACATGACTTATTAGCGTGACCGTACATGGCATCAGATATTGTGCCATACGTCCTAACTCGCCGCAAACAAGCGAATGAAAAATAGCCCAATGAGTTTAAATAACAGGTTTTTAGCGTTTATTGGCACCAATACATTTTAAGGAAGGGACCTGCTTTTTTGTATTTCTCTCCTATTCTCTCTTTCTCTGGCTTGTATCCATTCGGCCCCATTCAGCCAACTATTTTGAGACGTTTATCCCCATCTAGGTGTCGATTTCTTCCTGGCGAGCGATAGCGAGCAAGCATTATATGAAGAAATCCGGCTTCGCCGGGGACATTTTTCTATCGAAAAATGTACAAATTTAGCCTGTTGTCAAATACATTTAAATAAGATACTGGCTCGCTACCGCTCACCAGTAAAAAATTGACACCTGGATGGGGATAAACGTCTTAAACAGTAGGCTGAATGGGGCCGAATGGATACAAGCCGGAGAAAGAGAGAAAAGGAGATAAAAAAAAAAGCAGGTGACCCCCCTTAACCAATCTCTACGGTGACAGAGCGGGTATTGAATGCCAAAGTTGAGGGACAAAATGTGGGTTACAGTCCGGATGAAACGTGGTTGATGAATGTAGTACAAAGGTTGGGTTGGTTCCGCTCTCTTATACCTCATCACCAAGAATGCCCCTTAACCCTTTCTGTACCGGCCATATATTTTGTAACTCTAGTCTGGCTACATTTAGACGATTTTATTCAGTTTCAAAAGGTCCTCCAGCATTGAACAGGCTTCGAACAATCTCGCTTAACCTTTTTCACTACCACAGATCCTTCTTAAACTGCACAAAATACTCTATTATACAGCATAGCTAGAATAAAATGTATAAGACGTCGCCGGTATAGAAGGGGTTAAGGGGGGTGACCTGCTTTTTGTTATTACTGTCCTTTTCTCTCTTTCTCTGGCTTGTATCCATTCGGCCCCATTCAGCCAACTATTTTAAGACGTTTATCCCCATCTAGGTGTCGATTTCTTCCTGACGAGCGATAGCGAGCCAGCATTATATGAAGAAATCCGGCTTCGCCGGAGACATTTTTCTATCGAAAAATGTACAAATTTAGCCTGCTGTCAAACAAAAATAAAAAATATGTTAGCTCGCTACCGCTCACCAGTAAGAAATTGACACCTGGATGGTGATAAACGTCTTAAAACAGTAAGCTGAATGGGGCTAAATGGATACAAGCCAGAGAAAGATAGAAAAGGACAGAACAAAAACAGGTCATCCCCCCTTAGCTTGTCTGCCAGGCATGTACGTAAATGGCTTTTTGTATATAAATAGTGTTGTGTGTAGATAATTAACAGGTTCATTGTAAAAGTCGGTATCACACGAGCGCTATTTCCCTAAACATTGTTCGTTAACACTGATCTGGCAGCTTGTGGGGTCAACATTATAACTATTTATGTTACCTAAATAATATACCATCACTCTAATTTCTGATACCAGGGCAAAATATTCCAGAAATGTTGCCAGAAAAATGTTAATCGTCGAATGATGACTATAAAAGCACTCGTGTGATACCGGCTTAAGAATATGTATTCCTCTCCTGGTTGATATGATCTATGCACATAGATACAAATGTTGAATGTAATTATATTAAACTTAATAAGGAGTAAGATATGTTATTGTTTTTTTGTTTTCTATAATTATCGGTACGGGAGGTGTGGCGAAGTGTATAAAGGGCTATGTACTGTAGTGTCTCCTTGGTGGTGCTGGCATCAACACAAACACACGGCACCAGGCACACACGTGGGCACACTCACTTCTAGGTGTGTGTGTGTGTGTGTGTGTGTGTCAGTGTATGTGTGTGTTTTGTGTCGTAGAACATATACACATTCATGCAATCTTTACATATGCCCACAAACCAAAACACACACACACACACACACACACTGTCTAGTTCACTCCACTCTAACCCATTTTGTTTTATCCTTGCTTAACCCTTTCAAGATCCAAGACGCATTTCTTTTCTGTTTTCTGGTAATTATTAGACGATTTTATTCAGATTAGGAAGGGTATATGGAAGTCAGAAGGTTGATTGAGATCGCCTTTCCCATTTAATACCCACAGATTCTTCCTAAGCTGCATAAAATCGTCTAATGATAGCCAAAATAATCTGCTAAAACGCGTCAGAGCTTCAAGGGGTTAATATGCTTCTTCAGTGCATTCAGTCTTCTCTACATCCCAGTCTGTCTAACTGCTGCCTCAGTCACCCCACTTCTTCAACCCAACCAGCTTGTATTACGACAATCTAACAAGCTTCACCCTAACCCAGCCTGTTTCACCCCAACCAAACGTACTTCACCATAGCCCAACCTGTTTCACCCCAACCAAATGTACTTCACCATAACCAAGCCTGATGCACCCCAACCAAACGTATTTCACCATAGCCCAGTCTTTTTTCACCCCAACCAAACTTATTTCACCATAGCCCAGCCTGATTCACCCCAACCAAACGTATTTCACCATAACCTAGCCTGATTCACCCCAACCAAACGTACTTCACCATAGCCCAACCAGTTTCACACCAACCAAACGTATTTCACCATATCCCAGTCTTTTTCACCCCAACCAAACGTATTTCACCGTAGCCCAACCTGCTTCACCCCAACCAAACGTACTTCACCATAGCCCAGCCTGATTCACCCCAACCAAACGTATTTCACCATAGCCCAGCCTGATTCACCCCAACCAAACGTATTTCACCATAACCCAGCCTGATTCACCCCAATCAAACGTACTTCACCATAGCCCAATCTTTTTCACACCAACCAAACGTACTTCACCATAGCCCAGTCTTTTTCATCCCAACCAAACGTATTTCACCATAACCCAGTCTGTTTCACCCCAACCAAACGTATTTCACCATAACCCAGCCTGTTTCACCCCAACCAAACGTATTTCACCATAGCCCAGCCTGATTCACCCCAACCAAACGTACTTCACCATGATCTAATTGTTTAATTTCACTCTCAACACCAAACACTTCCCAATGAAATTAATGAAAGCATGTGATCCTAACGGGATTCGAATCTGGGTTACCACATGCAGATCCTAAAAATTCTAAGCATTACACCATCAAGACTGTTTAAGGTTAAATATATAACTACGATTTTATATCCATTTATCGAATCCTGGATATCAATCTAATCATATACTCAAACCCACTGCATAACTTAAGTGGAAGGAAAGAACATCCCAACCATAACTTATTTCACCATAATCCAGCCTGTTCCACCCCAACCAAATATACTTCACCATAATCCCGCTTGGTATACCCCAATCACTCCCTACATCAATCTATTTCAAGATGTTCCAATCAAGTTTGTTTCACATTTGCCCAGCATGTTTTATTCTATCTCTTCTACCCTGTTTCTTCCCAACCCAGCCTGTTTCACCTCATCCCACGCTTCATTCAGCTTCCTCCCCCTGACCAAGTGAAGCACCTGTTGATATTCATTGCATCCATCATCATCTTATTTGGTTCATCTTATAATTTAACTTGATCTGTATGTTTCACTCCAACCCAGCCTGTTTTATCCCAGTCTGTTTCATCCCTATCCAGCCTGTTTCAATCTGTTTCACCTAATCTTGTTTCACTCTTCAGCCCTCAAGCTTCACTCTTCCTCTCCCTGACAGAGTGAAGCACCTGTTGAATGCCCTCGCTTCCATTATCTTCGAAGACTCATTAGGTTCATCTTACACCTTAAGGGGAGATTTCCACTTGAGGGATTTTTTTCTTGACCCCTTTCTCCCTCATGTTTAGCCCCATTGCTTTTGATATTATAAAACGTTTGCCCCATTAGTTTAGCGATTTTAAGAACTTTCACCCCATATTAAGACCTTTCGTGCAATTCAGGTGTCGATTTTATCCTGGCGAGCGATAGCGAGCCTGTAATTTAAGAGGAACCGGCTTTCAGCCGGGACATTTTTCTACCGAAAAATGTAAAAATTTATCTTGAAAGGGGGTCTAGGGGGTGTAATTTTAAGATTGATGGAATTCTAGGGAACGAACTAAAAACCTCCCCTTAACTCCATCAGGAGCAAGTTATCGAACAATTCATTCTATTCTAGCTCTCATTAGGCGATTATAATGACAGTGCTCGTTTTTCTAGACCACTTTCTCCCTCATGTTTAGCCCCATTAGTTTTAAGATTTTACGACGTCCGGCCCATTAGTTTGGCGATTTGAAGACTTTTCGCCCAATTTCGTTGTCAATTTTAAGACCTTTCGTGTCATTTAGGTGTCAATTGTTTCCTGGTGAGCGATAGTGATAGCGAACCCGGCATTCGGCCGGGACATTTTTCTACCGAAAAATGTATCAATTTATCTAGGAGGATATAGGATTCTAGGGGATGTTTTTCTAAGCTTGGTGGAGGTCTAGCAAGGAAACTACAAAAATAATGAACAAATTAATTAATAGACCAACAAAAAACCAGGCATTATCCTCTTAAGCCAGTTAATACAAGTTTATTTAGGCTGTGGTCAAACGATTTTGTTTACGTTTTTGGTGGCAAAGCAATACAATAATCGTATTGGACCCAGTCAATGTTCGAAGCCACCATTCTCTCACTTTATTCTTTATTCAATATTCATAGTAAAATGTAATTGGTGTATGACGATTTAAATCAGTGTAGGAAATGTATTTTGGCTGCAGAGGTTGAACGGAGATAGTTTATTATGATCCCCTTTTCATTCTTAAAGTATCTTCCTTTACTGAATAAAATCTCGTATCACCAAAAGGATATGATTTTATCGGAAGCAACTATGGAGCTTCAATTTTATTCTATATGGATTTCACTACAGCCATTGATTAATTTGCTTGCTCTCTAATTTATGTATTACACTCTATATATATATATACAGTATATAACATAATACAGTATATAGATAGATAGATATATAGATATAGATATATACTTCTCTCTCTCTCTCTCTCTCTCTCTCTCATAGTTTTACTATAGGGGCATGTAATATAAAGAATATACAGCATATTACAACTGCGCAAGCTCGTTTACTTTCTAGAATATATCCCTGGACCACAAAGTTTATAAGATAATAACCATTCCTTGTGGCTACATGTAACTCCCTAGAATTTATGATAAGATTACAAGAGTTAGGAAAACATAATTTCCAGAATCGCTACTTAAAATATACTAAGTCTTATTATAAATGTGTTACTATAATTCACCCGATTAACCCCTTCTGTACCGGCGACGTCTTTTTCATTTGATTTTAGCAACTTTTAGACGATTTTATGAGGCTTAGGAAGGATGTGTGGTAGATAAAAGGATTCATTGAGATAGTTTGTAGCCTTTTGATTGGTAGACGTCTTTCCTAAGCTCAATACAGTCGTCTAATAGTTGCCAGAATATAATGAAAAGTACATCACCGGTATAGAAGGGGTTAACTGCTAAACTACAGTAGGTTTCTCAAAAGCTGGCGAGATCCCATTTGTTTTATCTCCATCTTAAGAGGAGGGTTTAATTTTTCAGGACTCCATTCTCCCTCATGTTTAGCCTCAATAGTTTTGATGTTTTAAGACATTCGCCTCATTACTTTGCCGATTTTATGATCTTTCGTCCCATTTATTTGCCAATATTAGGACCTTTTGTGCCATTTAGATTATTATTTCCTAGCGAGCAATAGTGAACCTGTAATTTAGGAGGAAACGGCTAAAGGCTGGGACAAATGTGTATAAAATTATCTCGAAACGGGGTCTTGGGGGTTCTTTTTACAGCTTAATTGAGGTCTAGTGAGTAAGCAAAAAAAACAAAAAACAAAAATTCTGCTTTTACATTATTAAGATTTGTTATAGTCAAAGCAGTTGTTAATTATGAATCTAATATGAGGCAGAGACATAAACAGTTCCGTATGGCTTCTATTGATTATCGAGACATAAGCTGCTACGGGACAACACTTGCCACCAGGTAATTCTACGAGCATAAATTCTTGCCTATTTATCCCAACCCTCCCCTTCTTCCTTTAACCCCTTCTGTACCGCTGATGTACTTTTGACTTTATTCTGGCTACTATTAGACGATTTTATTCAGTTTAAGAAGGGCCTCCAGCAATTAACAGCCTTCGAACTTTCTCATCTAACCCTTTTTAATACCTCACATCATTCTTAAGCTGCATAAAATCTTCAAAACATAGCAACAATAAAATTAAAAAGACGTCACCGGTACAGAAGGGGTTATTGCTGGAAGTTTGCCCTCATTCAACCAGTCCCAAATAAGGGTGACCGCTCTTAACCCTCCAACTATCGCCCAATTGCTCTCACATCTTGCATCTCTAAAGTTTTTGAATCTATTCTTACCTCAAAATGTCTTAAACATTTATCTTCCAATAGCCTACTCTCAGACCGCCAGTATGGCTTCCTTAAAGGCCGCTCTACTGGTTGTTACTTTCAATGCTTCCAAAACTCAATTTCTCCGTCCGTCTACTCGCCGCCCCCTTCCAGAAAACTATGACCTACTCATCAACAACATACAAATTAACACTTCATCTTCTCTTAATATTCTCGGTGTCTCTTTTTCTTCTGATCTCTCTTGGAAAAATCATATTACCACTCTTGCTAAAACAGCTTCCCAGAAGCTGGGTGTGCTCAACCGCCTCCAGGGGTTCTTTACCCTTGCACAGCTTCTTGCTCTGTACAGGGGCTTGGTGCGTCCATGTATTGAGTATTGTTCACACGTGTGGGGAGGATCCTCTCACACAGCACTTCTTGACAAAGTAGAAAGGAAAGCCTTCCGTCTCATTAACTCACGTCCACTCACCAATTCTCTGCAGTCTCTCTCTCTCTCTTCGCCGTAATGTTGCATCTTTCTCGCTATTCTACCGCTATTACAATAATCAGTGTTCCTCAGAGCTCTCTCAGTGTATACCACCCCCTCTTCGTAGAGCACGTAACATCCGTCTTGCAACACAATCCCACCCCTACTCTGTGCAACTCTCCAACCCAAGAGTGAAACGGTATTCTCAATCTTCTTCTATTCAACAGCTGAGCTTTGGAACTCTCGCCCAGAATCAGTCTTTCCCTCTTCCTATGACTTAAAGTGCTTCAAACTCCGTGTGTCCAGGCATATTGGCTCGAAAGACCCTTGATTTTGCCCCCGTCACTCTTTCAATTTTTGGGGAGGCATTCGCCACGGGCAGTTCTGCCTTTTGTCTCTCTCACTCACATAGAAAAAACAAGAAAACAAAGAACCAATTACTCCCTACTTTATCAGACAGTTAAGAGGAGGTCTTTTAATCGCCAAAGTAATGGGGCTAAACACGAGGAAGAAGGGGCTCCAGGATAAACTCTCCCTTAACCCTATTAGGTGCAGGGCTGGCCAATTTGGACCCTCCCAGTTTTTACTCCATTAGCTTTGAGATTTTAAGACGTTTCCTCGCATTAGTTTGACGATAATATGATGCTTCAACCCAATAAGGTGTCGATTTTTCCTGGGCGAGCGAAAGCGAGCCTGCAATTTTGGAGAAACCGGCCTTTGGCCAGGACATTTTTCTACCGAAAAATTTAAACATTTAGCTTGGAGGGGGTCTGGGGGAATTTTGTTTAGTTTGAAGGGGGTCTGTAGAGGCATATTTCAAAGTCTCGGGGTAAACTAAAAACACATTGTTCGAAAATGGCAAAACACAATAAAAACCGTCAATAATAATTAAACAAAATATCATAATAACCCCCCAAGACGTTGCACCAGATAGTGTTAAGTGAAAATATGCCCTTGACCTGTTTGAAGGTAAGTCAGTATCACACCAGCCCATTTTCCGTCAATTTTCAAGGAGCAAGTTTTGTTCTCGTAATAATTTGGGGTTCCTTTCTATTGGATTCGGTAACTATATCTTAAAATTACTGGCTCGCTATCGCTCGCCAGGAAAACATCGACACCTAAATGGCACGAAAGGTCTTGCTATTGATATAGAAATGTGACGAAAGGTTTTCAAATCGACAACTAATGGGGCGAACGTCTTAAAATCTAAAAACCAATGGGGCTAAACACGAGGGAGAAGGGGGACCAGAAAACCCGGTCCATGTAATATAGCTCATATCCTGTGGCCATTATCCTGTGAGAGGGTTTGTGTCTTGGTGGAGGGTCACACACACACACACACACACACACACACACACACACACACACACACACACACACATATTATTATACATACACGCACACACATACACACACACTCATACACAAGCATGTGCACACAGGTATATATACAAACACGCACACAAACTCATAACATACAGACATACACGCAAGCATACACACATATACAGTAGACACAAACGCACACAAACTCTCTCTCTCTCACACATACACACACACACACTAATATAACCCTTCCCTGCCCATTTGTTCTAGCCCTTTTTTGAGTTATAGAGGCTAGTGTTCCCGATATATGACCTACCTCTTTGGAACAACGTATAGTCCAACCTACTATAGTCTGTTCGCTGTGAGTAGGCGAGAAATCGTGACCTCTATCCTATGTAACTCAAAAAGGGCTAGAGCAAATTGGCTGTAATTTTCCACATCTATTCCTTGACTGACTCTTCCCAAATGGTAGAAATATTCACTCGATTACTCTAGTCGTTTTTGAGTTAGAGGTTAGAGGTCATGATTTTTCGCCTACTTACAGCGAATAGACTATACCTATTCCCACCCTCACCGACTTGCTGGTTAGCGAATATCTATTTTCCCACTTGCATGTAACGTAACCCACCTCGATGAATTGGTCCCGGTTAATATGCAGATTTATTCTACACCATTTGCAAGAGGGGGACGGGGATGAGAGAGAGAGAGAGAGAGAGAGAGAGAGTGGGTGTGTGTGTCAGTAAATGAGAGGGAGAGAGAGAGAGAGAGAGAGAGTGTGTGTGTGTGTGTGTGTGTGTCAGTGAGAGAAAGCAAGAGAGAGAGAGAGAGAGGGGGGGAGAGGGATGGAGTGCATGTGCATGTGTGTTCATGAGAAAGAGAGCGAGAGAGAGTCAGTGTGTGTGTGCATGTGTGTGTGTGTGTGTGTGTGTGTGTGTGTGTGTGTGTGTGTGTGTGTGTGTGTGTGTGTGTGTGTGGCTTAAACATTACATAAACCCGACACACCTTAGTCTGGGGATGGGTCGACTGGGGACTACCCGTGGTGTATAACCTGGGTTTGAACTCCAGAATCAAATTACAAACCAAACAGAACACAAATAACAAACTAAAGCCAGTATCACACGAGCGCTTTTTCACTCAACATTTATCCTCAACACTGGTCTGGCAGCTTACGTGGTCAACATATATAATATTTCGGTCACCTAAATTCATCTATTATCAATCTAGTTTCCGATACAGTTGCAAAATATTCCAGGAATGTTGCCAGAAAAATGTTGATGATCGAATGTTGACTATAAAAGCTCTCGTGTGATACCGGCTTAAGTCTGGGGATGGGTCGACTGGGGACTACCCGTGGTGTATAGCCTGGGTTTGAACTCCTGAATCCAATTACAAACTAAAACAGAACACAAATAACAAACTAAGCCTCACCACTGTCTCTATCTCTTACCGATTAAAGTTGCAAGTTCTATCTCTTCCCCCTACTATAGTTTATTCGCTGTAAGTAGGCGAGAAATCATTACCTCTAACCTCCGTAAACCAAAAACGACTAGAGTAATCGAGCTATTATTTCTACCATTTGGGAAGAGTCGGGCAAGGAATAGATGTGGAAATTTACATCCAATTTGATTCAGCCATTTTTTAGTTACAGAGGTTAGAGGTCATGTTTTTCGCCTACTTACAGCGAATACACTATAGTCCCTTTTCTCCTCCTAACCCCCCTTATTAAAAAAAATAGAGATATATATAAAGAGAGAGAGAGAGAGAGAGAGAGAGAGAGAGAGAGTGAGTTACACACAGAGTTACACAGAGAGTTACACAGGCCACACAGACCTTGCGGTCCCATCTAGGTGGTCCGGCCTTAATACTACTAGACAGCGACAGTTTATAGTGGAAGAATAGGACAGTAAAGTATAAGGAGAGAGAGAGAGAAAGAGAGAAAGAGAGAATATCCTGGTTATACCGGGTTAGAGAATAGTTATCATTGTGTAATCATGCCTAATTATTCAAAGCACACACACACACAAACACCACACACACACACACATCCACACACACACACAAACAAACACCACACACACACACACACACACACACACACACACACACACACACACACATGTAAGCGACGGTGTGGTTATCGGTACACACATAAATTATGAATGCTTACGAGTATATTTCTTGTTTTTTAAACCTATATATAACTATCCACATCAAACCTAACTTAACCTAACCTAACCAAACGGAACCTAGCCTACTTAACCTACCTTAACACTGTTTATGATCTTCCTTCCCTCACCGAACTCAGGTGTCTGAAACAACTGCCAGCTGGCCCTTAATATATATATCCTCCTATTGTCTCTATACTATAGTCTATTCACTGTAAGTAGGCGAGAAATCATGACCTCTATCCTCTGTAACTCAAAAAGGGCTAGAGCAAATTGGCTGTAAATTTCCATGTCTATTCCTTGACTGACTCTTCCCATATGGTAGCAATATTAGCTCGATTACTCTAGTGGTTTTTGAGTTACAGAGGTTAGAGGTCATGATTTCTCGCCTACTTACAGCGAATAGACTATAGTTTCCAAGACAATGGTGGATACTGTGTGTATATGCACAACAAACTTACTTCCTCTCGTGTTCCCGACTTCGAATTCTGAATTCTCATCTGAATTCTCAAATTTATGGCTCAAACTTTCCTGTCCCTCTCAAACTAAATATTTATGTGCTGTCTATTTAGCCACTAACTCTACTGACTCTCCTAATGTCTTTGACTATCTAAACTCTAAAATGGAACACATCTTATCAACCTCCCCTTTCTCTGCAATATTCATCTTAGGAGACTTCAATGTTCACCTCCGCCAATGCCTCTCCTCTCATTTCACTGACCTGGTGAACAAGTCTACGTCCTTTCTATCCTAAATGACCTAGAGCAGTTCGTCCAGGTCCTGGTATTTTAATTAACTACTCAGCCTCAGAATAATAATAATAATTTAAATACCATCACTCCAGGACCCTACTCGTATGCCAGATCGACCCAACTTCCTTGACTTATTTCTAACCTCTAACCCTTCTGCTTACACTGTAAACCTTTCCTCTCCGTTGGGCTCCTCTTATCATAACCTTATCTTTGTTATCTGTTCTATCTCTCCAGTAAGGCCATCCAATCCTCCCAGCCGGCAGCGCTTGTTGAACTTTGGCGCTGCCGACGGGGAGGCTTTTAGGCAGTACTTTGATTTTCCATCATGGAATTATTTGTGCTTCCGTGGCCAAGGACCCTCGGAGTTTGCTGAGCGAATTACCGAGGTAATCTTCACAGGCATGGAGGCATACGTTCCATTTTTTTTCTCTCAGTCTAATGCTATAAAACCCTAAGCTGTCAAAAATAAAAAATAAAACATACTACACATTATTTAATTTGTACCAATGAACACACACACACACACACACACACACACACACACACACACACACACACACACACACACACACACACACACAAAAAAACACACACACACACACACACACACACACATCTCTCCATTCCTCTCTTTCTCTCTTTTTTCTCTCTCTCTTCTCTCTCTCTTCTCTCTCTCTCTCTCTCTCTCTCTCTCTCTCTCTCTCTCTCTCTCTCTCTCTCTCTCTCTCTCTCTCTCTCTCACACAAGGGCACACCATAAAAACAATCAAACCTCTTTCCTCGATGTGTTTCAGATGGTAGTGGTGGTGGCGGTGGTAGTAGCTGTGGTAGTTCTATTGGTGGTGTGGTAGTAATGGTGGTGGTGGGTTTGGTGTTGGGGGAGGTTAGTGTAGTGGTTGTAGTGTTGTTGTGGTGGTGGTAGTGGTAGTCTAAGCTGAGGTGGAAGATCGTGGTGGCTGCGGTGGTAGTGTAGTAGCAATGGCGGTGGTGGGTATGGTGGTGGTTGTAGTGTTGTTGTGGTGGTGATAGTGGTGGCTGCGGTGGTGGTAGTTGTGGTACTTTTATTGGTAGTGTGGTAGTAATGGCGGTGGTGGGTTTGGTGTTGGGGAGGTTAGTGTAGTGGTTGTAGTAGTGGTAGTCTTAGCTGAGGTGATAGCAGTGGTAGGGGAGATCGAGGTTGTGGTGGTGGAGGGTGTGATAGTAGGGGAGCTTATGGAGGCGGAAGACTGATAGTTTTAATAGTGGTAGTGATAGTAGTAGTAGTAGTGGTGGAGGCTAGTTTGGTGGTGATGGTAGTGGTGGTGGCGAAAGACTGATAGTTTTAGTAGTGGTAGTGATAGTAGTAGTGGAGGCTAGTTTGGTGGTGGTGGAGGGTGTGATAGTAGGGGAGATTATGGAGGCGGAAGACTGATAGTTTTAGTAGTTGTAGTAGTAGTAGTGATAGTAGTAGTAGTAGTGGTGGGAGCTGGTTTGGTGCTGGCGGAGGTTTTGGTATTAGTGGGGTCGTTTGGGTGGTAACAGTGATAGTACTCGTTGCAGCAATATTGAGTGTTGTAGTTGTGACGGTGAAAGTGTTGGTGATTTTTGTTGTGTTGACGTTAGTGGTTTATGGGGGGTCACCGTTTGTTTTTATCTTTCTCTCTTTCTCTGGCTTGTATCCATTCGGCTCCATTCAGCCAACTGTTTTAAGACGCTTATCCCCATCCAGGTGTCGATTTCTTCCTGGCGAGCGATAGCAATCCATCATTGTATGGAGAAATCCGGCTTCGCCGGAGAAATTTTTCTATAGAAAAATGTAAAAATTTAGCTTGCTGTAAAAAAAAAATATATATATATATATATATATATGCTGGTTCGCTACCGCTCGCCATGAAAATATTGACACCTGGATGGGGTAAACATCTTAAAACAGTAGGCTGAATGGGGCCGAATGGATACAAGCCAAAGAGAGAGGGAGAGAGAGAAAAAAAAAGCGAAGTGGGCTCCCTTACTTGGTAGTGAAGTTGAAAGTGGTGCTATACCCTGTTCTAAGTAGGTCGTCCAGAAATCGTGAACCCTAACCTCTGTAACTCAAAAAGGGCTAGAGCAAATGGGCTGTACATTTCCACACCTATTCCCTGGCTGACCCTCCCCAAACGGTAGAAATATTAGCTGGATTGCTCTCGTGGTTTGTGAGTTTTAGAGGTTAATGTTCAAGAGTTTTGGCATGCTTACTTAGAATAGGGTATAGTAGTGATGGTGGTATAGGTAACGCCTACGAACTTGACAATTTTTTTGACCCCTTAACTTCTCATAACTCATAAGGGCCTAAAGCAAATTGGCTGTAAATATCCACACACATTTCCTGGTGGGCTCTTCCCTAATGATAGAAATGTCAACTCGATTGCTTTCGTTCATTTTGAGTTATGAGAAGTTGAAAATTGTCAAGTTCGTTGGCGCTACCTATATTGGTGGTTTCGCTGTAAGTAGGCGAAAAATCATGCCCTCTAACCTCTGTAACTCAAAAAGGGCTAGAGCAAATGGCTGTACATTTCCACATCTATTCCTTGACCGATTCCTCCCAAATGGTAGAAATAATAGCTTGATTACTCTAGTCGTTTTTTGAGTTACAGAGGTTTGAGGTCATGATTTTTCGCCCACTTATAGCGAATAAACTAAGTAGAATAGGTTATAGGAGTGGTTATGGCAGTAGTAGGCATAGCAGTGGTGGTAGTAGGCATAGCAATGGTGGCAAGGATGATGGTAGTGGTACTTGTAGTAGTAGCATTGGTGATGATTGCGGTAGAGGTGTTTGGTTAAGAGGGGGTCGCTTGCTTTTTTTTATCTTTCTCTCATTTTCTCTCTTTCCCTGGCTTGTATCCATTCGGCCCCATTCAGCCAAATGTGTTAAGACGTTTATCCCCATCCAGGTGTCGATTTCTTCCTGGTGAGCGATAGCGAGCCAGCATTGTATGGAGAAATCCGGCTTCACCGGAGACATTTTGTTATCGAAAAATGTACAGATTTAGCTTGCGGTCAAAACAGAAATACATATATGCTAGCTCGCTACCGCTCGCCAGGACAATATTAACACCTGGATGGGGCTAAAAGTCTTAAAACAGTAGGCTGAATGGGGCCGAATGGATACAAGCCAAAGAGAGAGGGAGAGACAGACAAAAAAAAAGCGAGGTGGGCTCCCTTAAAAAAAAAAAATAAGAAAAGTACCAATGAAAACCAGCAACTTAAGACATAATGATACTTACGAGGCCAATTGTAGCTATACTACGTGTCCTATGTGAAGAAAGGAAATTATATCACAGTATAAAGTGGTGCTATTCGTTTGTACACGTAGTTAATCTGGAATAAAGTGCGAGATAATTATCTAGACGATGATCTTCTTGGTAGTTATATATATATATATATATATATATATATATATATATATATATATATATATATATACAGAGAGAGAGAGAGGGCTAGGCCATAATAGAGGGTTGGGCAATAGGATTTTAAATGTCTGTCCCTCCTCCCTCCCTAGTAGCGCGGCCTATATGTGACTAGCATACATTACATTGGATGATGCTTAACACTCTACACTGGCTCCACAAATAATAATAATAATATGAAGATGATGATGACGAAAAATATACGGTTTGGATCGCAGCCTGTGTGTGTGTGTATGTTTTTTTTGTTTTTTTCTATATTCCAACTACTCCCTCTCGGGCATAGGCTGAGAGCCTGTACACTCCACCGCTGAACACGGTGAGGCCTGTGAGGTCTTCTTCCGGTCTAGGGAGTGAGACATGCGAAGCACCCATGCACGGTTCGAAGCAACCGCATCTCTGAAGCTGCTTCGCCCCTGCGCTTCACCGTCTCATCCCCCATAATCGGACCCTCAATCTCAGAATACCACCTATTGAGCAATTGACTCACTAGGCATTGCCCCCCTGTAGCATATTTTGAATATGGGAATATTCATACAGTGCTATTTGATCAGGGAACAATGAGGGTATTTTTGTTTTAGCATTTCGGTGTGCTGTGGTAATGCACTGAAACTAGGTACAGCACAAATTCCATCCCAATAATATCTTCCCATTGATATATTTGGATTCGAACCCGGGTCCATTGGATTACCAGTCCAGTGGCAAGACCACTCCGCCACACCTCCCCTGTGTGTGTGTGTTCCATGAATCATAAGCTTTAGACAATTGTTCGTGTTCCCCCTAAGAATAACATTTATATCCAAGCAGTCGTAAGTGCTATTGTGTGCGAAGTCCCCCTCAAACAATATGAGTAGATAAATAAATACAAATAATATTACGTTTTCTTTCACTTGCAATGACTGTTTGTTAAAGTATATATATATATATATATATATATATATATATATATATATATATATATATATATATAATGCAAGTTGACGTATTATTCAACACCTAATTGAAAATATATAATCAGGAACTTTGGAAACTTGATATATCATTTGAATGATGAAATCAAACATACAGTGAGGAATATTGAAGAAAAAAAAACAAGTAAAACGTTAGTAAAAAACAAATATGCCTTGGTCTTTAATAAATGTTGCCTCAATGAAAACATACTGCCCACTTATACAAAAATATATATATATATATACATATATATCGGAAATGGGAACGTCCCTAGGGCATCTCAACTTCAGGAGGAAAAGAATGACGAGGGACGTAACAACCAACATCTTTATTACCATTATTATCCAACGTTTCGGCGTATTGGGTATGCCATCATCAGTGACCTAGAATCCAATAAATACGAAAACATTCATTTATTGAGGGGTATAAAGTCCGGGTTACTTAAGGGGAGGCAGACCGTTTTTCTGGACCTCCTTCTCCCCCATGTTTAGCCTCATTTTGTTTTTAGATTATAAGACGTTCGGCCCATTAGTTTGGCGATTTTAACACTTTTCGCCCCATTTCGTTGTCAATTTTAACACTTTTCGTGCTATTTAGGTGTCGATTATTTCCATGCGAGCGAAAACGAGCCTGCAATTTTAAGAGGAACCGGCCTTTGGTCGGGGCATTTTTCTGTCGCAATGTGTACAAATTTATCTTGAAGGGGGGTCTAGGGGGTGTTTTTCTAAGCTTGATGGAGGTCTAGGGAGGAAACTAAAAAAACATATGAATACATGAATTAATAGACCAAACAAACGGCCAGCCTGCCCTTTAAGGAGGGAGTAAGAGAGATAGAAGTAGTATTAATGAGAGTGCAAAATACAGAAAAAGATACTGTGAGTGTGTTTGTCTATATGTACATGAATAGCTATAAATTCTATTTATATTCTATTTTATTTTTTTTCCATTTGCTTACACGAATAAAAGATGAAAAAAAAACAGAGAGAGAGTGTATGTGTGTGTATTGAGTGTCTGTATGTGTATATAGATAGCTGTAATTCTGATGTTTTACTGTCTTGATGGTGTTATGGTTAGAGTGTTTACAAGTCTGTGTTGTGGTAACCCAGGTTCGAATCCCGGTGGCTCACATTCTTTCATTAATTTCAATGGAGGTGTTTGGTTTTGGAGTGAAATTAATAAAATAAAAATAAAAGATTTAGCATATAAAAATATATAAATAAATATGGACTGAAAGCAAATCCACGCGAGTCTCAATTCATGTTTACATCAAAGCGGATTCACGCGAACGCTTATTCCGGCATTCTCTTTTCTGCAACTCTTTTCTGACGGCATGTGAATTGAACGATTATTTAAGGGGACAGTGGCTGTTTGTTTGGTCTATTAGTTCATTTATTCATATATTTGTTTAGTTTCCTCCCTAATCAACACCTAAATGGCACGAAAGGTCCTAATATTGACTAAGAAATGGGGTGAAAGGGCATAAAATCCCCAAACAAATGGAACCAACGTCTTAATTCTGTCACCAATGGCAATCTAACTTTACTTCGATATCACACCAGCAATTATCCCTCAGCGTTCATGGTCAACACTGATCTGGTAGCTGACGTGGTAAAACTGTTAAGGGTTTTTCTTCTGGACCCCTACTCCCTCTTACTTAAAATTGCAGGCTCGCTCTCGCTCGCCAGGAAATAATCGACACCTAAATGGCACGAAAGGTCTTAAAATTGACAACGAAATGGGGCAAAAGGTGTTAAAATCGTCAAACTAATGGGCTGAACGTCTTCTAATCTCAAAACTAGTGGGGCTAAACATTAGGGAGAAGGGGGTCCAGAAAAACGGTCTACCTCCCCTTAAAAGTATTAGCCCGATTACTCTAGCCGTTTCTGAGTAATAGAGGTTATTGGTTAAAATTTGTGGCCTAGCTGTAATGGCTGGACTATAGGACGCGACTTTCGATAGTGACTGTACGGGCGCGCTAACCCCTTGAAGCTCTGACGCGTTTTAGCAGTATATTTTGGCTATCATTAGACGATTGTATGCAGCTTAGGAAGGATCCGTGAGTATTAAAAGAGTAAAGACTATCTCAATCAATCCTCTGACTTCCATATACCCTTCCTAATCTGAATAAAATCGTCTAATAATTACCGTACCAAAAAAGAAAAAAGAAATGCGTATTGGAGCTTGAAAGGGTTAATAAGTCCTGTCTCAGCTGTCATTACGTTTGGCTTGCTCTGTGCCGTATTAATGTCTGTCAGATGTTGAATAGGGTGGGTAAGTGTAGAAACATGTTTGTCTATTTCACTCGATATGAAGAAATGAAGCTTAGATAATGATGATACCAATAATATTATGGATCAAAATATATTTGGTGCAGAGACATCACTTATTAGCGCGACTGTACACCCGGATAACATAAATCGCCGACAGCCTAAATGGAAAACAATCCATTATCAAGATAGAGGACTTTAATTTGTGAGTTCCCATTTGTCTCCCGCCACCCATAGATTCTTTACTCTAACTAACGGGAGACAGACCGTTTTTCTGGACCCCCTTCTCCCTAATGTTTAGCCCCACTAGTTTTGAGATTGAAAGACGTTCGGCCCATTAGTTTGGCGATTTTTAACACTTTTCGCCCCATTTCGTTGCCAATATTAAGACCTTTCGTGCCCTTTAGGTGTCGATTTTTTCCTGGCGAGCGTTAGCGAGCCTCTAATTTTAGAAGGAACCGGCCTTCGGCCGGGACATTTTTCTACCGAAAAATGTACGAATATATCTTGAAAGGGGGTCTAGGGGGTGTTTTTTCTAAGCTTGATGGAGGAGGAGGTCTAGCGAGGAAACTCAAAAATAAATAAATACATAAATATATAGACCAAAAACCAAGCCCTACCCACTTAATTTGAGACTTCCCATATGTCTCCCGCCACCCATAGATTCTTTAATCTAATTAATCTCCGGTTATACGGTTTTACAAATAAATGTACACTCTAAGACACTAATCCTTACCCAATATTAATCCTCATACATCATAAAATATTAATGAACTTCCTAGATGTAAATATTAGGTACACATAATAAATTAAATTAATCTTTTCAGTTCGGGAGAGTCTTAAAGGGTCTTAACATTGACAACGAAATGGGGCGGAAGGTGTTAAAATCGCAGTAAAATACAGTAGATCCTAGGACACCAGTTTCCAATGTATCCCTAACTTAAGGTGGGTCACCGTTTGTTTTTATCTTTCTCTCGTTTCTTCTCTTTCCCTGGCTTGTATCCATTCGGCCCCATTCAATCAACTGTTTTAAGACTTTTATCCCCATCCAGGTGTCGATTTCTTCCTGGCGAGCGATAGCGAGCCATCATTATATGGAGAAATCCGGCCTCGCCGGAGACATTTTTCTATCGAAAAATGTACAAATTTAGCCTGCTGTCAAAACACAAATATATATATGCTGGCTCGTTACCGCTCGCCAGGAATATATTGACACCTGGATGGGGGTAAACATCTTAAAACAGTAGGCTGAATGGGGCCAAATGGATACAAGCCAAAGAGAGAGGGAGATAAAGAAAAAAAAAAGCGAGGTGGGCTCCCTTAATCGAATCGAATCGGTTATTCTCTACCTACTGCTATGGGTGTTGAATCGTTTTTCGGTAATAACTTTTTAACCCCTTCTGTACCGGGGGCGTCTTTTTGTTTATTATTATATATATATATATATATATATTTAGACGATTTTGTGCAGTTTAGAAAAGAGCTGTGGCAGTAAAACGGGTTAAGTGAGAAAGTTCACAGCCTGTTCATTGCTGTAGGCCCTTTTTAAACTGAATCAACTCGTCTAATAGCAGCCAAAGTAAAGATAAGGGGAGATTTCCACTTGAGGGATTTTATTTCGAACTTCCTTCTACCTCAGGTTTAGCCCCATTGCTTTTGAGATTTTAAGACGTTTGCCCCATTAGTTTGGCGATTTTAATAACTTTCGCCCAATTTCTGTCAATTTTAAGACCTTTCGTCCCATTTAGGTGTCGATTTTTTCCTGGCGAGCGATAGCGAGCCTGTAACTTATGAGGAATCGGCCTTCGGCCAGGACATTTTTCTACCGAAAAATGTACATATTTATCTTGAAAGGGGGTCTACTAGGGGATGTAATTTTAAGTTTGATGGAGGTCTAAGCAACACACTAGAAATCTCCCCTTAAAAGGATGGCCCCGGTACTGAATGGATTAACAAACAGTTGGATCAGCATGCTGTTTTACCAGAGCTCGTTTCACACCGTCCCCTAATTTTCGTCAATAAAGTGCATTACCAAAAGTGGAGAATTAAGCCACTTGTCCCTGTGTCATGAGGTTAAAGTCACGCCTGAATGACCAGGAAACGGACAAGGCTACCGTGACGTACCTGTGAAAACCACCAAACCATTATTGTTCTTCCGTCAAACACGGTCGTTATCATCCAACTATATTGTGCCTTTACATTCAGGGTATCTGTCACTATCAAATAAAAATATACAAAAATATGTTTGTACGTCACCTGCAAGTGACACCGATGAACAAGCTGCCCTTCGGAAATGTGTATAAGGTTTATTCCCTTGGACGGGTTGCCAACCAAGGCTGTCGAGTCCCATCCACCTGGATTTATATAAGGTTGACTCCCCTAGATGGGTTGCCAACCAAGGGTGACGAGCCCTATCCACCCGAGTGTACAGTACACTAAAACAAATCTTTTAAAAATTTATAAGTGTACATGGTCTTTAGAGGTTAAAATATTCGAATTAGTGTTTACTTACTATTGTTTATGAGGTTCAAATGTACAAATGGTTGAATACTTATTATGTTCTCTCCACTAACCAACTTTACTCCTAAACTCGATTAATGAAATTAACAAACACATGTGGCAGTCCGGGGATTCGAACCCAGGACGCTCACACCGAAAATCAACACACTTATGCATTGCGCCACGAAGACAGTGTAATCGCTTATTAAACCACGTAAGCATACTTGGTCTGACTAGTTAAGGGGGTAGTGCTTGTTTGTTGGTCTATATATTTGTTTAATTTATGTTTTAGTTTTCTTGCTAGACCTCCATCAAGCTTAAAATAAAACCCCTTAGTCCTCATTTCAAGGTAAATTGTACATTTGTCGGTAAAAAAATTACAGGCTCGCTATCGCTCGCCAGGAAAAAATCGACACCTAAATAGCGCGAAAGGTTTTAATATTGACAACAAAATGAGGCGAAGGGTTTCAAAATCGCCAAACTAACGGAACGAACATCTAAATATCTCAAAACTAATATATGCTAAACATGAGGGAGAAGGGGGTCCAGAAAGAAGCAAAATTGTTGAGAGGCAGGCTGGCTCAGTCCTCGGGTTCACACGACCAAAATAAAGTGTGTCTGGCTTTTTACTGTTCCCTTCATCCCAACCACTGCTACTGCCTCCACCACCACTATTATCACTACAATCACCATCATAATCATCATTATTACCACTACTGTCACCCTTATAATCATCACAACCACTACTGCTACCTCCACCACCACTATTATCACTACAATCACCACCATAATCATCACAATTATCACTACAATCACCACCATAATCATCACATTTATCACTATAATCACCATCACAATTATCACTACAATCACCACCACTATTATCACCATCATAATCATCACTGCAATCACCATCATAATCATCACTGCAATCACCATCATAATCATCACTGCAATCATCATCACCAAACAGAACCAGTATTACACATCACAATCCTCGCAATCATTACTACAATCACCATAATCATCACTGCAATCATTATCACCAAACAGAACCAGTATATAAGGAAGTTGGAGTCGTAAGCATGGATATTTAGCAGATATACAACATTTATATGAGTTTGTGATGGAAAGCAAGTTTACCGAATCATATTTCATGAATTAACCCTCTGAGGATCGATGACGCATTTCCGTTTTTGCTTTCTGGCTATTATTAGACTATTTTATTCAGATTAGGAAGGGTATATGGAAGTCAGAGGGTTGATTGAGATAGTACTTACCATTTTCACACTCACAGATCCTTCCTAAGCTGCATAAAATCGTCCAATGATAGCCAAAATAAAACTGCTAAAACGCGTCAGAGCTTCAAAGGGTTTATATACGCTATTCAACCGTATATTAGCTGGTCACTCTGCTAAATATCAATGCCTACAGCTCCAACTTCCTTATAGCCCAAAACTCGCAAGTGGTCAATTGGTTTACTACAAAAAAAGGCTGAACAAACATTGCAAAAAAAAGTTGTTTGTTTTTTAACCCTATGAGTACCAGCGACGTGTGTTATACTCTATTTTAGCTATACTTAGACGATATTATGCACCTTAGGAAGTATCTGCGGTAGTTAAACGAGTTGGATTCGATCGTTCGAAGCCATATTATTGCCAGAGGTCCTTCCTAAGCTGAATAAAATATTCTAATATATGGTGAGCACGCTCACGTGTGAATCTGCAAGACCCAGGATCGAATCCCTGCCACGGCGGACATTTAGTGGGTGTGGTAGTACGTCCTAGCATGTTTCACATGTTCGAACCCAGTCAGGAGACATCCTGACGACGCATACAGACTGAACACACATAACAAAGCCACTCCAACAGCTTCCTCTCTCTCTCCAACACCCGTCCTCCCCCCTCTACACTCTTCAGAAAAATAGGAAAAGTAGAATGTAGATACGAGGTACCGTTGTAAAGGCTTATCCCTCAATACCTACATCTGACATAATTGCAAGAATATAATGAAAAGGACGTCCCTGGTACAGAAGGGGTTAAGGATAACGTGTTCATAACGCAATCTGAACTACTCTGTCTGTGTGTGGTGTCTGATAATAATTTGTGGAGTTTTCTGAGTTTGGAGATATTAATTCACATACACCACACACAGACAGAGTAGTTCAGATTGTAGGGCAAGTGAGTGGAGGAGGATGAGAAGGGGTAGGTGGTGTGGGTATTGGTGATGGTGAGGGCCTAGCTATGGTGCGTGAGGGAGTCCTGGGGGACTATTGAGGAGTCGGGTTGCTCGAACTCCTAAGACGTGATTTTCCGGTCCCGTCGCAAGACCACCGTCTCAACCGAGCCGTCGCAAGATCATCACAAGACGGGAAAAACAACACAGGCTTGCTCCAAGCCAGCGCACCATTTTAAAAATATATAGGCTAGGCTATACAACTTCCATTTCATCGTAATAACATTCACCGCCAATTTAATTATCATAAGGATTATATAAATGCAATTCTGATGTGGAAAAAACAATCGGTAAATAGCATAGCCTAGGCCTAGTCACAGCTGAGGTTTGTTGTTTCGTGGACAAAATCTAACCAAGCGTACTGTCCCACATTAATTTATTATCAACAATTAGATCTTCGTTACTGTGGGCTCTTATTACTCTACTTCCTAATAATAGGCAAGTGAATTATAAGATAATGATTGGATAAAAAAATATACCGAAATCAATTAGAATGAAGAAACAGTAAGTTGAGTGAGATGTTTCAGCTTGCCGTCAACCCAGCTCCGGAGCTCTCTTGCCGTCGCAAGAGAATATTGGTGTCTCGCTTGCTAAAGGTGGGCTTGCGACGGGACAGGAAAAACAGTTTTCGGGGTAGATCTTGCGACGGGACCGGAAAATCACGTCTCTAGTACTCCATGGCCCTCTTGCGCACTGCGGTCCCCTTCATAGTGTGGGGCTTCGAGGTCCTCTTCCTGCACTGACCAGTCCCCAGTCCTGAATGGCACAGCCTACACCCTCTTATCCCTGATGTATGACTCAGGCTCCCTGGGCTCCCCAGAAGAGTTCGGGTACATCTCGTCCTCTACTCTTCCCTTATAGATTAGGGTTGTCTATGGTGTTAGGCGGTCCCCCTGAGATAGGGGGGTCTCTGGTGAGCTGTCCCCCTGGTATCTAAAAAGGGTGTGGTTCCCCTATAATAGGGGTGTCTCTGGTGATAGCTGGTATCTGAAAGGGGTGTGGTCCCCCTGTAATAGGGGTGTCTCCTGGATAGCTGTCCCCCTGGTATCTGAAAGGGGTGTGGTCCCCCTGTAATAGGAGTGTCTCTGGTGATAGCTGTCCCCCTGGTATCTGAAAGGGGTGTGGTCCCCCTGTAATAGGGCTGTCTCTGGTATCTGAAAGGGTTGTTTCCGGGTGGATGGTACTCGATAGCCTTGGCGGACAACCTATCTAGGGGAAAAAAAACCTACACAAATTACCGATGGGCGACACGCTAATCGGTGCCACCTACAGGTGGCGATTTTTATAACATACAACAACAACAACTAAAGAGATT
Organism: Paralithodes platypus; assembly: GCA_032716605.1. NCBI lineage: Eukaryota > Metazoa > Arthropoda > Malacostraca > Decapoda > Lithodidae > Paralithodes > Paralithodes platypus. The sequence continues at coordinate 13,406,331 of CM064562.1, read as the reverse complement.
TGAAATTACGGAGATAGAACCCGACTTTTGGCCGTGACCGTACCTGTTTAAGTAAGGGGGATGGTCCGGTTTTTCGGGCCCCATCTCCCTTATGTTTAGCCTCATTAGTTTTTAGATTTTAAGACGTTCGGCCATTAGTTTGAGGATTGTATGACTATTTCCCATGTCTTTGTCAATAATATGACCTTTCGTGCTCTTTAGATGTCGATATTTTCCTGGCGAGCGATAGCGAGAAGGAACTGGCCTTTGGCCGGGACATTTACCTAAAAATTTACAAATTTATTTTGAAATGGGGTCTAGGGGGTGTTTTTTTTTTTTTTTAAAGCTTGATGGAGGTATAGCAAAGAAACAAAAAACATAAATAAATAAAATATATAGACTAAAAGCAAGCACTACCCCCTTAAAGATTGAGGTTTATTCCTACGTGTTTCGTTGATCGTTGTAAAGTAGGGTTTCACTATGGTCAAGTTTATAAATTGGTCGATAAAGCCACTACTTCATACCAAGAATATAATCTAAAGGCAGTGTCACGCGAGCGCATTTTCCGGCAATTTTTGTTGAGCAAGTTTTTTCTCTTACTATTTTGAGGCTGTTTCGCATTGGAATTAGAAACTAGATCATAGGTAAATTATGTTGTTATGTAGTTTAATTTTTATGGAACTTGTATTTTCAAGCTACCAGACAACAATTGCTCGTACAAAATTACTGGAAAAAGGGCTAGAGCAAATGGGCTGTACATTCCCACATCTATTCTTTGAGTGACCCTTCCCAAATGGTAGACATATTAGCTCGATTACTCTAATGGTTGTTGAGTTACAGAGGTTAGAGGTCATGATTTCTCGCCTACTTACCGCGAATAGACTTTTTATAGCACCCGTATTCTTAGCTCCAGCAGACTCAGCACACCCCTCATCTCTCTATCCTCTGTAACTCAAAAAGGGCTGTAGAAAATGGGCTGTAAATTCCCACATCTATTCCTTGGCTGACCCTTCCCAAATGGTAAAAATATTAGCTCGATTACTCTAATGGTGTTTGAGTTACAGAGGTTAGAGGGCATGATTTCTCGCCTACTTACCGCGAATAGACTTTTTATAGCACCCGTATTCTTAGCTCCAACAGACTAAGCACACCCCTCATCTCTCTCATTCTCTACCGGGCAATCGCTTAGAGCCATTGATTTAAGGGGGTCGACCTGTTTTTTTCTCTCCTTTTCTCTCTGTCTCTGCCTTGTATCCATTCGGCCCCATTCAACCTACTGTTTTAAGACGTTTATCCCTATCCAGGTGTCGATTTCTTCCTGGCGAGCGATTGCAAGCCAGTGTTGTATGAAGAAATCTGGCTTCGCTGGAGACATTTTTCTACCGAAAAATTTACAAATTTAGCTTACTGCCATCATATTAAAAAAAAAAAAAAACTTTTTTTTAGATATGATGGCTTGCTTCCGCTCGCCAGGAAAAAAAATCGATTCCTGGATGGGGATAAATGTCTTAAAACAGTAGGCTGAATGGGGTCGAATGGATACAAACCAGAGAGAGAGAAAAAATAAAAAAATAAAAACGAGGTGGGCCTCCTTAACTCATTCAGTACCGGTGAAGTCCTCTTGGTTATGTTCGGGTAATGATTAGACGACTGTATTGAGCTTAGGAAGGACGTCTACCCATTAAAAGCCTACGGACTATCTCAATTAACCCCTTCAATACCGGTTACGTCCTTTTCATTATATTCTGGTAAATATTAGACGATTTTATTAAGCTTAGGAAGAACGTTTACCCATTAAAAGCCTACGGACTATCCCAATTAATACTTTTAGCTATCATTTATCATGCCTGAGCTTCATAAAATCGTTTAAATGTAACCGATATCACATAAACAGACGTCTCTGGTACAGAAGGGGTTAACCCTGTGAGTACCAGCAACGAGTTATATTTTATTCTAGCTATATGTTGACGATATTATGCAGCTTAAGAAGGATCTGTGGTAGTTACAAGGGTTGGTTGAGATATTCTGAAGCCTTATTATTGCTAGACGTCCTACCTAAGCTTAATAACTTCGTCTTATCATTGCCAGAATATGATTAATAGAATGACACTGGTACAGATGGGGTTAATAACAATAACTAAATCATTGCCAACCCTTGCTTTAAGATCAGGTCAAATATAATAACTTTAATTATTTACAGGTATAATTTAATTCGAAATTGTCGTTTGCTATTGATGGTTTGTCGTTGAGAGTTGTGTGTAAGCTGGCATAATAACAGGTTCGAATCCCGGTGGTTCACATATATGTATCATTAATTTAATTGGAGGTGTTTGGTGTGAAATTAATAACACATAGATTAATCTGATGAAAGTTAAAAGCGTGCTTGTCAGAAACTAGTTATCTTATTTATGAGGTCTCAATTATCTGGACTTGACACGAAAATGGAACTTTGCAGTAAGGGACCCAAAATCGGAAAACGAACCCCCAAGTTCAAACCTCGAAACCGCGAAAATTTGATATTTTTCGCGGTTTCGAGGTTCGAACTTGAGGGTTCATTCTCCGATGTTGGGTCCCTTATTACAAAGTTCCATTTTCGTGTCAAGTCCAGATCTACTGTAGTCTATGTCTCTACATATAATTTGTATATATCAGTTCTTTAATATGTAGATGTAGCTTATACTGCTGAAATGTAAAACTTAAACCAAAAAATAAGCAAGTTATACAATTAATTTAAGTTCATCACATCCAACATTGGATGAAATAAACCATCCGACTCTGATTCTCCAGCCAGCAATGTACCGAATCAACCATCTGACTCACCAAAACAACACTGAACGTAAAATTTGAACCGTAGAGTAACTAGCAGAAACAAGTATTTTTTTATGCAACCTAGACGAAGCAGTTCATAACAATAGTCAGTAGTCATAACGAGTATACATCCGTGTGAACCTTTGAATCAGTAGAGCCAGGTTTTGAAGCATATGGGATTTAAAAAGACCATACACTGTATCAAGGAATTGTTGTGCCAACAGTGATGTATGGGGCTGAGACATGGGCTCTGAAGAAAAAGGAGAAAAGAGGACTGGATGTGATGGAGATGAGCTGCTTGAGGAGTATGTGTGGAGTTACTCGTAGAGACAGATTGAGGAATGAAGAGATACGTAGGAGAGTGGGGCAGCAGGAACATTTGTCAGCCAGAGTGGACAGAAGGGTGCCTAGCTGGTATGGTCATGTTGAACGAATGGGAGATGAAAGGCTTACAAAGAGAATATGTGAGTCAGGTACAAGGGGAGATAGAAGGGCAGGAAGACCCCCATTGAGATGGAGAGACTGTGTAAGAAAGGCTTTGGATGATAGAGGAATGACTATAGATCAGGCAGGGGAAGTGGTGGTGGACAGGAGTGAATGGAGAATGCTTGTGAATAGTTGAGTGAACACGTGGTCATTTGGAGTAAGGGGTCGGGCGCAAGTTCGACTAGATAATAGTCCATCAGGCGCCTGGCCCGGGGGGACGATTACTATGAAGGGTGTGCCTGGAAGTGTGGTGGGAGGGCTTGTGGCTTTGGCTCCGCTGCATGTCTGCCTGCCGAGATCGGAACCTCTCCGGGTGGTCAGGGGCCGGGGGAGTGCTGGAGCGAGCTTGGTAACCCTGGTCTCTGGGTCTTCTCCTGGGTGACCTGGATGTGTGTGAGTTTGTGTTTTTTATCTGTGTTTATTTTTTGTTTTATGTTGTTTTTGTGTTTTCCCTGTTCTTGCTCTGTCTTGAGTCGGCTACCCCCAAAATGGGGATTGGGCCTGAGCATATAGATAGATAGATAGATAGAGTAAATATGTGAGTTAAGGGGAGACGGACCGTTCTTTTTTTTTCTGTTAATTCCTTTATTTCTTAGTTTTCTCGCTAGACCTCCATCAAGCTTAGAAAAACACCCCCTAGACCACCCTTCAAGATAAATTTGTAAAATTTTTGTTAGAAAAATGTCCCGGACGAAGGCCGGTTCCTCTTAAAATTTCAGGCTCGCTTTCGCTCGCCAGGAAATAATCGAAACCTAAATGGCACGAAAGGTCTTAAAATTGACAACGAAATGGGGCGAAAGGTCTTAAAATCGACAAACTAATGGGCCGAACTTCTTATAATCTCAAAACGAATGGGGCTTAACACGAGGGAGAAAGGGGACCCGAAAAACGACCCATCAACAGTCCATCAGCCTCACTTGCCCATATTAGCAGTGTTTGGACAGGAAATCGCGCGCTAGCACTAGAATTCGCGCCGCAGTATTTTGAGGGTAGAATTTGATTGTCCGAAATATTCAATTAAGTAGTGGGCATTATGTAGTATGAAGTCGGATCCTAAACGGCTGCCTCTGGGGCTTATCAGAAATGAGGCGGTGTTGCCATATTATATTTCTACACACTGCCTTAAGGGGGGTGACCTGTTTTCTGTCCTTTTCTATCTTTCTCTGGCTTGTATCCATTTGGCCCCATTCAGCCTACTGTTTTAAGACTGTTATCCCCATCCAGGTGTCATTTTTTTACTGGTGAGCGGTAGCGAGCCAGCATATTTTTTATTTTTGTTTGACAGCAGGCTAAATTTGTACATATTTCGATAGAAAAATTTCTCCGGCGAAGCCGGATTTCTTCATATAATGCTGGCTCGCTATCGCTCGCCAGGAAGAAATCGACACCTAGATGGGGGTAAACGTCTTAAAATAGTTGGCTGAATGGGGCCGAATGGATACAACCAGAGAAAGAGAGAAAAGGACAGAAATAACAAAAAGCACGTCACCCCCCCTTAACCTGGTGGCATAAAAAAGATCCATTCGAGCTGGAAAACAGGATCCGGCAGTTCGCCAATAGTCTGCGTAGAAGCCAGACGTCACCTTGCATTCGTGTTAATATGCTGTATGTGCCATAATATTCAACACGAGATGCAAATAACCAAGTCTCACATGAAAGGTACATATTTTTATATTTGTTTTCTCCCTTTGCCTATCTGGAAAATTATGGTATGAATTAGTATTTTGAGAGAAGCTGAGCGGTTCAACATAAACAACTCGAGTCCCTCGTTATACATGGTAATTTATAATCCAAGGTATTAAGTGTTTTACTATAGTCTATTCGCTGTAAGTAGGCGAGGAATCATGACCTCTATCCTCTGTAACTCAAAAAGGTCCAGAGCAAATTGGCTGTACATTTCCATATCTATTCCTTGACTGACTCTTCCCAAATGGTAGAAATGTTAGCTCGATTAATCAAGTTGTTTTTGAGTTAGAGGTTATAGGTCATGATTTTTCGCCTGCTTACAGCGAATAGACTAGTGATTTACAACATTCCTACTACATACAATCTCTCAATAACTTTTCCAATACAAAGTGATTATTTGAATATATACTGTATATTTCTAGAAACTATTTAATGTTTTATCCATTTCCACCAAAGGATAACTCCAGCAAATGGGGGAACAACCTGGTGTATCCCACGCCAACCGTGAGGCTCGGCTACACTACACATCAAACCACTCAAGTAGGTGAATGATTTTATTATTTATTTATCATGAACACCAGGTTTGTTCTGGGGTTCTTTTGTAGACAGTGACCGGAACGGATAAAAAGGGTCAGTCGCTCACAAACTGCAGCAACCGATTTTCTATTATTAATTTATTTATGTATTTATTTATTTTTAACCCTAGGTTGGGGGAAGGGTGGGAGGAAGGAGAAAGGTGGAAAAATTAAGGAAAGTATAAGAGTGCAAGTTGGCGGGCGACCACCTTGATATGTTGTTTTTGTGGTGGGTATTTTGTTGTGTGCAAAATAATGATGTAGCAGCGACCAAAGCGCCCCACCTCCTGAGGTCGGGCGCTTTGCTCACCCCGGTCTTTTGTGACGTCACAGTATAAAACAAAATTAACGCTAAACAAATGGTCCGCTGTTTAGAATGCAATACCATCTTTAATTATTATGATGTGGCTAGTGAACACCTATTGAGATGCACTGGTACTATACGTTTAGCAAGTGGTCCGTGATACATCGCCACTTCTTGTGTTAGTCTCCCTGGTCTGTTGACTGCCTGGCTGGTCCTGAAGCGCATGTGCAGTTCATACCAACTTATGCATGGGATTTTCGCATCTCACTCTTGGTAATGCCCCCTACTGGCAGCGTAAATAATGATTACAATAAGTTCCGGAGGGGGCGGGGGGGGGGCAGAGCCCCCTTGAAACATACGAAAATCCGAGCCAAATATTGCCTCGATTCCGTGCGATTTGCTTACTTTTGGATAAATATGTAGGATTCGCAACAATATAGGTAACAAATTTATAGGACAAATTGGATTTTCGATCACTTATGGGATATAATGTTCTAAATGTGTACTATAGCTTTCTCATATAGTATTAGTCACCGCAATATATGTCTTTACCGCTGCATATTAAATTATTTTTCCTTAGACGTTGTGGGTTAAATAAGGGTGGAAGGAAAAATGGCGGCCATCTTGGATCAGCTGAGAACTAATATGTTTCCACTTTTTTTACCGTATTTTTATTATTTTGTCATAATTATTCTATATCAATGCTAACACTGCGGGGGTCTGGGGACGGCAGCCCCCAGGTTAGCTTAGGTTGTTAGGTTAGGGTAATGACAAAATATAGTTTTAGGGGGCATGTTTTAATATTGCAAAATAAGGGGTAAAAATAATTTTGCAGAAGGAAAAACACCTTTAAACACACTAATCAATGAAGGAACTGATGTGAAAAAGGATTATAATAAAAAAACACATAGGCTACGTGACCGAAAATCCAATATGACCAAAAAAAATAAATAAAGATTGATTGTTTTCCCCGAGGATAAAAATTATATAGCAATGAAGCATATGATGATAGGAACCCCAAACTAATATTAGAAATGTGTTACCTATAGTGTTGCGAATCCTACATATTGACCTACTTTTGGGTCACTCAATTGGCCTACGGTATATTTGGCAGTTTTAGGCATATCTAGCGGTCCGCCTGCAGTCTTGTTTAAGGTGAGGAACGGGTGACGTTCGAGAGTGGATCGATCCGCATTTATCGTATTTTTATGTGTTTATTACATCTGATAAGTACAAAACTTAGCTCGAGTGTCCGTATTTGTGTTCTATTAACCCGTACTATACCGTAGGATACATTAATAAAAGTCTCCAGCAGTCTCAAGCAATGTGGCAAAAATGGCAGGAGAGGCCACCTATCCACCTCCAAAGATGAGGCAACACTGGCTCTTGTCACCCTTCAGTGGGTCTTATATAAGCTGAGAAGTGTTGCCAACACGGGAGCAGTGCTCAAAAGGTCATGGTAACTGGTACAGGGTTGTACAGGCAGTTACAAGGAAATTACATTACTGACGTATATATACGGTGCTGGGACTGGGGAGTTACTTATCTACTGACGTATATATACGGTGCTGGGACTGGGGAGTTACTTATCTACTGACGTATATATACGGTGCTGGGACTGGGGAGTTACTTATCTACCGACGTATACAGTATAGACGTTGCTGGGATTGGAGGGGTTAAAGGTGTGGGCAATGTTTTTGTACCCATCATCACTCGTTGAACGTCTTAACCCCTCATTTTCCCTGAGCTCCAAAGCCCTCCCCATTTGTGGTGTTTTTTTAATATTTTCGGGGTACTGGGGCCGCATATCACTGATTTATTGGTTTTGCCAATAATTTTCTTGTAGAAAATATACAGAAACACCAGTTATTTTAGGCAAAACTAAAAACACAAACAAAATACGGACAATTTGAAGTTTCTAGGAGTGGTGGATCCTCATCAAAGATATTTTCTGTACGGTCAGGTAAAATATCTGGTGGTACACTCGGATGCCATAGTCTCTAGCCCACTCATAAGAATTCCTGAACCCCCTATGTTTTTCTTTATTCAATTATTACTAGCTGAATTGACTTTTGGATAGAGCTTGCTTTTCAATAAATAATATATATTGTTTCGTAGTTGATGTATAGACAAATATATTCATAAGTTCGTGTCTAGAGATATACTTCCATAATTAGAAATAGGTGAGGTCCACGACTATTTACGAGTGGGCTAGAGACTATGGCATCCAAGTGTACTGCCCCAATCACCACCTTCGTATTTAACCCCTTTACTACCGAGGATATATTTTGCGTTTTTTCAGCTATATCTAGGCGAATTTATGCAACTTAGAAAGAATCTGTGGTAGTAAAAACGGGTAATTGAAATAGTTTGAAACATTTTAACAGCTCTACATCCTTACAAAGCTGCAAAAACCGTCTAATAATTACCAGAATTTATTAAAAATGTCGACACCGGTAAGGAAGGGGTTAAACAGTACCACCCTCAATCTTCATTCTAGGCCATAAGTAGTGACCTTAATGTTTTTTTGTTTTGTTTTCCCCCCCAAGTATCCCGAATAATCAACTCTACTCATTAATTATATATACTGTATATATACTGTATATATATATATATATATATATATATATATATATATATATATATACAATATGTATAGCTCAGAGATTCATTTTGATGTTCGAGCGTTCATATTGGACCAGGATATGTCTTAAAGTGTACCATAACAATCAATACAATACCACCAATTCAATACGGCTACCACACAATTACCGCAATACACCCCCCCCCCCCCCAGTAACAACAATTCATTATTACTCCATCACCACCACCATAGTGTACCAAGATCACCACCACTGTACAAATATCACAGAACACCACCAAAATTACCAATACCACAACACCACCATCGCCACTACCACATTTTACTACCATCACCATCAACAACAACAACACCAATAACAACTACTCATTGTTTCAGTGCCACTCCATTAACTACAAATGCCCCACCACTACTTTGGATCCACGCTAGCTCCCTCAATATTATCACAACTATTATAACCACCATCATCATACCACAGTACCACCGCCATCATCACTACCGCAGTACCATCATCATCAGAGTACCACCACCATTACCACAACAAGAGTACCACTACATCACCACTACCAGAGTACCATCACCATCACCATGACCACAATACCACTACCATCACCATCACAAAAACAAGAGTACCACTACATCATCACTACCCGAGTACCACCACCACTAGCACACCTCACTACCACCCCACTGGACCACCACCACCACCGTTATCTATACCATAACCACCACAGTACCACCACCACCACCATCACAGTACCACCACCACCACCACAGTACCCCCTCCCCCCCCCCCCCCCCCCCCCCCACACATACCCCTCCCCCCCCCCCCCCCGCTTACTGGACCACTGCCAAGCACCTGTGGCCCACCATCCCCATATTTCTGAAGTGCGACTCACGATTCTTGATGGAGATCCCACTTCTTCTCCACCACAGTGTTTTAGAGCTCTGTCTTAACCCCTTCTATACCGGCGATGTCTTTTTGATGCTGTTCTAGATATATTTAGACGATTTTGTGCAGTTTAAGAATTACCTGTGGCAATATAAATGGTGAAATGAGATAGTTCGAAGCATGTTAATTGCGGGAGGCCCTTTTGAAACAGAACAAATCGTCTAATTGTAGCCAGAATATAATTAGAAAAACGTTGCCGGTACAGAAGAGGTTAAGCCCTTCAGGATCAGGACGCATTTTGACAGCTATTTCTGGCTATCATAAGACGGTTTTATGTAGCTTAACCCCTTCTGTTCCGAGCCGTCTTGTTATTTTATTCTAGCTATATGTAGACGATTTTGTGAAGTTTAAAAAGGATCTGTGGTAGTAAAAAGGGTTAAGGGAGATAGTTCGAAGCCTGTTAATTGCTGGATAACTGAATAAAATCATCTAATAATAGCAAGAATAAAATTAAAGATACGTCGCCGGTACAGAAGGGGTTAAGAAGGTTTTGTGGGAATTTAAAGGGTAAAGATAATTTCCCCTCTGACGTATATATACACTTCCTAATCTAATTAACCCCTTCTGTACCGGCGATTTTTTTATATTTCTTTCCTTATTATATTTAAAGTTTTATGTAGTTTAATAATGAGCTGAGGTAGCAAAAAGGGTTAAGTAAGATAGTATGAAGCATGTTAATTTATTTGTTATTAACTTCACCACAATACCAAACACCTATGAAATTAATGAAAGCACATGTGCGATCGACCAGGATTCGAACCCGGGTTAGAACACACAGATTTTTGACACCTTAACCATTACACCACCAAGACGGTCCTTTTTAAACTTAATAACATCGTCAAATAGTAGCCATAATAAATTCAAAAGGACGTCGCCGGTATAGAAGGGGTTAAACACTTCTAATGATTGCCAGAACAAAGTGTCAAAACGCGTCATAATCCTGTGTGGGTTAAAATAGGGGTATACTATGATGGATGTATAGCAAGTGGGTTCCTCGTTTGCCAAGGATTAAGGGGAGTGACCTGGTTTGTTTGTATTTCTCTCCTTTTCTCTGGCTTGTATCCATTCGGCCCCATTCAGCCAACTATTTTAAGACGTTTATCCCCATCTAGGTGTCGATTTCTTCCTGGCGAGCGATAGCGAACCAGCATTATATGAAGAAATCCGGCTTCGCCGGAGAAATTTTTCTATCAAAAAATGTACAAATTTAGCCTGCTGTCAAAAAAAAAATATGCTGGCTCGCTATCGCTCACCAGTAAAAAATTGACACCTGGATGAGGATAAACGTTTTAAAACAGTAGGCTGAATGGGGCCGAATGAATACAAGTCAGAGAAAACTCTTTCACTACAATAACGGATTTTTTCATTATATGTTGGCTCTCATTAGGTGATTTTAGTAAGATTAGGAGGAAGCTGTGGTTATAGGGAACATTCATATAATGTATATAATGTATATAATGTATATAATGTATATAATGTATACTCCTTGAAAAAAATATGATTTTGTTCAGATTAGGAGGAAACTGGTTATAGGGATAATTCATGTAATGGATACCGGTACTCCTTGAAAACAAAACTCAAATACAGGGCTGCTACTGTATGAAGGATAGAACCCTCTCTGTGTAGGCCAAGTGATGATAAAAAGTATTCATTCATCGCAACATTGGTAGCGTTCAGATTGAAACTATATTTGTGTACTATGATATATACTAAACACTTCTCCTCGCGTAATAATGACTTACATGTTCTGTAATGACAGTAACATTTGATTAGTTCACATTCTAAACAGCGTATATTGATAGAGGGACAGCAACTATCTTCAGACGCTTAATAGTTATATATATATATATACTGTATATATATATATCACACAACAACTTTTATCATCCATTTTCGAAGATCAAATTTTTTCCTGCAACATTTCTGGGATCTTTTGCACGGGTATTGAAAACTAGCTTGAGAGAATGAGGATCGATAAATATATAATTTATCGACAGAAACGGTTTTATATTTTATCTTGTATGCTGCCAGACCAGTGTTGAGGATAAAAGTCGAGGGGAAAAGCGCTCGAGTGATACCGGCTTGTGGTGAAATTAATACTAATATAGATTTTTAGTAGAAATACAGAACACGGATTAATTTGACCACTTGCGAGTTTCAGGCTATAAGGAAGTTGGAGCTGTAGACATCGATATGTAGCAGAATTACCAGCTAAAAATTAACACATGAAGCCCAATGCAACATACTTTCTATCCATCAGCAACTTACATTATTATTGTACTTCTGTTTAATATCTGTTTACGGCTCCAACTTCTTTATAGCCTGAAACTCGCAAGTGGTCAGAATAGGCTGACTGTTCACCCATGATCTGTTACTGCGTAAATTGCTCTAGATTACTATATTTGTTAAGCCGAAAGTTTCTTAATAGTATAGACTATAATGGCAACTTAAATACACAGACCCTTCCTTATGGCCTTGGCCTTGCTCGGGGCCTTGGGGCTGTTCGGCCAGGCAGCTTGGGGAACAACAACAACAACAACAGACCCTTCCTTATGCTCGATAATGTTAATTTGATTTAATTATGATAAACTAGGAAGCATCATGTCGGTGCTTTTGATGCTAAGATTGTTTTTTGAGTGTTCAAGATCAAAGTAAGTTGTAAATATTGTATGTAGCACTGTCTTAGAAAAAGTATTATTATCAAGCAGAAAATAATAAACAAAAAAATTAATTCAAATTTAGATCCATTCATCAAATGGCATCCTAAATTTATGAGAAGTTAGTAAATATTAGATTTTCAATTTTGAGGATTAAAGTTTCGAGTAAGCAATTGGTCAGGTCAGGTCAGGGTGATGGTATTGAGGGATAAGCCTTTACAACGGCACCTCGTAGCTACTTTATACTTTTCTTATTTGCTGAAGAGTGTAGAGAGGGGAGAAGGGGTGTTGGAGAGAGAGGAAGCTGTTGGAGTGGCTTTGTTATGTGTTATTAGTCTGTATATGTCGTCGCTACTAAGGTAAACGATCAATACAGGGAAAATTGGATATTGATTTTGGATATACTGGGTTGTTCTTTTCAATATTAATAATGTCTGAGATCTTTACTTGATTATAGGATATGCCGTAACTTGGTAGAAGAACCCCCCCCCCTCTCTCTCTCTCTCTCTCTCTCTCTCTCTCGCTCTCTCTCGCTCTCTCTCTCTCTCTCTCTCTCTCTCTCTCTCTCTATCGTGCTCGTTCTCTCTCTCTATCGTGCTCGTTCTCTCTCTCTCTATCGTGCTCGTTCTCTCTCTCTCTCTCTCGTTCTCTCTCTCTCGTTCTCTCTCTCTCTCTCTCTCTCTCTCTCTCTCTCTCTCTCTCTCTCTCTCTCTCTCTCTCTCTCTATCGTGCTCGTTCTCTCTCTCTCTCTCTATCGTTCTCTCTCTCGTTCTCTCTCTCTCTCTCTCTCTCTCTCTCTCTCTCTCTCTCTCTCTCTCTCAGAGGGGGTGGGAATGTGGGTGCTAGTATGTATATTCCTGAGCGAGAAGAAGAGCTTGTTTGTGTGTGTTGTGCCGTGTGTTTGTTGCTATTTGGGAACCAGTGTGTTTATGTGTTCGTCTGCTCTACTGCCTGTGGGTGCGGGTGTGTAAAATCGTCTGTATCTGTGTGTGGAAATAGAGACTTGTGTGGGTTTTCGTACGGGTGTGATTTATGCCAATTTTGTTTTCATTGTGTTTTCTTGCAAGTTTGTTTTCATTGGACTCTCTTCTCCCTCGTACCACTGTTTGGACACTTGATCCTCAGTGTTTTGGAGGACAAGCAGCGTAGAAGTGTCATTAGACCTGTTATTTCTTGATTTGCTTTGTACTTCTTTGTACTCCTTTGTACTTAGCCCCCTTGGTTTTGAGATTTTAAGACGTTCGCCCCATTGATTTGGCGATTTTAAGACCTTTCGGGCCATTTAAGTATCGATATTATCCTTGCGACCAGCGGTCGGGAGCCTGCAACATAATTATGAGGAACCGGCCTTTTGCCGGGGCAAATTTTCTACCGCTAAATGCATAAATCTTTCTCAAAAAGTGGTCTTTGGGGTATTTTCTAAGCTGGAGGGAGGTCTAGAGAGGAAACTAAAAATAAAATAAATAACTTAATACAAAAATATATAAATAAAAATAAGATGATAAACGAACAAATACTGTATATCTATCTATCTATCCATCTATATGCTCAGGCCCAATCCCCATTTTTTTTTTTTTTTTTTTTTCTATTTGATTCTATTTCGTTATTTTTTTTTTTTTCCTTGGGGGTGGCCGACTCAAGACAGAGCAAATATACATCTGCCGTTAACTTGAGACACCCAAAATGTGCTTGTGGATAAATACAGTTTGGATCACGTACGATACAGGCGTGTTCAGAAATACTTGAACACTGCCTAACAATAATAATAACATTGTAATAACATTGGTGCGCCGTGACGCATTCTTCTGGGTGTGGTGTCCCGAGTTCGAATCCCGGGAGGACCATATGCTTTCATTAGTGAATTCATTAGGTAATTGTTAGGCTGGAAATTATTTTTTACGATTTTATTTAGTTTAACACTGAGGATCATGATGCGTTTTTTAGTTTATCCTGGCTATCATTAGACGATTTAGCTCAGCTTAGGAAGAACTTGTGAGAGCTACCAAGATGTTAAGGAGATAGTCTTTACCCTTTTCATTCCCACAGATCCTTCCGAGGCCGTACAAAATCGTCTAATGGTAGCCGGAATAAACGGTCAAAATGCATTAATAATCCTCAAGGGGTTAATTAAGAAGAATCTGTGGAGTTAAAGACATCGAGATGGATGTCACCCTTTTGATTGCCAGAGGTACTTACGTAACTGAATAAAATTGTGTGTTGTTAGCCAGAAAAAGGGACGAAAATCTCCCAAATCATTAATATGACCCGAGTTAACAAGAAAAGTTAATTGGACTGGTTATTTTTTGGAGTCTCATTATTTATATATTAATTATTTTTTTAGTTTCCTCCCTAGACCTCCAACAAACTTTAGAAAACATCGTTAGATCCCCCTACGAGATTAATTTGTACATTTTTCGTAGAAATATGTCACGGCCGAAGGCCGGTTCCTCCACAATTACAGGCTCGCTACCGCTCGCCAGGAAAAAATCGAGACCTAGAGGGTACGAAGGATCTTAATATTGACAACAACAATGGGGCGAAAGGTATTAAAATCAACAAACTAATGGGGCAAATGTCTTAAAATCTCAAAACTAATGGGGATAAGCATGAGGAAGATAGGGGACCAGAAAAACGGTCCATCTCCCCTAATTAAGAAAAGTTGCCAGGAATATAGCTCGTGTGACTCCAACTTTAAGACTTCTTGTTCCCTCTCTTCCTCAAGCCTCTTCAACCCTTCCCCCCTCCTCCCCCTTAACTCCTCCTCCCCCCTTAACTCCTCCCCCCCCCCCTTGACCCCTCCCCCCCCCCTTAGCCCCTCCTTCCCCCTCCCTCCTCCTCCCTGCTTACCCCCTCCACCTCCCCCCCTACCCCCCTCCTCCTCCCCTCACCCACCAGTCATCCTCCCCTTACCCCCACCTCCCCCCCTCTTCCCCCCTCCTATCCAATCCTCCCCTCTCAACCCCCTCCCTCCCCCTCTCTCCTCTCGCTCCCACTTCAATCTCCTCATTTATTTCTGTCGTGTTCTTCTTGCTCTTGAACTTAGATGACTCGACACTGCCACACAATGTTTGGGGTTGATTAGGATGATTAATATAGACGTTATTGTCTTCGCTGCTACTGCCAGTATCACCACTACAATCACTACTATCACCACCATCACCACTATTATCACTACAATCACCACCACCGTCACAACTACTTGCACAATCACCACTACCATCACTATTACCACCACAATCACCATCACTACTACCACTAAATCACCATCACTACCCAATTAATGCTCGTACTGGCAACCCTATCAACAAACCCTGAGTTAATAATTATCTAGTATACCACCGTGGTTCTCTACCCAGTTTCCTAGGTAGACCTCCATCAAGCTTAGAAATACACCCTCTAGACCCCCTTTCAAGATAAATTTGTAAATTTTTCGGAAGAAAAATTTCCCGGCCGAAGGCCGGTTTCTCTTAAAATTACAGGCTCACTATCGCTCGCCAGGAACAAATCGACACCTAAATGGCACGAAATGTCTTAATATTGACAAAGAAATGTGGTGAAAGGTCTTAAAATCGACAAACTAATGGAAGGAACATCTTAAAATCTCAAAACTACTATGCTAAACACGAGGGAAAAGGAGGTCCATACAAATCGAGTAGTACCCCCTTTTAAGTACTGTTTGGCAAGAGTCGACACAGGTATGTGGGTGGATAGGTTAAGGGCAGATTTTAACTTAAGGGGTGTGTTTTTTCTGGACCCTCTTCTCCCTCATGTTTGGCCCCATTAGTTTTGACATTCTAAGACATTCGCCACGTTAGTTTGGTGATTTTAAGACCATATCACCTCATTTCTTTGTAAATTATAAGACCTTTCGTGCCATTTAGGGTTCGATATTTTCCTGGCAAGCGATGGTCAGTCTGCAATTTAGGAGGAACCGGCCTTTGGCCAGAGTATTTTTTACCGAAAAATTGAACAAATTTTCTCGAAGCAGGGTCTTTTTTAAGGTTGATGGAGGCCTATAGAAATTATAATAGAAATACATGAATAAATAATAAAATAAATATATAAATAAGCAACATAAATAAATGCATATATTCATAAAAAATTCTCCCCTTAATGAGTAATATATAATAGTATATACATAAATATCCAGCCAGAACCCCTTCAAGCTAAATTTGTAATTCTTTTGATAGAAAAATGTCAAAGGTGAATGGTAAAGGTCACAGATTATGGTCACTATTTCTTTCTTATACTGTATATATTTTATATATATTTTATATATTGTGATATATATATATAATATATATATATATATCACAATATATAAAATATATATAAAATATATACCATTCATATGTATATACTGAATATATTATATACAGTATATATATATATTTTTATATATTGTGATATATATATATACAGTATAATATTATATACTTGCTATCTTACTCACCCAAAATTAATATGACATCTAAATTGGGTGAAGCTTCTTATTATCGCCTAACTAATGGGGTGAAACGTCGTAAGATCTCAAAACTACTGGATCAAACAGGGGAGATTCAAATAGTACCTCTCTTGGACCAAATAGGGTAAACATGTTCCAGAGGACACCAATAAAACATGTTCCAGAGGACACCAATAAAACATGTTCCAGAGGACACCAATAAAACAACAATACCCAAAGCTGGTGGCGCCCGTGACATTGGGGTCTGCTCTAGCCAAACTATTGTTGTCTATTGATGTCTATTTATATTCATCGCTATCCATCTATTCAATCTATCTATATGTCTATCTGTCTATCTATATGTCTATCTATCTATCTATCTATCAATATCAATCTATTAAATCTATCTATCTAGCGACCTATCTATCTATCTACTGTATCTATTTTTTTTTTTTTTTTTTTTTTTTTTTTTTTTTTTTTTTTTTTAAAGAGACAATGAACGGAGGAAGGAAAAACACAGATAAAACAAAAAGGTCCATGTGCCTAAAGGCATCCTCCATTCATAAAATGTTTGTAACAACTGGATTTAAACATTTGTAGATTGTAAGTTTGTGGAAAGCAATTCGAGGGAAGTGAATTCCAAAGAGTAGTAGCTCTGGGGATAAATGAATTCTGATAAGCAGAAGTTCTGCATTGTGGAGGAGAAAGTGTAAATTCATGGGCACTCTCAGCTGCCCTAGTTCTACGGGGAAAGATGTGGAGAGGCGGCACAATTGAAGCAAGTTCCTCGGAACAATTGCTGTGAAAATATCTGTAGAATAATGCAAGGGATGCAACGTTTCTTCATATGGATAATGTAGGAAGGTCCTGTGTGATTGCAGGGTTATTGATTAATCTAATAGCTTTATTTTGAATTTTGTCCAACTGCCTCAATGCAACCACTCCACTTCCACCCCACAGAGGTGAACAGTAATCCATCTGAGAACGCACATGACTTTTATATATTACGGCCAACTGCTCGTCAGTGAAGAATTCTCGAACTCTGTACAGGAGTCCCAGTTTTTAGAGACATTCTTAGCAATGCTTCTAACATAATGTGTCCAGCTCAAGTTAGTAGTTAATGTTAGTAGTTAATTATAATACTATAATAAACAAAATAATATAGAGCCTAGTCAAACTCATGTTGTCTATTGCTCTCTCTCTCTCTCTCTCTCTCTCTCTCTCTCTCTCTCTCTCTCTCTCTCTCTCTCTCTCTCTCTCGTATCGAACCACATACTTCAACTATCGACACACCTCAGATAAAAGTCAGTCTCCTATTATAAATCATCGATATAAATATAAGATCTTACTGGATGACTCTTAAAAGACTGTCAATAGTGAAATAAAAACAAATAAAAGCGATGCCAGCCTGCCTTTCAACTGTTATAACCCTTTCCATCACGAGACCGCGTATTTGTTTTATTGGAGAGAGAGAGAGAGAGAGAGAGAGAGAGAGTATGGGTAGAGATGTAGATAGACAGCTGGAACAATAGAAAGACATACTGTAAACAGATGAACTAGGACAGTGAGATAGACATACAGAGAAACTACCCACGAAAATATACCGTATAACCAGCAGTAGACAGGTAGAATAAGACAAGGACAGACATATAAGCATTAATTGACAGACATGAACATATACATTAACAGACATAAACAGACATATACTTATACCAAAGATACATAAACAGTCATAAAAAGCCATATACTTAGACCCACAGATACATAAACAGACATATAAACAGCCATATACTTAGACCCACATACACATAAACAGACATATAAACAGTCCTACACTTACGCCCACAGATACGTACACATACATATAAACAGCCATATATTTAGACCCACAGATGCATAAACAGACATATAAACAGCCATATACTTAGACCCACATATACTGTACATAAACAGACATATAAACAGCCATACACTTAGACCCACAGATACATAAACAGACATATAAACAGCCATACACTTAGACACACATATACTGTACATAAACAGACATATAAACAGCCATACACTTAGACCCACATATACTGTACATAAACAGACATATAAACAGCCATACACTTAGACCCACAGATACATAAACAGACATATAAACAGCCATATACTTAGACCCACATATACTGTACATAAACAGACATATAAACAGCCATTTACTTAGACCCACAGATACATAAACAGCCATGCACTTAGACCCACAAATACATAAACAGACATATAAACAGCCATATA
>CM064562.1:13082555-13382555 GCA_032716605.1 Paralithodes platypus | reverse complement strand
GTTACAGGCAACCTGCCTTTTTTTACCTCTTCACAAGGTACTGGCTCAAGTCACCTACAAGGAGCACATTGGGGCATCCATATTCGAGCATTACCAAACCTAGATGTTCTCGAAGATCTATTAGTGGGTCACTCCCTTGCCATTGTCGTCTGTAGTAGGCAACAATCAGTAGGCTCTCTCTCTCTCTCTCTCTCTCTCTCTCTCTCTCTCTCTCTCTCTCTCTCTCTCTCTCTCTCTCTCTCTCTCTCTCTCTCTCTCTCTCTCTCTCTCTCTCTCTCTCTCTCTCTCTCTCTCTCTCTCTCTCTCTCTCTCTCTCTCTCTCTCTCTCTCTCTCTCTCTCTCTCTCTCTCTCTCTCTCTCTCTCTCTCTCTCTCTCTCTCTCTTTGCTACACACACAAACACACACAAATGACAAACAAACAATTCCTCAGTAATTCCTTCCTCCTCCTCCTCCTTCCTACAGCCTCCTTTCCGCCGCTCATCTCCGTCTCCCGAGCCCCGAAGCCACCCCAACTTCCGGGATGAACCCCCCAACCTTTTCCCTAGGCAAATCGGTTGGAGACAGCGGCGGTCAATATCATCTCCATTAGCTGTCTGAGGTGCCTCTGGAGGAGTCTGGTGAAGTGCCTCAAGCTATGCATGTCATAGTAACTGAGATTGTCTGTGGATTAAATACTATCTGATCAGACCTATCTACAGTATTTGTTCGACCAAATATACGACTATATAATATGTATACGTAGTGTTCGCAACCTAAACTTGTTTTTAAATAAGTAAGTAAGTTTGTTTGCCACAGTAAATTACATCATGATATTACATTCATTGTTTATCAGTGACAGAGCCCATTATATATATAGTAAATATTTTTGATTGGCGCTTTACAAATAGTTATTTGAGTAGGCAGAAGATTCCAACATAATCAGTGCGATGTATTGATTATTTTGAAGCATGTTCGAAACATTGCCTTGGACATGTTTGCGTACGTGTTCGTAGTATCTTTTATCGCAACATACTAAGAACTCAGTACAGAATATGAATCATAATGTACTTTATCAAACAGAGCAAGGGCAATATGACATGAATTCCACCTATAACTACCATTGACAATCATATAAGAGCTTCGAAGGTTTGTGACATGTTTAGAAGCATGTCATGGCCCTGACATGATACCATAGTCTATTTGCTGTAAGTAGGCAACAAATCATGACCTCTAACCTCTGTAACTCATAAACGACTAGAGTAATCGAGCTAATATTTCTACCATTTTGGAAGAGTCCGTCAAGGAATAGATGTGGAGATTTACAGCCACTTTGCTCTAGCCTTTTTTTAGTTACAGAGGATAGAAGCCATGAATTCTCGCCTACTTACAGCGAATAGACTATAGCATTGTTTCGGGCAATATTTTAGGCTCCGTTATAGGCAGCCAGATTGATCCTCGCCGTGTGAAGTTATTAAACTCATCATCATTGACCCCCAACTTCTCGCTGTAATGGCACACCTTAAGCCGGTATCACACGAGAGCTTCAACATTCGATGATTTACATTTTCTGGAATATTTTGCAACTGGTATCGGAAACTAGACTGATGATAGATGAATTTAGGTAACCGAAATATTGTAAATTTTGACCTCATAAGCTGTCAGAGCAGTGTTGAGGATAAATGTTGAGAGAAAAAGCGCTCGTGTTATACCTGAGATGCAGTAGACAGTGTAAAGTAAAAAATTGAGTTGCAGCATGATTGAGCAAATTATGTTGCTTACAGTCAACGCAGACAGTAACTGCAACATACTGTAGATGTGTGTGTGTGTGTGTGTGTGTGTGTAAACAGGTTATATATACAATAAACAGCATATTGTCAATCCAATTATTTTTTCAAAAAATATTACTTACATCATATAAACTATATTTATAGCATTCAGTACAACAAGAGCATGAATTAATTAATTAAAATACCAGGTAGAAAGCCTATTATTAACTAAGAACAACGTAGGCCAAACGAAATAAACAATTAAAATTTTCAATTAAAACCTCCATTACCACACCTAATACCCGTGACAGCACCACAATAGAATAACAGTAACCTAAATGACAGGGGTGTGCCTATACATTATATAAACTACCATAAAGGTAATTATAATCATGACAGTAAAAGATGAAGAGCTGTAAATTATACGTCATATATAATAAATGACTTTTTTTTTATTAACATATCCATATAAATATATACCGTACAAAATAAAAATATATACTTAAACACACACACACACACACACACACACACACACACACACACACAGAAACCTACAGTGCGTCCCGAGAGCTGGAGAAGGCTGCACTATTATATGATAATAAAATCTACGGCACAAAGAAAGCGGGGGGGGGGCGAAAAGTCTAAAAAATCGCCAAACTAATGGGCCAAATGTCTTAAAATCTGAAATCCAAAGAAGCTAAGCATGAGGGAGAAGTGGGGCCAGAAAAAAAACATCCATCTCCCCTTAATTATGCAGCATACCCACTGTGACGTTACCTCATAAAACAACGAGGGGAAAAATGACAGCTATTCCTTTCAGTATGTCGAGACACATTCTTTATTGATTGATTTATTGCATGCTTCTGTCTTATTATTAAACGATTTGTTATAAGATTGGAGAGGATCTATTGTTGGAGCCAAAATAATACTTGCGATAGATTTTACCTAATTGATAGCTAGGGGTCCTTCCTAAGCTGTGTAATATAGTCTATAGTCTCCGTATTTTCAACTGACGGTAAAAGGCACTATCCTCAATGAATGACTCGGCTATTACGAAGATTGTGTTGCGAAATATGTTCTTAATTATGAAAAAAATATGATAAACTAATTTCATAATTTGCTATATCAAGTTTCGATAAATTAGCTGCTAAGGAATTGAATTATGCTCAAGTGAAGAAAAGAAAATGAAAGTAAATACAGCAGCATGTAAGAATATTTTTTGTTTATATAGACACCATAATACTGAGAGTGTACACCATAATACTGAGAGTGTACACCATAATACTGAGAGTGTACACCATAATACTGGAAGTGTACACCATAATACTGAAAGTGTACACCATAATACTGAAAGTGTACACCATAATACTGAAAGTGTACACCATAAATACTGAGAGTGTACACCATAATACTGAGAGTGTACACCATAATACTGAGAGTGTACACCATAATACTGAGAGTGTACACCATAATACTGAGAGTGTACACCATAATACTGAGTGTACACCATAATACTGAGTGTACACCATAATACTGAAAGTGTACACCATAATACTGAGTGTACACCATAATACTGAGTGTACACCATAATACTGAGAGTGTACACCATAATACTGAGAGTGTACACCATAATACTGAGAGTGTACACCATAATACTGAGAGTGTACACCATAATACTGAGAGTGTACACCATAATACTGAGAGTGTACACCATAATACTGAGAGTGTACACCATATACTGAAGTGTACACCATAATACTGAGAGTGTACACCATAATACTGAGAGTGTACACCATAATACTGAGAGTGTACACCATAATACTGAGAGTGTACACCATAATACTGAGAGTGTACACCATAATACTGAGTGTACACCATAATACTGAAAGTGTACACCATAATACTGAGAGTGTACACCATAATACTGAGTGTACACCATAAAACTGAGTGTACACCATAATACTGCAAGTGTACACAATAATACTGAGAGTGTACACCATAATACTGAGAAAGGATACACCATAATACTGCAAGTGTACACCATAATACTGCAAGTGTACACCATAATACTGCAAGTGTACACCATAATACTGCAAGTGTACACCATAATACTGCAAGTGTACACCATAATACTGAGTGTACACCATAATACTGGAAGTGTACACCATAATACTGAGTGTACACCATAATACTGCAAGTGTACACCATAATACTGAGTGTACACCATAATACTGGAAGTGTACACCATAATACTGCAAGTGTACACCATAATACTGCAAGTGTACACCATAATACTGCAAGTGTACACCATAATACTGCAAGTGTACACCATAATACTGCAAGTGTACACCATAATACTGCAAGTGTACACCATAATACTGCAAGTGTACACCATAATACTGCAAGTGTACACCATAATACTGAGTGTACACCATAATACTGGAAGTGTACACCATAATACTGAAAGTGTACACCATAATACTGAAAGTGTACACCATAATACTGAAAGTGTACACCATAATACTGAAAGTGTACACCATAATACTGAAGGTGTACACCATAATACTGAAAGTGTACACCATAATACTGAAGGTGTACACCATAATACTGAAAAGGGGTAAAATTTCCGGTGTTAACGAATAGGATAAAAGTATGCAAAAACAACTCTGGTATTCCGGTTCACAAGTTAGTCACCGTGAAAAATGGTGTGTGTGTGGGGGGGGGGGGGTGTGAGGGTATGTGTTTTGTGGGGGGGGGATATGGGTGTGTGTCTCTGTGGGGGGGGGGGGTAAGTGTGTGCACGTATATGTGTGTGTGTGTATGTATGTATGTGTGTGTGTGTGTGTGATAAAAAACATAGACGGCAACACAACTAGTACACATTCCAACAGTATTGATTATGAACACATTCAGAAGAATTCACTAATCTGGCGCCCTTAAGAAAAGTAGGTCAAAGCCCTTCTAGTTCATTGTTTAGCCTACTTGTAAATGTTAGCTCATGACACACGGCTTCATCAATACAGCAAAGTGGGAATTCATATTTGTTTTATATATTAGGTTATAATTATTTGTTTACATAGTTATTTATATATCAATACAGCAAAGTGGGAATATTATGGTTTGGGTTATATATATACTGTAGAGTAGACGGACGACGACATCAACGACAGACCTTTTTTCGGGTGGTATCCACTATACTGGAGTTGATAAAACATCTTGCACCTCAACCTATAGTAATTTCATCATAATTGTCGATTCTATAACTAGCATTAAACATCTTTCATCACACCCTATTATTACTACATTATATCTACCCTATAACTACCATTAAACATATTGCACCACTCCCTATAATCATCATATCTATCCTATATCTGCTATAAAACATCTTTCATCACGCCCTATAATTACTACATCATATCTACCCTGTAACTATCATAAACAATCTTTGACTCTATCCTATAACATCCAATCAATCCTATCTCTGCCAAAAAACATCTTTCACCATCCCCTATAATAAAGTAGACGTGCCGTTTTGCCCAAAATCAAAATGGCATACCCAACTCTGCGATGGGTCACCATCATCACTACTAGTCACTATCACCATTACCATCATCAGCACTACTACTATTAAAGGCATCAATACTACTCTTACCATCATCACTCCTACTCTCATCATCACTACTACTGGCATCATCACTACAATTTTCACCATAATCACTACTACTCACCATCATCACTAATCTGTCACCATCGTCACTACCATCATCACTACTGTCATCATTATCACTACAAATATCATCATTACTTGTCACCATCTTCACTACTATTATAACCATCATCACTACTACTAGTACTATCACCATCATCATCACTACTGTCATCATCATCACTATAATTACAACCATCATCACCTACTATTATTACCATCATCCCCACTACTATTACCATCACTTCTATTGTCAACTTAACCTAACTTAACCTAACAGAAGATGGGCGAGATGTTTTAGGCCCCAGAACGAATGCGCCATCATTGCTGGGTGGGGGAGGGGGGGGAGGGGTCTGGAAGTGGTGTGGTCTGGGGGGGGGGGGGGGGGAACTATTTTTTAACCTAAAATCAAAGTTATTGCACAAATTCAAAAAATAATAATTACCGTCGCATTCATGCACCGAATGTTCGTGTGAAGTTTGGTGAAAATCCGTCGAACTGTCTAGGAGGAGTTTTCAGACAGACAGACAGACAGACGTCTGTCGGCCGGCATGTACCACTATACGGGGGGCGATACCTCTCTGCTTACGCAGAGTTGATCTATCTATCTATCTATTGCCATTCTTGTGGAGAGAGAGAGAGAGAGAGAGAGAGAGAGAAAGAGAGAGAGGGAGGGGGGGAGAGAGAGAGAGAGTTTGGCTCAGGTGTTCTAGTCCTCAGGTGCTCAGAGCGATATAAAAAAAGCCTTGGCATTCAGAATCGCGAGTACCAGGTGAGAACTAGGGTAGAGTGTCACAATCTACAACACATATGATATATAACTCCTTTTGACGTCAGCACTTCAGTATCGAATTACATCTAGCAGACGAAAACATTGTGGTGAAAATTACAAGGGTTCTCTATTCTATCTATCTATCTATACACTCAGGCCCAATCCCCACTTTTCCTATTAGTATGAAAAATTTATAAATATAAAACCTTGGCAATCGAAATCGTAAATACAGTCGTGATCATGCCTACGTGAGCATAGGCCATAGCACGCCTAGCTTCTGATCTATCAACTCTTTCTGATTGAGTCAGAGAGGATCTTGTTACTTTCAGTGCTTCCAAAACCCAATTTCTTCATCTATCTAGCCGTCACAATATTCCACATGACTATTCCCTACTCATCAACAATACACAAATCATCCCTTCATCTTCTCTCAATATTCCTGGTGTTGCTTTTTCTTCTGATCTTTCTTGGAAAGATCATATTACCACACTTGCTAAAACAGTTTCCCAGAAGTTAGGCGTGCTCAATTGTCTCCGTGGATCCTTCACCCCCACACAGCAACTTGCTCTGTACATGGGCGCATTGCGCCCATTTCACCCTTTCACTCTGTTACTCTTTCAACTTTTGTATGGACACTTGTTACAGGCAACTTTACCCTTTATCTCCTTCATATAAATAGAAAATAAAACTTGAACAAATTAATTCCTGTAATTTATTTTTCGTACCTAAAGCAAATCTTCAAAATACTGCAGTAGCTTGTTAGTTTACAGTTATCATAGTCGCAACTCCAAAAAAGATCCAGAAATTCTTGACCATAAATATCCCAGATGAGAATATGGTAAGGTTACACAATCTCAAACGCTCGCCATCCAACACATATGCTATAAATCTCCTTATGACGTCAGCACCTCAGTGTCAAAATACATGTAGAAAAAAAAATCGTGATTACAGGTGTTCTCTATTAGCAAAACAATTCTTGGCATTCAAAATCGCAAATCGTCGTGGTCATGCGTACTTGAGCACCTCTAAACCCTTTGAAGCTCGGACGCGTTTTAGCAGTTTATTTTGGCTATCATTAGACGATTGTATGCAGCTTTGGAAGTATCTCTGTGTATTAAAAGGGTAAATACTATCTCAATCAACCCTTTGACTTCCATATACCGTTACTAATCTGAATAAAATCGTCTAATAGTAGCCAGAAACAGAACAGAAACGCGTATTGGAGCTTGAAAGGGTTAAAACATGAACTAGTAAGTGCCAGTAATTTGATTTTTGTGCCTCGAGCACATTTTCAAAATACTGTAGTTAGCCAGTGTAGCATAATTTCAACTCAAGAACTTACACCTCGAAGCTGCATCGCCACTGTCCTGTTGTCCTATCTCGGAGTTTCAGACTCTCTCTTTCTCTCAAGCGCCATCTATTGAGCTGTTTACTCACCAGGCACTGCCCCCATAGTATATTCTGAATTTGGGAATATCCATACAATGCTAATTTATCGGAAACAGCTAGGGTAGTTTTTTTTTTCCGTGTCGGTGGGCTTTGTAGTGAGACACTGAAACTAAGTACAGCACAAATTCCATCGCAATAATATCCTCCAATTGTTTCATAACAGGTTGGTGTTGTAATAGGTGAAAACTATAATAGCACAATATAAAAATATGAAACATGGGCCACCATTAATGTTATGCTTACCTCTACCTACTGTATCTCAACTCCATTACTTGGAGAAGAAACAAACCTCTGGTAGACCCACAGGTGTTCTCGACTATAGCCTATTCGTTGTAAGTAGGCGAAAAATCATGACCTCTATCCTCTGTAACTCAATAAATGCTAGAGCAAATTGGCTGTAAATTTCCACATCTATTCCTTGACTGACTCTTCCCATATGGTAGAAATATTAGCTCGATTACTTTAGTCGTTTTTTAGCTACAGAGGTTAGAGGTCATGATGTCTCGCCTACTTACAACGAATATACTATAGCTATAAGCTCCCCGGCATTGAGAATAAAAAAAATAGGCTTGGGCTGCCATATGTGAGAACTATGACGACACCTCTACCAACTGTTTTACTTCGAGTGAGAACAGAAAACGAGGGAAGACCAACAGGTGTTCTCGATGAGGTAAAAGCTCTTCTGCCATTGAGAATCACCGGTAGGTTTGGGTTACAATATTTGAGAGCTATAATAACCACCTAAAATTTACTGCTTTACCCCCCAAAACTCTACGATTTCGATAGAAAACAAAATGAGCAATGCTAGGCAAACAGGTGTTCCCTAATTAGAATACCTCCTCGCTCTCTTTCTCTCTCTATCTCTCTCTCTCTATCTATCTATCTATCTATCTATTTATCTATCTATCTATTCTATCGATTTCCTATCTATTCTATCTCCTATCTATTCTATCTATCTCCTATCTATTCTATCGATTTCCTATTTATTCTATCTATCTCTTATCTATCTACTATCTATTCTATCTCCTATCTAGTCTATCTATCTCCTATCAATCTCCTATCTATTCTATCAATCTCTTATCTATTCTATCTCTCTATCTATCTATCTATCTCTCCCCCCCCCCCCCAGAGCGCTGTGGCAGGTGAGTTCTTTAATAACACCACCATCTCAAACCCCTTAATTACCACCTCACCAAACTCCCACGGCCGGCGCCGTTACGACTCTGATTAAAGAGACAAAAATAAAGGTAGGCTAACAGGTGTTCTCGACTAGATAAAAAAGACTCCCCTCTCCCCCCCCCCCCTCCCCTAATCGGCATTGAGACTCACAACCCCCCGAGTGTTGCGGCAGGTGTGATGAACGATGGTGACACCCGGCGGGGGGGGGGGGGGGGGGGGTTTCAAACGTCAGGTGGTTTATATATAGTGAACTAGATGACACGTACATATATACGGCTCTTGGCCCACCCCCAAATCCTATACTTTCCTCTTATTTGTGAATATATATAGCGTCAGTGTCCTCGCTAGACCTCCATCAAGCTTAGAAAAACACCCCCTAGACCCCCTTTCAAGATAAATTTGTACATTTTTCGGTAACAAAATGTCCCGGTTACTTCCAAGCTTAGAGGCTCGCTTTCGCTCGCCAGGAAATAATCGACACCTAAAGGGCACGAAAGGTCTTAATATTGACAACAAAATGAGGCGCAAGGTCTCAAAATCGCCAAACTAACGGGGGGGGGGGGTTACAAACGTCAGGGGGTTTATACATAGTGAACTAGATGACACGTATATACGGCTCTTGGCCAACCACCAAATCCTATACTTCCCAGCCTTGGCTTGTGGCAGCGGCGAGAGAGAGAGAGAGAGAGAGAGAGAGAGAGAGAGAGAGAGAGAGAGAGAGAGCGAGAGAGAGAGAGAGAGAAAGAGAGAGAGAGAGAGAGAGAGAGAGAGAGAGAGAGAGAGATTTATAGAGGACCACGCCTATATTCTTAAGGGAGCCCAACTCGCTTTTTTTTGTCTCTTTATCTCCCTTTCTCTTTGGCTTGTATGCATTCGGCCCCATTCAGCCTATGGTTTTACACCCAGGTGTAAATGTTTTCCTGGCAAACGGTAGCGAGCCAGCATATATATATTTTTTGGTTTTGACAGCAAGCTAAATTTGTAAATTTTTCCATAGAAAAATGTCTCCGACGAAGCCAGATTTCTCCTTACAATGATGGCTCGCCTACGCTCGCCAGGAAGATATCGACACCTGGATGGGGATAAACATCTTAAAACAGTTGGCTGAATGGATCCGAATGGATACAAGCCAGGTAAAGAGAGAAAAAGAGAGAAAGATAATAAAAAAAACAGTGACCCCCTTTAATCGAGGTAACGTCATTGGTTCTGTCTCGCCAGGAAGACACACTCCATTTATACACTTTCGATATATTGATTTGAATATTTGTCTCTATAGTTATAGTACAATGGTGAAGCTTAGAGGACCACACCTATATATATAAATATCTTCGGTAAATTCATGGATGTGTATATAATTGAACTCTGTGTCGATAGAGAGTGAAGTAATCGTAACATTTCATATTGAACTATGCACTGGTTTCTACTGCATGTTGCTGGAGCTTTAGTTACATGCCTGTGTACGGTCGTGTCATGTCCCAGCTGTCAATACGTTTGGCTTCCTCTGTGCTGTATTAAGGGGAGGTATTTAGTTTGTTCCCTACGTTTTCATCAAGCTTAAAATTACACCCCCTAGACCCCCTTTCAAGATAAATTTGTACATTTTTCGGTAGAAATATGTCCCGGCCTGAGGCCGGTTGCTCTTAAATTACAGGCTCGCTATCGCTCGCCAGGAAAAAATCGACACCTTAATTGCACAAAAGGTCTTAAAATTGACATAAATGGGGCAAAATGTCTTAAAATGTCAAAACAACTAGGGCGAACGTCTTAAAATCTCAAAAGCAATGGGGCTAAACATGAGGGAGAAACGGGTCCAGAAAAAAATCCCTCAAGTGGAAATCTCCCCTTAATGTCTCTCAGATGTTGAATAGGGTGGGTAAGTGTAGGAACATGTTTGTATATTTCACTCGATAAGAAACTTAAATATTGCTGATCCCTATTATTGATCAAAACATACTTTGTGCCGAGACATCACTTATTAGCACGATTATACTTTTTCTATTCTACGTATTGGTGCCTTTATAGCTCGGCTCGAGGTAACCTCATGGGTACAATCGCGCTAATAAGTGATGTCTCTGCACCAAGTATGTTTTGATCAATAATTGGTATCAGCAATATCTAAGCTTCATTTCTTCATATCGAGTGAAATATACAAACATGTTCCTACACTTACCCCCCCTATTCAACATCTGACAGACATTAATACAGCACAGAGCAAGACAAACATAATGACAGCTGGGACATGACTTATTAGCGCGACCGTACATACTGTATATATTGGGTTCGTTTCCAAAGTAAGTGGCTTCATCGATAGAGATGTCTTTTCATTTAGTAACTATTGTTTTAGTTATATAATATATTACTTATAATTAATATGGTGACCGGACAACTCAGCCAGTAGATCATTTCAACCAGTAGCTCTCAACCAGTACCAAATCAACCAATACGGTTAGGCTAGGTTAGGTTAGTACTATATTTTGGCACTGGTTTGGTTGGCCTTGGTTGATTTGGCACTGGTTGAGAGCTACTGGTTGAAATGGTCTACTGGTTGAGATGTCCGGGAACCAATTAATATTGTTTGAGCTGAGAGTACCACTCCTACTGTATATTGTGTGATTGGGAGGAATGCCATGACTGCAGTGATAATGGCTCTGTGTCGAAAGTGAGTGGAATAACTTTAAGGGGGGTGACCTGTTTTTGTTCTGTCCTTTTCTATCTTTCTCTGGCTTGTATCCATTTGGCCCCATTCAGCCTACTCTTTTAAGACGTTTAACCCCATCCAGGTGTCAATTTTTTACTGGTGAGCGGTAGCGAGCCAGCATATTTTTTATTTTTGTTTGACAGCAGGCTAAATTTGTAAATTTTTCGACAGAAAAATGTCTCCGGCGAAGCCGGATTTCTTCATATAATGCTGGCTCGCTATCGCTCGCCAGGAAGAAATCGACACCTAGATGGGGATAAACGTCTTAAAATAGTTGGCTGAATGGGGCCGAATGGATACAAGCCAGAGAAAAGGACAGAAATAACAAAAAGCAGGTCACCCCCCTTAAAATTATTGACATTAATGCAACTATTGATTTCTAATGCATGTTGCTTGAGCACAGAGGAACGCGTGGTTATAGTGTTATACAGCTTCATCGATCCAGATATATTGGTATGTGTCAATAGAGAGTGGAGTAATTGCATAATCGTTCTGGCATTGATCTAAATATTGCTTTCTCTAACGCATGTTGTTTAAGGGGAGAGATTTCCACCGGGAGGATTTTTTTCTGAACCTTTTTCTCCCTCATGTTTAGCCCCATTGCTTGTGAGATTTAAAGACGCTTGCCCCATTAGTTTGGCGATTTTAAGAACCCTCGCCCCATTTCTGTCAATTTTAAGACCATTCGTGCCATTTAGGTGTCGATTTTTTCCTGGCGAGCGATAGCGAGCCTATAATTTAAGGGGAACCGGCCTTCGGCCGGGACATTTTCTACCGAAAAATGTACAAATTTATCTTGAAAGGGGGTCAAAGGGGGAGTAATTTTAAGCTTGATGGAAGTCTAGGGAATCAACTAAAATCCTCCCCTTAAGCTTAGAGGAACGTACACTCGGATACCATAGTCTCTAGCCCACTCATAGGAATTCGTGGTTTTCTTTGCGCAATTATAGCTATCTGGGTTGATTTTCGGATATATCGTGTTTATCAATAAATGGTATATATATAGTTTTGTACTTGATATATAGAAAATGTTATTCTTAAGGGGAGGTTTTTAGTTGATTCCCTAGACTTCCATCAAGCTTAAAATTACTCCCCCTTTGACCCCCTTTCAAGATAAATTTGTACATTTTTCGGTAGAAAAATTTCCCGGCCAAAGGCCGGTTCCCCTTAAATTACAGGCTCGCTATCGCTCGCCAGGAAAATATCGACACCTAAATGGCACGAATGATCTTAAAATTGACAGGAATGGGGCGAGGGTTCTTAAAATCGCCAAACTAATGGGGCAAGCGGCTTTAAATCTCACAAGCAATGGGGCTAAACATGAGGGAGAAAAAGGCTCAGAAAAAAATCCTCCCGGTGGAAATCTCCCCTTAAATGTGTTTCCAGAGATATGCTTCCATAAATACAAATAGTTAAAGTCTTCAAATATTTATGAGTGGGCTAGAGACTATGGTATCCGAGTGTACAGTGGCGCTAATAAGTCATGTCCCAGCTGTCATTACGTTTGGCTTGCTCTGTGCTGTATTAATGTCTGTCATATGTTAAATAGGGTGGGTAAGTGTAGGAACATGTTTGTATATTTCACTCGATATGAAGAAATGAAGCTTAGATATTGCTGATACCAATTATTGATCAAAACATAATTGGTGCCGAGAATCACTTATTAGCGCGACTGTACAATCGCGCTAATAAGTGATGTCTCGGCACCAAGTATGTTTTGATCAATTATTTGGTATCAGAAATATTTACACATGATTTCTTCTTTTTGAGTGAGATATACAACCATAGTCCTACACTTAGCCACCTATTCAACATCTGACAGACATTAATACAGCACAGAGTAAACCAAACGTAATGACAGCTGGGACACGACTTATTAGCGCGACCTTACCTACGTCATAGTTTACAGGGTATCTTCATTGGTGCAGATATCGATACATTGATGTTGTGCGGATAGCGAGTGAAATAGTTGTAAAATCTATCTATCTATATATATCTATTGTTTTCTAATGAATGTTGTTGGATCTTAAGCCGGTATCACACGAGCGCTTTTTCACTCAACATGTATACTCAACACTGGTCTGGCAGCTTATGAGGTTAACATATACAATATTTCGGTTACCTGAATTCATCTATCATCAGTCTAGATTCCGATATCAGTGCACAATATTCCAGAAATATTGCCAGAAAAATGTTGATCATCGAATGTTGACTATAAAATTTCTCGTGTGATACCGGCTTTAGAGAACCACACCTATAGCGTAAAACTCTAGGTGACCTCATGGAAACAGTTATATTGGCAATGGGTCGAAAATACTGATGTCATCGATAAAAAAAGAAAACAAAATATTCGTCTTGGCAATATTAACTGCTGTTGCAATTATTTTTGTTTTCTAATGGATATTGATAAAGTTTGGGTCCACGCCAGTGCAGTAGTATTAACCCCATCTTTACAGTTTAACCCTTTGAAGCTCTGACGCGTTTTAGCAGTATATATTTGGCTATCATCAGACGATTTAATGTAGCTTTGGAAGGATCTGTGGGTATTTAGAGGGTAAAGGCTATCTCAAGCAACCCTCTGACTTCCATATACCCTTCCTAATCTGAACAAAATCGTCTAATAGTTACCAGACAACAGAAAAAGAAATGCGTATTGGATCCTGAAAGGGTTAAGAAGGATCTGTCGTAGTAAGAATGGTTCTGTGCAATAGTTTGAAGCCTATTAATTACTGGAGGCTCTTTTTAAACTGGATACAATCGTCTAACAGTAACCAGAATACAATATTAACCCCTTCTGTACCGGCGACGTCTTTCTAATGTTATTCTGGATACCATTCGACGGTTATATTCAGTTTAAAAGGGGCCTCCAACAATTAACAGGCTTCGAAATATCTCACTTAACCCTTTTTACTACCACAGATCATTCTCAAGCTGCACAAAATCGTTACAATATAGCTAGAATAAAATTAAAAAGACGTCGCCGGTTCAGAAGGGGTTAAGAACATCACGGTACTGTAAGAATTAAAGTAAGGTAACGTCGTAGATCCTGATACTATGGAGTCAATCAGGATAGTACTTTCACAATTCCTGTTTCTCTGAGATATCTAATTGTTTATAATGTGTGTTTGTTGCAAGTAGGCGAAATTTCATGACCTCTATCCTCTGTAACTCAAACACAACTAGAGTAATCGAGCTAATATATCTACCATTTGGGAAGCGTCAGACGAGGAATAGATGTGGAAATGCACAGCCCATTTGCTCTAGCCCTGTTTGAGTTATAGAGGATAGAGTTAATGATTTCCCGCCTACTTACAGCGAATAGACTTATAGAGAGTGTGGGCTCCTGGTGACGTCATGAGAATAGACTTATAGAGAGTGTGGGTTCCTGGTGACGTCATGAGAATAGACTTATAGAGAGTGTGGGTTCCTGGTGACGTCATGAGAATAGACTTCTAGAGAGTGTGGGTTCCTGGTGACGTCATGAGAATAGACTTCTAGAGAGTGTGGGTTCCTGGTGACGTCATGAGAGTAGACTTATAGAGAGTGTGGGTTCCTGGTGACGTCATGAGAATAGACTTCTAGAGAGTGTGGGTTCCTGGTGACGTCATGAGAATAGACTTATAGAGAGTGTGGGTTCCTGGTGACGTCATGAGAATAGACTTATAGAGAGTGTGGGTTCCTGGTGACGTCATGAGAATAGACTTATAGAGAGTGTGGGTTCCTGGTGACGTCATGAGAATAGACTTATAGAGAGTGTGGGTTCCTGGTGACGTCATGAGAATAGACTTATAGAGAGTGTGGGTTCCTGGTGACGTCATGAGAATAGACTTATAGAGAGTGTGGGTTCCTGGTGACGTCATGAGAATAGACTTATAGAGAGTGTGGGTTCCTGGTGACGTCATGAGAATAGACTTATAGAGAGTGTGGGTTCCTGGTGACGTCATGAGAGTAGGTATGTTGGCTCTGGGTCGAAGGTAAGTGGCTTCATTAAGGGGAGATTTCCACTTGAGAATTGTTTTTCTTTACCCCTTTCTCCCTCATGTTTAGCCCCATTGCTTTTGAGATTTTAAGACGTTCGCCCCATTAGTTTGGCGATGTTAACAACTTGCACCCCATTTATGTCACTTTTAAGACCATTCGTGCCATTTAGGTGTCGATTTTTTTACAGCGAGCCTGTAATTTAAGGGGAACCGGCCTTCGGCCGGGAAATTTTTCTACCGAAAAATTTACAAATTTCTCTTGAAAGTGGGTCAAGGGGGTGTAATTTCAACCTTGATGGAAGTCTAGGAAACACACTAAAAACCTCCCCTTAATTAATGGAGAGGTTCGTTCTTGCATTATAATTCATTTCTCAAGATAGCCTAACCTCATTTGAATGCTTATTTTCATCAATGTATTTAAGGATCACGTCTACAATTCATAGCACTATTCGAGGGAATGTCATGAGTAGATATATTGAATCTGTGTCGAACTTGCCTATTTATAATATTCTGAGTACTGCTAAGCGACATTATCGGTCCTAAAATAGTCGTGATCTCCCCAACATATCCTCTGCCATATACGAACTTGTTATTCATTACGTTCTGAATACTGCTAAGCGATATTATGGGTCCTAAAATAGTCGTGATCTCCCCAACATATCCTCTGCCGTATACGAACTTGCCTATTGATTGTATTCTGAGTACTGCTAAGCGACATTATCGGTCCTAAAATAGTCGTGATCTCCCCAAACTATCCTCTGCCGTATACGAACTTGCCTATTGATTGTATTCTGGGTACTGCTAAACGATATTACTGGTCCTAAAATAGTCGTGATCTCCCCAAACTATCCTCTGCCGAATACGAACTTGCCTATTGATTGTATTCTGGGTACTGCTAAGCGATATTATGGGTCCTAAAATAATCATAATCTCAAAAAATATCCTCTGCCGTATACGAACTTGTTATATATTACGTTCTGGGTACTGCTAAGCGATATTACGTTCTGGGTACTGCTAAGCGATATTATTGGTCCTACAGTAATCGTCATCTCCAGAAATGAGAGGCATAATATAAGGGGAGGTATTTAGTTTGTTCCCTAGACCTCCATCAAGCTTAAAATTACACCCCCTTGAGTCCCTTTCAAGATATATTTGTACATTTTTCGGTAGAAAAATGTCCCGGCCGAAGGCCGGTTCCTCTTAAATTACAGGCTCGCTATCGCTCGCCAGGATAAAATTGACACCTGAATGGCACGAAAGGTCTTAATATGGGGTGGAAGTTCTTAAAATCGCTAAACTAATGGGGCAAACGTTTTATAATATCAAAAGCAATGGGGCTAAACATGAGGGAGAAAGGGGTCCAGAAAAAAATCCCTCAAGTCAATATCTCCCCTTAAATTGTTGAAATGGTCCACTGGTTGGCTTGCCCGAGAACCCGAGATTTCATGTATAGAGTTATAAATAGTGTGATGACTTTATTTACTAAATTCTGGTTCATATTAAGGGGGGGATGGACCGGTTTTCTGGACCACTTTTTCCCTCATGCTTAGCCCCATTAGTTTTCAGATGTTAAGATGTTTGCCCCATTAGTTAGTCGATTTTAAGATCTTTCGCCCCATTTCTTCGTCAATATTTAGACCTTTGGTGCTATTTAGGTGTCGATTTTTTCCCTGGCGAACGATAGTGAGCCTGCAATGTTGGAAGAATCGGCCTTCGGCCGGGACGTTTTTCTACCGAAAAATGTACAAATTAATCTAGAAGGGGGATCTAATGGATGTATTTTTTTTTTTTTTTTTTTTTTTTTTTTTTTTTTTTTTATATGGAGGTCTAGGGAGGAAACTAGAACAATAATGAATACATGCAAAAATCGCCCAAAAAGTTAACCATCTCCCCTTAAACGATATTACTCAACGTTGGAAGGCCCTTTTAGAACCTAAGTTGAGAGTATATTATCTCAAGTTAGCTCTAGACTCCCACATGGTCCACTTAAACTGAATAACATTGTCAGAATATATTGAAAAGCTGTCATTGGTAGCGAGAGGGTTAAGGGGGTAGTACTCGCTTTTTATGGACCCCCCTTCGCCCTCATGACTTTACTTTAGATATTTTAAGACGTTCTTTCCGTTAGTTTGGCGATTTTGAGACCTTTCGCCCCATTTCTTCGTCAATATTAAGACCTTTCGTGCCATTTAGGTGTAAATTATTTCCTGGCGAGCGATAGCGAGCCTGTAATTTTAGAAAGAACCGGCCTTTGGCCGGGAAATGTTTCTACCGAAAAATGTACAAATTTATCTTGAAAGGGGGTCTAAGGGGTATTTTGTTAAGCTTGATGGAGGTCCAGCGAGGAAACTCAAAAGTTAATCAATAAATAAATATTGGGACCAAAAAACAACCAACACTAACCCCTTAAAGAGTTGGACAATGTATATATGGCATGTCGGGCTGGCATTGTCATCGGCGAGGTTGGCACTTGTTGCTCTGACTCGGAGTTAAGGGGGTAGTGCTTGGTTATTGGTCTATATATTTATTTATTAATACATTTTTAAGTTTCCTCGCTAGACCAAAATCAAACTTAGAAAAATACCCCCTAGACTCCCTTTCAAAGTGAATTTGTACATTTTTCGGTAGAAAAATATCCCGGCCGAAGGCCGGTTCCTTCTAAAATTAGAGGCTCGCTTTCGCTCGCCAGGACAAAATTGACACCTAAAGGGCACGAAAGGTCTTAATATTGACAACAAATTTAGGTGAAATGTCTCAAAATCGCCAAACGAAAGGAACGAACGTCTTAAAACCTCAAAACTAATATGATAAACGTGAGGGAGAAGGGGGTCCGTAGAGAGCGAGTACTACCCCCTTAAATATGACCTTCTACCACTTGATTGCCGAGCCGTGTTTACCTTTAACCCTTTCGTTACCGGAGACGTCTTTTCAGTTATTTTCTGGCTACCATTTAACGACATTATTCAGTTTAACAAGGGCCTCCAGCAATTAACAGGCGTCGAACTATGTCACTTAACCCTTTTTTACGACCACACGTGCTTCTTAAGCTGCACAAAATCGTTTAAATAGAGCCTGAATAATAAGAAAAGACGTCGCCGGTAAAGAAGGGGTTAACCCTTTCCTTACCGGAAACGTCTTTCTTACTTGATGTCAGCTACAATTAGACGATTTTATGAAGCTTACGAAGAATGTATGTTTGCTAAAAGGATTAATTGAGATATTTTGTATTACGAAGGATGTATGTTTGCTAAAAGGATTAATTGAGATATTTTGTATTACGAAGGATAAATGCTAGCTAAAAGGATTAATTAAGATATTTTGTATTACGAAGGATAAATGTTAGCTGAAGGATTAATTAAGATATTTTGTATTACGAAGGATAAATGTTAGCTGAAAGGATTAATTGAGATATTTTGTATTACGAAGGATATATGTTAGCTAAAAGGATTAATGGAGATGTTTTGTAGTCATTTAATTGGTAAACGTCCTTCCTAAGCTGAATAAAATCGTCTACTAGTTGTCCAGAATATGATGAAAAGGACATCACCGGTACTGAAGGAGTTAAGGGGACCTACCTCGTTTTGTTTTTCCCTCTCTCTCGCTGGGTTGTATCCAGTCGGCCCTATTTAGCCTACTATTATAAGACGATTACCCCCATCCAGGTGTCGA
Source organism: Paralithodes platypus (assembly GCA_032716605.1). Classification (NCBI taxonomy): domain Eukaryota; kingdom Metazoa; phylum Arthropoda; class Malacostraca; order Decapoda; family Lithodidae; genus Paralithodes; species Paralithodes platypus. Next base: position 13,363,350 of record CM064562.1, on the reverse strand, counting down.
TTTTTTCCCCCTGGCGAGCAATAGCGAGCCAGCATATTGTTTAAATGTTTTTGACAGCAGGCAAAAATTTTACATTTTTCGATAGAAAAATGTCTTCGGCGAAACCGGATTTCCCCATACAATGTTGGCTCGCTATCGCTCGCCAGGAAGAAATCGACACCTGGATGAGGATATATATATACATCTTAATTAAAACAGTAGGCTGAATGGGGCCGAATGGAGACAAGCCAGAGCAAGAGAGTAAAGGAGAGAAAGAAAGGCTTAGTAATTATATACATTTATCTGCACTTCTTCGCCCTTTTAGTATAGGTTAAGGGGAGATCTCCACTTGAGGGATTTTGTTTTGGACCCCTTTCTCCCTCATGGTTAGCCCCATTGCTTTTGAGATTTTAAGACGTTCGCCCTAGTTGTTTTGACATTTTAAGACATTTTGCCCCATTTATGTCAATTTTAAGACCTTTTGTGCCATTAAGGTGTCGATTTTTTCCTGGCGAGCGATAGCGAGCCTGTAATTTAAGAGCAACCGGCCTCCGGCCGGGACATTTTTCTACCGAAAAATGTACAAATTTATCTTGAAAGGGGGTCTAGGGGGAGTAATTTTAAGCTTGATGAAAACGTAGGGAACAAACTAGAAACCTCCCCTTAAGCATTCCTTATTTTTTATTTTGGATATTTTTAGACGTTTTCATTGAGTTTAGAATGTATACTTGATGACCAAATTAACCCCTTCTGTACCGGCGACGTCTTTCTACTTGTAATATAGTTATATTTAGACGATTTTCTGCAGTTTAAGAGGGATCTGTGATAATAAAAAGGTTTAAGTGACATAGTTCGAGGTCTGTTAATTGCTGGAGACCCTTTTTAAACTGAATATAATTGTCTAAAAGTAGGCCGAATGAAGTTAAAAGTACAGCACCGGTAGAGAAGGGGTTAATGGATTGAACCGATTTAATTGCTAAATGTCTGGCCTTACTTATTATATAGTTATTTAATCTATCTATCTATCTATCTATCTCCTCTCTCTCTCTCTCTCTCTCTCTCTCTCTCTCTCTCTCTCTCTCTCTCTCTCTCTCTCTCTCTCTCTCTATCTATCTATCTATCTATCTATCTATCTATCTATCTATCTATCTATCTATCTATCTATCTATCTATCTATCTATCTATCTATCTATCTATCTATCTATCTATCTATCTATCTATCTATCTATCTATCTATCTATCTATCTATCTATCTATCTATCTATCTATCTATCTATCTATCTATCTATCTATCTATCTATCTATCTATCTATCTATCTATCTATCTATCTATCTATCTATCTATCTATCTATCTATCTATCTATCTATCTATCTATCTATCTATCTATCTTTAGGGCTAATCACTCTACATCCTCAGCGTGCTTGATTTTTAAAGAAACAATTTTAAGATACAGATTAGAAGACTCAAATGTTTATACAGCTTTCATTGATTTTAAAAAAGCTTTTGATAAAGTTAATCATTTCACATTAATAAGTAAACTTATTGAAGCAGGTATTCCACACTTTTATGCGAACATAATATTATATCTTTATAGAAATCAACTGGTTGCTACTAAGCATAAAGACTCAATATCAAAACCCTGGAAAATAATGAATGGAGTAAGACAGGGAGGAGTCTTGTCTCCGATATTATTTAATCTTTATATAGATAAGCTGATTGAAAAAGTGGTTAAATGTAAAAAGGGGTGCACACTAGGAAATATATCCAGTAATATTAGTGCTTACGCTGACGATATTGTTTTATTAGCACCATCGTCATCGGGATTACAGTTTTTACTGAATATGCTTGGAAATGAAGCAAAAGAAATTGATATTGACATTAATAAATCATCATGCATGTATTTCAAAGACAATAAAGATAAAAACTTAAAGCCAAAGTTGATGCTATGTGGAGAGATATTGAATGTTGTTAATGAACAAAAGTATCTAGGGTTTATAATAGATGATAATTTAAATAATGACAAAGACGTAATTAGGTGTCGTAACAAGTTTTATAATGAATTTAATTGTATTTTACGTAAATTTTCTAATGTTAATGTTAGGGTTTTACTCAGTTGTTCCAAAGTTACTGCTCAAGTTTTTATGGTTCTGAATTATGGTTTTATAACAAAAAGTGCAAACTTCCTCTTAAGCAATTTGCAATTGGTTACCACAAAGCAATAAAGAAAATGCTGAAATTAAAATATTGGGATAGTAATCATCATGCATGTGAATTGGCGGGACTAATGACATTTAATCATTTAATGAATTGGTTAAAAATTAGATTTGCTCACAAATGTCTCCTAAAACCTTGCAAGTTTTTACAGAAATGTTTATTAAACCTTGATGAATACTTATCGTTAGGAAAGGAAGTTAACCATATCCTATTACATGAATATGACGTATCAGATTTGAAAACTAATGATATAAATGCTATCAAGTCAAGAATTATGTTTGTACAAAACCATGAACCTAGAATGCGGTAATGTATGAGGTTACTGTTATCTCTATTGTATATATGTAAAAAGTTAATTGTGTTGCCTTTTATGAAATAAAGATTTGAGTCTGAATCTATCTGTATATATGTAAAATGTTACCATGTAACCTTTTATGAAATAAAGAATTATCTATCTATCTATCTATCTATCTATCTATCTATCTATCTATCTATCTATCTATCTATCTATCTATATCTCTCTCTCTCTCTCTCTCTCTCTCTCTCTCTCTCTCTCTCTCTCTCTCTCTCTCTCTCTCTCTCTCTCTCTCTCTCTCTCTCTCTCTCTATCTATATGCTCAGGCCCAATCCCCACTTTTCCTATTTTTATTTTTCTATTTAATTCTAATTCTAGTTATTCTAATTTCGATTTAATTAGTGATTTAATGCTAGCGGAAATATAAATAATTTCCTTTAGAAATAGGATTACCTTTAATGATTGGAAGACCTTTGAAAATACGACTGCGATTAAAAAATATTACTACTTTAAAAGTATAGCCCTTTTTAACCCCGTCTGTACCGGCGACGTATTTTGCATTATATTCTGGCAACTATTAGACGATTTGTATTCAGCTTAGGAAGGACGTCTACTCATTAAAAGGCTACAAACTATCTCACTTAACTTTTTTTTTTCTTCTACCACAGATCCTTCTCAAGCTGCACAAAATCGTCTAAATGTAGCTAGAAGAAAATTAAAAAGACGCTGCGGTACAGAGTTACCGTTTGAACGACTTTATCGTGGGATTTGGACAATCATTGAACGAAATTTACAGCTTAAGGGGAGGTTTTCTGGACTCCTTTCTCCCTCGTGTTTAGCCCCATTAGTTTTGATATATTAAGACATTCGCCCCATTAGTTTGGGAATTTTAAGACCTTTTTTTTTTTCATTTAGCTGTCGAGTTTTTCTTGGCATGTGTGTGTGTGTGTGTGTGTGTGTGTGTGTGTGTGTGTGTGTGTGTGTGTGTGTGTGTGTGTGAAGGAGACGAACATCAAAACTGGCTGCAACAAGTGTCATCCCCAAAGTTGAAAGAGTGATAGAGAGCCAAATTCAAGATACGTTGGAGTCAAAATGTATAGATACACGGAGGATTAAAGCGGTTTAAGTCGTAGGATGAAAGAAATACAGATCGAGAGTGTTAAGTAGAAGAGTACCGATAAAGGCGCAAATTTATCTCGTAGGGAGGTTCTGGGGATATTATTCTAAGCTTGATGGAGGTCTAAGAAAGCGAGAGAAGAAAATAATAATAATAACATTAAAAATGATATACAATAAATAACTAAACAAACAAACAAAAATATCTCTTAATTAATATATCGTATCGAAAGTGTCAAAAGTTCTCCAGTGGGTTATATAATTATTTCCTATTTTCCTAAGAGTGTAGAGAGGGGAGAAGGGGTGTTGGAGAGAGAGAGAGAGGAAACTGTTGGAGTGGCTTTGTTATGTGTGTATACGTCATATATATATATAAAATCGTGTGGGCGTAGTAAACTTATAATACCCTATTTCAAGTAGGTAGGCCATAACTCTTGAACATTAAGGGGGTCACCGGCTTTTTTTTTTATCTTTCTCTCCTTTTCTCTCTTTCTCTGGCTTGTATCCATTTGGCTCCATTCAGCCTACTGTTTTAAGATGTTTATCCCCATCCAGGTGTCGATTTATTCCTGGCGAGCGATAGCGAGCCAGCATTGTATGGAGAAATCCGGCTTCGCCGGAGACATTTTGCTATCGAAGAATGTAAAAATTTAGCTTGCTGTCAAAACAAAAATATTTATATGCTGGCTTGCTACCGCTCGCCAGGAAAATATTGATACCTGGATGGGGGTAAACGTCTTAAAACAGTAGGCTGAATGGGGCCCAATGGATACAAGCCAAAGAGAGAGGGAGAGAAAGAGAAAAAAAAGCGAGGTGGGCTCCCTTAATCCCTATACCCGGTAACTCACAAACGACTAGAGGAGTATATAATTGGGCTAATATGTCTACCATTTGGGAAGGGTCAACCAGGGAATAGGTGTGGAGGAAATTTACAGCCTATTTGTTCCAGCCTTTTTTGAGTTACCGAGGTTAGGGTTTCACGATTTCTAGCCTACCTATTTGGAACAGGGTGTATATATTTCGGAACCGGACTAAATGAGCTAATCTTTATCCGACCCTATTCAATCTTTATCCGGCCCTATTTAATCTTTATCCGGCCCTATTCAATCTTTATCCGGCCCTATTTAATCTTTATCCGGCCCTATTTAATCTTTATCCGGCCCTATTTAATCTTTATCCGACCCTATTCAGTCTTTATCCGGCCCTATTTAATCTTTATCCGGCCCTATTTAATCTTTATCCGGCCCTATTTAATCTTTATCCGGCCCTATTTAATCTTTATCCGGCCCTATTTAATCTTTATCCGGCCCTATTTAATCTTTATCCGGCCCTATTTAATCTTTATCCGACCCTATTCAATCTTTATCCGGCCCTATTCAATCTTTATCCGGCCCTATTTAATCCGGATTTTTTTTTTTTAATCTCTTGGGGGTTTTTTCTCTCTCTCTCTCTCTCTCTCTCTCTCTCTCTCTCTCTCTCTCTCTCTCCTCTTCTTTTTCTGCAACACTTTCACCTTTTCATTAGTTTCGGGGACTAGAATGAAGGGAGAATATTTTTAGTTATATAATTTTCGTTGCGCATTATTTTGTAAAGGTACTTTATATAAGATCAAAATTCCGGTTAAATTTATTCTCGCTCTGGCCGTCTCTCTCTATCTATCTATATCTATCTATCTATCTATATCTATATATCTATCTATATCTATATATCCTATCCATCTATCCATATCTATCCATATTTATCTGTCTCCTATCTATCTATCTATCTGTCTCCTATCTATCTATCTCTATCTATCTATCTATCTATCTATCTATCTATCTATCTATCTATCTATCTATCTATCTCTATCTCTCCTCTCTCTCTCTCTCTCTCTCTCTCTCTCTCTCTCTCTCTCTCTCTCTCATCTCTCTGTGTCTCTCTCTGCCTGTCTCTCTCTCTCTCTCTCTCTCTCTCTCTCTCTCTCTCTCTCTCTCTCTCTCTCTTATATATATATATATATATATATATATATATATATATATATATTTATCTATCTATCTATCACGATTTTAAGTCATGTTATTCAGTTTATAGGATTATATTCAGTTTATGCGACACAATTGTTTCCACGATGTTATTCAGGCTACACGATTTCAATCAGATTATACACTATTTTCAACTCTTCTGTGCCGGCAACGTTTTCAACTCTTCTGTGCCGGCAACGTTTTCAACTCTTCTGTGCCGGCAACGTTTTCAACTCTTCTGTGCCGGCAACGTTTTATTATTTTATGCCAGCTATATTTAGACGATTGTGTGCTGCTTTTGGGGAGGCAGACCGTTTTTCTGGACCGCCTTCTCCCTAATGTTTAGCCCCACGAGTTTTGAGTTTATAAGACGTTCGGCCCATTAGTTTGGCGATTTTAACACCTTTCGACCCATTTTGTTGTCAATTTTAAGACCTTTCGTGCCATTTAGGTGTCGATTATTTTCTGGCGAGCGATAGCGAGCCTGCTATTTTAAGAGGAACCAGCCTTCGGCCGGGAAATTTTCCTACCAAAAAAAATTACAAATTTATCTTAAAGGGGGGTCTAGGGGGTGTTTTTCTAAGCTTGATGGAGGTCTAGCGAGGAAACTAAAAAAATAAATTAATTAATAGATCAAACAAGCGGCCAGCCTCCCCTTAAGGAGAGTTAAAGAGAGTTAGGTGAGATAGTTCGAAGCCTGTTAATTCCAGGAGGCCCTTTTAAACTGAACAAAATCGTCTAATAGTAGCCAGAATAAAGTTGAAAGGACGTCACCGGTACAGAAGGGGTTAATCAGTGTTCATCATTCTCTTCACCTTACACGTTTGTATTTAGTTTACATGTTTTTATTAAGTGTCCACGATTTTATTCAGTTTGCTAATAATAATAATAATAATAATAATAATAATCTTCTGGTTACTTATATAGCGCCCGTATCTCCTCCTTCGAGGATTCACAAGCGCTTGGCTTTCTTTAGTCTACCAGAGACCATTACCCATCCCCCTTGCTCATGGGGAGATGGTAACCGCCGGCTGTATCCCAGAAAAACTTTTCAATCTGAGCGGGGATTGAACGCGAGACCTTCAAGATGGGAATCAGGCACGCTATCAACTGAGCCAGCCGGAGGGCTGGCTCAGTTTATTCATTTGCTTGGCCTCCCTTACTGATTCCCTTTGTGCCTCACTTACCCTGAGAGTAGTCCAACCTGCTCTCACAAACACCTCCCCCTCCTATCTACTTCACTACACTTAAGGGGGGATTTCCACTTGAGGGATTTTTTTCTTGACCCCTTTCTTCCTCATGTTTAGCCCCATTGCTTTTGATATTATAAAACATTTGCCCCATTAGTTTAGCGATTTTAAGAACTTTCACCCCATATTAAGACCTTTCGTGCCATTCAGGTGTCGATTTTATCCTGGCGAGAGATAGCGAGCCTGTAATTTAAGAGGAACCGGCCTTCGGCCGGGACATTTTTCTACCGAAAAATGTACAAATTTATCTTGAAAGGGACTCAAGGGGGTGTAATTTTAAGCTTGATGGAGGTCTAGGGAACAAACTAGATACATCCCCTTAACATGCACACCACACTTCCTCCTTCAAAATGAACGTCCCTCGATCAGTTTCCATGATTTCACTCAGCTTACGTGATTGTATTCAGCTTACACGATTATGTTTAAGTTTACACGATGTTATTCAGTTGCCACGATTGTATTCAGTATCAACGAATACTATCCTTGCCTCAGTCAAACAATGAAAAGCACCCCCAGGAAACATTTGAATATTTTTCGGTGCTTTCTAAATTACAGGCTCGCTCGCCAGGAAAAAAATCGAAACCTATATGGCACGAAAGCTTGGAATATTGACGATGAAACAGGGTGAAAGGTCCTAAAATCGTCAAACTAATGGGGCGAACGTTTTAAAATCTCAAAATTAATGGAGCTAAGCATGAGGGTGAAGGGGGGGGGGGAGCTATCCCATAATACTTGCATGAAAAGGATTCACAATGACACGTGGAAAAATTGAGAGGGGAAACAGAAGCAACGTAATTCTATATTTTATAAATCCAAGTTCTTTCTGCGTGACATCAGAATTTGTTTATTTAATTATAAAATTATTTTGCTAAGGCGTTGTTTCCACATAGCGATTTTGATAAGTTCTTTTTGTCTTTTGACTGTGTTCGTCTAAGTTTTGGTTTGTTTATTTTGAAAGTTTTACATTATAATTATAGTAACTTATCGCGAAGAGTGTTGATGGAGAAATGTGACCTAAATATATTATTGGTATCACTTCTGTCTACGCTATGGAAACTCAACTCATGTTAACCCCTTCACCACGATGACGCCTTTTTACCTTCCATTCTGCCTAACGTTAGACGATTTTATACAGTTTCCGAAGTGCCTATGTATTTCAGAGGGTTTATGGAGATAGTATTGATCCCTTTGAGTCCTAGAGGTAGATTATAAGCGAAAGAAAATCGTTTAATGGTAACCAGATTATGATGAAAATGAATATGTATCACTAAGTCTACGTTGTTCTCTTAATAATAATTACAACCACTATGTTAAGGGGAGGTTTTAGTTTGGTCCCTAGATATCCTTCAAGCTTAAGATTACACCCCCTTGAGCCCCTTTCAAGATAAATTTGTACATTTTTCGGTAGAAAAATTTCCCGGCTGAAAGCCGGTTCCTCTTAAATTACAGGCTCGCTATCGCTCGCCAGGATAACATCGACACCTAAATGGCACGAAAGGTCTTAAATTTGACAGAAATGGGTTGAAAGTTCTTAAAATCGTCAAAATAATGGGGCGAACGTCTTAACATTAGGAAAACAATGGGGCTAAACATGAGGGAGAAAGGAGTCCAGAAAAAAATCGCTCAAGTGGATATCTCCCCTTAATGGTAAGTAGGTTTTGGCGATTAATGACATTAGAAGTGGTTAAAAATTTGTAAAATTTAAAATATGAAATGACATTTACATTACAACCGTGTTATGTCATTTATCGGATCGTTATTATATATTCTTGCTCAAGACAAATTGAGCTCATTAACTACAGTCACACATTCCACTTTGCTCCGACTACTATTAGACTATTTTATATACAGTAGTTTGTAAATTATCTTTTAAGAAAAAGGGAAAAAATATTTACCATTTTACTTCTACAGGATATTTCGAAGTAGAAAACATCAGTAATGTTAGTCAGAATAATATTAACCCCTTCTGTACCGGCAACGTTTCTTTCATTTTGTTTTTGCTACATTTAGACGATTGTATCCTGTTTAAAAATGGCCTCTAGCAACTAACAGGCTTCGAATTATTTCACTTAACCCTTTTTACTGCCACAGGTCCCTCTTAAACTGCACAAAATCGTCTAAATATAGCTAGAATCAAAACATAAAAGACGTCGTCGGTACAGAAGGGGTTAAGATGACTTAATGTCCTCTTACTGAAAGAGTTAACCCCTTCACTCCCATTACGTAATCCTCATTACATTCTGGTTGCCATTGGACGAATGTCTTTAATTTTTAATCTGACTACAACTCAAATGGGTAAATACAACCTCAATAAACCCTCTTAATAACATAGGTCCTTCTTAAACTGCATAAAATATCTAATTTTAGCCAGTATCAAAGGCAACAAGTCGTGATGGTGGTGAAAGAGTTAATGAAAACACGACCTACCAAGCGCCACTCCCTACATCGTGATCTAGTGAATGCACCTTAGCCCTAGCCCTACACTGTATCTCTTGCCTAATGCACCTTAGCCCTACACTCTACACTGTATCTCTTGCCTAATGCACCTTAGCCCTACACTCTACACTGTATCTCTTGCCTAATGAACCTTAGCCCTAGCCCTACACTCTACACTGTATCTCTTGCCTAATGCACCTTAGCCCTACACTCTACACTGTATATCTTGCCTAATGCACCTTAGCCCTAGCCCTACACCTACACTGTATCTCTTGCCTAATGCACCTTAGCCCTACACTCTACACTGTATCTCTTGCCTAATGCACCTTAGCCCTACACTCTACACTGTATCTCTTGCCTAATGAACCTTAGCCCTAGCCCTACACTCTACACTGTATCTCTTGCCTAATGCACCTTAGCCCTACACTCTACACTGTATATCTTGCCTAATGCACCTTAGCCCTACACTCTACACTGTATATCTTGCCTAATGCACCTTAGCCCTAGCCCTACACCTACACTGTATCTCTTGCCTAATGCACCTTAGCCCTACACTCTACACTGTATCTCTTGCCTAATGCACCTTAGCCCTACACTCTACACTGTATCTGTTGCCTAATGCACCTTAGCCCTAGCCCTACACTGTATCTCTTGCCTAATGCACCTTAGCCCTACACTCTACACTGTATCTCTTGCCTAATGCACCTTAGTCCTACACTCTACACTGTATCTCTTGCCTAATGCACCTTAGCCCTACACTCTACACTGTATATCTTGCCTAATGCATCTTAGCCCTACACTCTACACTGTATCTCTTGCCTAATGCACCTTAGCCCTAGCCCTACACTGTATCTCTTGCCTAATGCACCTTAGCCCTACACTCTACACTGTATCTCTTGCCTAATGCACCTTAGCCCTACACTCAAAATGGACCAATGTAAGTAGCGGGGTACCCCAGGGATCGGTACTAGGACCAATTCTCTTTCTAATTTACATCAACGACATAGATGAGGGTCTCACCTGTACAATCTCAAAATTTGCTGACGATACAAAAATTGCAAATAGCGTACTCTCAAAAGAACAAGTTGACGATATGCAACACAATCTAGATAAATTGTCATGTTGGGCCCAAATTTGGCAAATGAGTTTCAATGCGGATAAATGTAAAGTACTACATATCGGATACCTAAATGAGAAAGCAAACTATTCGATGAATGGCACTCAGCTTAAGAATGTAAACAGAGAAACCGATCTGGGAGTAACAATATCGAGTAACCTAAAACCGAGTCAACAATGTTCAGAAGTTGTTAAGAAGGCAAACAAAATAATTGGCTTTATAGGCAGGTCATTTGAGCATAAATCCAAAGAAGTTACCCTAACCCTTTACAATTCATTAGTCCGCCCTCTTCTGGAATACTGCGTTCAATCCTGGTGCCCTTATTACCAAAAAGATATAAACAAGCTAGAACGAGTTCAACGTAGAGTTACCAAAATGATACCTAGCCTAAAGAACAAACCATACGAAGAGCGTCTTAGAGAATTAAATCTATTTCCTTTAACCCAGCGCAGATTAAGAGGTGACTTAATTCAAGTGTTCAAAATCATCAAAGGCATCGACAATATGAACTGTAGTAAGTACTTCACTATCGACCAATCTAATTACACGCGGGGAAACGGTTGCAAAATTATTGGTAAATCTTTTAACTCACACGAATCTAAGAATTTCTTCTTCAATCGAGTTGTCAACTTGTGGAATGGGCTTCCCCGAAACGTTATAGACTGCATCACCGTTGATTCATTTAAACTCCGCCTAGACAAATATCTCGCATCAAACCCGCGACTGACTGCGTTTGTAAATGAATAACTTTATTTTATCCCCCCCTCAGTTACTAACCCATCTGTCCCCTACTAACTTCCTAATCCTGCCACGGACATTAGTTCCAGGGCAGTAATTCCCTTTCCAATGTTCCCTTACCCACTCTAAACCACTGTTTGGACACTTGATCCTCAGTGTTTTGGAGGACAAGCAACCTAGAAGGGTCACTAGATCTGTTGTTGCTTGATTTCCTTTGTACTCCTTTGTACTGTATCTCTTGCCTAATGCACCTTAGCCCTACACTCTACACTGTATCTCTTGCCTAATGCACCTTAGCCCTACACTCTACACTGTATATCTTGCCTAATGCATCTTAGCCCTACACTCTACACTGTATCTCTTGCCTAATGCACCTTAGCCCTAGCCCTACACTGTATCTCTTGCCTAATGCACCTTAGCCCTACACTCTACACTGTATCTCTTGCCTAATGCACCTTAGCCCTACACTCTACACTGTATCTCTTGCCTAATGCACCTTAGCCCTACACTCTACACTGTATATCTTGCCTAATGCACCTTAGCCCTAGCCCTACACTCTACACTGTATCTCTTGCCTAATGCACCTTAGCCCTAGCCCTACACTCTACACTGTATCTCTTGCCTAATGCACCTTAGCCCTAGCCCTACACTCTACACTGTATCTCTTGCCTAATCAACATCTCTCTGCACAGCCCAATTGTCGTCTTGCTCTCAGGGGATACTTTCTTTGGATTTACCAATTTTTCTCCTGAGCGCGCACACATACACATGCACACACACACACACACACACACACACACACACACACACACACACACACACACACATATAAACACACATACACACACATAAACACAAATATATGTACAGTATATATATATATATATATATATATATATATATATATATATATATATATATATATATATATATATATCCTGTGTGTGTGTGTATGTGTGCGCATAATATCAATAGATGTTTTTTTAGTCCTGCTCATATGTAGTTCTATAAATTTGTAGATGAATTTTCTGCAGGTTTATGATATAATAAATTATGTGGTTTCCAGACAATTCAACCAATATATTTTATCTACGAGTATATTATTTTCATCCAAGATTAAATCGACCAGGGCCACCTAAATCAATGCCAACATTGAAATTCTGAACAAAACATTATCTAACCTAACCTAACCTAACCTAACCTAACCTAACCTAACCTAACCTAACATAATTGGTTGACTTCAATATAAGTAGGCGAGATATATTAACTTCTATCCTCTGTAACTCAAAAGGGGCTAGACCAAATGGGACGTATGTTCCCACACCTATTCCCTGGCTGACTCTTCCTAAATGGTAGAAATATTAACTCGGTTTATCTAATAGTTTGTGAGTTATGGTGGTTAGAAGTTAAGTTGGACTATAGTTACTGGTTGAATTGGGTTGTCTGGTCACCAAATGATATGCCAAGTATGTGATCAAGACGCTTAGTACCTGCGTCCGTTATGTAGTGTACATCTTTAATTAAGGGGGTACTACTCGCTTTTTCTGGACCTCTTTCTCCCTCGTATTTAGCATATTAGTTTTGTGATTTTAAGACTCCACTTCCATTAGTTTGTCGATTTTAAGACCTTTCGCCCCACTTCTTTGTCAATATTAAGACCTTTCGTGCCATTTAGGTGTCAATTTATTCCTGGCGAGCGATAGCAAGCCTGTAATTTAAAGAGAAACCGGCCTACGGCCGTGACATTTTTCTACCGAAAAATGTACAAATATATCTTGAAGGGGGGTCTAGGGGGTGTATTTCTAAGCTTGATGGAGGTCTAGCGAGAAAACTAAAAAATAAGTGAATAAATTATTTAATAGCCAAAAAAAACCGGCCACTGCCCCCTTAATGTTATTTTACCGTATCAGTAGCATATAACATTAATCCACTGCTTAATGAATACCCGGTAGTTGTGTCTAAATGTGTGTGTGTGTGTGTGTGTGTGTGTGTGTGTGTGTGTGTGTGTGTGTGTGTGTGTGTGTTACTCAGTTACTTGTTCGTCAAGGGGAATCCACGCAATGCGAGCTAAGCTCATTATTATCGCGCCTCCTTAACTGGGAATGTATTGCGTGAAATGCATGTTAAGTGTTTTATGTACTGTTGGAATGGCTGTGTATGTGTGTGTAGTCTGTATTTTAGCCAATTGGCGACATTGGAAACGAAGGCTTAGGGTGGATCTGTATGGTACCATTCTCACTATAGACGGTACCGTCTCGCCCGAAGGCTTAGGTAGCCATCAGCTTAGGTGATACCCATCTCGCCTTGTACCATTTTTGCCAACCCCAGATGGGACGTCACAACGTCGTCCACTTATTCCAGGTACCTATTTACAGCTAGGTGAACTGAGGCTAACACATGAAAGGAGACGAGCCCAATTTGTCTCCGCCCGGCCGGGGATTGAACCCCCGACCCCTCGTGTGTGAGACGAGAGCTCTACCTACTAGGCTACGGGCTGTGTGTGTGTGTGTGTGTGTGTGTGTGTGTGTGTGTGTGTGTGTGTGTTTAACTATTAAATGTTAATATTCGGTAATATTATAATTATAATAAATTGGGTTTCATTAGCCAATTAGATTTATCATGTGTATGTTCTGATTGTGCAGTATTAATGAAAAAAACTATTTGTTATTTAAATTTCATAATAAATCACTTGATAAGTGAGAAGAAAAAATTATGCAATGCATTTGCCCATATTACCTGCGTTCAATTTTATTATACAGTATATATAATTTTTCTGAAGTTAGTGTTTTGTAAGGGATAAACAGTATGAAACAAATGCTACACAATTATAATTTAGTTTTGTCCTTCTAATGACTAATATCACATTATTCTTTTCCTGCTTATGAATGATTTAACACCCCGTTCTTAACATTAATCCTCAATTACAAACCCCAATGCACATGAATAAACTAATGAAAGCATATGGTCCTCCCGGGATTCGAACTCGGGACACCACACCCAGAACATAAGCATCTAAATTATTCTAAACCATTACACCACCAACACAGTTTAATAGATATGACCAGGGAACGCGGTGATGACCTTTAACACCATTCTCCAAAGAAATCCCGGTCCTGATTGATCCTAGGTTCGAATCCCTGGACACCACATATATTTGTTGATTTCATTAATTGAGTTTAGGAGCAAAGTCGGTTGGTGGAGGAAACATAATAAATAAAGCGACTGTTACCTGTTTTGACGAGCTTAAAGGTGACAGAGTTGTGAGCCTTGAGTGTTTCGTTGGCAGCAGGATGAGTGAGGTCCCGAAGAGTAAATTCGCTGGCCATGGCTCCTTTCCCTGGTCCGCGGGTCTTGTGAGTCTTTGAACCCCCTCCCGAAGCCCCCCCACCACCACCACCACCAGACACCTCAGGCACCTTTTGGCTCCCTGAACTATGACTACTTCTGCTGCTCGAGTGTCTCTGGGTGGTCGGGGGTGGAGGAGGGCGCCGGGAATCCTGTATCAGAGGTCTGTGGCTGGGTTCCCGATAGGCACTTTCCGGGGAGGGCAAGTTATAAGGGCGCCTTTTCTCAGCCGCAGCCAGCTCGTGGAATTTAGAACTCTCGGGAAAAGAGGAAGAGGGGTCGGGGTAATTCTTCGCACTTTCCGTCTCGAACACCGCTTTGGGCTTTACAATTTCAATAGTTGAGCCATAATGGGGACGACTAGGGTTGTTTCCATTCAGAATTGATCTAAAACTTTCACTTCTAACAATACGAGACCTGAAACTATGGCCACCACCTATACCACCAATTGACTTACTAGGATAACCACTGACACGTGCGTCTTGCGGATGGTCACTTTCCTTAGGATCTATGATTCTGGGGTTGCTGCTATATCTGTGAATATCTGCCACGTACTGACTCTGAATAGAATCGGAGTGCAATTCCTCGCGAGTCTTGAAGCTAGTACTTCGAGGAACCGAGGATTCTCGGTTAGAGGGACTCCCGCCCCACGACGAACGGTTTGCAGCGGATTTCACTTCGGCAGGAGGCGGACGCAAAAGGACCTTGGCTTTAGCACCAGTCGAAGATAAGGAAGAAGTCTCAGTCGAAGTCGAGTACGAAGAGGGTTGTCGTTGATTATCCACCACGTCGGGGTGAAAATGAGGTCGCTGCTGTTGCTTACGTGCTTGTTGCTTCAGCGAGTTATTGTGGCTGCTATTACTACTGCTACTAGGAACACTGCTAGAAAATTGAGGACTAAGTGGTGAGGACTGACTCTTAATGGACGCTTTGGACGGCGTTTTTTGAAGAGAAGTGGGTCTCTGTGGTTGAAGTTTCGGCTCCTGTCTTTGTTGTTGTTGTGGTGTTGGTTGCTGAGAGGTCGGGGGTAGCTGATTCAAGGGAGGTTGAAGTTGATTGGGAAGTTGTTGGTTAGGTTGGGAAGGAGGTAAAACTTGCACAGCGTGCCTCGTATGGCTCAGATGGGACGACAGTCGTGTTTCACGTTTACTTCCTTTCGCACTATTCAGATCTAACAATTCGTCCAGGGGGAAAATCACATACATTCTCTCCCTCTGCTAGCCATGATCGCGCGCTAGCAAAGGGGACACCACCGGTACCCGCAGCCAAAGCACACTGAGGGAGAGGGAAAGGCATTCACCACCCGGCAGCTAGTCTGGGCCTGCGCGCCAAAAGTGGTGGGGACAGGTAAGCTCCCCTCCTCTCTCTCACTCTACACGCTGTCGTATAGATAAACACCACTTGTAGCTCTCCCTCCCTCCCTTTCTTCGTGTTCTCTAGATCCATATCTGACAGCTCGCGGTGTAATTAATACTTCCCTCTCCCCACCCCACCCCATCCCACCATTGTGCCCTCTTGGATTATTTTGCAAGAGCTGCGGGAAAATGTAAGAATGCAACAGAGTGCTTTATTTCTGGTTTGGTGGTCCACACGATTTTGGCAGTCCCGGGGAGCGCGTGAGCCAGCCTGCCCGCCAGCCAAACCCACCTCTAGTGTTTCACCTGAAGGGGCCGAGGGAGGACGTAGGTTTATGTCGCTCCCGTTGCTGCAACAACTTTTCACGATATCCCTCTCACGGCACCCCTTTCCTTACAGTTTATTCTGGCTTAACGTAGACGATTTTACTCACGTCTATTATTTCACCAGAAGAAGGCGCAGAAGGACGTAGGGTTATGTCGCTCACATCGCTAAAGCAACTTTTCGTCCCTTTCAGTACACCTTGTTTACGTTAATTTTTATATTTTTATATCGAAAAATTTACAAATTTAGCTTGTCAAAACAAATATATATATATGCTGGCTCGCTACCGCTCGCCAGGAAAATATTGACACCTGGATGGGGGTAAACGTCTTAAAACAGTAGGTTGAATGGGGCCAAATGGATACAAGCCAAAGAGAGAGGTAGAGAAAGAGAAAAAAACCTAAACCCCTTTTTTACGTTCATTTTATTGTGGCTAACATTAGACGATTATTTTCCAAGTGTTTCCTCTGACGAGGGCTCGAAAGGATGTATGAATATGTTTGTTTCATTGCCGCACAAACTGTTCGTCCGCTTCAGTCCTGCAGTATTTTTTTTTTTTTTTTTTCTTTTTTAAGAGACAATGAACGGAGGAAGGAAAACACAGATAAAACAAAAAGGTCCATGTATTTGTACTCGTGTTTCATCTGAAGAAGCTGAAAGAGGACGAAATATAATGTCCCTCGCGTTGCTACACTGCGTACCCTTTCATTATAATTGTATTTTGTATACATATGAGACTATTGTGTTCATCTTAGGAAGGACCTCTAAGAATCTAAGTCTCGTATCGCTCCCATCGCCAAACTCTGTTTTTCTTTGTTTTCCACTATTCATCACGCCCCTTCTTTCATTTTGTTCTGGCTAAAATTAAACAGTCGGTTCCATGTCATCTCAACCAGTAGACCATTTCAACTAGTAGCTCTCAACCAGTGCCATATCAACCAAAACCAACCAAACCAGTGCCAAAATATAGTACTAACCTAACCTAACCTATCCGTATTGGTTGAGTTGGTACTGGTTGAGAGCTACTGGTTGAAATTGTCTACTGGTTGAGTTGACCGGTCACCTAAATTATCATATCCACCTATATTCTTTCATCTGACTTGGGAATATGTCGCTTAGGAACGACTCCACCAGTGCTTCACCTGACAGAGTGGCAGGACGTAGTAGTAGTATTATATATCTTAAGAGGGATCACAGGCTATTGTTTATCTTTCTCTACTTTTCTCTCTTTCCCTGGCTTGTATCCATTCGGCTCCATTCGGCCAACTGTTTTAAGACGTTTATCCCCATGCATGTGTCGATTTCTTCCTGGCGAGCAATAGCTAGCCAGCATTGTATGGAGAAATCCGGCTTTGCCGGAGATATTTTTCTATCGAAAAATGTACAAATTTAGCTTGCTGTCAAAACAAAAATATATATATGCTGGCTCGCTACCGTTCGCCAGGAAAATATTGACACCTGGATGGGGGTAAACGTCTTAAAACAGTAGGTTGAGTGGGGCCGAATGAATGCAAGCCAAAGAGAGAGGTAGAGAAAGAGAAAACAAAAAACTAAACACAATAAACATTCCTTTGTAGTGAGTCCTAAAAACACAACAGTGGTGTACATGTTTAAAGGGGCCCACCTCGTTGTTGTCTCTTTCTCACACTCTTTCTGGGTTGTCTCCATTCGGCCCCATTTAACCTACTGTTTTAAGACGTTTACCCTCATCCAGGTGTCAATATTTTCCTGGCGAGCGGTAGCGAGCCAGCATATATATATATATACTGTATATATATACCTGTACAGTATATATTTTTTTTGTTTTACAGCAAACTAAATTTGTAAATGTTTCGATGGAAAAATGTCTCCGGCGAAGCCAAATTTCTCCATACAATGATGGCTCGCTATCGCTCGCCAGGAAGAAATCAACACCTGAATGGGGATAAACGTCTTCAAACAGTTGACTGAATGGGGCTGAATGGATACAAGCCAGAGGAAGAAATAAAAGGAGAGAAACAAAGCATGTCACCCCCCTTAACAATTTACACCGCGATTTGTATGAGAGAGAGAGAGAGAGAGAGAAAATTCAGACTGAGGTTCCTATTAGGCATTCCGAATTTAATATAAAATGCTAATCGCTAGTAAGTGGTAGACAAGGACAGTAATGCAAAAGGCCTTCTCTCCCCACTCACCCTCAGAGAGAGAGAGTGTGAGAGAGAGAGAGGAAGTCGAGAGGAGAGGATAGAATAGATAAATAGAATAGATAGATAGACAGAGAGAGAGAGTGAGTGAGTGACCGAGGGGGACATGATAAGAAAGGAAGTGTCGGAGGTGAAGAAGAGATGAAGTGGCAGGAAGGGGAGAGATTGTCAGCAGGGGAGTGAAGGAGGGGAGAGGGTCGAGTGACGGTTTGTGGACGGGAAGGGACGGGAGGGAGGGAAGGACGGGACGGGAGGGAAGGACGGGAAGGGACGAGAAATAGAAGAATGGGAGGAGGGTGGAGTAGAAGGAAGGTGATGAGGGAGAAAGGGAGGAGAGGTGTGGAAAGTGAAAGGAGAGAAGATATGGGACGGGATTGGAGAGGAGGAAATGGGAAAGAACAGCGGGAGAGGGAGGGAGGGAGGGAGGGAGGGAGGGAGGGGAAGGGCAGGAAGGTGTGATGAGTTTCCCGAAATATTGCCGGAAAAACAAAAGTGTACACCATTGAACATTTACTATAAAATTTCTCGTGGGACACATCCTTAAGGGGAGGTATTTGTTTTTGTTTTGTGAACCTCCTTCTCCTTCATGCTTAGCCCCATTAGTTTCCAAATCTTAAGATGTTCGCCCATTACTTTGTCCATATTAAGACCTTTCGTGCCATTTAGGTGTCGATTTTTTCCTGGTGAGCGATAGCGAGCCTGTAGTTTAGGAGTAACTGGCCTTTGGCCGGGACATGTTTATCTCAAAGGGGGATCTTTGGGATATTTCTTAGGCTTGATACAGGTCTAGGGAGCGAACTAAAACAAAAACATATACCAGTAGGAATAAAGACTAAATAAATATATACGATAACGTCCCCTTAAGGGGGGTGACCAGTTTTTGTTCTGTCCCTTTCTATCTTTCTCTGGCTTGTATCCATTTGGCCCCATTCAGCCTACTGTTTTAAAACTTTTATCCCCATCCAGGTGTCAATTTTGTACTGGTGAGCGGTAGCGAGCCAGCATATTTTTTATTTTTGTTTGACAGCAGGCTAAATTTGTAAATTTTTCGATAGAAAAATTTCTCCGGCGAAGCCGGGTTTCTTCATATAATGCTGGCTCGCTATCGCTCGCCAGGAAGAAATCGACACCTAGATGGGGATAAACGTCTTAAAATAGTTGGCTGAATGGTTACAAGCCAGAGAAAGAGAGAAAAGGCCAGAAATAAAAATAAGCAGGTCACCCCCCTTAAGGCTGTAAGCGATTAAGTTTACAACAAGCTAATATGCAGAATTAGATTAAAACAAATATGAAACTCTAAAATATAATTATATTATTATGTATTTGTATTTTTGTATCAGAAATTGCGTTTGTTTGGTTTGTGCCAGACCAATTATATTTGTTTGGTTTGTGCCAGACCAATTATATTCCAATATTTTCCACCCATACCACGCGGATCAGAAACACATTTAATCAACATTTCCCGTGACACACATCATCGGGCAAACCAATAAAAAGATTGTTTTATGTTTTTTATTTATTTATTTTTTATTTAAACTATGAGTGCTATTTTCCCTGATTGAGGTTGTTAAGCGTTTTAGATGATGACCCCATTTTATAATTGTATTCAGATTAACCCCTGACGCGTTTTAGCAGTTTATTTTGGCTAACATTAGACGATTGTATGCAGCTGAGGAAGGATCTGTGGGTATTAAAAGGGTAAATGCTATCTCAATCAACCCTTTGACAACACACAGCTGCATGCACGACCTCCCGAAATCCATCCTTCCGAATCCTCCCTTCCTCGCGAGGACAGAGTCCACCTGGCCAGGCTGAGATGCGGACACCATCCAGCTCTCCTGAGCTATCAGAAGAGACTGGATGACTCCGTTGTCGACGCCTGCCCGGGATGTAACACAGCACCCCATACCATTAAACACATCATAGAAGACTGCATTTCACACAACCACTTACGCCAACAACACAATCTACACTCAATGAGAGCTCTGTGGGAAAGCCCGATCGTGGCCATGGCCTTTCTCAGGGACTCGGGGCTGTTCGGCCAGGCAGCTTAGGGAACAACAACAACAACAACAACCCTTTGACTTCCATATACCGTTACTAATCTGAATAAAATCGTCTAATAGTAGTCAGAAACAGAACAGAAACGCGTATTGGAGCTTGAGAGGGTTAATAAGGGTAACACACGAATGCGTTTATTGTCAACTTCTGATAGGCTATGCAATTTGGCGTGGCAAGATAGTGGTGAGGTGCTTGTGAAATGGTGTCACTGTTATTAAGGGGATATGGGCTGGGTTTTGTTTTCGTCTATTCATTCAGTTATTCACATATGTTTTAGTTTCCATGTTATACCTCCATCAAGCTTTTTTTTTTTAAATACCCCCAGACCCCCTTCAAGATAAATTTGTGCATTTTTCGGTAGAAAAATTTCCCGGCCGAAGGCAGATTCCTTTTATAATTACAGCTCGCTATTGCTCGCCAGGAAAATATCGTTAGGTAAAAGTCACGAAAGGTCTAAATATTGACAAATAAATGGGGCAAACAGTCTTAAAATCGACAAACTAATGTGCCGAATGTTTTAAGATCTCAAAACTAATGGGGCTAAACACGAGGGAGAGGGGATCAGAAAAAGGGCCCATCTCCCCTTAATTAAGGTGAAGTAGAGGTGATGATGACATGGTGAGCTAATGAACATACGGCTCAATCTTTTACAATGAAGCCATTCTTCATATTATTTTGCTATCCTTAGCCATTATAATTCAGCTTGGACAGAATATGTGGAAGCTAGAAAGTTCCTTGAGATCATCAGTTTTTGGTCTATATATATATATATATATATATATATATATATATACATATTTATTTATTTATTTATTTTTTAGTTTCTTCGCTAGACCTCCATCAAGATTAGAAAACACCCCCTAGACAAGATAAATGTGTATATTTTTCGGTAGAATAATATCCCGGCCGAAGGCCGGTTCCTTTCAAAATTTGAGGCTCGGTAACGCTCACCAGGAAAAAATCGACACCTAAAGGGCACGAAAGGTTTTAATATTGATAATAAAATGAGGCGAAAGGTCTCAAAATCGCCAAACTAACGGAACGAACGTCTTAAAACCTCAAAACTAATATGCTAAACATGAGGGAGAAGGAGGTCCAGAAAAAGCGAGTAATACCCCCCTTAACAGCATAAAATCGCCTCAAATAACCAGAATAACATGTGAATTACGTGGAAAATGTGGTGTAGATGGTGGTGTTGGTTGAAGAGTGGAGGTGGTGACCTTTAAGGGGAGGTTTCCACTTGAAGGACTTTTTTCTTGACCCCTTTCTCCCTCATGTCTAGCCCCATCGCTTTTGAGATTATAAGACGTTTGCCCCATTAGTTTGGTGATTTTAAGAATTTCCGCCCCATTTCTGTCAACTTTAAGACCTTTCGTGCCATTTAGGCGTCGATTTTATCCTGGCGAGCGATAGCGAGCCTGTAATTTAAGAGTAACCGGCCTTTGGCCGGGACATTTTTCTACCGAAAAATTTACAAATTTATCTTGAAACGGGGTCAAGGGGGTGACATTTTAAGATTGCTGGAGGAGTAGGAAACAAACTAAAAACCTCCCTGTGGTGGTATAGTCCGTTCATTCTAGGTTGGGCAGAAATCGTAAACTTTAACCTCTCATAACTCAAAAAGGACTAGAGTAATCGAGCTAATATTTCTACCCAATAGGAAGACTTCGCTCGGGAATAGGTGTATGCATTGACAGCTCATTTCCTCTAGCCCTTTTTGAGTTACAGAGGTTAAAGGTTACGATTTCTGCCCAACCTAGAATGAACGGACTTCTAGTACGGTATCGGCGGTGGAAGTATGTATATGTAGGGGGTATGGTGTCACTGGTAATCTAATAGAAGTGGTGGTGGTGGTGGTGACAGAGAGAGAGAGAGAGAGAGCACGGTGTCAGTGTTGGCAAGGATGGGTGCTGGTGGTGGTGGTGGTGGAATTTTAGATGTTGGTACGATGAGGTGTGGTGCTGTCATGGTCCTTTGTCCTTTGTCCTTAGTCCTTTGTCTCTTCTTCTTTTTTTCAGCTGATGGTAAATTGCTATGTCTATATCTTGATTACTCAGCTATTATGAAGATACTGTTTGGGTATATATATATATATATTTTTTTTTTTTTTTTTTTTTTTTTTTTTATGTATTTATTTATTTATTTATTTTTGGGGGGGCTTCAATATGCCACATATACATATTAGTTCATATGTTTCCACTACGTATGTAATAATCACCTGCTAAAGTATTCAATTTACCATCAGCTGAAATATAACTCATTTTAGTGGGGTAGAGGAAGTACTGAGGATACAGTGTAAATGGTGACAATATGTGGTGTCAATAGTTATACGGGTATGGCATGTCAGTGAATGTAGTGCATGAGGTAGTGGTGGTGATGGTAGCACACACATTCACGATAATAAAACATAAACAACAAATAATTTCCTGCCAGCATCTTTTTAACTTTTGCTCTCCCGCCAGGTAAATGATACAGACGCTCCTATTACACACAAACAAATTGTATATATTCAAGCTTTTGTCGGGTGATTTTGAAGAAGAAAAACTAATTATCAATAGGGAACAATAAAGATTAAGCTGTGAAGATGGGGCTCGATATTTAAGCGTTATTGTACAATGTCATTATGGTGGCAGTATATGTGACGTGGTGGTATTCATGAGATGGTGTCGATGGTAATAGTATAAGTGGTGGTAGCATGTGGTGTCGGCAGGCGGTGGCAATTAAGAGGTGGTGGCAGTGGTGGGAGGCGCAGTGTCAGGGTGTTAGTGACATTATGAGATGGTGTCAGTGGTACAATATCGGTGTGTCAAGTTGAGGTGTATTAATGTATGTCTGTGGTGGTATGATAGGGTGTTAATGGGGTAGGTACTATTGTATGTATGTGGTTTGTTCGTGGCCACCCTTTGGGTGATCAAGGCGTCCGGCAATAGATAGATAGATAGATGTGGTTACAATGTCTAGGTCTCATAGACGTGATAAGGAGTTACTGGAATTCCTGTTTCATTTGTCTGGCTTACCTCACTGTTTCTGTTTGTGTTCACTTACACAGAGTAATCCAGCTAGCCCTCACAAACACCTCCTCCTCCTATTTATTTCATTACACTAAACAAGCAAACCACACTTCCTTCCAATACACCAAAAACATAAATAAAAGAATTAAAAAATCACGTTTAAAGTAGCGACTATCGTTCTTTCAACTTTGGGGGAGACACTTGTTACAGGCAGCTTTGTTTGTTTTCTCCTTCATAAACATAGAAACAAAAAGGATATGATGGCAGTGGTGATAGCATGGAGGTGGTACGTATCAGTGGTGTCAGGAAGGGGTGGAAGGGAGGAAGGGGGAAGGTACTATTATAATTAATGTATGTATTTGTTAGCAAGATAAAGTGGTGGTAGTGATAACATGGAGATGGTACGGTGTCAGTGGTGTCAGGATGGGGTGCAAGGGAGGAATGGGGAAGGTACTATAATTAATGTATGTATTTGGTAGCAAGATAAAGTGGTGGTGGTGATAACATGGAGGTGGTACGGTGTCAGAGGTGTCAGGATGGGGTGCAAGGGAGGAATGGGGAAGGTACTATAATTAATGTATGTGTGTGGTAGCAAGATAAAGTGATGGTGGTGGTGATAGCATGGAGATGGTACGGTGTCAGTGGTGTCAGGATGGGGTGGAATGGAGTATATTTTAGATATGTGGTAACAAGTTATGATGTCAATGGTGATAGCATGGAGGTGGTACGATATCAGTGGTGTCATGCTGGGGTGGAAAGGAGTATAGGTTATATATTTGATGTATGTGGTGGTAAGATAGGTACGTGTCGATGGTGATAGTGCGGTGTCGGTGGTGTCATAGTAGAGGTAGTGGTGATATGGTGCTAAGTGGTTTCAGGGCGCGGTCAAAGGGAATCGGTTCTGTGTCTGTTGTGGCAAGATAAGATGTCGTTGGTGCTACAGTCTATTCGGTGTAAGTAGGCGAAAAATCATTACCTTTATCCTCTGTAATCCAAAAAGGGCTAGAGCAAAATGGCAGTAAATTTCCACATTTATTCCTTGACTGACTCTTCCCAAATGGTAGAAATAATAGCTCGAATACTCTAGTCGTTGTTAGTTAGAAGTCATGATTTCTCGCCTACTTACAGCGAATAGACTATAATACGGTGTCAGTGGTGATGTCATCGTAGAGGTAGTGGTGGCATTGGGTAGGTAGGTAGGTAGATAGGAAGTACTATTGTGAACACACACACACACTCACTCACTCACTCCTTTGTACTCTCTCTCTCTCTCTCTCTCTCTCTCTCTCTCTCTCTCTCTCTCTCTCTCTCTCTCTCTCTCTTTCTTTCTCACACACACACACACACACACACACACACACAGGCAGACACAGACACACACGCACACACTGTCACACACGCACACCACTCCCTATCTTTCTCTTTCTCTCTCACACAGTTATTTTTATCAAGCGCCTCTTCCCCAGCGTGCCAAAGTGAATATAGTGATATGATGCAAGGCGCCTGACATACCATTACTTAAATTCTCCATTAATGGCAGAAAGGAAGAATATGGTTTCATTGATGTACTGCAGCCTGAGGGGAGATCTTTATATATTTGTTTATTTGTGATTTCATTATTAGTATTAGGAAGAAATCGACACCTGGATGGGGATAAACGTCTTTAAAAAGTTGGCTGAATGGGGCCGAATGGATACAAGCCAGGGAAAGAGAGAAAAGGAGAGAAAGATAAAACAATAACAGGTGACCCCCCTTAAGAAGACTGTCCCTCCCCGTCAATCAAAGAGACAGGCAATATGACCGTCCCACTCAGACCGTCAAGTGACCATTGCACTATCTGAGGTCCTGTCACCGCCTGTCACACCTTCTTGACAGTCAAAGCTAATGGCTGGCATGTCATAAGCAGTCTTTAGCTACTGACGGATCAATTGGCTTCGACCATTTGCATCCAAGATTTATATCAATAAATTCAATTCAATTCGACCATTTGCATCGTATTGTTACCCTTTTTGTACCGGCGACGTCTCTTTCATTTCATTTTAGCTATGCTTAGACGATTTTGTGCAGTTTAAGAAGAATCTGTGGTAGTGAAAAGGGTTAAGAGAGATAGTTCGAATACTGTTAATTGCTGGAGTCCCTCTTTAAACTGAATAAAACCGTGTAAAAGTAGCCAAACTAAAGTTAAAAGGACGACGCCTGTACAGAAGGGGTTAAGGCACTTCACTTCTGTATCAGTATTTTAATCGAAAGTTAGAGAGTTTGTAATGAGTGTCATTTGTATTACATGGCATTATTTTAATTTCTTAATATCATCAAAGTGTCTGTGGGAAAATATCAGCAATTGTATTATCTAATGTTCAGCGTGCACGGAAGGGACAATGGCACGTTTTATGTTGTCAATAAAGTGTTCCTCCTAAAATGGTATATAATTAAAACAATACTTGATGATGTGGAATTGCAGCCGCTCTTTAATAGTAACTTATAATAACAAATATTTCTATCTGTTAACTCCTCATCTACAATTTGATTACTTTATTTATTATTCTGATGAAATTTAGTCAATAGATGTAAAACAAAATAGGGAAATTATTTCGCTTAACATAACCTATGTCTGTAATGAACATTTATATTGGATGTAGAAAGCAAATGATCAGAAAATATAGTTGCGCTTTAGTTAAATAATAAAGTACTTGGAATAGTAACAGTTTATTTTTTGGGGCATTAATACCGCTAGCGGTATTATATATATATATATATATATATATATATATATATATATATATATATATATATATATATATATATATGTGTGTATGTATATATAATGTGTGTCCGTGTGTGTATGTGTGTATGTATGTATTGTATGTGTGCTTCAGTTACACATACAGTGGAATTGACCACTTGCGAGTTTCGTTCTATAAGGAAGTTGGAGCTGTAGACATCGATATTGAGCAGAATTACCAACTAAAATACGGTTGTACTATATTAATAAATACATAAAACTCAATTCAACATACTTTTTAGCCATCAGAAACCTACATTATTTTGCATTACTATTTTCTATCGATGTGTTCCAACTTCCTTATAGCCTGAATCGCAAGTGGTCAATTGCAACGTCCCCTTGATAATTTTATCCGCGAATTAATAAATATAATCTTTCAATGTGAGTAGATAAACTTACAACGGGCTGTTAGAGTACGTTTGAAATTGTTTACCATCGAATTCACGTTTTTTGTATATTTTAGCACTTAAGGGTGGGTGGTGTTTCCCGTAGGTTAATACGTATATTTCCACATTTTATCGTTGTACTCGAGATTTCCTTTGCCTGTGATTTATTTCCATGATATCATATACATTTAGGTAATCACTTCAAACTATCCTAAACAAGCATAAGCTAATGTCCGCTATTTGTTGCCATACAAAAGAATCAAACATAGAGCTAGGCGGGATAGCCGGCCTTATGATGTTTAAATGGGTGAGTGTTATATTCTGGTTTGATGTTCATAGTTTACACATTATTCTTAATTGCGTTTTATTTAGACAAAATGCGAAAAAAAAACATATTCTGGGTAATGTATTCTCGAACGAAATTGCAATACAAAATATATTTATCAATTAATTTAAGGTACGTAAGGGTACCGCAAGGTACGTATCTTAGGATTATTTGAAAATATCAATTTTGGATATAAACATATGATAGAATTATAACTTTTTCATATATATATATACAGGGTGTTTTAAAACAACACTGCCAGACCTCATCTGCTAATTAGTAAATACAATAACGAAGAAGATTATCTAAGGACAAAATGCAAAATAATATACCATTAATGATTTAAACCGCATAGAGTAAAATAATTAGTGACACCCAGGTATGAGCTATAATCCGAACACGGGCTAGTGTCCCCCCTCCCCCCCAAATAGCCTACCTCTTGCCTCCCATCCCAGTTCGAGTTTTTCTTCGAAGCTTTGGAGTCATAACGAATCTTCTCATGTGTTTAATCATCTGCTCGGCCATGGTGCTATCTTCTTCTGTCATAGTTATTTTATTTACCTTATAATATCACATAAATATTGATTGTCGTTATTTAGGTGTGTCTCTGCCTTTGTTATTTTATACTCGTTAAGTCCAAGTGACGTAAATTGTTTGTTTTGGGTACCATTAGATGATTTTAAATATTCATTAGTGAACACCGTATACTTGTATGTCTACAGCTACGTAAAATCGTCAAACTTCAACCATAAAACTGATAGACATATTTCGTTAGTACTCTGTGATAATAGTAACGTAATGAGGTATTTGTATTGAAACAGTAAATTGCGCAGGAACAATTTATTCCCATTCAAACAGTTTCACGAACGATTAAATTACCTATAGGAGTGTTCGGATACCTGACCCAGACTTGAGATTCATTATTTTACCTCTTGGTCATCGTTACAAATGGTGCATATCTTTTTACGCTACTTGGATTATAATACTTAGCAGTTTTCTTCTAATTGCAAAATATCATTACCAATTTTATGTTACTTTGATTTTGTAATTATTCATATGTGATTAGGTAATTAGATATCTCCTCTTTACCTTTTTTACTTGGTAGTCATTCATATTATGTATCATATGTTTTGTGCTGAGCTCAGAACCGTGTTGTGCTACATTTCTAAATAACCATTTAACTCCGTTACAATATATTTTTGGTAAAAATAGAATAGAAATATGTGTATTATATATTTTTATCAATGTGGTCGTCATACTCTGGCAGTGTTGTTTTAAAACACCCTGTATATATATATATATATATATATATATATATATATGGATGTCGGTGTTCTCGAATATAATATGAATACCAATTTACGTATTTATTAGACCAGCATGCAAACAGATAAGTGGGAGTTTGGTAGATATTGGAAGGAAAATTGGAAAGGAAAATTAAGTAGCCCTATATATTGATAGATAGCACATCAAGTAGACAAGAAGATAGGTAGATACTAGATACCATAATAGATAGATCAATAAATAGATATATTGATTAAGATAATATCCAATTGGTAGATATATATAGGTTGACTCAAGTTGGCACCTAATCAAACACTTGATGGTCAATGTAACACCAACAGATATAACAATAGTCAAAAGTAATATATATATATATATATATATATATATATATATATATATATATATATATATATATACTGTATAATACAGTATATAAATACATAAATTAAAATTAAATTATAATCATAACAAATTATAATAATATAAATAATAATAACAATAATAATAATAATAATATTAATAGTAATAAGAAAATATATAATAATAATGGAAAAAATATATATAAATAAATAATACCGGTAAATCATGTAGGTTTGTGCCTGGGGACAGCAACCTAGGGCCCGGGAATTGCATGGAGGAATTGCACGAAGCTTCCCTGGCACCCAATCTTTGTTGTTATTTTAACGGGTGAAAGAATATAAGCCTTGATAAAAGTACAGGAAAATATATATAAGCATCAATGTACATAGCTATTCTCTTCTGTTCACCATTCATTTGTGCAGAAATGGATATATATATATATATATGTGTGTGTGTGTGTGTGGGTGTGTGTTTAGACTCGGCTGGGAATCGAACCCTCGATATATATCTTAGCATTAATAGCATTACTACCATTATCACCATCATGCTTTTATTCACCATGCACAGATTTATCTACTTCTTTTCTGTTAGAGTGAAAAATTAATAATTGACGTCAAGGTAACATTAAATTTAAGTTAGACAGACGAGACAGGAAGTGGGTCAAGACGGCGATCCAGGTCAAGCAGTGACTAGGAGAGAGAGAGAGAGAGAGAGAGAGAGAGAGGGAGGGGGGTGAGAGAACAAGGGGAGTGGAGAGGGAAGAGAGGGAGAGAAGAACAAGAACAGAACAAAGGAGAAGAGAAACGCTGATAAAGGAAGCATGAGTGAAAGATAACTGGACAAGAAAAAGAAAAGGTAAAGAAAAATAAGTTAACGAAAAGAATGGAAATAAATTGGGTGACTATAGTAGAAGTCAACAAGTCATTTCATCCCTCGCCATCGTGTTGGTTGGTGAACAAATATAATAGGGGTATTGTTGCTCGTAATTTTCTGTAGTTCACTTGATTGTTGATCGGCCGTGCGTGTGTGTGTGTACGAGAAATATATATATTTTGCCTTTTCTATAACTTAAGAAACTGGTCTGCCCTATCCTCGGTGTTACGAAAAGTTGAGAACCTCTTCGAGAGGCATTTTATTGGATATTTGGTTTAAGCTGGGGTTAGGGGGTCAGAAAACGGAAATTTACATTGTGAAATAAGTCCTCCCACAGCATTCTCTGCATCTTGCATTATTGGTGTGTTCTGGGAATTTTGGTCGGGGATTGTAAGAGATGATTGCCCTACTATTGCCAGCATCCCGTAGTGTACAATTGACCACTTGCGAGTTTCATGCTGTAAGGACATTGGAGCTGTAAGCATCACTATTAATCACAATCTTCTGGTTCCTTATGTAGCACCCGTATCTCCTCCTCCGAGGATTCACAAGGGCTTAACCAAATTAATCAACCAGACCAATTACCCATCTCTCTTGCTCAAGGGGAGACGTAAACCGCCAGCTATAATATCAGACAAAAACTTTTCAACCTGAGCGGGGACTGAACCCAAGTCGGCTAGATTGGTAAGTAGAGAAGGTATCAACTGAGCTAACCGGACGATTAGAAACAAAAATGCAATACTAATGTAGGTGTTTGACGGAAAAAATATACGTTGAATTGGATTTTATGTATATATAAATTTACTACAACCATATTTGAACTAGTGTTAAGTCTATTAAATATCGATGACTACAGCTCCAGCTTCTAAATAGAACGAAAATCGCAAGTAACAAACTGATTGTCTATTATGTCTCGCCTAGAAATTGAGAATTTTATCATCTTTTAACTCAGGGAGAGCTGGGGCAAACGGATTGTTAATTTCCAAACCAATTTACACTCTGGAATATCTTATATATAGATAGATATTATTTTTGTTGTATTTATTTTTTATTTTTTTTAGTTATGAAAGAAAGGGGTCGGGACTTCAACTCTTGTATTCTTTAATAATTCTTTCCCTTCGCAGCGCCTGATACCGAACGAATATTGTGGGAATGACTGTTGTTTACAGAGATTCGACAGATTAGCCCTCACGTTTCTGAAGGTAGCTTCATTGTTCCAGTTATTTCGTCCATTAAGGGGACAGTGGCTGTTTTTTGGTCTATTAATTAAGTTAATCATTTATTTTCTAGTGTCCTCGCTAGACCTCCATCAAACTTAGAAAAACACCCCTAGCCCCCCCCCCCCCAGATAAATTTTTAAATTTTTCGGTAGAACAATGTCACGGCCGAAAACCGATTCCTCTTATAATTGCAGGCTCGCTTTCGCTCGCCAGGAAATATTCTACACCTAGCTAAATGGCACGAAAGGTCTTAAAATTGACAACGAAATGGAGCTAAAGGTGTTAAAATTGCCAATTAATGGGTCGAACGTATTATCATTTCAAAACTTATGCGACTAAACACGAGGGAGAAAAGGGTCCATAAAAACGATCCATATCCCCTTAACTGTGCTGCGAAGGGATTTTTTTTTTTTTTTTTTGGGGGGGGGGGGACTACCACCCCTAGGCTGGTCATAATTAATACAATATAACTCAATGATAAGAAAAATAATAAATAATAACGACGCCTGTGGGTGGAAGAATTTAGTTTCAATTGTTGTTTTCCTTCTTTTAAGTATGGTATGCAAAACAAACAAAAAATACAAAAATAAAATAACTCTGGGTAATGGAGAGAGAGAGAGAGATATATAGATAAATAGAGAGAGAGAGAGAGAGAGAGAGAGAGAGAGAGAGAGAGAGAGAGAGAGAGAGAGAGAGAGGTAGGTGGGGGGGGGGGTACATGATAAGAAATGCCGGAGGTGAAGGAGAGATAAAGTGTGCGGAAGGGGCGACATTGTCTGCAGGGGTAGTGTTTTATATGCAACACTAGTCTGGGCTTCGTACAAATGTTAAGGGGAGATGGGCAGTTTTTTTCGTCTATTAATTCATTTAGGCTATTCCTATATGTCTTAGTGTATTAGCTAGACCTCCATCAAGCTTAGAAAAACACCCCCTATACCCCCCTGCATGATAAATCTGTAATTATTTAAAAGAAAAAAAAAATCCGGTAAACAAAAAAATCCCGGCCAAAGGCCGGTTTCTCTTAAAATGTCAGGCTCGCGAAGCTCGCCAGGAAAAAAATCGACACCTAAATGCCACGAAAGGTCTTAAAATTGACAAGGAAATGGGGCGAAAGGTGTTAAAATCGCCAAACTATTGGACCGAACATCATTATAATCTCAAAATAAATGGGACTTTACGAGGGAGAAAGGGGACTATAAAAACTATCCATCTCCCTTTAACCCTTATATTAGTCAACCTACAGTAGCTGAATTAATGAATTATTGTTTGATACTCTTCAAAAATCAATTCAATTTGTCTTACTAATATGAAACTGTCGCGGTTTAGGATAGATGAATTAACTCGCACCCTTTCTTCTCTATCTGCCGGAAGATGTCTTGGAATACAGACGAAAGCTAGCAGCTCCGCGTTTCATTTTCCTAGCGAGTATATATATATAGTTAAATACAGAGAGAGAGAGAGAGAGAGAGAGAGAGAGAGAGAGAGAGAGAGAGAGAGAGAGACAAAGAGAGAGAGAGAGAGAGAGAGAGAGAGAGCGCAAACAGACTCACAGGTATAAAATAGATTGTTAGGTATTTCAGTAGAGTAACTCACCTAACCCCTTGACCTATCTTACAGTCCATTATTGAGGAGTATGGTCAGCCCCACTACCCACGCTAGCCCCTCTACAGTCCATTATTGAGGAGTATGGTCAGCCCCACTACCCACGCTAGCCCCTCTACAGTCCATTATTGAGGGGTATGGTCAGCCCCACTACCCACGCTAGCCCCTCTACAGTCCATTATTGAGGGGTATGGTCAGCCCCACTACCCACGCTAGCCCCTCTACAGTCCATTATTGAGGGGTATGGTCAGCCCCACTACCCACGCTAGCCCCTCTACAGTCCATTATTGAGGGGTATGGTCAGCCCCACTACCCACGCTAGCCCCTCTACAGTCCATTATTGAGGGGTATGGTCAGCCCCACTACCCACGCTAGCCCCTCTACACGGAGAGATAAATATAGGATTCCAATACAAGGGAGAGGCCGCCGGGTATTTGAGTTTTTCCTGGGCTCACGTATTTCAGAGGCTTAAGGGAGCCCACCTCGGTTTTTTCTCTTTCTCCCCCTCTCTCTTTGGCATTCATCCATTCGGCCCCAATCAGCCTACTGTTGAGTAAAAAGCGGCAGGTCCCCTTAAGACGTTTACCCCCATCCAGGTGTCAATATTTTCCTGGCGAACGGTAGCGAGCCAGCATATATATATATATATATATATATATATATATATATATATATATATATATATATATATATATGTTTGTTTTGACAGCAAGCTAAATTTGTATATTATTCGATAGAAAAATTTCTCCGGCGAAGCCGGATTTCTCCATACAATGCTGGCTTGCTATCGCTCGCCAGGAAGAAATCGAAAACCTCCATTTCTCCATCTATCTACACGTCAAAATCTTCCACACGACTATCCTGTACTCTGCAACAACACACAAATCAAACTTTTATCTTCTCTCAGTATTCTTGGCGTTACTCTTTCTCCTGACCTTTCTTGGAAAGATCATATTACCACTTGCTAATACAACTTCCCAGCTGGGTGTGCTCAAACGTCTTTGTGGGTTCTTCACCTCCGCACAGCTTCTTGCTTTGAACAGGAGAACAGTTTACCCATGTATCGAGTATTGTTTGCATGTGTGAGGAGGTTCAACCTATACCACACTTCTCGAAGGGTAGTCAAAAGTATTTTGTTATATCAGATTACATCCCCTTACTAATTCCCTACAAACTCTCTCTACTCGCCACAATGTTGCATTTCTCTCACTCTTCTACCGTTATTACAAAAATCAGTGTTCATCAGAGCTTTCTCAGTGTATACCTCCTCCCTTACGGAGAATGGGGAGACTCCACCCTTCAACATATTCCCACCTCTATTCTATCCAAGTCTCTAACCCAAGAGTGAACCGATTTGCACAGTCTGTCTTCTGTTCAAAAAGTAAGCTATGAAGCTCTCTCCGTCAATCAGTCTTTCCCTCATCCTACGAATTAAACTGCTTCAAGATCCGCGTGTCCAGAATATTTTGACTCTAACATACCTTGAATTTGGCTCTTTATCACTTCTTCAATTTTGGGGGAGACACTTGATACAGGCAGCTTTGCCTTTTGTCTCCTTCATACACATTGAAAGAAAAAAAAAATTGAAGGTCCTCCAATATGTCCTTTCCAAGATTCATAAAATCATCTAATGATAGCCAGAAATGAAGACTAAATTTCGTCATCGTATACTGAAAGGATTTAAGGGGCTGGTGGCTGTTTTTTGTTTTGTTTTTGTTTTTTTTCCCTTCATTAATTCATATATTCAAGTGTTAGTTTCCTGCTAGACCTCCCTCAAAGTTAGAAAAAACACTCCCTAGACAACCCTTCAAGATAAATTTGTACATTTTTCGGTAGAAAAATTACCCGGCCGAAGGCCGGTTCTTCTTATAATTACAGGTTAGCTGTCGCTCGCCAAAAAAAAAATCGACACCTAAATGGCACGATGGGTCTTAAAATTGACAACGAAATGGAGCTAAAGGAGTTAAAATCGCCAAGCTAATGGGCCGATCGTATTAAAATCTCGAAACTAGTGGGGCTAAACATGAGGGAAAAGAAGGTCTAGAAAAACGCCCTATCTCCCCTTAACATGAAAAAAACAGTAAGAATTGAGTGTTGAGAGAGGAATTGATATCACCATGTTATATTGGATACCAATTGGTTTATAATTCGTTCATATGATTTGGTATATCATTTTGAAGAATATTTATGGTTGATATATGATTATGGTTGATTATGGTTGATATATGATTATGATATTATGACATTAACATCCACTCCAGTAATTAGGTATCTCAGTATTAGGGCACATTTATTCATTTGTCTACAAATGTATTTAGTCGACTTTATACAGTTTAGATAGAATATGTGGTAGTCCAAAGGGTCCATTGAGATATAGTCTGTAGCCTTGTAATTGCAAGAGGTCCTTCCAACGCTAAATAAAATCATCTAATAGTAGCCAGGATGAAAGGAATGAATGCGCCACAACATACTGAAAGGGTCAAGAGCCCAGAAGAGGCTTGTAGATTGAGGCTTGGGACCTGAAGCCTTGGATCAATAATAGGGGAGGGAAGATAAATTGTACAGTAGGCTTGATGGGAAAGGAGAAAGAAATTTAAAGTTTCCGGACATCTCAACCAGTAGACCACGTGAAGGGGGAGTTCGCTCCCTAGACCTCTATCATGTTTTAAACACACACACTCACACACACACACACACACACATATTATAGATAATTATGACCTTGTTTTCAATTGGTATACATTATATATATATATATATATATATATATATATATATATATATATATATATATATATATATATATATATATATATTTAGAGAGAGATTGTAGATGGGTTCATCCCTATTCATAGTCCTTTTATAGGGTATGTTATTGTGGACACTTAAATTACTCCTTGCATATCTTCCTTAGACACATATTTCATTAGAGTCGACTAATAAGAAATACACTGCTCCCACAACTTCTTTCTTTGTTTATTACGATAATGGGAAGAAATATATCAACTTGTTTTGGCCTTTTATCACATAAGCACAGTCTTCAGTCAGCTTCACTGTAAATAGCAAAGGTATATAAAAAGAACATTAATTATACAGTTGTTTAGTTCGTATTATTTGATATACCCTTTAACCGTATTATTTGATATACCCTTTAACCGTATTATTTGATATACCCTTTAACCGTATTATTTGATATACCCTTTAACCGTATTATTTGATATACTCTATTACCGTATTATTTGATATACCCTTTAACCGTATTATTTGATATACCCTTTAACCGTATTATTTGATATACCCTTTAACCGTATTATTTGATATACCCTTTAACCGTTATATTTGATATACCCTTTAACCGTTATATTATATGGGAATACCATTATTAATATTGGTTTAGAGGGTTAATTATTATGGAAATTTTAATTATTTTTTCATACTGTTTTTCTAAACCCATATTTCTATCACTATTAGTTCGATCAGCCCCTGCAAAACTAGGATCTGGTGAACCCTAGGACATAAAGTACTTCCTAAAATGTTCGAAGCTATGCCGAATAGAATCGACTCTGTTCAGTTTTTATATTTGTATTTTTTTTTTATTTTTTTTTTTATTTTTTATTTATTTTTTTTTTATGGAAGTTCGAAAATGCATAAAGGCTTAGCATTGGTATATGCTTCACATCATTTTACATCATATTAATTATTAATTGCAAGATAAGTTAGAAAAGCCCCTGTTCGATCTATTGTGAATAGTTTACAAAATGTTGAGTATTTATCAACTTACTAAAACAAATAAATGCTAAAGTATATGAAATCACACTTACCAATCAAGACATCTTTTCTGGTTTGCATTCTTAGACAGCCACATATCTATCTATCTATATCTATCTGTCTATCTATCTCTATCTATCTATCTAGACCACTGAACTAACTCAACCCTTGTTGTTCGGTGCCGTGTTTTTCATTGGATTCTTGGTATTATTAAACAATGTTATTAGTTAAGAAAACATTTTCACGTCCAGTGGTATTGACGTCGTTACCCCCAACAAAACCTACTTCCATCTAACGACGTTTTCCTATACTTCTCTCTACCACCAGACGATTTTTATTCAACTCAATGATGGAGTTCCGCAGTGAGGGAGTTAGAACATAACTGGGCGTGTTATTGTTTTGCGCTTTGTAGTCTGTTGTTTATTTGTGTGTGTGTGTGTGTGTGTGAGCGTTATGTGTGTGTGTCCGCATGTGTGTGTGTGTGTATGTACGTGCAATCGCCTGTGTATTTGTGTGAGTGCATGCGAGTTTGTGAGGGAAAAAAATAAAAATAAAATCGCAAGAAAGTCTGATGGAGCCAGCAGAAGAACGAGTGGGAAACACGAAAGGTGGTTCAATACTTCTCATGCTAAGGGAAATTGGTGGCGGTACGAGGAAGTGAAGAGCGAGGGTAAGATAGATAGATAGATAGATAGATAGATAGATAGATAGATAGATGGACAGATAGATAGATAGATAGATAGATAGGAGGATAGGTAGCTAGAATGATAGTTAGATAAATAGTAGATAGATAGATGGATAGATAGATAGATAGGTAGCTAGAAAGATAGGTAGATAAATAGATAGGAAGAGAGATAGGTAGATAGGAAGACATATAAATCAATATATACAGTTGATAGAGAAGAAGATAAATGGGTAAATAAAGAAACGTACGGTTGCGCTAATAAGTCATGTCTCAACTCTCATTACGTTTGGCTCGCTCTGTACTGTATTAATGTCTGTCAGATGTTGAATAGGGTGGGTATGTGAGGGAACATGGTTGTATATCTCACTCAAATAGAAGAAATCATTTGTAAATATTGCTGATACCAATTATTGATCAAAACATAATTGGTGCCGAGACATGACTTATTAGGCCGACTGTACAAGCAGACATCTCATACAAAGGAAGAAAATAAGTAGAGTAGATAGATACATGAGATGATAAATAGATAGACAGACAGACAGGCAGACAACAGCTGATTGGTGCTGGCATGAGAAAGTTACGAACAATAGTATAATAGACTGATTGAAATGTGGATAGATAAATGGATAGGAAGATAAATACATTGATAGATTGGAATATAGATGAAGTGGTTAATAGATAGATAGATATATTCGGTAGATAGATAGATGAAAGCTAAAATGTTCCAAGCTATGTATTGTATATTTTCATGCAAAGATAAAATGGTGGTAGTATGAGAATATACAGTACAGAACCCTTGCATGATAGATTGTTATGTAGATAGATTGATTAATTTGGATGTATTTTTGGTATATATATTGGTAGATAGATGGTTAAACAGAGAAATATATAGATAGATGAATATATAATTATTTAAAAAATCACTAACATTATCTATATGCTTTCTGTGCCTTTATATTATACCTCGGCAAAGGACAATAGGTGGTGGTATGACGTGGTAAAGAATCTTGTGTGTGATAATTCATATTGTTTCACCAACCAACTATACTTCTAAACTTAATTAATTAAATTAACAAATACATGTGGCACTCCAAGGACTCGAACCTAGGATACTCACACCAAATTCCGCGCATTTATGTTTTCATTAATTTCATTGGAGGTGTTTGGTGTTGGGGTGAAATTAATAAATAATAGATACATAACAGATTAATAACAACACAAAATGTAGATAGAGGGATATCGAATATATATATACAGTATATATACACTATACAGTATAGCTAACAATCGTCGCAAATATATTTCTATAAGTTATCGCCTATTGGATATAGTATACAACAATTATAATAATAATAAAATATAATTAAACATATTACACTCATCAGGAAAGTCAACTAGATCGAAGTCAACACCGCTAACTCTAGAGAAAAATTAACTACATTGGCAACACTGGGAGTTTACCTGTTGCGATGCCTATCTAAATTGTAGAAACCAAATCGACATGGTTAAAATAGCCTTCACAATATGCTAGTTGAAATATGATGCATAATCGATTTGCAGTATTTCTGTTTGTATGCCATGACATTACGTGAACAACAGGAGCGAATTGTTTGATTGCTTTACTATTTACTGAATGGCTCTACCTTGGAGGACTTGAAGGGGAGATTTGTATTTATTTACTTATTTTTGTTTTTCCTCCCTATACCTCCATCAATCTAAACAAAAATTACCTCGAGACCCTCTTTCTAGATAAATTTGTTTATTATCCGGTACACAATTTCATTAACATACATCTCTTTCGAAATAAATATGTGCATTTTTCGGTACAAAAATTCCAGATTAAAAAAAAAAAAAGTGTGAGCGAAAATATATGTGAAGAAAATGACCAGTAACTTTCAATATATATATAATATAGCATATATATAGATCATTATTTAACTGTATACAATCGCTTAAGGGGGGTGACCTGCTTTTTTGCTGTGGCCATCTTCCCCCAGGGTTACCCAATCAAGTCGCTAGATAGTCAACAAAAGCAAAAACTAGTTCGAATATTACCACAATCTCTAAAATATCACACTAAAATGGTTCAAATCTCTAGAATATCACACTAAAATGGCTCAAATCTAGAATATCACACTAAAATGGCTCAAATCATTAGAATATCACACTAAAATGGCTCGAATCTCTAGAATATCACACTAAAATGGCTCGAATCTCTAGAATATCACACTAAAATGGCTCGAATCTCTAGAATATCACACTAAAATGGCTCAAATCTCTAGAATATCACACTAAAATGGCTCAAATCTCTAGAATATCGCTAGAATGCATGTGTTAGATATAAAAATGTGCCTCCATATCGAAATAAATACCTCTAGATCTAGCGGGAAAGTAGCTAAATTAGCAACACTGTCTTTCACTCCGGCCGATATTTCCCCAGAGGAGCAGCTCTTTCAGGCCCCACGTCATGAGGGCCGTGGACATATTAGGCCCCAATGCCACTCGTTTTTCGTGCCACCGTTAATTCCCGCCGCATTGGAATGGCTATGTTTTTCTGATCCCCCTTCTTCCTCATGTTTAGTTTTCAGATTCTATGAAGTTCGGCCCACTAGTTTGGTGATTTTAAGACCTTCCGCCCCATTTCTTTGTCAAAATTAAGACTTTTCGTGTAAAAAAAAAAACATGATTATGAACGTGTATCCGTAATCTAATTCAGCCTAACTTGACCCAAACAAACTAGAATACATCAAAAAGAAAAAATCACGCGAAAAATAATTGTTCCTGGGCCGTCATGAACCGCGGCCGCAAAGACTGGGCGGCACACACTCCCTTCCCCCCATTGCTAGGGTTTCATTACAAGTCAACTATTGGCCGGAAATATTGCCTGCCGAGGAATTGGTGGGTTGAATAGTTTGTATAGCGTTCCCTCCCCCCCCTCCCTCCCGTGCGATGTTTTAGGGGGGTAGTGGTTCTTTATTTATTTATCTTAAGGGAGCCCACCTCGCTTTTTTTCTCATTCTCTCCCTCTCTCTCTCTCTTTGGCTTTTATCCATTTGGCCCCATACAGCCTACTGTTTTAAGACTTTTACCCCCATCCAGGTATCAATATTTTCCTGGCGAGCGGTAGCGAGCCTGCATATATATATTTTTGTTTTGACAGCAAGCTAAATTTGTACATTTTTCGATAGAAACATTTCTCCGGCGAAGCCGGATTTCTCCATACAATGCTGGCTCGTTTTCGCTCGCCAGGAAGAAATCGACACCTGGATGGGAATAAACGTTTTAAAACAGTAAGCTGAATGGGACCGAATGGATACAAGCCAGGGAAAGAGAGAAAAGGCGAGAAAGATAAAAAAGCAGGTGACCCCCCTTAAAGTAACCTCGCTAGACCTTCATCAAGCTTATTTCTAAGTTTCATAAATGATCTTCTCAACTGTACCTCCAGTCCCATCCATTCATACGCAGACGACTCTACCTTACACTACTCGATTAGTTTTCCTGAACCCCCCAGCCAGCAATCTCTCAAAAACAAACGTAATGAAGTCATGCAACAGTACTTATCTTCTGATCTAACTACTATTTCCATTTGGGACAGAGAAAAACGTGTTACCTTTAATGCTTCCAAAACCCAATTTATTCATCTTACTACCCGGCCGGAAATCCCAGAGGACTATCCCTAACACTTCAACAATACAAACATCAATCCTTCTCTCTTCTCTCAATATTCTCGGTGTCTCTTTTTCTTCAGCTCTCACTTGGAAGGACCAAATTACCAGTCTTGCTAATGCAGCCTCCCAGAAACTGGGTATGCTCAACCGCCTCAAGGGGTTCTTACCCCTGCACAGCTTCTTGCTCTGTACAGGGGCACAGTGCGTCCTTGTATTGAGTATTGTTCACATGTGTGGGGAGGATCCTCTTACACTGCACTCCTAGACAAAGTAGAAAGGAAAGCCTTTCGTATCATTAACTCCCGTCCACTCACCAACTCTCTGCAATCTCTCTCTCTTCACCGCAATGTTGCATCTCTCTCACTATTCTATCGCTACTACAATAATAAATGTTCTTCAGAGCATTCCCAGGGCTTTCCTCCTCTACGTAGGGTACGTAGTACCCGTCTTGCAACACAATCCCACCCCTACTCTGTGCAACTCTTCAACCCAAGAGTGAAACGTTATTCTCAGTCTTTCTTTTATTCAACTGCTGAGCTCTGGAACTCCCTCTCAGAATCAGTGTTTCCCTCTTCCTATAACTTAAATTGCTTCAAACTCCGTGTGTCCAGGCATTTTGGCTCGAACGTCCCTTGATGTTGGCCCTGTCACTCTTTCTACTCTGGGGAAGGCACTCGATAAAGGCAGTTCTACCTTTGTCTCCCTCACTCACATAGAAGAAATTATATATATATACTGTGTGTGTATATATATATATATATATATATATATATATATATATATATATATATATATATATAAGAGAAAGCATGGAACTGCGTGTGAGAGAGTATGTGTCAGCGAGTGGAAATCCAAGAAGAAGAAATTGTAAACTCAAGCAGGAACTTACGGCAGGCCAGATATTTATAGGAGACAGAGAGAGAGTGTGTGTGTGTCTATATGTGAGTGTGTGGTTTTGTGTGAGAGTCCGCGAAGAAGAAATTGTAAAGTCAAACAGGAACCTAGGGCAGGCTAGATATTTATGGGAGAGAGAGACAGAGAGAGAGAGGAGGAGTCGGTTCCAGAGTAATTGTCCCCAACTTTGACGGAAGGTGGTTTGTGGCCAGAAGGGCAGGAACTCTAACTCACAGCCACTGGAGAAGGGAATGGAGACCGTACAACTCGAAATGTCAAAATCAGTCGATCAATAGGTCTCAACTAGGGGAAGGAAGGAAATGGAAACCGAGCGAATCAACCAGTAGATAGTTTCAACCAGTAGCTCCTAACCAGTACAATCGGGGGTATTAAGTGTTGTCATAGGTTCCAGTGGTTTACGATCAAAAGGTGTTATTGGTATCTTTATAGTTACTGGGAAAAGTGCTTATCACTCAGAGTATTAGTCAGTGTCCTAAACTTTGTGAAATATCTGACAACACTTATTAACCTCGACCGTACAATGGAAGGGTCAAATTACAATGTTCGAAATCGAGTGGCATATGATTTTTTTTTTTTTTTTTTTTTTTAGGGGAAGGTCTAATTGAGGATTTTGCCAATTGACTACTTGCGAGTTTTGGTCTATAAGGAAGTTGGAGCTGTGGCCATCCATATATATCAGAATTATCAGCTAAAATACGGTCATAATACATATGTAAATACATGAAACCAAATTAACCATACTTTTTATCCATCAGAAACCCTCATTATTATTGCATTTCTCTTTAATATCGATGCTCACGGCTTCAACTTCCTTATAGCCTGAAACTCGCAAGTGGTCAATTGTACGGTAAATCAATATACAGTACATGCACGAAGCCTAGTCTACCATATACCTCCTCAAACATTCATATAGAGGTCATTCTCAAGCTGAAAAGGGTTGACTAGAAAAGTCTAATGTCAACCAATAGACCATTTCAACCAATAGATCTCAACCAGCGCCACCTCAACCAGTTAATTAGTTAGTTAAAATAGGACTTCTGAGGCTATCAACCATATTGGATTATTAAGCCAGCACACTGTAAGTCAAGAATATTGTCAGGACTGCAACCAGAGGAAGGGAATGGAGACCGTACAAATCATCTACTGTATACATGATCAAAATGGAGGAACAATTTGATCTCGAAGGGAGTTCTTGGGGGCATTGTTTTAAGTTTGGTGGAGCAAAGTAGTAGTAGTAAATTATGTAGTAGTAGTAGTAGTAGTAGTAGTAGTAGTAGTAGTATGAGGCGACTGGATTGAAGTTGCATGGTATGGAGTAGTAGTAAAGTAGTGTAGTAGGAATAGAGTAATATCTGATGTTTGTAAAATGTAATGAATGTTCAATATTAACCCTTTGAAGGTCTGACGCGTTTTAGCAGTATATATTTGGCTATCATTAGACGATTTTATGCAGCTTAAGAAGATTTTGTGGGTATTAAAAGGGTAAATACTATCTCAATCAACCCTTTGACTTCCATATACCGTTACTAATCTGAATAAAATCGTCTAATAGTAGCCAGAAATAGAACAGAAACGCGCACTGGAGCTTGAAAGGGTTAAATAAAAATTAAATATAAAAATATATAATATTCCACGATGATGAGTCTGAGTGCAAACCCCGGAATAGGAAGCAGTGCGACTACCAAATCGTGTGCATTGATGACTGCTCCGACCTTGTTTAGTAGTGTCCAAAGGGGGGATGCACAAGCTGAGGGGTTTTTCATTGTTTTAAAGTAATAGTAGTAGTAGTAGTAGTAGTAGTATATTAAATACAAATCAAAGTAGTAGTAGTAATCCACGATGATGAGTCTGAGTGCTTATCCCGGAATAGGAAGTAGCTGAATGACTACCAAGTCGGGCGCTTTGATAACTGGTCTGACCTTGGTTAGGGTCCAAAGAGGGGATGCACAGGCTGAGTGGTAGTAAAAAAAAAAAAAAAAAAAAAGTAGTAGTAGTAGTAGTAGTAGTAGTAGTAGTAGAAATATTATATAATAGGAAGTTGTCCCTATAGGCCAGAAAACAAAATCTATTACAAGCCATTTATTGAATACTATCAATATTGCATAGTGGATGATAGCAGTATTAGGGTGACTGCAATATAATACACAAATATTGAAAGTACATTAAGTATTTGATCTTGGGGTGATTATTATCTAATATATACTATACTATTGATATATTATTATCTAATATATACTATACCATTGATATATTGTATACATGGTTCTGCAGTACATAAGTGCATTGTAAACATTATAGCTGCCCAACCAACTCATATTTGTGATGAACAGGGATTACTTTCACACATCAAAGCAATGTTCCACTAAATATTTATCTTCAATACGATACAAAGTTCTTTTCATTACCACTCTTTTATTTGTAATTACTTTTTGTTTTATTTATGTATTTATGTTTTGTTCATTCATTACATTTATCTAGTTATTTTGTAGTCACGAATAGATAACATAAATAAGTAACACAATTTGATCGTTTAACCCTTTGAGTACCAGCGACGTCTGTTATATTTTATTCTAGCTATATTTAGACGATATTCGGCAGCTTAAGAAGGATCTGTGGTACTTAAAAGGGTTGCTTGAGATACTCTGAAGCCTTATTATTGCTAGAGGTCCTTCCTATGCTTCATGAAATGGTCTAATAGTTGCCAGAATATGATGAACAGGACGTCACTGGTACTGTACGGGCTAAGACTCTTATATTTTCAAATGTATAACATGTAAGTGATCAAAATACATAGTGAACACACACGGAGGAACATATATAGATGCCTTTAATACAATTAGTTCCATTTCCTATGCAAGACTTCTGCATCAGGAGAAGCCACTTATCTTGAATAGAATTATATTACAGAGTGACCAAGAATATTATAATTATTGTTAATGCAAGGGGACACACACACACACACACACACACACACACACACACACACACACACACACACACACACACACATACACACACACACACACACACACATACACACGCACATACACACATACATACACACACACACACACACACACACACGCACACACACACACACACACACACATACCACAACCACATACCACAGTTTTGCTTAGTAATAAGTGGAAATACATGTATTTATATTAACATCTATGGTAACATAATGTCATATTGTAGTATATGCAATAATTTTAATATTAAAAACAATTATTAGAGCTAATAATAATATTAATAACAATAATA
Organism: Paralithodes platypus; assembly: GCA_032716605.1. NCBI lineage: Eukaryota > Metazoa > Arthropoda > Malacostraca > Decapoda > Lithodidae > Paralithodes > Paralithodes platypus. The sequence goes on along the minus strand of CM064562.1, from coordinate 13,318,782 downwards.
ATTGTTAGAAATATATTGATAGTAGTATAATAGTAGTAGTATCAGTGGTAAATTATGTAGTAGTAATAGTAATAGTATCCATATGTTCAATTAATAGTAGAAAGAATAAATAATGGGACCAATAATAATAATAATAATAATAATAGATAGTAAAGATAATTATATTGTGTTTCATTCATAACGTTTCCACTCACCCTCGAAGATAAGATTACTATATTAGAATTAACTGTAGGTAAACAATTAATAATTATCGTAATAAGGACAAGTGGCTATATTGCTAACTTAGTTATTACAAAATTGCCAGCATAAAGGACGAACATTATAACCCTGACATTTTTCTTTCAAGCACATGTCTTACAATATCATATTACTAATATTGTGTGGTAGGCAGGGAGGGTTCTGTGGGGGCGTTCGGTTATGGCCTTGGCCTTCTCGGGGCCTTGGGGCTGTTCGGCCAGGCAGCTTGGGGAACATGTTGAATATATAAGTTTGAATATAGTTTATTTTTATCATTAAGGGGAGGCAGACCGTTTGTTTGGTCTATTAATTATTGTATTCATATATTGTTTTAGTTTCCTCCCTAGACCTCCATCAAGCTTAGAAAAGCACCGCATAGGCCCCCCTTTAAGATAAAGTTTTAAATTTTTCGGTAGAAAAATTTCCCGGCCAAAGGCCGGTTCCTCTTAAAATTGCAGGGTCGCTATCGCTCGCCAGGAAAAAATCGACACCTAAATGGCACGAAAGATCTTAAAATTTACAACGAAATGGGGCGAAAGGTGTTAAAATCGTCAAACTAATGGGCCGAACGTCTTATAATTTCAAAACTAGTGGGGCTAAACATGAGGGAGAAGAGGGTCCAGAAAAACGGTCTGCCTCCCCTTAAGTGCATTAGTAACATCCAAATATTTGAAGGTGCACCTGTAATTTGTACTCTCTACGTATACTTACAATACATAAATATGAGATTTTTTCGAATCCATATTTAATAGTATTGAAGACATTGATAAATTTAATACACCTAACCCTATTTCAAATGTCTATGGAACTGGCTCGCATTAACTCTTCACTTGCCCTTTTGTTTGCCTTATACCTACTTTCCTATAATAAGTTTGTACACAGAGAAGGTTGCGAGTAGAACTCATTTAATATAATTCACGAAATCAGACTTTTGCTCCCAAGATATCGTTTATCTACATAAAATAGTATAGATCTACAAGTATCCACACATCAATCTACGAGACATTTATTATTCAAATATTGACATTGCAGATAAATAGTAATTAAATGTAGAATATAAAAACAAGTAAAGTATAAGCACACTTTACGAAATTATTATTATTCATTTCAAAAGTAAAGTAAATTAAAGTAAAGTTAAGTAAAGTATAAGCACACTTTACGAAATTATTATTATTAATTTCAAAAGTAAAGTAAAGTAAAGTAAAGTAAAGTAAAGTAAAGTATAAGCACACTTTACGAAATTATTATTATTCATTTCAAAAGTAAAGTAAAGTAAAGTGAAGTAAAGTAAAGTATAAGCACACTTTACGAAATTATTAGTAATATTCATTTCAAAATAGTTCATAATTTATTTGTACTTTAGTGGTGTAAGAAAACATTCGACCCATTAACAATGATGTCAGAGATAGTTGCATTCAGAAAATACATATTGCAAAATACGATTGCGTCACTGAAGTATTCAAAGCAACAACAAAATACAAAGTTCGCAGCTGTCTCATTTAATCCTATGACGCTATTTTCCGTTAAGGGAGCCCACCCCGCTTTTTTTTTCTCTTTCTCCCTCTCTCTTTGGCTTGTATCCATTCGGCCCGATTCAACCTACTGTTTTAATATGTTTACCCCCATCTAGGTGTCAATATTTTCCTGGCGAGCGGTAGCGAGCCAGCATATATATATTTTTGTTTTGACAGCAAGCTAAATTTGTAAATTTTTCGATAGAAAAATGTGTCCGGCGAAACCGGATTTCTCCATACAATGCTGGCTCGCTATCGCTCGCCAGGAAGAAATCGACACCTGGATGGGGATAAACGTCTTAAAACAGTTGGCTGAATGGGGCCAAATGAATACAAGCCAAAGAGAGAGGGAGAGAAAGAGAAAAAAAAAAGCGAGGTGGGCTTCATTAAAGTATGGTTATTGTTGAGAGATTTCATGTACTTTAGGAATGATGAATAGGAATATAAGGGGACAAATACCCCCAAAAAATATGTTAATTCTCACAAGTTCTTCTAAACGGAATTCATTTGTCTAATATGAACCAGAACAAATAACAGAATACATCATGGTATAATGAAATATTAAGTAACACCCCGTTCTTAACATTAATCATCAATTACAAATCCCAATGCACTTGAATAAACTAATGAAAACATATGGTTCTCCCGGGATTAGATACAGTATTATGAATACTCCTGTCAAAGTAGAAATACATTACTACTGGTATAGTAATATTTTTCTCATGTTAGCATTCTAATAAAGTTGCAATAATACGACTATTTAAGCGTTGATTTACAATGCTATTATTTCTAAATTAGCCATAACTGAGGATAGTAAATTTCAAATCAGTTTAGTTATTTGCATTTCTCTCTATCGTGTACCATAGAGCAACGAGATCCACAAGACTAATGACCCTATTGCTAAAGGAAATTGACCTTGCTACATCAGCATATAATCCTGAAACCGGTGTCCTAATTTCCTCAGATTCATAGTTCTAAGGTGTCAACATCTATAAAACGTAACCAATATACAAGGTTTCAGAGATAAAGGACCTAAAGAATTTCGTGCAACAGGACTAGACCCTTCATTTATTAGTCTTTGGCTTCAGGTGTACGTGAAAGAGATTGGCATTATCAAGGACCATGATATCTGAGATAGTTGACCCGAAAGATTCTACACTGAACAGATCAGCTGTTTAATTGTTCGATTTATGAGTAGCATATACAATAAGATCGATTGTTGGCCTCGAGGAATCAACATTATTAGAAAATGGTCACATGTTCTTACTCGAATTCTTAGTAGTGCCTAAAATCAACTTGACCTCAAACCACCATATTTATTATAATTGACCTCCAGGAATCCACGATACAGGTACTCGATTGCATTTTTTACTCAGGCAAGAGATTGGAATGACAAATAAACCAGAATACCAGATAGAGTGTTAACCGTAATGAATCTATGTTACAAAAGATCAAATGTTAGAGCGCCCCTGTTTCCTAGTAGCGCAAAGGATCCGTATGAACAATAATCTTGATTTCAGAGATGGTTTCCACCCTCATAGAATCTGTGCAGCATGAGATGGTCTTGTGTTTGCTATAGTCTATTCGCTGTAAGTAGGCGAAAAATCATGTCCTCTAACCTCTGTAACTCAAAAAGGGCTAGAGCAAATTGGCTGTAAATTTCCACATCTATTCCTTGACTGACTCTTGTGTGTGCTAGTCCTTGTCCTCTAGTGGCGCAAAAGATCGGTGTGACCAAGAATCGGGATGTCAGAAATGGTTGCCCTCAATGCGTCCACAGTGCAACAGAAGGTTATCCCACGCCTGACATTCGAGGTCTTCCAGTCTACCCAGGGCAGATGAGGGCACATGTCGGGGCACAGGGGTTGACTCAGCCTCCAGGAATCGGAAGTCCCTCGGCCTCGCACGTCGTTCACCATAACAATAGCCACGGCGGTGTGAGAGACAGGGTCGTGGATCACCTGTTGAGAGATGAAAAATTAGTTTCAGGTAATGATGGGAGGTCAGTTCAAAGTATAGAATCAGAGTACAGGGGAGAGAGTGTGAGAGAGAGTTACACAGAGTTACACAGATACTCAGACCGTGCAGTCCCAACTAGGTGGTCCGGCCTTAATACTACTAGACAGGGACAGTTTATAGTAGAAGAATAGGATAATAAAGTAGAAGAGAGAGAGTGTGTGTGAGTAAATGAGTGAGAGAGAGAGAGATAGAGAGAGTGTTTGAGCTACCGCATAAGTTCGTGGAAAATGAATGAAAACAGAGAAAAAGTTAAATTCAGAAGAACGAATATATTATTTATATATCACTCTGACACCATGCTCATATATTTATCACTTGCCATTACTTAAATCATGCTGTGAGTTTGTATTGGTATTAAACCCCAAAATAACAATATTTAAGGGGGTAGTGCTAGGTCTATATATGTATTTATTAACATATTTTTGAGTTTCCTCGGTAGACTCCATCAAGCTTAGAAAAACACACCCTTTCAAGATAAATTTGTAAATTTGTCGGTAGAAAAGTTTCCCGGCCAAAGACTAAAATTAGAGGCTCGCTATCGCTAGCCAGAAACAAATCGACACCTAAAAGGCAAGAAAGGTCTTAATATTGATAAAGAAAAATTAGTCGAAAGGTCTAAAAATCGCCAAGCTAACGGAACGAACGTCTTAAAATCTCAAAAACTAATATGCTAAACATGAGAGAGAAGGGAGTCCAGAAAAAAGCGAGTACTACCCCTTAAGTGGGCAAGGATCATAAGTCATTTCGCCTTACTGAACAGAGAGGTCTATATAGTATTATTTCACTTACTACTAGTATTATGTTCTAAACAAAATTATTAATATGATTTGTTTTAACTTTCACTTTGTTTTTCACTTTCATGTATAATTTCATATTTGTTTTTCACCAAACCACCAATTAAGGTACAAATACACCGAACCAATGAAGTCAATGAAAGTTATGAATACATGTGGTACTCCAAGGACTCGAACCTAGGATACTCACACCGAAATTCCGCACACTATCAAATTGAAATCGAGCCGTATTAAAATATAATGATAGTGAACAAAGTAAGACTATAATATACGAAATATTAATACAAGGCCTACCATAAGGGGGTAGTACTCGCTTTTTCTGGACCCCCTTTTCCCTCATGTTTAGTGTATTAGTGTTGAGGTTTTAAGACGTTCGTTCCGTTAGTTTGGCGATTTTGAGACCTTTCGCCTCATTTTGTTGTCAATATTAAGCCCTTTCGTGCCCTTTAGTTGTCGATTTTTTCCTGGCGAGCGATAGCGAGCCTCTAATTTTAGAAAGAACCGGCCTTCGGTATCGAAAAATGTACACATTTATCTTGAAAGGGGGTCTAGGGGGGGGGGGGGGGGTTTCTAAGCTTGATGGAGGTCTAGCGAGGAAACTCAAAAATAAATTAATAGATAAATATATCGACCAAAAACCAAACAGTACCCCCTTAAAACTCCGCCTAATTACTGGGATACAATTCTAAGCCAATCGGGTCCACTGATTAAGGGGAAATGGGTTGTTTTTCTGGCCCGTTTTCTTCCTAATTTTTAGCCCTATTAGGTTTGAGATTTTTAGACTTTTGTTCCTTTAGTTTGGCGATTTTAAGACCTTTTGCTTCATTTCTTTGTCAATATTTAGACCGTTCGTGTTATTGGGTGTCGGGTTTTTCTCCTGGCGAACGAAAGTGAGCCTGTACTTTTGGAAGAATCAGCCTGCGGCTGGGACATTTTCCTACCGAAAAATGTACAAATTAATCTACAAGGGAGATCTAATGGACGTTTTTCTTAAGTTTGAATGAGGTCTAGGGAGGAGACTAAGCAAATTATATATATATAGAGATATGAAATAATCGACCAAAAACTAAACCCATCTCTCCTTAATGTAGAAACACCGAGCCACAAGGACTCCATGAATTGTGAAGCTATATGAAAAAAAAAAAAGTATTGCTAAAACTTCGGAGGCAATTACTGGTTTGGCTACAAACCAATTCGCCCATGATATATTTCGACCAAACTCACCCAAATGTTCAAGATACGGTAGATTGCACTAAAACAGTTATAAGTTAGAGTAGGTTTTAAATTAGGCTAGGTTAAGGATGATGTAGGTTAGGTTAAGTAAGCCTAGCCAAACCTAGGCTAAGTGCTGGCTAACCGACTGAACTGATGTGTAGGCTAAGAGAGAGGTATCCTGACCAGGATTCGAACCCACTCACCCAAGGTATATTTGGGAGAGCTGGGCACCGTAACCACTCGGCCATGACCGGATATCCGCTCACGGCCGAGTGGTTAAGGTGCCCAGCTCTCCCAAATATACCTGGGGTGAATTGGTTCGAATCGTGGTCAGTATATCTCTCTCTCTCAACCTTTCCGACATATCAATAGAAATTTGTAGGCTCTATTACCATAACCAGTTCATACTATTTAACCAGAACAGAGAGAGCACGGGGCGCAAACTCCCTTCCCAGCATCAACCCAGGGTAGAATTCCACCGAGTTGTTGTCGAATATTGGTTGGGCTGTGGGGGCCCACCTCGTTTTTTTTTTCTCTCTCTCTCTCTTTCTCCCTCTCTCTCTCTCTCTGGGTTGTATCCACTTGGCACCAATCAGCCTACTGTTTTAAGACGTTTATCCCCATCCAGGTGTCGATTTTTTTCCTGGTGAGCGGTAAAAAGAAAAAGTAACTAGTGGTTAACACATACACCCACACACACACACACTTACACACACACACACTTGCACACACACACTTACACACACACACACACACACACACACACACACACACACACACACACACACACACACACACACACACACACACACACACACACCCATCCAACTGACCTTCCAGAGCAGGGCGGGCACGGGCACCACCTCTCTCCCTAGCGTCAGTCCCAGGTACAGATCCACGGGGTTGTTGAGGAGGTCGGGTAGCTGTAGGGTTCCGTGGGTGCCCGTCCACACCTCCAGGGGCCAACGCCGCCTTTCGGACACCTCGCGAACCGCAAACTCCAACTTCTGCCGGGTTTTGAGGGAGAAAATTAGTCGACTCTACGTTAGCTTTGAGTGAAGTTAGTAGATTATTGGATTATATATTAACCATGGAGTCCGGTAAGTAAATTACCAAGTATGGGTAAATAGGATTTGTCATTAATACTTAATAAATATATGGCTTGACATTTAGAGCAGACAGCGTTGGCACATTAGTAATTGGTATAATTTCCAAAACTAGTCAGTCGGACAAACTTATGACCTTGGTTGACCAATAATAATGAGTTAACTAACCTTCCAATTGCCATTGTTTACGGCCTGCCACTCAGGGACGGCGTTGGCATAGTAGTAAGTAGCGTCCTGCTCGGCCTCCAGCACAAAGTCACCGTCAGGAGCCAGATGTCCCTTGGCCAGGAAGTGTTGCCCTCTAGCGGTCAGGTGCTCCGTGGTGTTGAGGAGCCCCTGCAGGAGAGTCTTCTGGGACGACTTGGCGTACGACTTCGGCATACTCACCGAGAACATGCGACTGTTCCGGAAGCCAGGTCGGGAGGAATCAATCTCTTTGGCGTCAATGTATCTGGAAGTATTATCATTAGTTATAGTCGCAGTAGTAGTAGTATTTTGTATTATATTTTGTTTTGCTTTATGTTACTTTTAACCCGGGAAAGACGAGCGTCCTCATAAGAGGTTTGGTGGGCAAAGGTGAAGGTCCTCATGAGAGCCAAGGCCTAAAAAAATCCTTTCAAAACACCTTACTGGCACTCAAAACAAAGCAATATGTGATTAGGTGAGACAATTCCCCTCCATTACTTGCTACCACTCCTACATATGTGTTCCCCCACCCCCCTTCCCCTCCTTACCCCCCTTTTCACCCCTCCTCAATTATCAGCTATTTTTCCTCTTATTCCCCCTTTTATTGGGTAATTTTCGGCGCGCATTTCCCTCGCGCGGTCTCTTTAACACGGGTGAGGCAGCTAGAGATCCTTGCAACAGAGAGACTTATACTGTAAGGCCTCAGTGTCGTTCTACAGCTCGGAGAGGGAGCATATACACCGCCCCGGCTCTCGCCTCATGATACGACCGAGCGACAATAATACGTCTTTTTCACCACCTGAATGCTATTCCCACTTATTTTATTGCTCTTAAATGTTAATATCTTAATATTAAACGTAAAATAGGCGCATATGGATAAGTTTAATGATATTTATGGAAAAGATTACTATTTTTGTCAGAAATTAACCAAAATACCTTCGCCTAGCGGGACCCTTCAAATGCCATAGCTCCGCGCTTCCCGGGTTAATAGCAGTATATATGTAACATATGATTTTCTCTAAATATTTTGGTACCTGAGTGATAATCTGCTTCTGAAGCTAGGACAGAATTAAGAAATAACCTTGGTGTCTTACAATTAGGAATAATATTGTTTTGTTTTGTATAATTATTGTACAAGTCTGCAAGCCAAGAGAGTATACTGTATATGTGTGTGTTTAAAGGGAGATGGGTCGTTTTCCGGCCCTTCTTCTCCCTCGTGCTTAGCCCCATTAGTTTTGATATTTTAAGACGTTCGACCCATCAGTTTGGCGATTTTAACACCTTTAGCTCCATTTCGTTGTATATGTTAAGATATATCGTGCCATTTAGGTGTCGATTTTTTTCTGGCGATCGATAGCAAGCCTGTAATTATAAGAAGAACCGGCCTTCGGCTGGGACATTTTTCTACCGAAAAATGTAAAAATCTATCTTGAGCGTTTTTCTAAGTTTGAGGGAAGTCTAGCGATGAAACTAAAAAATATATGAATACATGAATTAATAGACCCAAAAAAACAGCCATTAGCCCCTTAAGTAAAAGTAATATACAAAGTAAATAGAATTTAGTAAAGCCGCTGTCACACGAGCCCTTTTTCGAGCAATTTTTACGGGCAATTGTGGTCTGGAAGCTTAAAAAATTACACTTTATCAGAATTCAGCCACCGAACATTATCTACCTTCAGTCTAGTTACCGATGCCAGTGCGAAAAAGTCTTGAAATAATACGAGAAAATACTTGCTCATGGAAAATTGACGGAAAAAGCGCTCGTGTGACAGCGGCTTAACACCTAGCTCTCGAAACTATATATTACCTGCCATATATCTTGTGTGCAGAAAACCAGGCTGTCTCTTGTTCTTGGTTGAAGCACAGGGTGATTTGCGGGATGTAGAGTCTTCTGTTGATTTGCCAGCCAATGATGCGAGATTCACCAGTCGCGTCGCCGTGTCCGCAAGTACCGCCGCGTTGTAGAGTCGGTTTGGGCTTCTTCAGGCAACCGATTTCGCCCCATGTGATCGGCTGGTTGGAGAAATAGAGGATATATTTTATTTTAACATTGCAGATTGGAATACTAAAGAGAGAGAGAGAGAGAGAGAGAGAGAGAGAGAGAGAGAGAGAGAGAGAGAGAGAGAGAGAACGCTTCCCTAGTAAAGAGCTAAGGCCGGCCGACCTGATCCTGCTTGTACAGTAGAAGAGATTGACAGTCTGATTGTACATGGTAGTATCAGAGAGAGAGAGAGAGTGAGAGAGTGAACATCGGATCTATTACAAACTCACATATACCAAGAAAATCATATGGCACCATCGAATCGTATGAGATATATTGAACACTTGCGTATTTCGGTATATAAGAAAGTTGGAGCTGTGGACATCGATATTTAGCAGTATTACCAGTTAATATACGCTTACAGTACATTTATAAATACATAAAACCCAGGGTGACCGGTCAACTCAACCAGTAGACCATTTCAACCAGTAGCTCTCAACAAGTACCAAATCAACCAATACGGTTAGGTTAAGTTAGGTTAGTACTATATTTTGGCACTGGTTTGGTTGGTCTTGGTTGATTTGGCACTGGTTGAGAGCTACTGGTTGAAATGGTATACTGGTTGAGATGACATGGAACCAAAACCCAGTTCTCACCCTTCTCCTGTAAATCAGCGTGCCTCTCTCGCACTTGAGGTGCATATAGCTCCTTCCACTAACGATCAAAGAGTTCTTCTTCCCCGGACAGGCAGCAAGGACGGTGGTACCCTCGGCCATGTCCACCATCCTCGCCTGCCCCACCCAGTCCGGATACAGGAACACCTTCTTGGGCCTATCTACCAGGAAGGGGTGGTAGTGGTCCTCGGGCACCTCGTCGTAGTTGAAGTGACAATCTCCTGTTGGTTTAAAAGTGTGTGTGGGGGGGGGGGGGAGAAACAAATTTTAGGTCGATTTTTTATTTTATTATTATTTATTTATTTATTTTTTCATTTTTTGTTTTTTTCTAGTTTCCTTCCTAGACCTCCTTCAAACTTAAAAAAAAACACACACATCCATTTGTTCCCCCTTTTAGAGTTTTTTGTACAATTTTCAACAGAAAAATTTCCGGGCCGAAGGCCGGTTCCTCTTAAAATTACAGGCTCGCTTTCGCTCGCCAGGTCAAAAATCAACACCTAAATAGGACGAAACCTATTTATATTGACAACGAAATGAGGCGAAAGGTCTTAAAATCGACAAATTAATGGGGCAAGCATCTTAAAATCTGAAAAGTAAATGGGCTAAACATGAGGGAGAAGGGGGTCTAGAAAAACGACTCCTCTCCCCTTAAGTGAAGGTGGTTAACAATGCATGTCTTGAGTATCTGTACTGTAGATATATTGGTACCTTGTAGTTTAAATTAATGTGCTTGCTAGTTTAGGTCAAAGAGTTATATTAGTGGCAGTTCGTAAGTGATTATATATCGTTTTGGTTAGGCATTTTAACCCCTTCTGTACCGGTGGTGTACTTTAGTCATTATATTCTGGCAACTATTAGACGATTTTGTTCAGCTTAGGAAGGGTGTCTACCGATTGAAAGGCTACAGACTGTCTCAATTGATCGTTTTCAGCAACCATATATCGTTCCTAAGCTTCATAATGTTGTCTAAACTTGGCTGAAATCAAATAAAGAAAACATCGCCGTTACAGAAAGGGTTAAGGGGAGTGACCTGCTTTTTGTTATTTCTGTCCTTTTCTCTCTTTCTCTGGCTTGTATCCATTCGGCCCCATTCAGCCAACTATTTTAAGACGTTTATCCCCATATAGGTGTCGATTTCTTCCTGGCGAGCGATAGCGAGCCAGCATTATATGAAGAAATCCGGCTTCGCCGGAGACATTTTTCTATCGAAAAATTTACAAATTTAGCCTGCTGTCAAACAAAAATAAAAAATATGCTGGCTCGCTACCGCTCACCAGTAAACAATTTACATCTGGATGGGGATAAACGTCTTAAAACAGTAGGCTGAATGGGGCCAAATGGATACAAGCCAGAGAAAGATAGAAAAGGACAGAACAAAAACAGGTCACCCCCCTTAAGGACATAGAGGACCCGAAAATCTCTATTCCCAGGCAGTATGTAGTGTTGGGGCTTGGGAGAAGGATTAGAATATGATTATAATAGACCACATGATAGCCATAGATGTATGTATGTATGTATGTATGTATGTATGTATGTATGTATGTATGTATTTACTCAGGCACATACCCCATTGCTGGGAATGACCGACACGAGACAGAACCCGAACAGAAACAATATTTAAAGTTCCTATTTTCAAGGTTCGGGACCACTATCGCGTTCCCTCGCCCCTCTCTCGTCTCGTTGAGCAGGAAAATGTTACAAGGGGAGGAGGATTCCTAGCCCCCTGCCCCCTAACCATAGATGACATACATTAATACATTAACCCTTTGAGTACCAGCGACGTGTGATATATTTTAGTTTAGCTATATTTAGACGAAATAATGCATCTTAGGAAGGATCTGTAGTAGTTAAACGGGTTGGTTGAGATAGTGTGAAGCCTAATTATTGCTAGAGGCCCTTCATATTAAGCTGAATAAAATCGTCTAATAGTTTCCAGAATATGATGAAAAGGATACAGAATGGGTTAAGGATCCTTGTCTCTGTAGCAGCTATGGCACTGATAATATTCCATGCAATCTACAAACATGAACCTTCCTAGTGGTATGTCAGTTGTGTTGTTATTTAATTGCGTGGAAAAGTAGAGTAGTTTAGTAATACCGAAATACGTTAGTGGACAATGTTAATAATGTGCTTATGGTGAATGCTATATATTTTCTATATTTCATTAGATACGAACACACACACGGAGGTATCACTACTCACAGAACATACTGCTGTTGATTCATGCAAAGAATAAGTGTATGAAGATAAAGAAAATAAAGTAACTCACATGCTCAAGTTGCATCATCAACTTCATGCAATATTTACATTCAGAAAACCAGGACAAGAGAAAGTATTTGCGTGCCGGCAACATACATACTGTATTAGTGTGGATATAAATACCACACAAGTAGAAACACTTGACTGACAATGTGTTTTCCTTCTCTCTCTCTCTCTCTCTCTCTCTCTCTCTCTCTCTCTCTCTCTCTCTCTCTCTCTCTCTCTCTCTCTCTGTTTTTTTTTTTTTTTTTTTTATGAATTAGACAAAAATCTAAGTTTCAAGTAGGAACGGTCTCCCCCAAAGTTAAAAGAGTGATACTCGCGTGGTGTTCTTGTTTCGTGCAGTTAAATGAATAGGAGGAGGAGGTGTTTGTGAGAGCTAGCTGGATTACTCTCTGTGTAGGTGAGACACAAACAGAAATAATGAGGGAGGCTAGACAAATGAGCAACTCCTTATCACAGACCTATGAGGCCTCCCCTGGGAATTGCCCTGCTCGATCGGTGTCTACAATCTCCTCATTGTCTTCGCTCATAGTCCTTTCAATTCAACGTAATACGCTATAGCGTTTCAGATGTTTGAAGGTCTTTGGTGGTGGGGTGAATTCAAGGAGCCAATAATCCCTCCAATGTGTTCTTCGTAAAATATGTTATGTTATGTTATGTTCTGAGTGTGGTGTCCCGAGTTCGAATCCCGGGAGGACCATATGCTTTCATTAGTTTATTCAAGTGCATTGGGGTTTGTAATTGATGATTAATGTTAAGAACGGGGTGTTACTTAATTATGGTCAAATATTGTTTTATTATATCTTGCAAACAAATTTCGGAATCACGAATAATTATATTTCTATCGCATTATGTATTACAAATTTAGATACCATTCCTTTTTCCTTTGAGATTGAAGAAGTAATTAGAGTGTGTGGCGTTTTTTTATTACTAAATTGAAAAAAACATGTTTAAATAGATGGTCCATGGTGTTTATATATAATGTTATGGTGAGATGGGTCGTTTTTCTGGTCCCCATTCTCCCTCTTGTTTAGCCCCATTATTCTTTATATCTTACGACGTTTAGCCCATTAGTTTGGCGATTTTAAGACGTTTTTCCACATTTATTTGTCAATATTAAGACTTTTCATGTCATGTAGGTGTTGATTTTTTTTCTGACGAGCGGTAGCGAGCCTGTAATTTGAGAGGAACTAGCCTTCGGCTGGTACATTGTTCTATCGAAAAACTTACAAATTTATCTTGAAGGAGGGTTTTGGGCGGGTGTGGTTTTTTTTTGTAAAGCTTAATGGAGGTCTAGGGAGGAAACTAAAATAAAAATAATGAAAGTAGTATACATAAATGAGCAAATAAATACGCCCATCCCCCCCTAACTTGTTGGAGTGTATGTGTTTCTGGTGCGCCATATATGTGTTTCTGGTGCGCCATATATGTGTTTCTGGTGCGCCATATATGTGTTTCTGGTGCGCCATATACTGTATGTGTTTCCATATATGTGTTTCCATTGACTGCACTCTCGCAACAATATTGGTCAATGAAGAGGGAGGCTAACAGAATTAAGGGGGTAGTGCTTGATTGTTGGGCTATATATTTACTGTATATATTTAATTTGTTTTTGAGTTTCCTCGCTAGACCTCCATCAAGCTTAGAAAAACACCCCCTAGTCCCCCTTTCAAAATAAATGTGCACATTTTTCGGTAGAAAAATGTCCAGGCCAAAGGACGATGCATTCTAAAATTAGAGGCTCGCTTTCGCTCGCCAGGAAAAAAATCGACACCTAAATGGCACGAATTGTCTAAATATTGAATACAAAATGAGGCGAAATGTCTCAAAATAGCCAAATTAACGAAACGAACGTCTTGAAACCTCACAACTAATATGCTAAACATGAGGGAGAAGGGGATCCATAAAAAGCGAGTACTACCCCCTTAAGAGTGAAGCAGAGAGGCAAGCGCTGGTCCACTTAGTCAAACAGAGAGTCCAGTAATTAGCATCATTTGATTTGTCAGGGTCAAGGGATCATTGGCACAAGAATATAGCAAGGGCTGAGAGGGTTTGCCTCTTCGTTTGCTTTGTTTTTGTTTTATTTTTGTTTTTTCTACAAGAATATCGTAAGTGCTGCTAGGGTCTTAGTTTGCTTTGTTTTTGTTTTGTTTTTGTTTTCTCCAGAATCTCGCAAATGCTGAAAGCGTTCACGTCTTAGTTTGCTTTGTTTTGTATTTGTTTTTGTTTTCTCCACAAGACTATCGCAAGTGCTGATACGGTTTACGTCTTGTTTTGTTTTTGTTTTGTGTTTGTTTTGTTTTGTTTTGTTTTATCTACAAGAATATCGCAAGTGCTGATAGGGTTCACGTACTTGTTTTGTTTTTGTTTTGTATTTGTTTTGTTTTTGTTTTATCTACAAGAATATCGCAAGTGCTGATACGGTTTACGTCTTCGTTTGCTTTGTTTTTGCTTTTGTTTTTGTTTTCTCTACAAGAATATCGAAAGTGCTGATAGGGTTCACGTCTTCGTTTGCTTTGTTTTTGCTTTTGTTTTCTCTACAATAATATCGCAAGTGTTGATGGGGTTCACATTTGTTTTGTTTTGTGTTTGTTTTGTTTTTGTTTTATCTAAAAGAATATCGTAAGTGCTGCTAGGGTCTTAGTTTGCTTTGTTTTTGTTTTGTTTTTGTTTTCTCGACAAGACTATCGCAAGTGCTGATAGGGTTGGCGTCTTCGTTTGTTTTGTTTTTGCTTTGTGTTTGTTTTTGTTTTCTCTACAAAAATCGCAAGTGCTGAGAGGGTCCACGCCTTCGTTTTCTTTGTTTTTGTTTGGTTTTTGTTTTGTTTTAACTTTTGTTTTCTCTACAATAATATCGCAAGTGTTGATGGGATGCACAATTGTTTTGTTTTGTGTGTTTATTTTGTTTTTGTTTTATCTACAAGATTATCGCAAGTGCTGCTAGGGTTCACGTCTTTGTTTTTGTTTTTGTTTTTTGTTTTCTCTCTTTCGTCAGCTTTATTATAATATTCTCCTTCCTCTATAATCTTCATCTTCATCGATTTCTTCTTTGGTCATCCTTGTCTTCTCCATCATCAAAAAATCATCATCGTCATCGAAAGCAAGACTATCATCATCATCATCATTACCATCACCAACTTTGTGGATGCGTCTATTTACTATAGTTATTTACAATAATCTTGACCCATTAACTTCCTATAACTCGAAATTAATGAAAGCAATCGGGCTGACATTTCTATCATTTGGGAAGAGTCCACCAGGAAATAAGTGTGGATATGTACAGCCAGTTTGCTCTAGGCCCTTTTGATTTACAGAGAGGTCAGGGGTCAAGATTATTGTCAAGTTCGTTGGCGCTACCTATAGTATAGTGAGTTGGTTAACCCATGGTAAACTGTGGGTATGTTCTACTATTCAATGGCAAATACGCTCTCTCACTTATCTATCTATCTATTTATCTAGCATTTTATCTTTGCTCTTGCTCTTGCTTTCTCTTTCTTTAGCTCTCGCTATCGCTCTATCTCTCTCTCTCTCTCTCTCTCTTTGCACACACAGACTCACACATTCACTAACACACACCCGCACACACACACGCATTATTATCACACACACACACACACACACACACACACACACACACACACACACACACACACACACACACACACACACTCCTCCCTCTCTCCCTCACACTCACACCCACACACTTCTCATTCACACAGCCATCCCACGCACTTACACACACGCACCTACTGTATACAAGCACCACGGCGTCAAAATACATGCATGAATATTACACCACATATACCCTCCCCCCCCCCTCCCCTCCCCCACCCCACCCCCACTCCCACTCTCCCTCCCCCTCCCACTCGCCCCGCCCTTCCCCCAGACAAAAACAAACAAAATTATGAAAAAAAATCCAATTGCATACTTCCAACACACCCCCTCCTTGTTCGGCCGCCTTCACTGCTGCGTACAGGCTCACATATTATAAATGCTATTCCTTTCCGTGATATTATGTCCGGTTGTTAAGGGGGGGTCACCGGCGTTTTGTTTTGTATCTTTCTCTCTTGTTCTCTCTTTCCCTGGCTTGTATCCATTTGGCCCCATTCAGCCAACTGTTTTAAGACGTTTATCCCCATCCAGGTGTCGATTTATTCCTGGCGAGCGATAGCGAGCCAGCTTTGTATGGAGAAATCCGGCTTAGCCGGAGACATTTTTCTATCGATAAATGTACAAATTTAGCTTGCTGTCAAAACATAAATATATATATGCTGGCTCGCTACCGTTCGCCAGGAAAATATTGACACCTGGATGGGGGTAAACGTCTTAAAACAGTAGGCTGAATGGGGCCGAATGGATACAAGCCAAAGGGAGAGGGAGAGAAAGATAAAAAGAAAGCGAGGTGGGCTCCCTTAAATACTGAAACTGATTGGCTGGTTGTGTAGTTTGTCTTGCCTTATTCAACAACCAATGATTAACATATTGCCCTCTTTATCTAGGCACTCTCTCGCATAACCCAATATTTAGACTTCATTAATTGTGTAACTTATTCGACCTTAATTAATTCATTTTTTATCAACTTCTTCTAGACATTAAATTTTTATCTTGCATTTTTAACATCGCATATATGAAACTATAATAAAGAATAATATACATATATACATATAATATAACGTATTTTGGGTGTCTGTACATGCTACCACCCCTGCTAAATGCCACATCCTTATTTTTGTTTTAAGTTTGCTCCCTAGACATCTATAAGATTAAATAAAACACCCCACGACCCACCTCTGCGGTAAATGTGTACATTGTTTGATAGAAAAATGTCCCGACAGAAGCCGATTCCTCCTAAATTAAAAATTCGCCGTCGCTAGCCAGGAAAAAAATCGACCCCTAAATGGCACGAAATGTCTTGATATTGGCCAAAAATGGGGCGAGAGGTCTTAAAATCGCCAAACTTATGGAGCGAACATATCTTAAAATCTCAAAACTAATGGGACTATACATAAGGAAGAGAAGGGCCATTTAAAGAAAATAAAAATAACAAAAAATAACAAATAAAACAGTAGGCCATCCGATGTTTAGGAAGTTTTGGGGGTGTTTTTGTGTCATTAATATTGACGGTTTTCGTTTTTTTTTTATTTCGCTTCCCAGCCAGTGTCTTAGTAAGCTCCCTACGCAAATACAAATTATATATACCATAAACACCTCCCCAGATACCTCTCCAGAGGCCCCCCCCCCTCTCCCCCATACAAGCGATATGTATACATTTTTCGGTAGTCCGGTTGCTACTAATATGCTGGCTGAATATTGGTCGTTCGCTAAAATAAACCGACACCTGAATGAGAGCAATCGTCTTTTAAACGCCAAAACTAATGGGTGAAACGTCTTACAGTTGCCAAAGTAATAGGGCGAAACCAGAATGACCCAAGAAGAAAGACCATCCCTTGATGAGATAGGGATAAGCCCCTGACCTTCGTGAGAGCATCAAGAGCTTAGCTAATGCAAATTCAACCCAAGATTAATGGAAGCCGCAAAAAGCATCCTCCTTCTCTGCATACCCAACTCTCTCTCTCTCTCTCTCTCTCTCTCTCTCTCTCTCTCTCTCTCTCTCTCTCTCTCTCTCTCTCTCTCTCTCTCTCTCTCTCTCTCTTGCACAATTCGCAGGATCTATATTCCCGGATACCGTACTGGAATTTTTACAAGATTCCCCACGCAACTCAGGTTATAGAGATTTCATTTCATTCTTGCCCAGCCAAACACGAGAGTCAATAATATCAAGTATATCTCACAAATACACGTGAGCTAAAATATGTGTATATACTCCCAGTCGGACTCGAATCTCTGACATTCAGAACGAGGGTCCAAGCTTTAATCCACTACACCACAGCGTGATAAAGGAATCTTAACTGTTTCCTATGTATATTAAGGAGAAGGGAATTACTACTTGGCGAATATATTTCAATTCATACAGTTTCATTCCTTCTTGCGCCCTCTTCAGAACTCAAGATGCACCTTAACTGTCGTGTATTTATAGAAATTCAATCAAATTAATTCATTTCTCCGTAGCCTACGTATATCCGATGTTCTGTCCAATTACTTCCCGGAGCTCCTACATCAATTGAATCAAATCACTGTCTAATAATAGCCAATTTAATATGTCAAAAGTCGTCATCGTTCTGAAAGGGCTCTACTGTAAGTCCTAGTCACACAATTGCTCTTTCCGGCATGTTTATTTGATCGGCATCTTTATTCCGGTAACATTTCTAGGATGTTTGGTATTAATATAGGCAACTCTAGTCTGTTATATATATATATATAATTATATATATATATATATATATATATATATGAGCTCGCAAGAAATAAAGTTGTCACCATCTTAACTCTTTCACGCTTTTATGACGCAGAGGTTGCCAGATTAGCTATAAGAATTAGAGTTCTCTCATTCTTATAATTACCTCTCCAAAATTAGTTTTCTGCCCACAGCTAACTCAAAGACAACTGCATAGGTTGAAGTAACTAAACTTAAGTTTTCTAAATAACCCTAATGGTAACAAAGGCTTTAAAGTATCCCTAATAGGCTCAAAATCGCGTCATATGCGTGAAAGGGTTAATTAATCAGCTATGACAAAGTTTTCACAGCCGAATTAGGTGTTAACGGGAAATTTTGGCATTAATATAATAAGAGACATACAGCCATTCTTATGTTCCCATTAATAAGAGACATACAGCCATTCTTATGTTCCCATTAATAAGAGACATACAGCCATTCTTATGTTCCCATTAATAAGAGACATACAGCCATTCTTATGTTCCCATTAATAAGAGACATACAGCCATTCTTATGTTCCCATTAATAAGAGACATACAGCCATTCTTATGTTCCCATTAATAAGAGACATACAGCCATTCTTATGTTCCCATTAATAAGAGACATACAGCCATTCTTATGTTCCCATTAATAAGAGACATACAGCCATTCTTATGTTCCCATTAATAAGAGACATACAGCCATTCTTATGTTCCCATTAATAAAGACATACAGCCATTCTTATGTTCCCATTAATAAGAGACATACAGCCATTCTTATGTTCCCATTAATAAGAGACATACAGCCATTCTTATGTTCCCATTAATAAGAGACATACAGCCATTCTTATGTTCCCATTAATAAGAGACATACAGCCATTCTTATGTTCCCATTAATAAGAGACATACAGCCATTCTTATGTTCCCATTAATAAGAGACATACAGCCATTCTTATGTTCCCATTAATAAGAGACATACAGCCATTCTTATGTTCCCATTAATAAGAGACATACAGCCATTCTTATGTTCCCATTAATAAGAGACATACAGCCATTCTTATGTTCCCATTAATAAGAGACATACAGCCATTCTTATGTTCCCATTAATAAGAGACATACAGCCATTCTTATGTTCCCATTAATAAGAGACATACAGCCATTCTTATGTTCCCATTAATAAGAGACATACAGCCATTCTTATGTTCCCATTAATAAGAGACATACAGCCATTCTTATGTTCCCATTAATAAGAGACATACAGCCATTCTTATGTTCCCATTAATAAGAGACATACAGCCATTCTTATGTTCCCATTAATAAGAGACATACAGCCATTCTTATGTTCCCATTAATAAGAGACATACAGCCATTCTTATGTTCCCATTAATAAGAGACATACAGCCATTCTTATGTTCCCATTAATAAGAGACATACAGCCATTCTTATGTTCCCATTAATAAGAGACATACAGCCATTCTTATGTTCCCATTAATAAGAGACATACAGCCATTCTTATGTTCCCATTAATAAGAGACATACAGCCATTCTTATGTTCCCATTAATAAGAGACATACAGCCATTCTTATGTTCCCATTAATAAGAGACATACAGCCATTCTTATGTTCCCATTAATAAGAGACATACAGCCATTCTTATGTTCCCATTAATAAGAGACATACAGCCATTCTTATGTTCCCATTAATAAGAGACATACAGCCATTCTTATGTTCCCATTAATAAGAGACATACAGCCATTCTTATGTTCCCATTAATAAGAGACATACAGCCATTCTTATGTTCCCATTAATAAGAGACATACAGCCATTTATGTTCCCATTAATAAGAGACATACAGCCATTCTTATGTTCCCATTAATAAGAGACATACAGCCATTCTTATGTTCCCATTAATAAGAGACATACAGCCATTCTTATGTTCCCATTAATAAGAGACATACAGCCATTCTTATGTTCCCATTAATTATCGTGAAATCAGCTGCTATTAGAGTAAACCTTTTGCACTGGTTATACAAAATAGAGTATGAATTAAAGTTTGAATTACCTAGATGACTCAACTCTTGCAAAAACTAAATCCAGAAGCTGCCAGAGAAAATATATTACGAAATTAAGGGGAGACAGGCCGTTTTTCTGGACCCCCTTCTCCCTAATGTTTAGCCCCACTAGTTTTGAGATTTTAAGACGTTGGTTCCATTAGTTTGGGGATTTTATGTACTTTCACCTCATTTCGTTGTTAATATTAGGACCCTTCGTGCCATTTAGGTGTCGATTTTTTCCTGGCGAGCGATAGCGAGCCTGTAATTTTAGGAGGAATCGGCCTTTGGCCGGGACATTTTTCTACCGAAAAATGTACAAATCTATCTTGAAGGGGGGTCTAGGGGGTGTTTTTCTAAGCTTGATGGAGGTCTAAGGAGGAAACTAATATATATATATATATATATATATATATATATATATATATATATATGTATATGAATAATTGAATTAATACACCAAACAAACAGCCACTGTCCCCTTAAGTAACCAGGAAAAATGATCGCGTATATCCACTTTACATCACATCCTGGCGGTAATGATGGAGCATTTATCTTCTTCTGCATCTCTCACACCTTAACCCTGTTCAGTTTAACCCTTTTTGAACGGGTTTACTCTTGTTAGTTTACTGTACAGATATGCTTAGCCTTATCATGCGTTAAATGGGTATATGGTCACTCAACCCCTTCACCACCATTACGTAATGTTCATCATATTCTGTTTACCATTAGACGATTATCTTTAGTTTCTAATCTACCTATGCGATTCAAATGGGTAAATACGATCTCAATAAACCCTCTTAGTAACAAAATCCTTCTTGAACTGCATAAAATAGTCTAATTAAAGCCACAAACAAAGGTAAAAACACGTCATGGTGCTGAAGGGGTTAAGGGAGGGTTTTTTCTATACCCCTTTCTCTCTCATGCTTAGCCCTATTAGTTGTGAGATTTTAGGACGTTTGTCCCATTAATTTAGCCATTTTAAGAACTTTCGACCCATTTCTTTATCAATTTTAAGACCTTTCGTGCCATTTAGGAATTCATTTTTACCTGACAAGCGATAGCAAGCCAGCAATATAGGAGGATGCATAACTTAAGTGGGTGAGAGAATGAGTGGAGTGGGGTGATGCATAACTTAAGTGGGGTGATATAATGAGGGGAGTGGAATGATGCATAACTTAAGTGGGTTGAGATAATGAGTGGAGTGGGATGATGCATAACTTAAGTGGGTGAGATAATGAGTGGAGTGGGATGATGCATAACTTTAGTGGGGTGAGAGAATGAGTGGTGTGGGGTGATGCATAACTTAAGTGGGGTGAGATAATGAGTGGAGTGGGATGATGCATAACTTAAGTGGGGTGAGAGAATGAGTGGAGTGGGATGATGCATAACTTAAGTGGGGTGAGAGAATGGGTGGAGTGGGATGATGCATAACTTAAGTGGGGTGAGATAATGGGTGGAGTGGGATGATGCATAACTTAAGTGGGGTGAGATAATGGGTGGAGTGGGATGATGCATAATTTAATTGGGGTGAGATAATGAGTGGAGTGGGATGATGCATAACTTAAGTGGGGTGAGATAATGAGTGGAGTTGGGTGATGCATAACTTAAGTTGGGTGAGATAATGAGTGGAGTGGGGTGATGCATAACTTAAGTTGGGTGAGATAATGGGTGGAGTTGGGTGATGCATAACTTAAGTGGGGTGAGATAATGGGTGGAGTTGGGTGATGCATAACTTAAGTGGGGTGAGATAATGAGTGGAGTGGGGTGATGCATAACTTAAGTGAGGTGAGATAATGGGTGGAGTTGGGTGATGCATAACTTAAGTGGGGTGAGATAATGGGTGGAGTTGGGTGATGCATAACTTAAGTGGGGTGAGATAATGGGTGGAGTTGGGTGATGCATAACTTAAGTGGGGTGAGATAATGGGTGGAGTGGGATGATGCATAACTTAAGTGGGGTGAGATAATGGGTGGAGTTGGGTGATGCATAACTTAAGTGGGGTGAGATAATGAGAGGAGTGGGGTGATGCATAACTTAAGTGGGGTGAGATAATGAGTGGAGTGGGATGATGCATAACTTAAGTTGGGTGAGATAATGAGTGGAGTGGGGTGATGCATAACTTAAGAGGGGTGAGATAATGGGTGGAGTTGGGTGATGCATAACTTAGTGGGGTGAGATAATGAGTGGAGTTGGGTGATGCATAACTTAAGTGGGGTGAGATAATGAGTGGAGTGGGGTGATGCATAACTTAAGTGGGGTGAGGTAATGGGTGGAGTTGGGTGATGCATAACTTAAGTGGGGTGAGATAATGAGGGGAGTGGGGTGATGCATAACTTAAGTGGGGTGAGATAATGAGTGGAGTGGGGTGATGCATAACTTAAGTGGGGTGAGATAATGAGTGGAGTGGGGTGATGCATAACTTAAGGGGAGATGGGTCGTTTTTCTAGATCTCCTTCTCTCTCATGTTTGACCCCATTAGTTTTCAGATTTTAAAATGTTTTCCCCATTAATTTGTCGATTTTAAGACCTTTCACCCCATTTCTTTGTCAATATTAAGACCTTTCCTGTTATTTAGGTGTCGATTTGTTTTCATGGCGAGCGATAGCAAGCCTGTAATTTTGGAGGGGGACATTTTTCTACCGAATAATATAGAAATTAATCTAAAAGGGGGATCCAATGGATGTTTTTTTTAAGTTTGATGGAGGTCTAGGGAGGAAACTAAACAAAATATATGAATATATACCGTACATAAACAGACCCCCCAAAATAACCACAGAGTCCTTAAGAGGAGAGAGAGGAGTAGGGTGGAGTGGGGAGTAGGGTGGAGTGGGGAGTAGGGGTGGAGTGGGGTGGAGTGCCAACAGAGCCTCCACAGTGTCTTCTATTTAAATTAATCTTAGGCCACACTATGACTGCTTCACCACAGCTCGGGTTACACTGCTCTTCAATTACATTTTTTTTTTTCTTTCTTTCTACTTTGTTTTTGTTGGTGTTGTGAAGCAAGAGGTCTGTGTCTCCTAATCATTCCTGCATATAGTTGCCAAGACGTGAAGCTGGGGAGAGAGAGAGAGAGAGAGAGAGAGAGAGAGAGGGAGAGAGATTGAAATTGACAAATATTTATTTAGCTATCATGTATTACAATATGTGCACAGTATTTACAGTGTGTTATAAATATTCTAGCCAAGCCTTTTGGGAGTTAACTCTCTTAGAAGGCACCTTATTTTCGTATGGTGGAGAGAGAGAGAGAGAGAGAGAGAATGAGAGAGATTAACACACAAACATAGATGCAAAGTAATTGGGTAAACGTCATAAAATCTCAAGACTAATGGGGTAAAACATGAGGGAGAAGGAGGTGTAGAAAAATGGTCCATCTCCCCTTAAATGTCCCTTCAGCCCTCGTAAGCAAACCCTCACCCCAAACCACCCTATTTGCTACTCCCTCACCCCAAACCTCCCTATTCGCTACCCCTTCACCCCAAGCCACCCCATTTGCTACCCCCTTCACCCTAAATGACCCTATTTGCTACCCCCTTCACCCCAAATCACCCTATTCGCTACCCCCTTCACCCCAAATCACCCTATTCGCTACCCTCTCACCCCAAAGCACCCTATTCGCAACCCCCTCACCCTAATTCGTCCCCCCCCCCCCCCACTGTCCCCTTTTATATCTCCCTCATTTTCTCTTGTCTCTATTTTCATCTCCCCTTGATCCAATCCCCGTCTTTTATCTCCCTTCGGCCTCATATGCTGCATAGGTATAGGTATATATACATGCATACATGTGTGTGTGTCTGTATGTGTGTGTGTGTGTGTGTATGTGTGTGTGTGTGTGTGTGTGTGAATGCGTATTATGTACACACAAATATACGTCCGGAATATACTTCTACAAGCCCTAACACACACACACACACACACACACACACAGATACACACACACACACACACACACACACACACACACACACACACACAGACACACACACACACACACCCGAGCGGTTGTGTGTTTATCGGTACATATCAATTTGATGCATGCTTACGAGTACATTTTTCGATTTTTAAACCTAAATTACACTAACCTAACCTAACCTAACCTAACCTAACCGAAAACACTCCATTTCAACGTATTTTAAAGAGGTGTGTACCGATTAACTGTCGCCCCAAACCTCATGTACCTGTTTACCTACAAATATCCAGAAATTTGTACCAATAAACCTACAACCGCTCGTCCACACACACACACACACACACACACACACACACACACACACACACACACACACACACACACACACACACACACACACACACACACACACACACACACACACACACACACACACACACACACACACACACACACACACACACACACACACACACACACACACACACACACCACCTGCCCCAATACAGAGATAGGCTTGTGCTGCCTCTCACGTCACGGGTTTTTTAGACTACCTCTTTTTTCCGGCGTTTTTGTTTAGGCTCACCTCAATAGGCTCTCTTCTAAAGTCTCCAAATTGTTCTTGTATCCTGTGGTGCATTCATGTCGCACTCGGCTCGTAACTAAGAGGACTTGAGTTCGATTCCCTAGTAGGAGCATGTGGTTGAGTAAGCCTTGTATAAGAACATAGATCGCGGGAAACTGCATAAGGCCATGCGGCCCACACGAGGCAGCTCCCATTCACACCCAGCCTGGTATAACCTGGTGCCTCTGTTCACTTGGTAGTATCTAAATACCTACATTTTGCGAACATTTGTGACGATCCATCTGGGATAATAATTTGTGGTAAAGAGTATCGAGCACTAGTGAATTCCTCTGAAAGAACTGACATTTTACAAAAGACAAGAAATTGTTATTAATTTACTGATTGTAGATATTATAGTGTAGAAAACGGTGCACCCTGTTGTTATTGTGCCTCTCTCTCTCTCTCTCTCTCTCTCTCTCTCTCTCTCTCTCTCTCTCTCTCTCTCTCTCTCTCTCTCTCTCTCTCTCTCTCTCTCTTAAATTTGAAACCAGGAGGGTGAACCTACTGTAGATGTTACAAAAATGTCATAGGCGAATGGAAGAAATTGCCATTGTTATTTACCATTAGTACATATTATACTGTATGTACAGTATATGATTATGTATTAATATTTATTATAACTTAGCTGACCTGATATAGGGCGCTGAACACCCAACTTCAGCTCCGTCTCCTGGTGTACAGTCTCGGGCAACCAGGCATCAACCCCATCCCACGGTCGCTTTCCGTGGGGGGTTTTGAGATTTTAAGACGTTCGTTCCGTTAGTTTGGCGATTTTGAGACCATTCGCCTCATTCTGTTGTCAATATTAAGACCTTTCGTACCCTTTAGGTGTCGACTTTTTCTTGGCGAGCGATAGCGAGCCTCTAATTTTAGAAGGAACCGGCCTTCGGTCTGGACATTTTTCTACCGAAAAATGTACACATTTTTCTTGGAAGGGGGTCTTTTTTTTTTTTTTTTTTTTAACCTTGATGGAGGTCTAGCGAGGAAACTAAAAACATATAAATAAAGAAATATATAGACCAAAAACCAAGCACTACCTCCTTAACTGACCTGATATAGGGCGCTGAACACCAAACTCCAGCTCCGTCTCCTGGTGTATAGTCTCGGGCAGCCAGGCGTCAACCCCATCCCAAGGTCGCTCTCCATGGGGGGTCTGGATGATCTGGGGGGTCCATGGATCACCCGAGGCACCCTATGGGGGGCACAAGTTCCTCCAGTCAGTTATTGGGGTTGATCTATATATCACAGTATGGTAAAACGTATTATTATTATAATTATTATTATTATTATTATTAGTATTATTAGTACGGTAGTAGTTGTAGTAGATGTAGTATTATTAGTATTAGTATTATTATTATTATTATTATTATTATTATTATTTGTTGTATTTTCATGTATTCTCTGTCGAAAGTTGGATGTCTTTACAGAGTTTGTAACTGCCAAGAAGCTAACCACATTTTATAATTATATAATGTACACTTTTAAATGGAATAATGCTCACATTTGTAGAGTGAATGTGGAAAAATACACAAGAGGCAGTTGGAAGATATCAAATCAGAGCAACAGAATATAATTATCCACAATCAAATAATTGCATATTAGTTTCCTCTGTTCCCTCTGCAAATAGATATTGTGTTCCTTGCACTCCAAATGCAGGTAAATTTTGCCACCTACCTGTAATTATTTCCTATCATATTAGAACGTCTTTTGATGAACAAGACATTAAAGTCACTCGGCAAAATGCAAAATATCAGCATTTCATAATTCAGTTATTCCCCAAATTATTTATCTTTGGAATAATTTCCTCAGAGTAGCTTTCCACAAAGCTTCGATCCACAACACATGCACAATTGAAATTATAATTGCCGTTACTCTACGTAATGATTCATTAATTATTTAGCATTTTTGTCTAAAACTGACAGAGGAAAACAATTCTGGGTAAATATTAGGTACATAATAAATCGTAGGCGTGTGCATAATTTGTTAACTGTCTTGATAGCGTAATGCATAAATGCGCGGAATTTCGGAGTGAATATCCTAGGTTCGAGTCCTTGAAGTGCCACATGTTTTTGTTGATTTTACTAATTGAGTTTAGAAGTAAAGTTGGTTGGTGACAAAAAATGAATATAATAAACAGAACATTTTCGAACCTGTGTGTTGTCAGGGACCACCTGTTGAGGGTTCCAGGGGTCCAGGTTCGACTGTGTCTGTTGGTCCTGTTGGTCCTGTTGGTCCTGGCCTATCACCTGCTGGGTCTGCCATGGGGACGGGGTTGTCTCTCTCAGGCGACTCGATCTCCTCCGTCCTTTCACCCGACCACTCTGTCCTGGGTGTCAAAAGGCGGAGTCAAGGCGATTTTTCCGGCAAATTTTCTATCAGTACCTCTATTCTGACAGTTCGTTATTCTTTAAGTTTGTGTTTCTCATTGATTTTGGCAACGAGAGTGAAGGTAGATTAGCATAGTTGGTTGATTTATTGATTTACTCGAAAGGTGCCAGACCAAAGGTTACCGAGAAGAAAGTAGTCAGGAAAACCTGTTGAGGAATCCAAGTCATAAAACAACATTTAGTGATACAGGAATAGCAATAGCTTTCCACCATACTTACCTGCGTATTGCCTTTCACACAACACTACGCAACACTACACTGCCCAACACTACACAACACAACACTAAACAACACTACACTACACAACACTACACTACACAACACTACACTACACTACACTACACAACACTACACTACACAACACTACACTAAACAACACTACACTGCCCAACACTACACAACACAACACTAAACAACACTACACTACACAACACTACACTACACAACACTACACTACACAACACTACACTACACAACACTACACTAAACAACACTACACTAAACAACACTAAACAACACTACACTAAACAACACTACACAACACTACACTACACAACACTACACTAAACAACACTACACAACACTACACTACACAACACTACACTACACTACACTACACTAAACAACACTACACTAAACAACACTACACTATACAACACTACACTACACAACACTACACTAAACAACACTACACTAAACAACAGTACACTACGCAACACTACACTACACAACACTACACTACACTACACAACACTACACTACACAACACTACACAACACTACACTAAACAACACTACACTAAACAACACTGCACTACACTACACTATACTACACAACACTACACAACACTACACTACACAACACTACACTACACTATACTACACTACACTACACTACACTACACTACACTATACTACACAACACTACACTACACTACACTACACTACACTACACTACACTACACAACACAACACAACACTACACTAAACAACACTACACTACACTACACAACACTACACTACACTACACTACACAACACTACACTACACTAAACAACACTACACTACACTACACAACACTACACTACACAACACTACACTACAATAAACAACACTACACTACACAACACTACACTACACAACACTACACTAAACAACACTACACTAAACAACACTACACTACACTACACTATACTACACAACACTACACAACACTACACAACACAACACTACACTACACTACACTACACAACACTACACTACACAACACTACACTACACAACACTACACTACACAACACTACATTAAACAACAGTACACTACACTACACTATACTACACAACACTACACTACACTACACAACACTACACTACACTACACTACACAACACTACACTACACAACACTACACTACACTACACTACACTACACTAAACTACACTACACTACACAACACTACACTAAACAACACTACACTACACTACACTACACTAAACAACACTACACTACACTACACTATACTACACAACACTACACTACACTACACAACACTACACTACACTACACTAAAAAACACTACACTACACAACACTACACTACACAACACAACACAACACTACACTAAACAACACTACACTAAACAACACTACACAACACTACACTACTCTACACTAAACAACACTACACTACACAACACTACACTACACTACACTATACTACACAACACTACACTACACAACACTACACTACACTACACAACACTACACTACACTACACTACACTACACAACACTACACTACACTACACAACACTACACTACACTACACTACACTACACTACACTACACTAAACAACACTACACTACACTACACTACACAACACTACACTAAACAACACTACACTACACTACACTACACTACACATCACTACACTACACTACACTATACTGCACACCACTACACAACACATCACACTACACTACACTACACTAAAAAACACTACACTACACAACACTACACTACACAACACAACACAACACAACACTACACTAAACAACACTACACTAAACAACACTACACAACACTACACTACTCTACACTAAACAACACTACACTACACAACACTACACTACACTACACTATACTACACAACACTACACTACACAACACTACACTACACTAAACAACACTACACTACACAACACTACACTACACTACACTATACTACACAACACTACACTACACAACACTACACTACACTACACTACACAACACTACACTACACTACTCTACACTAAACAACACTACACTACACAACACTACACTACACTACACTACACTATACTACACAACACTACACTACACAACACTACACTACACTACACAACACTACACTACACTACACTGCACTACACAACACAACAAAACACTACACTACACTAAACAACACTACACTACACAACATTGCATTACACAACACTACACTACACAACACTACACTACACTACACTACACTACACAACACTACACTAAACAACACTACACTACACTACACAACACTACACTACACTACACTACACTACACTACACTACACTACACTACATTAAACAACACTACACAACACTACACTACACAACACTACACAACACTACACTACACAACACTACACTACACAACGCTACACTACACTACACAACACTACACTACACTACACTACACAACACTACACTAAACAACACTACACTAAACAACATTACACTACACAACACTACACTAAACAACACTACACTACACTAAACAACACTACACTACACAACACTACACTACACAACACTACACTACACAACACTACACAACACTACACTACACAACACTACACTAAGCAATACTGCCCTACACAACATTACACTACACAACACTACACTACACAACACTACACTACACAACACTACACTACACAACACTACAATACAACACTACACTACACAACATTACACTACACAACACTACACTACACAACACTACAATAAACAACACTACACTACACAACACTACACTAAACAACACTACACTACACAACACTACACTACACTGCCCTACACAACATTACACTACACAACACTACACTACACAACACTACACTAAACAACACTGCCCTACACAACATTACACAACACTACACTACACTAAACAACACTACACTACTCGAAACAGATACTCGCTGCCTCATTATATCTCATGGTCTCATAGTGCACTGAATTATTCTGTATAGCCTATGTGCATACAGGCCTCGTACGAGAAGGTTCAAATTATACTCTACACCACGCGTATAATAGATCCATGTTTGCAGACATATTATACTCTACACCACGCGTATATTAGATCCATGTTATCAGACAAATTATACTCTACACCACACGTATAATAGATCCATGTTATCAGACAAATTATACTCTACACCACCCATATAATAGATCCATGTTATCAGACAAATTATACTCTACACCACTCATATAATAGATCCATGTTATCAGACAAATTATACTCTACACCACCCATATAATAGATCCATGTTATCAGACAAATTTAGTCACACTAAGCTTGACAAGAGAATCGTGTGTTTGGATTTCGACATACAAGAACATTTATGAGCTGTACTCCTACGCTCTTCAATTCTCACTTGCAATCAATAGAGTTGCCCGCATGTCCAACTGTTACAAAGATACTTATAAGTGGGCTATTATACTTATAAATTTGCATAGAAATAGAAAACTCCCATGGATACGTAAGCAAATTGATGTTCAGGTTGTAAAATGTGTATACCATTTTCAACACATACGGAGCTAAAAATAACATAAACAAAAGCCGATTTGTAACAGTCGAGCGTGTTGGCAACTATATCCTACTAAAACTGTCAACAAAGTCACTATGTACAGTTGGCCAAATAAGTCGTGTCGCCGCTTTCATTACGTGTTGCTCGCTGTATGCTGTATTAATGTCTGCCAGATGTTGAATAGGGTGTGTAAAGGTAGGAACATGGTTGTATATCTCACTCTGAACGTTGATTTAAACCTTAGATAGCGCTGATACCAATTATTGATAGAAATATACTTGGTACCGCGACTTGACTTTATTAACGCCACTGTACCATGACTGTACCGGACGTATCTCACCCTCCGGCCAGTCTCAGGACAATGGTCGGACTTTCCTATTATGTTGACCTTGAATGACTCCCGCTACACTGTTCCCTACGTCGCTGTTTTCTCTCTTTCTCCCTCTTTCTCTAGGACTCTAGGTTGTATCCATTCAGCCCCATTCAACATACTGTTTTAAGATGTTTATCCCCATCCAGGTGTCGATTGTTTCCTGGCGAGTGGTAGCGAGCCAACATATTTGCATAAAATGTTTTTTATCAGCAGGCTAAATTTGTACATTTTTCGATAGAAAAATGTCACTGGTGAAGCCGGATTTCTCCTTACATAGCTTAGCGAGTGATACCTGGATGGGGTAAACGTCTTAAAACAGTAGGCGGAATGTGGCCGAATGGATACAAGACAGAGAAAGAGGGAAGCAGAGTTTTAAAAAAAGCAGGTAACCCCCCTTAACAAGACCGGAAATGACCAGGACAGATTAACCGGATGTGGCGAAGGCTTTCTTTGAAGGAATGTTACTTCCTTAATAACGTTTAGGCTAATAGGTAATAAATTATTATACCCTGTAATATATATATATATATATATATATATATATATACTGTATATATCATAGAGCTATGTTAATATTGATCCTAGTCCTATTCTTAAATAAGATCATTTTAAATGGAGATCCGATTCAAGTAGAGTGCGTAACACATACGTTGTCACACTCCAAGGTATAGTTGATCAACAGAGATACCATTGTTTTGACACCATGTAGTATGATGATTCTTTTTATTTTCTGACATACACAGTTACTCCTATAATTTGTTGCCCATCTTTGTAATATTGTATGTGATCGTAAAACCCTTATGATTCCAAATTAAGAGTGTACATTTGTAAGCAGTATATATATAATCTATATTATGACCAATCAATTATTTTATAACACACTATTATATTTTCGTCATGCGTACTATTTTTCGTTCATATATAAAATCATCGAGAGGGCTAGAACTTACGTTAGTGACTGCGCAGTAGTAGTGATCACTCATTGTGCAGTAGGAGGCTTAAGGGGAGGTATTTTCTGGACCCCCTTCTCCCTCGTGTGTAGCTCAATTAATTTTGAATTTTTAAAACGTTCGCCCCATTAGTTTGTTTATGTTAAGACCTTTCGTCCCATTTCATTGTGAATATTTAGACCTTTCGTGCACTGAAATTAAGGAGGAACCGACCTTCTGCCGGAACATTGTTCTACATGTAAAACGTTATTCCGAAGGAACGCCTTGGGGGTATTTGTTAAGCTTGATGGAGGTCTAGGGAACAAAATAAAAACCTCCCCTTAAGGGTACACTGCATTATGATCAACCTTATGCTGCTACATGGTCGATGACTTGAATAGTGTCACGTACTTTCTTAGATCTCTACTGATACGGATTCAAAATATATATACTGTATGTATGCACACACACACACACACACGCACACACACACACACACACACACACACACACACACACACACACAAAGCATATATAAAAACTCAGTTCCTTACTTCTTGAATGGACGACAATGGGCAACAGGACAGCAATCATCACCATCACAAATATACACTTCATCTTGAGGTTGGCAGGTGGGTGACTGGATAATAATTTGTTCTGTGGTTGCTCTGTTTCCTGGTGGGTGAACAAATCGGAGAAAGAATATGACTAGACGGCAGGTGTGGGGAGAGGTGCATGAGAGGGGACCTTGGTAACTAAATGAGGTTGAGAATGCGAGGGTGAGTTACCAAAGTGGAGTGTTACACAGAGTTACGCAGATACTCAGACCACACAGACCTTGCAGTCCCAACTATGTGGTCCTGCCTTAATACTACTAGACAGGGACAGTTTATAGTGGAAGAATAGGACAGTAAAGTAGAAGGCTCTCTCCCCACCCTCCGCTCCCTCCGGCTAAAAAGCCGTACTTAAAAATAGGATGAAGTGTAACCTTATGGTTCAGGAAATGCCCACAAGGAAAGTTTGTATATAGTATAGGAAGAAATTTGTTTGAAAAGGAAAGAGGGAGAGAGAGAGAGTTAACATCGGTGCTAATGAGAGTTGGTTAGTTATATATAAACATGTAATCAAATATAAGGCAGCTAGTCGTTTGTTTACAAGTCGGGAGGACTGACGAACGAGAGTGAGAGTGGGTGGGAAGACAAGAACACTCTGAGAAGGTGGGTGGAATCGGAGAGAGGGAAGAGGAGAGGGGGAGGAAGGTGGAGTTGGAGAGGGGGAGGGAGGTGGAGGAGAGGTGGAGTGGGAGGGAGAGGGAGGGAGGGAGGCCAGGGAAATTTGTGGAGAAGGAAGGAGTGCAGGGAGATGGATAGGGTGTGAAGTTGAACTGAATGGGGAAGTGGTGAGAAAGGTACAAAGGAGTACTCAGGAAATCAAGCAACAACAGGTATAGTGACTCCTCTAGGCTGCTTGTCCTCCAAAACATTGAGGATCAAGTGTCCAAACAGTGGTTTAGAGTGGGTAAGGGAAAATTGGAAAAGGACCTACTGCCCTGGAACTAATGTCCTTGGCTGGATTAGGAAGTTAGTAGGGGATAGATGGTTTAGTAACATAATACATTTATAAGTGATCTTTCGTATATCTGGGAAAAAGAGAGAAACGTCTTAGTAATATAATATATTTATATACGTAATAATCCTTGACAGGGTAAAGTAGAACAGAGGAAGAAGTTATAAATAAGGATGGGGTGCGAGGAGGTGGTGGGATTTAGGCAAGATGAGGAGGCAATGAATGTCAAGAGGGTGGATGACAGGAGTGGAGCTAAGTGGTAAATATGGCTTTCCTGAATCCGGTATTAGTGGAGTGGATGTAGCCAGATTGCGATCAAGCGGGTGTTATAATTATTATTTGTATTATTATCATTATTATTAGTAGTAGTAGTAGTAGTAGTAGGAGGAGGAGGAGGAGGAGCAGTAGTAGTAGTAGTAGTAGCATTTTATATGTATGATTATTTGTATTATCATTATTAGTACTATTATTATTATTAGTAGTAGTAGTAGTAGTAGTAGTTGTAGCAGTGGTTGAATCTATAAGGAGGTAGAGAGGTGAGGGAGCAGCCTGATAGTGGTTAACTGATGCTATACTATTGAGTTGTTACCGAGATCATTATAAGCTAGAGTTAAGGAGTTGTTCAGTAGCAGTAAAAGTATCCCCTTCTCCCTCATGTTTAGACCCATTAGTGTTCATATTTTATGATATTTGTCTCATTAGTTTGTCGATTTTATGACCTTTCGCCCCATCTCATTGTCAATATTTAGACCTTTTGTGCTATTTAGGTGTCGATGTTTTTCCTGGCGAACGATAGTGAGCCTGTATTTTGGAAAAAGCGGCCTTCGGCCGGGACATGTTACTTCCGAAAAATTTACAAATTAATCTTGAAAGGGGATCTAATGGATGTGTTTTTAAGTTTGATGGAGGTCTAGGGAGGAAACTAAAAATATAATTAATATGTGAAATAATAGACCAAAAAGTCAACCCTTCCCCCTTAATATGGGTTGGCTATCGAGAAACAAGGTATGGATGAGTGGCACTGTAATTACTGGGACACCTAAATTATGGACAGCATATGGTTTCCAGGGTTCGAATCCTTTAGTAGTATGGGGCGGTGGATAACGCATTGCTACAAGACAGTGTGGAGTCGCATGGTACTTATTATTTGGGATAAGAGAGTGAAGCCGCTGTCACACGAGCGCTTTTTCCGTCCATTTTCTATGAGCAAGTTTTTCCTCGTATTATTTCGGGACTTTTTCGCATTGGTATCGGTAACTAGACTGAAGGTAAATTATGTTAGCCGGCAGAATTATGATAAAGTTTGTTGTTTATAGATTCCTGACCACAATCGCCCATCAAAATTGCTCGAAAAAGGGCTCGTGTGACTCCGGCTTAAGTGGAGTGATAATGTGATTGCTACAAGATAGTGTGGGCTTAAATATTGGCTCGTACATTCCTTGATTTTGGCCCTAGCTTTCCTTCAACTCTGGGGGAGGCACTCGTGACAGGCAGTTTTTCCTTTTGGCTCCCTCATCCACATAGGAAACAAACTGTGTGCGGGTCATATGGAGAAGTAGAGTGATAAATGTTGTTCTCCGATGGTAGTGTAAAATCCCTTTGTAATGTGTGGTGGAGTGGAACAATAATGTGGTTTGTACAAGAAAGTGTAGTAAAGTATTGAGGTATGTGTTGTTGTTGGTGGTGGTATGTGGTGGTGATGGTATGGAACGATAATAAGTTTGTGGTGGTGGTGATGGTGGTATGTGATGGTGGTGGTGGTATGTGGCGGTGGTGGTTTTGGTGGTGGTATGTGGTTATGGTGGTAGTAAGGAGCGATAATCAGTTTACCAGGCACGTACCCCCAACACCGTCCAACACGGTAACACAGCAACTGGCGGAGAGGGCCGGGAGCTGTGCCCAGTTATACCGTCCTGTTACAGAGAGACCCCTTGTTCCGGTCACACGGCAGCGGTAGTACTTTCCGAGCCTCAAGGTCATTTACTCTTTTACTTTAGGAATATCTTGGCTATTTCGGTACGGGTGACGTCCCTTTAATATTGTTTTCTTCTGGGTACTGCCATACGATTGTATTCAGTTTAGAAAAGGCCTTTAGCATGTACAAAGCTACAAATATTTCAATTGACCCCCTACTATACCACCTACCTTAGCTGCCTAATTTCCGGTAAATATAGCTACGTTAATATATGAAAAACGTCAGTCGTTCTGAAAGGGTTAAGAGGTAGATGAGAATATTGGATGATTAATGCCTTCACTGAGACGGCACTTTTCTTCTGTAGTAATGATAGTTCCAGATTATTTATCTTTCAGTCTTGGAAAGACCTCTGGGAAACATGGAGTTATAGTGGTGAATATCACAATAAGGTGATTACTAATAAATTGTAGTGCCCCCGAAACTGATTTGAATAAATCATTGTCTGCCAATTTGGATTTACAGTCTTATGTAAGCCCTGAATCACAGTTGCACGCCTCATTTCAAGATTACAAGATTACAAACACAGCATAGATCCAACTCAGGAACCTTCTTGTCCCCGCTGTCAACACCCCACTTACAACACAGAACACTTAACCCCTTCTGTACCGGCGACGTCTTTTTCACTATATTTTGGCTGCTATTAGGTGATTTTATTCAGCTTAGGAAGAACGTGTACCAATTAAAAAGCTACAGACTATCTCAATTAATCCTTTTAGCTACCATATATCCTTCCTAAGCTACATACAATCGTCTAAATGTAGCTGAAATCAAATACAAAAAAAATTGCCGGTACAAAAGGGGTTAATACTCCACTGCCCAACACTTGCCCCACACAAACACAACTTCAACATCACCTCACTCAGGTATCTCTGGACACACTCTAAAGAGATGGCAAACTACCTGGCCCCTGCGGGATTCCCAGAAAGAGCATCTTGGGGCTACTACAACAACAACTTTTATAAATAATAGAGACAGATCATACCTAATCTGCACACATTCATCCATAGGGAATTATGTAATCTGATTGTGGTAGTTAGGTACTGTACGGTAGCTAATTATAGACAGACATTTCTGGTTCCGGTTATACAACACTATAGTACTTCCCGAGTGTCCTGCCCGGGCTGTCCCTCTCTTTCATTACCTTTTATAAATAGGGAGATGGCATTGTAGGATGATTAAATCTTTGTGTACAATGACGCCATAATATCACCCTTCTTACTTTTAGTGATTGTGAATATTGAATACAAGGCTATCGTGCTTGATCGTTATACTGTACATGTCCACCTTTCTATTATAACACCTCCAATACTATAATATCGTCTTTATTGTATTCACATGTACTATCGTCCAAAAGAGTATCCTTACGAAAGTGACGTGAGTTATTTTGACACAATGGAGGACGAAATATGGAAAATACCGACACCATAGTACGGTAGACGATTGTATTGTGAGTACAAAAAACCTGTTCGATTCAGAGGGTTAAGAGAGAGAGATATTTTGTTGCAGAATGTCTCCTAAGTTTGAAAAACTTGTAAACTGTTCGCATTAATTCATATAAAATAACTCCGTGGTATTGAAGGAATTAAACGCAGATTAACTCTTTCAGATGATTATACCGATTTTCCTTTTATTGTAGCCATCATTAGACAACTGTATACAGCTTCTGATAGATATGTGGGAAGTCAATGATAAATAATGTCTCAATCACCCCACTGACTTCCACGTATCCATCCTAATCTGAATATATTTGTTTAATAGTAGCCAGAACAAAAGATAAATCAAAACAATGAAATGCGTCATGGTACACTGAATGGGATAACCCCTTCTGTACCGACGCCGTCCTTTTATTAATATTCTGGCTACTATTAGACAATTTTACTCAGTTGAAAAAGGACCTCCAGCAATTTATAGGCTTCGAACTATCTCACTTAACCATTTTTGCTACCACAGATCCTTCTTAAGCTACACAAAATCGTCTAATTATAGCTAGAACATACCTACAAAGACGTCGCCTGTACAGAAGGGGTTAAGTAATATACCTTTGTTTCGAAACTTCAAACCCGATACCAAGAGCTAATGTGCCTGTCACCTTTCAACGGGAATATATAATGATTCAAAACTATAGCTTCGTGTCGAAACTTCACAAGCATTACAAAGACCTAGTGTTTCTGTAACCTAGTAGTACTTCCTTTTTTATTCTGGAGAGCGAGAACAAATGTTATGATGATTAAGGGGAATTTATATTATGAACCCCCTTTTAACTCATATTTAATCTCATTATATGTATATATATAAGCTACAGTATATTGTCAAAACTACAGAGAACCTTACAGAACCATGGTAATGTATACAAAGGATTGTATTATATAAAAACAGAGGGATAAATGCTACGCGAATCAAACTTAACCCCATTACCATCATGACGTAATGGTTATCATATTGAATTTCTGGTTACCATTAGACGACTTTCTTTAGTATATAATTTACCTATTCGACTCAGGAAACCCTCTTAGTAACATAGGTCCTTCTTAAACTGTATAAAATAATCTAATTTTAGTTAGAATCAAAGGTAAAAAGGCGTCATGTGCTGAAGGGGTTAAAATTGTTCGGTTTCGTTCTTTCTAGACAAGTCTCCCATATCATAGGCTCTAGTCTCTAGCGAACGGCGTACGTTTTCTTTGTTATATTTTATGGTAGACTGATGTCATTAACCCTTTGAGTATCAGCGACGTGTGTAATATTTTATTCTAGCTTTATTTAGACGATATTATGCAGCTTGAGAAGGATCTGTGGTAGTTAATAGGGTTTGTTGAGATAGTTTGAAGCATTATCATTGCTAGAGGTCCTGTCTAAGCTCAATAAAGTCATCTAATAGTTGCCCGAATATAATGAAAAGGACGTCACCGGTACAGAAGGGGTTAATACCAGCCTTTTGGGACAGACTGTTTAGGCCTACCTATAGTCTATTCGCTGTAAGTAGGCGATAAATCATGACCTCTATCCTCTGTAACTCATAGAGGGCTAGAACAAATTGGCTGTAAATTTCCACATCTATTTCATGACTGACTCTTCCCAAATGATATAAATATTAGCTCGATTACTCTCTCCGTTATTGAGATACAGAGGTTAGAGGTCATGATTTTTCGCCTACTTACAGCGAATAGACGATAGTAATCCGTGAAAATATACAGTTACACCCCATAACCGATATTTACGATTTAGGCAACTTTGGAAAATAAATAGCATAGACTACAGTAGATGTGGACTTGACACGAAAATGGAACTTTGCAGTAAGGGACCCAAAATCGGCAAATGAACCCCCAAGTTCGAACCACGAAACAGCGAAAATGTGATATTTTCGCGGTTTCGAGGGTCAAACTTGGGGGTTCGTTCTCCGATTTTGGGTCCCTTACTGCAAAGTTCCATTTTCGTGTCCAGTCCATATCTACTGTAGTCTATGTAAATAGATAAATGTGTACATTATCCGATAGCAAAATATTTCGGCCGAAGGCCGGTTCCTTCTAAAACACAGGCTCGAAATCGCTCGCCAGGAAAATATTCGACATATAAATGGCACAAAAGTTCTTAATGTTGACAAAAATGGGGTGAGAGGTCGTAAAATCGCCAAAACTAATGGGGCAAATGTCTTAGAATCTCAAAACTAATGGGACTATACATAAGGAAAAAGGAGTAAAAAAATAAACAAAAAAAATCCCCCTAATGTTCATAGTCATATTATATCATGTAGAGGTGTTCAAATATTTCTGACCGCTACTAAATAAATGATGGGCACACACACACACACACACACACACACACACACACACACGCACACACCCACACACAATAAAGTAATAATTAATTCACCACTGACGAAACCGGACTTCTACATATTTTCATTATACTTCAATGCTTCCGCCTACCACACTTTAGGAAGTTTAGGAAATCAAGGAAATAAGTCAGATAAAACGTATACTTAGTTCTACAGCCAACAGGACATCCTCAGTGACTTCTAGGATTCCCCATAGTGACAGGACGCTCTCTGATAGATTAATATATATATACACACGTTCAAACCAACATAATTATGCACACACACACACACACACACACACACACACACACACACACACACACATATAATATATATATATATATATATATATATATATATATATATACCGTATATATACTGTATATATATATATATATATATATATATATATATATATATATATATTATATATTGTATACACATACATACACACACATACGATCACACATACACACAAGCATTCTCTCTCTCTCTCTCTCTCTCTCTCTCTCTCTCTCTCTCTCTCTCTCTCTCTCTCTCTCTCTCTCTCTCTCTCTCTCTCTCTCTCTCCGGCTCGTGGGAGACTCGATGATACGTGGTCAGCTCACAGAGTTTTGCGCCAGGGCACCTAAGACCAGGAAGCGTTTTTGTATCCCTGGTGGTGGTGTGGATGACGTAGTTGCAGCAGTTGACGAAGTATCAAAGCTGGCCCCTGCAAATACAATGTACGTCATCCACGTTGGATCCAACGATATACAGCGAACCCGGTCGGAAGATTTGCTTTTAAAGTACCAGCAGCTGATCAAGTCGTTTAAGGAGAAGTCATCAAGGATCATCGTCTCAGGAATCGTCCCCCGGCTCGGTGTAGAGAGCCGATTTTACAACATAGCCACCAGCACAAATCGTTGTCTAGCAAACCTCTGCAGGAAGGAGAACGTGGGATTCGTCGACACCTGGGACAATTTCTACTACGATGACTATTTGTTTTCGGATGATGGAGTTCATCTGAACCAGGTGGGAGCAGCGCGTTTTGGGCGTCTTCTCAACGATGCGGTGAAGGATTTTCGGAGAAGAAATCGACTCAGCACAGGACAACCAGGAAGGAGGACCGAAGACAGCGAGGACGGCAATCTACAAAGGAATTAAATACTAATCCGTCAAGAACCGCGAATTTGGATAAAGCTCCACCAACACGACCCAAATTCAAAACCGTTAGGGATAACGACCGAGGACCGAGGACAGCCATGAATGTAAATGTAGATCCGACCAGAACCAAAAATTCGATGAAAGAACGATCTGCGAGTTCTAAAACCGCAACTTTAAAGGTTTTCTATGCAAACGCTCGTAGCATACGCAATAAATTTTCAGATTTAGAGGAACTAGTGTTTACAGAAAATTATGATGTGATTGGCATAACAGAATCTTGGCTCAATACAGAAGATAGAGACTTTTTAGCAGAGTATTCACTTCCCGGTTATGTAATGTTTGAGAACAGCCGAATAAATAAAAATGGAGGTGGCGTTTTATTTTATATCAAAGAAAGTCTTAACCCGACCCTCGTGTCAAAACCTCAAATTGTGAACGTCGACACATCTTTTGTGCTAATAAAGAATAATAAAGGTACAAAAATAATACTTGCGTTAATATACAGACCTCCAGCTCAATCAGTGCAAACTGACCGAGAAATTTACGAACAAATTGCAGATGTAAGTAACTCACAAGATACCGTAATTTTTGGCGACTTTAATTTACCTGTGACCAAGTGGGGCGATACTCTTACTTCACACTCCGGACATGACTTGTATACGAACTTGCAAGAGAGTTCGCTTTATCAATTTGTTCGAATGCCGACCCGTGGTAATAACGTTCTTGACATTGTACTTGCAACAAAAGAAGAATTGATAGAGAATTTGAATGTTGGTGATGAATTCAGTAACAGCGACCATCGTACGATAACTTTCACTTTAAACTTTACTAGTAACGAACCAAATAGTAGCATCGAAAAAGTCCCTAATTTCAAGAAAGCAAACTTCCATAAACTTAGAGCTATGTTTAAAGAAACTGACTGGAGCTTTTTAATTAACAATAACGACATAAATACATCTTGGAAGTTATTCGAAACCACTTACCTAAAAGCAGTGCAAGACTGCATACCATCGAAAATACGGCGTCCAGGCCATAATAATAAGCCCAAATGGTGGAATAAAGACATTTCAAACTGCCTGCTTGCTAAAAAATGTGCTAATGATAGATTAAAATCCTCACAAAATGACGAAGAACGGGTGAAATTTGTAGAGCTACGACGCAAAGCCAAAAAGTTAATTAAGCAAAGTAAAAAGACCTTAGAGTTACATATTGCGAATCAAAGTAAAACAAACCCGAAAGAATTCTATAGTTATATCAGAAAGAAAAAAGTAGTTACTTCAACTGTTGGACCGTTAGTCGATGAAAAAGGAGAATACACCAAAGACGAAGTACAAATGAGTAATGCCCTCAATACCTTCTTTGCATCAGTTTTTACAACAGAAGACCTCAGTGATATCCCTACACCATCGCCGATTCAGATTGATAATTCAGATGTTCTAAGCAATATCACCGTTACAGAGAGAGAAGTATTGAATTGTTTAGATAAACTCAAGGTAAATAAAACGCCAGGACCTGATACAATCTCGCCTAGAGTTCTAAAGGAAGCTAAGAATGAGCTCTCCAAACCACTGACATTACTATTCAATAAATCCTTGCAGTCTGGAACTATGCCTGATCAGTGGAAGCTAGCCAACGTAACACCGATATTCAAAAAAGGCAGCAAATCCCTACCCAGTAACTATCGTCCAATTAGCTTAACCTCAGTTGTATGTAAAATGCTAGAAACGGTCATACGAGACAGACTCGTAAATCACTTGGAGGAAAATAACATACTTAAAGATACTCAACACGGCTTTCGTAAAAAACGTTCCTGTTTAACAAACCTCTTAGACTTCTTCCACGATATCCTCAACCTCTACGATGAGAGTAAAGCTGTAGATATTATATACCTTGATTTTCAAAAGGCCTTTGACAAAGTTCCCCACAAACGTTTACTGCTAAAACTAAAAGCGCATGGAATACAAGACGGTGTGTTGAAATGGATAGAAAATTGGCTCAGCAACAGAAAGCAAAGGGTAGTCATAAACGGTAAGGCATCTAAATGGACCAATGTAAGTAGCGGGGTACCCCAGGGATCGGTACTAGGACCAATTCTCTTTCTAATTTACATCAACGACATAGATGAGGGTCTCACCTGCACAATCTCAAAATTTGCTGACGATACAAAAATTGCAAATAGCGTACTCTCAAAAGAACAAGTTGACGATATGCAACACAATCTAGATAAATTGTCATGTTGGGCCCAAATTTGGCAAATGAGTTTCAATGCGGATAAATGTAAAGTACTACATGTCGGATACCTAAATGAGAAAGCAAACTATTCGATGAATGGCACTCAGCTTAAGAATGTAAACAGAGAAACTGATCTGGGAGTAACAATATCGAGTAACCTAAAACCG
Organism: Paralithodes platypus; assembly: GCA_032716605.1. Classification (NCBI taxonomy): domain Eukaryota; kingdom Metazoa; phylum Arthropoda; class Malacostraca; order Decapoda; family Lithodidae; genus Paralithodes; species Paralithodes platypus. Next base: position 13,275,478 of record CM064562.1, on the reverse strand, counting down.
AGTCAACAATGTTCAGAAGTTGTTAAGAAGGCAAACAAAATAATTGGCTTTATAGGCAGGTCATTTGAGCATAAATCCAAAGAAGTTATCCTAACCCTTTACAATTCCTTAGTCCGCCCTCTTCTGGAATACTGCGTTCAATCCTGGTGCCCTTATTACCAAAAAGATATAAACAAGCTAGAACGAGTTCAACGTAGAGTTACCAAAATGATACCTAGCCTAAAGAACAAACCATACGAAGAGCGTCTTAGAGAATTAAATCTATTTCCTTTAACCCAGCGCAGATTAAGAGGCGACTTAATTCAAGTGTTCAAAATCATCAAAGGCATCGACAATATGAACTGTAGTAAGTACTTCACTATCGACCAATCTAATTACACGCGGGGAAACGGTTGCAAAATTATTGGTAAATCTTTTAACTCGCACGAATCTAAGAATTTCTTCTTCAATCGAGTTGTCAACTTGTGGAATGGGCTTCCCCGAGACGTTATAGACTGCAGCACCGTTGATTCATTTAAATTCCGCCTAGACAAATATCTCGCATCAAACCCGCGACTGACTGCGTTTGTAAATGAATAACTTTATCCTCCCCTCAGTTACTAACCCATATGTCCCCTACTAACTTCCTAGTCCTGCCATGTTAGTGGCAGGGCAGTAGTTCCCTTTCCAATGTTCCCTTACCCACTCTAAACCACTGTTTGGACACTTGATCCTCAGTGTTTTGGAGGACAAGCAACCTAGAAGGGTCACTAGATCTGTTGTTGCTTGATTTCCTTTCCTTTGTACTCTCTCTCTTATAAGAGAAGAACATAAGACAAGGGAGTCTGCAGAAAACCGATTGGCCCACAAGGCAGACCCGGCTCTCTCTCTCTCTCTCTCTCTCTCTCTCTCTCTCTCTCTCTCTCTCTCTCTCTCTCTCTCTCTCTCTCTCTCTCTCTCTCTCTCTCTCTCTCTCTCTCTCTCTCTCTCTATCTATCTATCTATCTGTGATATATATATATATATATATATATATATATATATATATACCGGTATATATATATATATATTTTGTTTTCTATGTATATGGAGGAGACAAAAGGCAGGTTGCCTGTAGCGAGTGTCTCTCCCAAAGTTAAAAGAGTGACAGAGCCAAATTCAAGGGACGTTGGAGTCAAAATGCCTGGACACACAAAGTTTAAAGCCGTCTAAGTCATAGTATGAAGGAAAGATTGATTGAGGTAGAGAGTTCCAGAGTTAACTTGTTGAATAGAAGAAAGACTGAGAAAATGTGCTAATTCTTGGTTGGAGAGCTGAACAGAATAGGAGTGGGACTGTGTTGAAAGGCGGGTGTCACGCACTCGCCGCAAGGGAGGGGGTATACACTAAGAGAGCTTTGAAGAACACTGGTTGTTGTAATAGCGATAGAAGAGTGAAAGAGATGCTGCGTGTAGAAAGAGATTGTAGGGAACTAGTAAGAGGAGGCAAGTTGATGAGGCGAAATGCTTTTGATTCTACTCGTTCGAGAAGTGCGGTATGGGTGGAGCCTCCCCACCCAATACAGGGGCACAATGTGCCCCGATGCAGAGCAAGAAGCTGTGCGGGGGTGAGGAACACACAGAGACGGTTGAGTATACCTAACTTTTGGGAAGCTGTTTTAGCAAGAGTGGTAATATGATCTTTCCAAGAAAGGTCAGATGAAAATGATACACCTAGAATGTTGAGAGAAGGTGAATGGTTGAGTTGTGTGTTGTTGAAGAATAGTTGATAGTCTTGTGGAAGATTGTGATGGAGAGATAGAGGGAGAAACTGGGTCTTGGAGGCGTTGAAAGTAACAAGATTTTCTCTGCCCAAATCAGAAATAATAGAAAGTTTAGAAGATCGGCATTCTATGGCCTCGCCACGTTTAATTGGGAGTGCTTGCATGCTGGGTTGATGGGAAAACTAGTTGAATAGTGTAAAGTAGATTCATCAGCATATGATTGGATAGGACTAGACGTACATTTGAGAAGATCATTGATCAATATTAGAAAGAGAATTGGAGACAGGACAGAACCCTGAGGAACACCGGAGTTGATAGGTTGAGGAAGTGAACGATGGCCGTCCACAACTGCAGCTATGGAGTAGTCTGAAAGGAAATTAGAAACAAAGGCACAGATAGAGGGATAGAAACCGAAAGACGGTAGTTTGGAAATTAAAGATTTGTGCCAGACTCTATCGAAGGCTTTCGATATGTCTAAAGCAATAGAAAAAGTCTCATCGAAGTCGCGAAAGGAGGATGACCAAGAGTTCGTAAGATAGGCAAGAAGATCACCAGTAAAGCGGCCCTTAAGGAAACCGTACTGGCGATCTGAAAGTAGATTATGGGAAGATAAATGCTTAAGAAATTTTTAGTTAAGAATAGTTTCAAAAACTTTAGAGATCCACGAAATGAGAGCAATTAGACAATAGTTGGAGGGTTGAGAGCGGTCACCCTTCTTTGGGAAAAGTTGAATAAGAGCAAACTTATAGCATGAAGGAAAGACATTAGAGGATAGACAGAGCCGAAAGAGTTTGCCTAGGCAGGGAGTCAGAACGGAAGAACAGTATTTTAGTACAACAGGAGGAACACCATTTGGTTCGTACGCCTTCTTGGTATTAAATCCAGAGAGGGCCGAGAGTACATCTATAGAAGAGATTATGATATTAGGCATACGTAAGTGAGAGGGGCGTGGAGAGGGAGGAATAGCACCGGAATCATCCAAGGTGGGGTTTTTAGCGAAAGTTTGAGCGAAGAGTTCAGCTTTGTCAGAGGAAGAGGTGACGGTGGTACCATCAGAGTGCAAGAGGGGAGGAAAAGACGAGGAAGTGAAGTTGTTGGAGAGGTTTTTGGCTAGATGCCAAAAAGCTTAGGAAGAGCTAGAGTTGGAAAGCTCAGAGCATAATTTATGTTATTGATGAAAGAGTTTTTGGCGAGTCGAAGAACAGATTTGGCTTGATTCTGGGCAGATACATATAAAGTACGGGATTCTTGAGTTTGAATGCCATGGTACCGATTGAATGCATCCTCCTTATTGCGAACAGCATTAGAACAAGTATGAGTAAACCAAGATTTTTGTTAATTAGTCTGAGAGAAAGAGAATGGGATGTATGCTTCCATGCCCGAAAGGATTACGTCAGTAATGCGCTCGGCACTCTCTGAGGGCACAGAAGCAAAAATTATTCCATGGGAAATCAAAGGAGTACAGAAGTACGGTCGTACTGGAGAGACAGGACAGGTGACAGAGATAGGGTTATGATTTGAGGAGCCCAACGGATAGAAAAGGTTTACAGTATAAGCAGAGTATATACAGTATATATATATATATATATATATCATAAACTAAAAACTATACTACTAACATAAAAGTATATTGCAATGCCTCACTTGGAAATTAAGTGTATCCATGATTTCTCACTAAACACCTTAAGAACATAGCCATAACAGCATGCAATTATGGATGCCATTTAGAGCTATAGATGTTCAGTGCTTGCATTCCACAAATATCCTCAAATGCAAAATGTGTCCTACCAATTGCACACATACGTTTGATTTGCATATTTCTTCGGCACAGCCAGTATATGGATGATATTTTGCACACAGAACAATTACAACACAAAACTATGACATTTAATTCACCTACAATTTCTCCTTGGAATGGATCGTAGCGTTATTGAGATACTATACTTCTCTGAAACTCCCTATATTGCCCAACCGTAGCACCCAAACCTAATATTACCTATTGTTGTAAACTTGGATAATAACTACGGTTCTAAATTTAGCGTCCAACTCCAGTATGTTTGATGTTACCAAGTCTAGAATAATATCTCTCTCTCTCTCTCTCTCTCTCTCTCTCTCTCTCTCTCTCTCTCTCTCTCTCTCTCTCTCTCTCTCTCTCTCTCTAACAGACTTCAGAAGTAGTATAGTCAAATATTAGCGTTCGATTCAGAGTACAAATTACGACACTGAAGAAATAATAGCTGAAATTGCTGCCATATACAAAATTGCCGTTCAAGACTCCCCAAAAAGCGCTTGTGTGACACCAGCCTGTAGGGGGCGTCATATATGGGCATTTCTCCTACCGGTTTATTATTTTTTCTTGATTATATATATATATATATATATATATATATATATATATATATATATATATATATATATATATATATATACTGTATATATACAGTATATATTTATTATTATATTTGTTTAATTAGTATTATTATTCCTAGCCTAGGGAGGGGGGGGGATCTAGAACCCCTTCTCCCTCATGCTTAGCCCCATTAGGTTTGAGATTTTACAATGCTTGCCCCATTAGTTTGGCGATTGTAAGATATTTTACTCATTTCTTTGTCAATATTAAGACCTTTTGAACTATTTAGGTGTTGATTTTTATGTGGTGAGCGATAGATGATTGAGGAGCAACCGGCCTTCCTAACTATAAAGTTGCCGAGAAAAGACGGTGAAAACAGCGTTGAGGGGTGTCACACGCTTTTTTCTCTTTCTCTCCTTTTCTTTCTTTCTCTGGCTTGCATCCATTCGGCCCCATTCAGCCAACTGTTTTAAGACGCTTATCCCCATCCAGGGGGTGATTTCTTCCTAGCGAGCGATAGCGAGCTAGCATTGTATGGAGAAATCCGGCTTCGCCGAAAACCTTTTTCTATCAAAGAATGTACAAATTTAGCTTGCTGTCAAAACAAAAATATATATGTGCTGGCTCGCTACCGCTCGCCAGGAAAATATTGACACCTGGATGTGGGTAAACGTCTTCAAACAGTAGGCTGAATGGGGCAAAATGGATACAAGCCAAACAGAGAGAGAAAGAAAGAGAAAAAAGCGAGGTGGGCCCCCTTAACGTAAATCCCTAAAATGATATTCTAGGCGATTACTGGTCACCTGGGACGGCAGGAAAAGGAAAAGGGAGAAAAAGATGAAATAAGTACACAAAGGATTTATAGGTCGCTGTGTACGGAGAGAGAGAGAGAGAGAGAGAGAGAGAGAGAGAGAGAGAGAACTTTTATATCAAATTATTTATTGACATTAATCTTCTATTGGATGTGCGCTCACAAGCATAATACGTACACACACACACACACACACACACACACACACACACACACACACCCAGACTCATTAGGAAGGATACGAAAGACAGCTGTAGATGACCCAGAAAGATCTGACCTGACCTTAAAGGAAGCACTGTGACCCTACCTGGACTTTGGGAGGGTCACTGAAGATATTTAAGGAGGGGAGGGGGGGGGTCACCTGCTCTTTTCCCCTTTCTCTCTTTCTCTGGCTTGTATCTATTCGGCCCCATTCAGCCAACTGTTTTAAGACGTTTATCCCCATTTAGGTGTCGCTTTCTTCCTGGCGAGCGATAGCAAGCCAGCATTGTATGGAGAAATCCGGCTTCGCCGGAGAAATTTTTCTATCGAAAAATGTACAAATTTAGCTTGCTGTAAAAAAATATATATATATGCTGGCTCGCTACCGCTCGCCAGAAAAATATTCACACCTGGATGGGGGTAAACGTCTTAAAACAGTAGGCTGAATGGGGCCGAATGGATACAAGCCAGAGAAAGAGAAAAAAAGCGGGTCACCCTCCTTAAAGGGGAGGAGAAGATGGTGATGGCAAATAAGATATATAAGTGGAGGGTATTTTATAAGTGGAGGGTATTTTATAAGTGGAAGGTATTTTATAAGTGGAGGTTATTTTATAAGTGGAGGGTATTTTTTAGTCTCCTTTCAATTTTACGAAGATTCCCTTTTTTTATCTTTTAATTTGTTAACCCTTTCAAGCTCCAATACATGTTTCTGTTCTGTTTCTGGCTACTATTAGAGGATTTTATTCAGATTAGTAACGGTATATGGAAGTCAAAGCGTTGATTGAGATAGTATTTACCCTTTTAATACCCACAGCTACTTCCTAAGCTGCATAAAATCGTCTAATGATAGCCAAAATAAACTGCTAAAACGCGTCAGAGCTTCAAAGGGTTAATTTTGATACTGTTAACATATTTTTCTTCAAAACTTTCGACTTCATTAAAGGTTTATGGAGGGATGCAGAGCAAGTTTAAAAGCGATGTGATAGGAATTTAACGGGAATTTTGTACTGTGATATAATTTCTAAGTCTACACATACTCTGGTATTTTTAATTATTAGTATTAGTAGTAGTAGTAGTAGTAGTAGTAGTAGTAGTAGTAGTAGTAGTAGTAGTATTATATTATTATTATTATTATAATAACAATAACCATAATAAAATTAATAGAAGTAAGTAATAATCCCGGTAAAAATTAATATAACGATAATAATAATAATGATAATAATATAATTTTTATTACCGCATTATCGTTATGATTAGGATCATTACAATTATTATTATTATTTTAAATATTATTATTATTATTATTATTAGTAGTAGTAGTATTTTTGTTTTATTATTATTATAGGAAAAATAGGATAGACTTTTAATTGGATTAATGTTATGTTATATTGTTTATGTTTTCACTAGTTTTAAAAATGCAAGCGTTGACGGCATATTAATCGTCTGTTGATCATTAGACATGCAAAGCTTTACTAATTATGCAGAAGTGGCAGCGCGTGGGTGTGATAATAATAATAATAATAATAATAATATTTATTCAGTTAGCATTTTACAGAGTTGGTACCACATAATAATGTGAGAGAGAGAGAGAGAGAGAGAGAAAGTGTGTGTATATATAATATATATGTGTGTGTGTAGCAGGAGAACAAATATAGACACTGAGTACTGAGTACACATAGAAAACGGAGAGAGAAAGAAAATAAAAGAAAATCAGATGAATGAAGATAGGGTAGAAGGATGGATAAAGAGGACATAACATAACACGAAGACAACTGATAAAACAAAATAAGAGAAGAGAAGACGATACGAGAAGAAGATAACATAAGAAGAGGAAGAATAGTAATTGTATAGAGTCAATAGAAGACATAATTAAAAAATTATACCAATTTGGAAATGATACAACATATATTGGTACGATTGTGTGATGGATAATTGAGGATAATACAAGAAACACCAAATTATAAAGTAAAGAATATGGATAAAACAAATGATAGAATGATGAATGCAAAGAGAGAATGTAACTAAATTAACAATTGAAGAAAAGGATTATAATAAGAGAGAGAGAGAGAGAGAGAGAGATTAATAGGGCAACAAATAAAATCAAGATATGAGGAATAAATTAAGGATGGCATGATGATTAATAGCAGAAGGTATTACAATGCATATTGCAAAAGAAGGAGGAATGGAAATACGGCCTATTAAAAAATATGCAAATAATAAATGATAAATAATGGGAAGAAAAGTAGTAATAAACGATGGAGATACGATAGGAGAGAATAGTAGGTCAAATAAAAGCAATAGTAGGTCAAATAAAAGCAATAGTAGGTCAAATAAAAGCAATAGTAGGTCAAATAAAAGCAATAGTAGGTCAAATAAAAGCAATAGTAGGTCAAATAAAAGCAATAGTAGGTCAAATAAAAGCAATAGTAGGTCAAATAAAAGCAATAGTAGGTCAAATAAAAGCAAAGCCACACATGCTCTTATTCCGATAATTTCTTACCGGCAATTGAAGTCTGGCATCTCCAAAATTTAAATTTTTCATTAATTAGCCTCCTAGCATAGTCTACCGTCAGTCTAGTTCCGATTCCAATGTGAAAGAGCTTCAAAATATCAAGAGAAACAGCTTGCTCATCGAAAATTGCCTGAAAAAGCGCTCGTGAGACACTGGCTATTTGCAATAATGAAAAGACTAATGGAGGTAATAAAATTTATAATACTAACGACAAAATATTATTAATAGAGACAAGAGATGGAGGGAGGGACAAAGCATCAAAAAAAAAAAAAAAAAGGGAAAGAGAAGAAAAATTATACGAAAAACGAAACTAAAGGAAATGGGAAAAGAGAAGAAACAGTATAGATAGATAAAGATCGCCAGGTAGAAGCAACAGGAGGAGGAGGAGGAGGAGGAGGAGGGGAGGAGAAAGAGAAGTGGGAGGAGGAGGCGCGCCTGTAGAACCTTTATTGACTTCCACAAACTAATCACAACCCTAGATCTCGATCTCTCTCTCTCTCTCTCTCTCTCTCTCTCTCTCTCTCTCTCTCTCTCTCTCTCTCTTTTTTCCAGTCGATTATTACAAGACACTAACAGACACACAAATGCACATTTAGACACATTCACTATATATATATATATATATAGTATATATATATATACAGTATACTGTATATATATATAATTATTATATATATATATATATATATATATATATATATATATATATATATATATATATATAATTATATATATATATATATATATATAATATATATATATATATATAATATATATATATATATATATTGTTATTTTGCCATTCGGTGATTGTATTATCTCGTCATCAAACACAAAAACATCCAGAAAGGGCACACAAACACACACATTTCGTTGTCAATTTTTAAACCTTTCGTACCATTTAGGTGTCGACTATTTCCGGGCGAGCGATAGCCAGCCTGCAATTTTAAAAGAAATCGGCCATCGGCCGGGAAATTTTTCTACCTAAAAATGTACAAATTTATCTTGAAGGGGGGTCTAGGGGGTGTTTTTATAAGCTTGATGGAGGTCTAGGGAGGAAACTAACAAAATATATATATGAATAAATGAATTAATAGACCAAACAAACGGTCCGTCTCCCCTTCTTCAAAACAATAGCAATTTATCCCGTATCATAAAAAATAATAAATTGTCCCAAATAATAAAAAAAAAAAATCGAATCACCCCTAACTCTGCCACCCTACTTGATGTAATTATTACCAATAAACCCGACATAGTACTAAACTCCGACGTAATTCCTCATCCTATCGCTGACCATGACCTAATAACCGCTACAATAAATATCAGTAAGCCCAAATTTTCGCCTACTGTAAGATCATTTCGAGAATTAAAAACTTACAGCAGTGACCCATTCTGTCAGCATATTCTTAGCAAGATAAATAATATTAACAGAAGACTCCACACAGACGATGTAAATGAGCAAGTTAACATATTTACATCAATCTTAAATCAAAGTCTAGAGCACTGTGCCCCTATAGTTACCAGAGCCATTAGTAGACCCCCCGCCCCCTGGATGAATGACGCAATTAAAGAAGCCATAAAAGCCAAAAACGTAGCACATAAGAACTTAAAAGAAGACAGGTATAACACAACATTACAGAGTCTTTACAAAAACCGTAAAAAACAAGTTACAAAACTTATAGTAACAACAAAGAAAGAACACTATCATAATGAACTCTTAAACTCAAAAAACAATATTGCCTCTACTTGGAAAATTGTAAAATCATTAGTTCCCCCCTCCAAATCCAAATCCAACGCCTCACCAACTGATATTGAACAATCCAACGCCGAACATTTCAATGCTTTCTTTGCAAACTTCGGAAAAAGGACATATGAAAAAACCAGGGCATCCCTAAATAATATCCAAGACTCGACAGCCGATAATGAAAATAACAATAACGACCTCTCCTCCCATTTTCTTCCCCAACCCGTAGATACAAACACAATTATCTTAACAATAAAGCACCTACGTAATACTAAATCTTTTGGGTGTGATAAAATTTCTCTCCGATTCATTAAAGATTAATTACCTGTTATTGCTTTTTACCTTACAATCATTATTAACACCTCCATTGTCACTGGTATTTTGCCTACAGTATGGAAGCACGCTATCGTCACCCCCCTTTTTAAAAGCGGAGATAATAATGACGCCACTAATTACCGACCAATCTCATTACTCCCCATTTTTTCAAAAATACTCGAAAAGGTTGTCGCTAATCAACTATCAAATTTCCTAGAAACTAATAAACTACTCTCAATATGCCAACATGGATTCCGACCAAAATTATCCACCGAAACGGCCCTTATATCAATATATAATAACGGCCCTTATATCAATATATAATAACGGCCCTTATATCAATATATAATAACGGCCCTTATATCAATATATAATAACGGCCCTTATATCAATATATAATAACGGCCCTTATATCAATATATAATAACGGCCCTTATATCAATATATAATAAACGGCCCTTATATCAATATATAATAATATGGATAAAAAACAAGTATCTTTGCTAACCTTGTGTGACCTCTCTAAAGCATTTGACAGTGTCCATCATAACACCCTTATAAATAAACTAATTAAATTCAAAGTTAACCCATTCTGGTTTAGAAGTTATCTAAATGAAAGATCGCAATCAGTTCTTATGAATAACATACTATCCTCAAAATTACCAGTAACATACGGTGTTCCTCAAGGATCAATTTTAGGTCCACTATTGTTTATTATATTCGTAAATGACATGCTTATGTTCTTATATTCTTATATTAAATATATCAAAGACTGTACGCTAGTACAATATGCCGATGACACACAACTTCTACTCAGTGACTCGGTAAATAATTTTGGCAATCTAATTACTAAAACGGAAGAAATACTACAAAAACTGAGACTATATTTTATACAAAATGGATTAATGATGAACGCTGATAAAACCCAATGCATATTCATAGGCACTCGTCAGGTACTTTAAAAAATACCCAGTAATGCCACCATACGCCTTAATGACAGCATTATTGAACCTACCACTCATGTAAAAATTCTAGGCATATATTTTGATAGACATATGAACTTTGATGTCCACATTAATGAAATTAGTAAAAAAGTAGTAGGGACACTTATGTATATCAATAGAATAAAAGATGACTTTGACAAATCAACTAGAACAATAATTTTACAAACACTAGTGCTAAGTATAATAAATTATTGTAGTGTAATTTGGGGTTCATCAAATGCTACCCAAATATCCAGAGTGCAAAAACTTCAGAATTTTGCTGCTAAAGTGGCTGACGGTAAGTCAAAAAAGTTTGATCATGTCACTCCTATATTAAAGGAACTAAGATGGTTAAATATTAAAGATAAAATAACGCATGACACACTAATAGTTATTTTCAAATACTTAAATAAGCTTTACCCAGATTATCTACTAAGTCTACCCACAGTATTCAATGTAACAGCTAGCACAACGAGACAACAAAATATGCTTTTTATTCAGAATGTTCAAACTGAATTAGGGCAAAACAAAAGTACGGTAAGAGGACCTGTACTTTGGAACAAACTCCCAGTTAATGTACAATCTTCCAGTAGCCTAGGAACCTTTAAGACTAATGTTAAAACCTTGCTGCTAAACTCTGCTTATGATTAAATTAATGTTCATAAGAAATCTGTAGACATGACCCTCTCTCTATATATATATGTATGTGTGTGTGTATGTGTACATGTGTATGTATATGTATATATCTCTCTCTCTAAAACCCTAAATCTCTCTCTGTCTGATTCCCACCCCAATTTTAATCCCTCATAATCCCCCGCACTGTCATCTCTCTCTCTCTCTCTCTCTCTCTCTCTCGCTCTCTCTCGCTCTCTCTCTCTCTCTCTCTCTCTCTCTCTCTCTCTCTCTCTCTCTCTCTCTCTCTCTCTCTCTCTCTCTCTCTCTCGTACCGGGTATGTCTTAGTTAAACAGCAGATCTTTAAATTTTAATTTTAATTGTATACACTGTTATGTTCTTATGTAAAAATATAATACTGTATTAAAGAGAACGTTACTGTATTTAGATAGGCTATATGAAGGTGTCCTACCCTGAGCCAGGTGCAAGGGCTAACCTAATAATCCACAGGCTTATCTGCCCTCTTAATCTACATAGATCTGAGCTGACCTACTTGGTGTATCTGTAATTACAGCTTAGGAATTGTGGTCCGTCACACCTGGTCTGAATACACAACTAACAACTGTATGTCTACTGTATGTAACACTAAATTATGTATTAGTTCCTATATTGTAACTACTTTGAAAACACTAAACCCCCAACTGTATATAATTATATTTGTAAATACTTTGTAAGAAGAATAGCCACTGTCTGTGGAAATAAACTTTATTATTATTATTATTAAGCCTCCCAGTATACAGGACGTCTTTCTTCAGTCTATTCTCGCTAACAATATACGATTTTATTCAAATTTAGAAAGCCCTCTAGGAATCAAAGGGGACAAGTCTACCTCACTTAGCCCCTTCCTTACCGACGACGTCTTTTTAAATTTTATTGTAGCTATACTTAGACGATTTTGTGCAGTTTAAGAAGGATATGTGGTAGTAAAAAGGGTTAAGTGAGATAGTTTGAAGCCTGTTTGTTCATGGAAGCACTTTTAAACTTAATAAAATCCTCTAATAATAGCAAGAATAACATTAAAGAGACGTCGCCGGTATAGAGGGGGTTAAGAAGGATATGTGGTAGTATAAAGAGTTAAGAGAGACAGTTCGAGCCTGTTAATTGCTGGATACCCTTTTGAAACTAAATACAATCGTCTAATAGTAGCCAGATTAAGGGGGTGACCTGTTTTTTTTATTTCTGTCCTTCTCTCTTTCTATGGCTTGTATCCATTCGGCCCCATTCAGCCAACTATTTTAAGACGTTTATCCCCATCTAGGTGTCGATATCTTCCTGGCGAGCGATAGCGAGCCAGCATTATATGAAGAAATCCGGCTTCGCCGGAGACATTTTTCTATCGAAAAATGTACAAATTTAGCCTGCTGTCAAACACAAATAAAAAATATGCTGGTTCGCTACCGCTCACCATTAAAAAATTGACACCTGGATGGGGATAAACGTCTTAAAACAGTAGGCTGAATGGGCCCAAATGGATACAAGCCAGAGAAAGATAGAAAAGGACAGAACAAAAACAGGTCATCCCCCTTAAAGTTAAAAAGACATTTCCAGTACAGAAGGCTTAATCATTTAACCCCCATTATTATTTTCTAAACTGAATACAATCATATCATGAAGGCCAGAATGTAAGAAAGAAAGGCATAATCGATACTGTAATGATTATCTTGGTCATTATTGAGCATATAATTATAATATAAGGCTGGTTCCACTGAAAAACGACCCATCTCCCTGCCTAGGCAAACTCTTTCGTCTCTGTCTATCCTCTAACGTCTTCCCTTCATGCTGGAAGTTTGCTCACATTCAACCTGTCCCAAAGAAGGGTGACCGCTCTCAACCCTCCAACTATCGTCCAATTGCTCTTATCTCTTGTCTTTCTAAAGTTTTTGAAACTATTCTTGCTTCCAAATTTCTTAAGCATTTCTCTTTCTCATAATCTGCTCTCAGATCGCCAGTATGGCTTCCTTAAGGGTCGCTCTACTGGTGATCTTCTTTCATATCTTACTAACTCTTGGTCATCCTCCTTTCGGGACTTCGGTGAGACTTTTTCTATTGCACTAGACATATCGAAAGCCTTCGATAGAGTCTGGCATAAATCTTTAATTTCTAAACTACCCTCCTTCGGTTTCTATCCCTCCATCTGTGCCTTTGTCTCTAATTTCCTTTCCGGCCGTTCCATAGCTGCGGTTGTGGACGGCCATTGTTCACTTCCTCACCCTATAAACTCCGGTGTTCCTCAGGGCTCTGTCCTATCTCCTATTCTCTTTCTAATTTTTATAAATGATCTCCTTAACTGTACCTTAATTCCCATCCATTCATACGCAGACGACTCAACCTTACCTCCATTAGTTTTTCAGAACGCCCCAGCCAGCAATCCCTCAACGACAAACGTAATGAAGCCATAGAACTCTTAAATTCTGATCTAAATACTATTTTCCAATTGGGGCAGAGAAAACCTTGTTAACTTTAATGCTTCCAAAACCCAATTTCTCCATCTATCTACCCGTCAGGATCTCCCAGCGGACTATCCCTTATTCTTCAACAATACAAAAATCAACCCTTCATCTTCTCTCAATATTCTTGGTGTTCTCTTTTTCTTCTGCTCTCATTTGGAAGGACCATATTACCAGTCTTGCTAAGGCAGCCTCCCAGAAGCTGGGTGTGCTCAACCGCCTTAGGGGGGTTCTTTTCCCCTGCACAGCTTCTTGCTCTGTACAGGGGCATAGTGCGGCCTTGTATTGAGTATTGTTCACATGTATGGGGAGGTTCCTCTCACCCGCTCTCCTAGACAAAGTTGAAAGGAAGGCCTTTCGTATCATTAACTCCCGTCCACTCACCAACTCTCTGCAATCTCTCTCTCTCCGCCGCATGTTGCATCTCTCTCGCTATTCTATCGCTACTATAATAATCAGTGTTCCTCAGAGCTATCCCAGTGCATACCACCTCCTTACGTAGGGCACGTGGTACCCGTCTTGCAACTCAATCCCACCCCTACTCTGTGCAACTCTCCAACCCAAGAGTGAAACGTTACTCTCAAACTTTCTTCTACTCAACATCTGAGCTCTGGAACTCTCTCCCAGAATCAGTCTTTCCCTCTTCCTATGACTTAAATTGCTTCAAACTCCGTGTGTCCAGGCATTTTGGCTCGAACGTCCCTTGATTTTGGCCCTGTCACTCTTTCAACTATGGGGGAGGCACTCGCTATAGGCAGTTATGCCTTTTGCCTCCCTCAATCACATAGAAAAAAAAAAAAAAAAAATTAATTAATATGCACCAGGCTATATAAAACCCACGCGCCAATTATATGCACCAGGCTATATGAAACCCACGCGCCAATTGTAAAGGGCGGTGCAGAGCCGAGATAATAATACGTGGGACAGACTGCAAGGAGGTAGTTAAGGAGAGAGAGGTGGTTTTTCTAGATCCCCTTTCTGCCTCGTGTTTAGCCTCATTATTTTTCAGATTTTAAGATGTTTGCCCCATAATTTGTCGATTTAAGACCTTTCGCCCCATTCCTATGTCAATATTAAGACCTTTCGTGCTATTTAGGTAGATTTTTGTTCTGGCGAACAATACTGAGCCTGTAATTTTGAAAGACATTTTCCGGAAAATTAATCTAGAAGGGGGATATAATGGACGTTTTTATTTTAAGATTGATAGAGATCTATTGAGGAAACTAGAACAATAAGAAATAAATGAGAATATTGACCTAAAAATTAACCATCCCCCCTTAACCCCTTCTCTGCCAGTGACTTATTTTGCATTATATTCTGCCAACTATTAGACGATTTTATTCAGCTTAGGCGTCTACCCATTAAAAAGGCTACAATCTATCTCACTTAACCCTTTTTACTACCACAAATCCTTCTCAAGCTGCACAAAATCGTCTACATACAGCTAGAAGAAAATTAAAAGGACGCTGCGGTAGAGAAGGGGTTAATCTATAGTATTACTCCGGTACCACAGGCCCAAAAAATGAGTAAAAAAGGATGTACGCCGTGGCAAAGTGCAACTTAGCGTAATCCCAGAACTTGGACCATATAGTATAGTGAGTCCCACGTAAGAACATAGAAAATGGGAGTCTGCAGGAAGCCAATTGTCCTATACAAGGCAGATCTCTCTCACACCCAACCCATCTTGTTTCATATGTCTATCTAATTTTATCTTGAAGCTCTATCTACCTTGATCCTACTATGGCGCTAGGTAGCTTATTGCACATATCTACGCTCTGTTACCAAGCCAAATATATGCCTATATCTTTTCTGAAACTACATTTATCCAATTTGAAACCATTTGTTCGAGTTCTCTCGCTATCACTGAGCTTCAGTACATCTTTCATGTCCCATTTATTAATCGTACTTACCCACTTGAACACTTATATCATATCCCCTCTAACTCTGCGTCTCTCTAACGAATGTAAGCGTAATTTCGTCAATCATACTTCATATGGAAGATGTTTAATATTATGGATAATTTGTTTCATTCTTCGTTGTACTCTCTCCAAGGGATCTAATTCCATTCTCTAATATGGACACCAATATTGAACAGCATAATCTATATGTGGCCTCGTTAACGCTAGATAAAGTTTCAAAATTACGTGTGCTGTTCTGTTACTCACACTTCTAGATATATATCCAAGAACTCTATTTGCCTTATTTCGAACACATATGCTTTGGTTTCTTGGTTTCTGATCACTGCTGACGATAACTCCCAAATATTTCTCACTGTCTGAGTTTCTTTGTTATCTAATTTATACCCTGCATTTTCTATCGTTGTCCCAAATATCACTACACTGGGTTTTTTCTACATTGAACTTTCTCTGTCAATTTGCTGCTCATTTGTGCAGTGTATCAAAATCTATTTGGACCACAGGTCATATTAATATATATACCTTACTGTATATTTTCATTGCATAAGATCCTACAGAGAAATAACAAACATAATATCATCCAACAGTCTTATTATACAACTTACACTTACAAAAGCTATGAACAAAACTTACAAGATATTAATTACAATATTTCACATTATGAAGCAAATGATCACTAATACAATAATAAAGTACATTATATCGCACTAGAGTAAAGGTGTATAATATCTAATAATATTGATTATGCTAATAGTAATGCCCGCTGTGAAGGAAAAAAGTTTCCGGATGCTTGATAAACCACGAGCCAATAGTTCCAAACCACGCCCCTCCCTACCCCTTGTACCAACTTGAGAACTGTGTTGTCCTGAAAGAAAGCTCTCTCCCTCGAAAAGTGATCCATTTGTTAATAGCTTGGTGTTAGTTTTATTCAGAATAGTAGTTGTATTGGTAGTTTCTTCGATAAATGAGTTCATTGCTTCAAATATTGAATACATAGCAGAAACTTTCATTTGGTACTCGGGGCCGTTACTGGGGAATTGCAGTGGAGTAGTAGAATCTAAGTTGAATGACGAGTTGGTAGATCCGTCGTTCCTTAAGCGCAGGAGTGGAGCCATGGTGTGAAGGGAGGTGTTCTGAGAGGTCACAAGTGGAGTAATGGAGTCTAAGGAGGAGTTGCCAGTTTGAGATGAATGGGTAGATCCGTTAACCTGTTGAGCCTCACTAGAGTCACCTTCGTCAGAGGATAGATGAGGAGTAATGGAATCTATCGCTAAGGAGTAGATGCCAGATTCGCTTTTCTCGGAAGTCAAGGTTGGATCATTGGAAGCCGGTGTAAACGACGAGTGAGTAGATCCGTTGTTCTCGGAAGTCAAGGTTGGATCATTGGAAGCCGGTGTGCTAGACGAGTGAGTAGATCCGTTGTTCTCGGCAGTCAAGGTTGGATCATTCGAAGCCGGTGTGCGAGACGAATGAGTAGATCCGTTGTTCTCGGAAGTCAAGGTTGGATCATTGGAAGCCGGTGTGGGAGACGAGTGAGTAGATCCGTTCTCCTGTCGACCATCACTAGAGTCAACTATGTGGCTATGGATGAGAGTGTGTAAGTGAGGGATAGCCAGGCCCTCAACAACCAGAGCCACCACCACCAAGAGTCCAGCCAATAAGTTCATGAGTGCGGTGTAAAGGACAATGCTACTCCTACTGCACAGGGTCTCCAGTATTTATGCCACTCCATGCTCTCTCTCTCTCTCTCTCTCTCTCTCTCTCTCTCTCTCTCTCTCTCTCTCTCTCTCTCTCTCTCTCTCTCTCTCTCTCTCTCTCTCTCTCTCTCTCTCTCTCTCTCTCTCTCTCTCTCTCTCTCTCTCTCTCTCTCTCAGTCATCATTATTATCATCCTCGCCGACACTTTGATTCCCCTTGGGGCCTGGTGCTTAGTGTGCGTATTTTCGGTGTGAGTATCCTAGGTTCGAGTCCTTGGAGTACCACTTGTATTCATTACTTTCATTGATTTCACTAGTTAGGTTTATTTGTAAATTAATTTGTGAGTTTGTAAAAACAAATATGAACATACCTGTTAGGGGGAGATGGGTTTATTTTGTGGTCGATTATTTCATATATTTATTATTATTTTAGTTTCCTCCCTAGACATTCATCAAACTTTAAAAAACATCTATTAGATCCCCTTTCTAAATTGATTTGTACATATTTCGGTAGACAAATTTTCCGGCCAAAGGCTGGTTCTTCCAAAATTACAGGCTCACTATCGTTCGCCAGTAAAAAAATTGACGCCTAAATAGCACGAAAGGTCTTAATATTGACAAAGAAATGGGGTGAAAGGTCTTAACATCAACAAACTAATAGGTCAAATATCTTAAAATCTGAAATCTAAAGGGGCTAAACATGAGGGAGAAGGGGGTCTAGAAAAACAACCCATCTCCCCTTAAAGAATGGCCTTGGCAGACACCCATTGAGGCTACTTTATCAAGAACTGTTCTATTTGCCCATGCTTCAATTTTCCTTCCACTAAGTAGAGGTATGTCTTTCAAATATATTACCACTTTCTGTTTCCTAGCCTTTTAGTTTGTTTTTTAATATAATATGATGGACTTGTTTTACATTCTGTTGCTTAGTGTGAGGAATTTCGGTGTGAGTGTCCTAGGTTCGAGTCCTTGGAGTACCAAATGTATTCATTACTTTCATTGATTTCATTAGTTGGGTTTATTTGTAAATTCATTGGTGGGTTGGTGAAAACAAATTTGAATTCATCCATTCTTTGCACATAGGCTGGCAGTACAGACACAGTGTAGTTCTCATTATCCGTTCAACCATTCTGCATTCAGTATCCAAATCCTGTTTATTCCATTCCAATACTCTAATAGACATATACGTTGCCCAATTACTTGATCCATACAGCCTTTTCACACCAAACATCATTGCAAAATATATTGCTCATATTCACACCTCTTACTTCGGAGAGGTCATCACTTTTACACCTTATGGATCTCTTTCACACCCAACCCATCTCGTCATATAAGAAAATGGGAGTCTGCAGAGACCTTATAAGTGTGCCTTGTAATTGGGGTTGGGTGTGACAGGAATCTGCCTTGTGTGGGCCGATCGTCTTTTTGCAGACTCCCATTTTCTTATGTTCTTATGTTCTTGTAGAGAGATTGCAGGTAGATTATAAGCGTTAACTGATTACATATAACATTAATCTGATGCATTGGCAAAACAAAGATTACATATAACATTAATCTGATGCATTGGCAAAACAAAGATTCCTATAAAAGATTATAAAAAAATTGCTAGTGTAATTTGGCCTCAACAAAAAAGAGTCACATCGTCCCTTATTTTGGCAACTTTCTTAACCCTTTCAAGCTCCAATACGCGTTTCTGTTCTGTTTCTGGCTATTATTAGACGATTTTATTCAGATCAGTAACGGTATATGGAAGTCAAAGGGTTGATTGAGATAGTATTTACCCTTTTAATACCCACATATACTTCCTAAGCTGCATAAAATCGTCTAATGATAGCCAAAATAAACTGCTAAAACGCGTCAGAGCTTCAAAGGGTTAATTATTCGCCAACTAAGATTTGAGTGCTTCTAAATAAACTAGACTGAAGATGGATTATTTTACCTCCTTATGTACCGGCGACGTCTTTATAATGTATTCTAGCTATATATTTAGACGATTGTGTGCAGTTTAAGAGGGGTGACCTGTTTTTGTTCTGTCCTTTTCTATCTTTCTCTGGCTTGTATCCATTTGGCCCCATTCAGCCTACTGTTTTAAGACGTTTATCCCCATCCAGGTGTCAATTTCTTACTGGTGAGCGGTAGCGAGCCAGCAATTTTTTTATTTTTGTTAGACAGCAGGCTAAATTTGTACATTTTTCGATAGAAAAATTTCTCCGGCGAAGCCGGATTTCTTCATATAATGGTGGCTCGCTATCGCTCGCCAGGAAGAAATCGACACCTAGATGGGGATAAACGTCTTAAAATAGTTGGCTGAATGGGGCCGAATGGATACAAGCCAGAGAAAGAGAGAAAAGGACAGAAATAACCAAAAACAGGTCACCCCCCTTAAGAAGGATCGGGTGGTAGTATAAAAGGTTAAATTAGATAGTTTATAGTCTGTTAATCACTGAGGCCCTTTTTAACCTGAATAAAATTGTCTAATAGTAGCCAGAATATAGATAAAATAAAGACGGCACTTTTATTTGCTCATTTATTTAGCTTTCTATTTTTATTTTTGTTTTTAGTTTCCTCCCTAGACCTCCATCAAGCTTAAGATAACACCCCTTCAGACCCTCCTTCAAGATAAATTTGTACATTTTTTATAGAAAAAAATTCCCGGCCGAAGGCCAGTTCCTCTAAAAATATAGGTTCGCTATTGCTCGCCTGGAAACAAAATCGACACCTATATGACACGAAAAGTCTTAATATTTACAAAGAAATGGGGCAAAAGGTCTTAAAATCTCAAAACTAATGGGGCTAAACATGAGAGAGCAGGGGGGCCCAGAATAACTACCCATCTCCCTTTAAGTGACACAATTCAAGCATACCTGTCACCCATTCAGTACCCATATTTAAGGGCAGACTGGCCGTTTGTTTGGTCAATTAATTAATTTATTCATATATGTTTTTAGTTTCCTCCCTATACCTCCATCAAACTTAGAAGAAGAAAAAAAACCTAAACCCCCCTTCAAGATAAATTTGTACATTTTTCGGTAGAAAAATTTCCCGGCCTAAAGCCGGTTCCTCTCGCCAGGAAAAAATCGACACCTAAATGGCACGAGAGGTCTTAAAATTGACAACAAAATGGGGCGAAAGGTGTTAAAATCGCCAAACTAATGGGCCGAACGTCTTATAATCTCAAAACTAGTGGGGCTAAACATTAGGGAGAAGGAGGTCCAGAAAAACGGTCTGCTTCGTAGATAAAAAAATAGCCGAGAAAAGCCCTCATGATTCTGCTTTAAAGGGAGGTATTTGTTTTTCCTGGACCCTCTTCTCCCTCATGTTTAGCCCCATTATTTATGAGATTTTAAAACGTTTGCCGCGTTAGTTTGGCTATTTTAAGATCTTTCGCCCCTTGTTTTGTCAATATTAAGACCTTTCGTGCAATTTAGGTGTCGATTTTTTTTCCCGGCTATCAATAGCGTACCTGTAATTTAGTAGGAGCTGGCCTTGGACACTTTTCTACCGAAAAATGTACGAATTTTTCTCGAGGAAGGGTCTTGGGGATGTTTATAACAACATAAGATCATAAGAAATCGGAAATCTGCGTAAGACCGACCGGCCCACACGAGGCAGATCCCATTTACACCCAAACTTGATAGAGAATCAAGGTAGAAAACAACTAAAAATGTATACAGGTATACTGTATATACACATTAGATAGACAGACAGAAAAATATTGATTTCATATTATAATATATATATATATATATATATATATATATATATATATATATATATATATATATATATTATATACTATATAATACAAATGCTCATAAAAAGTCAACAGAACATTGAAATAAGACTGTTTAAGTTAATATGGCAATGGAAAAAAAACATACTAATTAGAAAACAATAAAAAAAACATTAATGAGAATGAGGAAATGGGTGGAAAGAAAACACAAGTAGGGAGGGGGGGGAGACGCAGATGGTTAGGAAAGGTAAAAGGGGGGGGGGGGGAGAGGGGGAGTCTAGGGGCGGGGGCAAGGGGGGGGGTGGGGGCGAAATGGACAGATGGAAAGAGATTACTATAAACCGGTGAGTCACTGTGAGTGACCCTTTCAACCAGTAGCTTTTTTCCAATGCCAAATTTACCAATACTGTTAGGTTAGATGTATTATGCAGTATATACAGTATATATATAGATAGATATAGATAGATATATATATACCGGTATATATATATATATATATATATATATATATATATATATATATATATATATAATTATAATAATCAGTTTATTTAGAGCCAGCAGCCAATGAGGCTGAAAATACACCATTCCTTAACCTAACTTATCCTAAGTAGTCAGCAGATTTTACTCTGGCTGCCACAAGGGTGCCTACATACCCCTAGAAGGGGTAGGATATGGGCAAGGAACCAGGTGGAACCCAGAATGGCGCATCCACACCTAACCTTCACAGCCAGGAAAGTTTTTGACAGATACCTCACCAGCAGGTAGCTGTGATCGAACCATTGCTTTGCTACAAGAGTCCAGCGACTAGAGTACGGTTACTTAGTGCGCTCGGCCACTGTGTGTGTATATGTTTATATTTATTTTATTTTATTCTATATTAACTAGCTCTCACAAAATGCCCCCCCTCCTATTCATTCCAATACACTAAATAAGCACAACACACTTCTTTCCAATGCGCCAACAAAAGTTTAAAATAACTATTACTCTTTCAACTTTGAGGGAGACACTTGTTACAGGCAGCTTTGCCTTTTGTCTTCTTCATACCCATAGGAAAACAAAATTACCAATGTAGTTTAGTCAGGTCCCGTGGCGGTATTAAGTAGAACAGTACAAACAAAGACATTTTGGAGATTACGTTCTAAAGGTAATTATGTCACTTTTTGTCTGGCAATTCACGCTGTTGGGAATTTTTTGGAAATGTATTATTTCATTTAACTTTAGTAACTCATTCTATAACGATTCTCACAATCAATGTACGATTAAAGTAAAATAATTATTATTTGTATTCTACATTTATACAGAAGTTTGAAAGTTCTACGTGTTGTTCACAAACGAATGCGGGAACGCCGACAGGAGCTGTGAAAACAAAATGTTTTTTGTTTTGTTTGTCTTTATTTACGATGCATCCTTAATGTAATATTTATCAGTGGTATCGTGGTCGTACAGCGATCTAGTGTTATCGGTGTACTTTTAATTACATCAACATTTGTTTGTGAAATGCATTGTATCGACTAGTTATCGCTCGCGAGAACACATTTTGGCTCATGTTATGCTTAATTTATAAGCATTCCTAACAAATGTATAATGGTTGTAATATTTATAAATGTACAGTACTATATAATGCATTTATTTATGAATATTACAATCTTGTGGAGCTTCAATTTCGAAATTATAAGATTGAAACTTTTTGAGACAAGCCAATTGGTAGAGGAGGTAATTCAAATGTCAGTTCCCATTCCTGAATTTATTTACAAATTTCGGGCCTATGTTTCCTGAAGCAGTCTTGATTTTGTGGCCAAAGTTCTTAACCCGTGCTACAGTAGACTCCCACGCGTTGGTAAAGAAAGCGGTGAAACTTTGTCCAAATGAACCGAAATCCCGGCCCTGCACCAAGTCCTCAATGCCAACTACCTCCTCCTTCGGCAGGAACTCGTGGGTCAGGACTGTGGTGGACACGTCTGGGGCACCACTGTAGGGCACCTGGATTGGCGATTCGATGGAAGAAATTACCGGGAGACCTAACAAAACAAAAACATGTATAAGAATAGGGAAATCTGCAAAAAGACCCACATAAACTTATGAACAGTTCGTTTTGGATTCAATTCAATCCAGTGAGTTTATGTCCTTTGATTTTATATCTAGTGAGTTTATGTCCTGTTAGTTTTTGCCTCCCCCCCCCCCCCCCACACACACACACCTACGTACATATGGCCATAATGCCAAAGAAAACAATAGAACATAAAACGTGCTTCTCTGCGAAAAGTGCTTTATCTAAAGAATTCGTTTTACACGATGCAAATTAAATGAACAATAACCTAATGTTGTTAAGCTAATCATAGTGCAAGATAATATAATCCACATATATGTAACCCTGTTTCCAAACCAGTACTGTTATATAATATATTTATTTATCGAGCTTCTTATATATGGAACAAATTGTATGGGTTGATTATCGCGACGTTATTGAATACTAATACCTTAATGTAATCTTTATTTATTTCCTTCATTCACTCAAAAATTACCAAATGTGAAACGATGTGTAAGAGTTATCTCAATGTTACTTACTTTCAATAATTTGCCACAGTTCACTTCATGAATTCCCTGTAACAATTCATATCTGTACTAGACATCTCGGTGCACAGGGGTGACAATGACATAGTTGAAGTCGTTCCTTCCAGCTCCGATCGCTGAGGTTCCTTTGAGGTTGGCTCCTGTGTAGAGCTGACGAAGGCGGACCTGGTGCCAGAGACGTTCCCAGGGCTTGCCAATCCTCCTCCAGCAGCCAGCAGTAGCAAGATACAGACACCGTGGGATCTCATGTTGGTGGTGGTTGTACGGGTGTCCGAGTGATTCTCCAAAACGAAACGAAACGAAAAATAGTAGTGACAGGGGGTTAGGGGGAAGTGGGGATAGGACAAGAATCAGTTGGATTGAAATGCATCTTAGTTGGAGAAAAAGGTGCCAGATGTGTTTCCCAATGTTTTATACCCCTTAACCTTGAGGGGGCCTACCTCGTTATTATCTCTCTTTCTCCCTCTCTCTCTCTCTGGGTTGTATCCATTCGGCCACATTCAGCCTACTGTTTTAAGACGTTTATCCCCATCCTGGTGTCGATTTTTTCCTGACGAGCGGTAGCGAGCCAGCATATTTAAAAACATACACACAATTGACAGCAGGCTAAATTTGTAAATTTTTCGACATACAAATTTCTCCGGCGAAGCCAGATTTCTCCATGCAATGCTGGCTCTCTATCGCTCGCCAGGAAGAACGACACCTAGATGGGGATAAAAATAAGGCTGAATGGAGCCAAGCCAGAGAAAGATAGATATGCCTATGCCCGAGAGGGAGTAGTTGGAATATAGAAGGAAAAAAAAAAAAAGGGAGAAAAAAAGGCAAGTCAACGCCTTTAATGGCTTAACGGCTCCTCCTTCAAGTTTGTATCCCAGTGTTAAGGGGACATTTGTATTTATTTGTTCATTTATATATTTATACATTTGTGTATTATTATTATGTTTTTGTTTCCTACCTCGACTTCCTTAGTGACAATATATATTAACTTTGTACTGGATAACACAGCCGATTCTCTCTTCATTATGATTAATTTTAGAATGTGACGTTGATTTATTGTTTCATCTTGAGGATATTTTTTTTCCCAATAAGGAAATACAATATGTCTGTACGTGTAAATAGTTATAACATATTGCCAGTATGTATTCAAATTTATGTACATCGTTACCTTTAGCAATATTGAATAAGCCTACTTGTGAAATTCCGTCTACTGCTTAACACCAGCTTAACACTTGTACTCCTTTGTACTCCTTTGTACCATATACCAGATAGCTAATTATTGCACACAGCCAGAATAGTACATAATTAGAATAATTCAATTAAGTTACTAAAATAATACTCTCTTTTACAAGTTAAGTTTATTTGAAAATCAATACAATGTTACAAGTATAAGCATTCTTTCGAAAGGGAGCCTATGTCAAGAATAAAGAATGTCAATAATTAATAATAATAAAATACTTATGATAAACACATTCAATTACTTAAATAATACTGTACACAATAGTGGTCTCATTAACTCGTTCAGTATGTCATAGTATGTATAGTATGATATGATTTTGCTTAGCTAAGGAAGGACCTGTGGGATTCAAGTGTCAATTGAGATGTACAAATCTATCTTGAAGGGGGTGTCTAGGGGGTATTTTTCTAAGCTTGATGAAGGTCTAGGGAGGAAACTAAAAAAATATATATATGAATAAATGAACTAATAGACCAAACAAACAGCCACTGTCCCCTTAATTCAAAGGAGTCATTTCTAAGCTATCAAATTTCGTCTAATAATAACCTAAGAAAGAAATAATTACTTAAGTGTCTGAAACGGTTAAGAAGGGGCAATTAATAGTTCCCCGTGAAGAAATTCTCAATATTCTGGCCAATTTCTTTAAAACTGTTTAATATTCTTTTATTATTTTTATCGGTGTGTGCTCGGATAGACTCCCAGATATCGCTAAAAGAGTAGATGACGTGATCACCGAATGTATCAAACTCGCGGCCTTCCACCCAGTCGTCACTATCGGCAACTTTCCTCAGCGACATATTCTCGTTGAGTATGCCCGTATCCAGAGGGTAGCTGGTGGGCACCGGGACTGAGGATTCGGCGGTAGACACGACCGGAATATCTAAGGAAGTAACACCGTATATGAACATAAAAATCTGAAAATTTTAGGTAATGTTTATATATATACAGTATATATATATATATATATATATCAAGATTCAAGTACTTCGTTAGGATTACTACATAGTTATTCAGTCTCAATATTCCCTTAACGTTCTCCTTATTCATGTCCTTCACTACTAAATTACTTCATAACTTTATATATAGTTAAGCATTTTGTACGTGTTACCTTGCGGTTATTTAATTTTAGTACTTCATAGATAATTAGTTTCTAAATTCCCTTTATCCATCCATACCTACGAAGCTTGGGTCAGAGACATTCCCAGGACGTGCCATGCCCCCAGCAGCAGCTAGCAGGATCAGGAGGGACACCGCGTTCGCTCTCATGGTGATGTTGGTTGTATGGATGTTTTTGTCCAAGTGATTTTCCTGATGTGGCTGCCAATGTTTTATACCCCTGAATGGTTTGGCAGCTGTTCCTTCCCATTTTTGTTTTCGCACTTTTCCCCTAGGGTTTTGCTTGGACTCATGGGAACCAGTTTTCCAGGTATTCTGATTTTATCTAGTCCTCTTAAAAAAGGATATTGGTACACATACCATATTTAATATACAGTATATATATATATATATATATATATATATATATGGTTGGGTGTGACAGGGATCTGCCTTGTATGGGCCGATCGGCTTTTTGCAGACTCCCATTTTCTTATGTTCTTATGTTCTTATATATATATATATATATATATACCGGTATATATATATATACTCACACTGAACTGTACAATCGTCTTCACAAAATAGCTCGTACACTGCTTTAAAATAAACTTGAGACAATGAACGTTGATTGAGGCAATTAACTGAGTTTGTCTATTTTTGACTTAAGGACATATTTCAAAATATTGCATTAACGTGCCAGAACTCCTACGAATGAATTATATCCATTACATCAGGAGGCGAGTGTTCAGTTGGGTTCATGAATTTGGATCCACACCATGAGTATATGTATGAAAGTAAAAATAGTAATATTGGCTTACAAGACTAATTCTTATAAAACCATTGAGGGGGTAGTGGTTATGTTTTGGTCTATGAATTGATTCATGCATTTATTTGTTTAGTTTCCCCGCTAGACCTCGATCAAGCTTAAAGCAAACACCCCCTAGACCCCCTTTCAAGACAAATTTGTACATTTTTTATTTCACCTATTTCTTTATTATTATTATTATTATTATTATTATTTTTTTTTTTTTTTTTTTTTTTTTTTTTTTTTGCTGCTACGTATCCTGTCCACCTCCATATAAGAACATGAGAAAATGGCAGTCTGCAGAAAGCCGATCGGCCCACACAAGGCAGATCCCTGTCACACGCAACCCCAATTACAAGGCCTAATTAGAAGCCCAACTCACCAATACCCTGGGGTTCTACCCCACAAAAACGTAACAAGATTACGGGGATCTACAGAGCGCCGATTGGCTCACACCTGGCAGATCCCCCCTCATACGGTCATACCCAACCCATCTCTTTTCTATTATTTGTTTAAGAGTGTTGACGTTCATGAAATAATATTTAGCATGATATTGTTTTCCAGTACTGTAGTGTCATTAAATGTGTTATTCTGTGCTTTATTTAAGTTAAGCAAGATACTATTTATCAATAATATTGACAATTTCGTCTAATACTATCACACCTTTGACCTGCTATATAAATAATAGCGATTAGGAAAATAGTATATGAGTGAAGTCAATAATACTTCAATGTTTTTACCAAACACAATATTTTACAAAGACAACTTTATTAAGATAATATATACAGTGTTAGAAGTATAGATATTCTCGACGAGAATCCTATGCTAAGAATAGATAAATATATAATACAAGAAAGCATTTGTTACAGCAGTTACATTACTGAGATCATTCTTTCATCACAGTTGTTTCATTAGCCGCTTTCACACGAGCGCTTTTTACGTAAATTTTCCATGAGTAAGTTTTTTCTGGTGATATTTAGGGATATTTTTTGCATTGGAATCGGAAACTAGATCGGAGGTAGATTATGTTAGGTAGTTTAATTCTCGTGGAACTTGTATTTTGAAGCTACCAGACAACAATTGCCTGTAAAAATTGACGGAAAAATCGCTCGTGTGACACCGGCTTTATTCCTTCCAGAACTCCTCAATATAATGACATTTCTTCAGAGTATTCTGGTTAGTTAGACTTACATGTCAATTTAAATACGCTTCGCTCAATATATTTCTTAGAGGCTTTTTCTCAAGTAAATAAAACCGTGTACTGATACAGAAAACATTATTCTTTGAAAGGGTTAACAAGGGATGATTACCTTAATCAATGAAGTATTTTTTAAACTTTTTCATTACTCTGTCTACACCTCCTATGAGTTCCACTTTCATAGCTATAAAGAATTCTTCGGTGGCCTCCCACGAGTTTTTAACAAAGGTTTTGACGCCAACTCCCCATTCACCGAGATCGCGTCCCTCAAAGTCCTCACTACCGGCGACCTCCTCCGTCGGCAGGAACTCGTTGGGTAGGCCTGTGGTAGACGATTCAGGGGCGCCGCTGTGTGACACCTGGGCTGGCGATTCAGTGGAGGACAGGACCAGGAGACCTAAGCAATTAACAACATATTATAACATGGAAATGAGCAAAAGCCTTATTACACCCAATCCCTATTATGCTATATATTTATTTGTTTATGTGTATATTTGTTTATTTGTTAGGATATATATTTTATGCTATTTATCAGTCTGTCTTGGGATGATCCAAGTCATACTTTTGTTTGTTTTGTCAGAGACATTCCCAGGTCGTGCTATGCCTCCAGCAGCAGCCAACAGGACCATGAGGTAGACAGCGTAGGAGGTCATGGTGGTGGTGATGGTTGTCTGAGCTCAAGTGATTCTCCAGATACGTTTCTCCCGACTTTATACCCCATAATGGCTCGACGGCTCCTCCTTAATGGTTAACTTTCCAGGGTCAAGCCGGCCATTGTAAAAGTAATAACTGGGCCCAGGTGTTCGGATTTGTTTCCATCTATTTAAGGGGAGATGGGCCGTTTATTTGCCTGTGTATTGATATTTTTTATGATTTTCTTAGTTTCCTCCCTAGACCTCCATCAAACTTAAAAAAACATCCATCAGATCCCCCTTCTAGATTAATTTGTAAATTTTTCGGTCGAAAAATGTCCCAGCCGAAGGCCGGTTACTCTTAAGATTACAGGCTCGCCAGGAGGTATTAAAATCGCCAAACTAGTGGACCGAACGTCATAAAATATGAAAACTAATGGGGCTAAACATGAAGGAGAAAGTGGTCCAGAAAACCGGCCATCTCCCCTTAAAACCGAGTTTAAATAGGTGTAATTATTAATAAACCTATTTGTATTTCATGCAAGGGGAGCATACTGTACTGCATGTTATTAATGTATACAGTATAATAATGACATAGACTCAAGCCTCTACAAGATCAATGACCCCCACATCAGATCTCTCTCTCTCTCTCTCTCTCTCCATTAATCAATCTTATGAATTAACAGCTGCATAAGAAACTATACTCCTATTTCCATCCATGCAATGTTTCCTTCCATACATAAAATCACGGAGGGGATACAAATTCCCGCGGCCAACTGCACAGATTTATAATAATTCAAAAGTATGCTTGTCTGTAAATATTCCCTGATACTCCTAAGGGTTTTTCTTCTCTGGACCCCTTGCTCCCTCATGCTTAGCCCTATTAGTTCTGATATTGCAAGACATTTGCCCAATTATTTTAATACCTTTCACCTCATATATTTGTCAAATGGGGAGAAAGGTCTTAAAATCGTCAAGCTAATGGGGTGGACGTCTTAATATCAAAACTAGCCCTATTAGTTCTGATATTGCAAGACATTCGACCAATTAGTTTACGATTTTAATACCTTTCACCTCAAATATTTGTCAAATGGGGCGAAAGGTCATAAAATCGTCAAGCTAATGGGGTGGACGTCTTAATTTATCAAAACTAATGGTGCTAAGCATTAGGGAGAAGGGGATCCAGAAAATATACCTCCCCTTGAGTAGTGGAAGATAAAGATCCGAAAACTCCTGGTTAAAAGCTTACCTTGGTAGAATCTTGTTTTTAGTTTGCAGTCAGAAACACAATTGATTCTCCCTCTTGTATTATTTATCTAAGTATGTTACTTTGAAGTAATATGCTTAGCATAATGTTTTATCAATGCTAAAATGACATTGCATTTGTTATGTTATGCATTATTTAAGTTAAACAATATACTACTACTTATCACTAATATTGAATTCTGGTGAAATTTCGTCTAATATTGTAAATTAAACCTTTGCCCAGATATATATATATATATATATATATATATATATATATATATATATATATATATATATATATGTGCATGTATTGAGAAAGTAGGCTTACATTCGTTAGAGAGACGCAGAGTTAGAGGTATTCAAGTGTGTTAGAGAGATTAATAAAGGGGACATGAAATATGTACTAAAGCTCAGTGATAGCGAAAGAACTCGTACAAATGGTTTCAAATTAGATACATTTTCGTTTCAAGAAAGATATAGGCAAATATTGGTTTGGTAACAGAGTTGTGGATAGGTGGAATAGGCTGCCAAGTGCTATAGTGGGATCAAGAACGATAGGGAACTTTAAGATAAAATTAGATAGGCATATGGACGAGATGGGTTGGGTGTGATGGAGATCTGTCAGGTGTGGGGCTCTGAGACTCCAGTTTTTTCTGACCTCTGACCGTTTCGGTGAGGTCAGTCCTAATGGGGTTTTTAAGCTGGTCTTATAATTAAGGTTGGGTGTGACAGGGATCTGCCTTATTTAGGCCAATCGGCTTTCTGCAGACTCCCATTTTCTTATGTTCTTATATATACTGTATATATATATATACAGTATATAATATATATATATATATATATATATATATATATATATATATATATATATATATATATATAAAATACAGTATATATACATTATCGATTAGCAAAATAGTACCTAAGTTTAATAAATTACTTAAATTTTATATTAAACACAATTTTACAGAGACAACTTTATTAAGAAAATATATACAGAGTTAGAAGTATAGACATACTCTCGAAAGGAAGCCTATGCTAAGATTAAACGATAAATAGATAATACAAGAAAATATGTTACAGCAGTTACATTACTTAGATAATACATCACAGTGGTTTCATTATCCTTTTCAGTACATAGACACTTTTCTTCAGAGTAATATGATGTTATTTGGATTAAAAAAGATCGGTTGGATGTGTCAATTCAAATACTTTTTGTCCAATTATATTCTCAAAGGCTTTCTCTCAACTAAATACAATCGTGTACTCATAAATGAAAAGTGGTGTCATTGTCTGAAAGGGTTACTCAGGGATAATAGGTTTATTTTGAACATTGAAGTGTTTACTAAACTTTTCTACCACTCTGTCAAAAGCTCCTCTGAATACCCCGTCCACTTTCTTTAAGTATATTTTGGTGGCAACCCACGCTTTTTTAGCAACGGTTTTGACGCCAGTTCCCCATTCACCGATATTGCGTCCCTCAAAGTCTTCACTACCGGCGACCTCCTCCGTCGGCAGGAACTCCTGGGGTAGGCCTGTGGTAGACGAGTCAGGGGCGCCGCTGTGTGACACCTGGACTGGAGAGTCGGTGGAGGACAGGACCGGGAGACCTAAGAAATTAACAACAAATAATAACATAGAAATCTGTGAAAGACATATACCCAATCCCTTTTAAGCCTGGGTCGTACATTTAAGATTTGTTGTTAAAATGTCTGTCTATCTTGGGCTGATCTCAGTCCGTTTTATCTTAGCTGTCCGTAAATTGCCATGCTCCATCTTTATATATCAGCAATTAGGAAGATTTTGTAGTTAATAATTTGTCAATGATCCTAACTTTGTATGTTAAGATATTACATTTCCGTATGGAAAAAATAAACATTATTGGTAACGTGTAACAAATACTATATACAACACTCTACAATTGACTACTTTATATTTTATATATTTATGTTTATATAGTTTTAATCAGAACTCATTAAATGTGTATCAACTTGAACGCTTTACCACGCAGTTATTCAGTTTTAAGACTTCCCTTATGTCCACTTGTTCCAGGTTATATAACTTTTATAATATATAAATATTTAAGCGGGTTAACTTACAATTATATAGTTTCAACAAATGTGTTTCAACCCTTTCAGTACTAGGACGCTATTCTTTCTTTTTCTGGCTATCAAAGTAAGATATGGTTCAGCTTAAGAACGGCCTCTACAGTAGGAATCAAGAATGTAAACACGTAATTAACCCTTTGAGTCCTACGATTTCCTCCTAAGATGTATAAAATTGTCCAAGTGATAACCAGAATGAAAATAAAGCGTCCTCAGATACGAAAGGGTCACTATTCACTTCATCCATCCTTACCTGTGCTGGAGATCTCGGTGACCAGAGGATAAACTGACGATGATGAAGTCATCAGGGCGTCAGTATTTCCCTCCAGCTCTGTTCCCTGAGGCTCCTGTGTAGGGCCGACAGCGGCGATGCTGTTGTCATAGACATTCCCAGGTCGTGCCATGCCTCCAGCAGCAGCCAACAGGACCATGAGGTAGACAGCGTAGGAGGTCATGGTGGAGGTGATGGTTGTATGGTTGTCTGAGCTCAAGTGATTCTCCAGATACGTTTCTCCCGACTTTATACCCCTTAATGCCTTGGCGGCTCCTCCTTAAAGTTTAAATTCCAAGGGTTAATCCGGCCATTGTAAAAGTAATAACAGGGCCCAGGTGTTCGGATTTGTTTCCATCCATTTAAAGCCGAGTTTAAATAGGTGTAATTATTAATAAATATGTTCGTATTTCATACAAGGGGAGCATACTGCACTGTATGTTATTAATGTGTACAGTATAATAATGACATAGACTCAAGCCTCTACAAGTTCAATGACCCCCACATATATCTCTCTCTCTCTCTCTCTCTCTCTCTCTCTCTCTCTCTCTCTCTCTCTCTCTCTCTCTCTCTCTCTCTTCTATATATTTGTAATCTATTTTATATATGTTTAACGTATTTC
Organism: Paralithodes platypus; assembly: GCA_032716605.1. Classification (NCBI taxonomy): domain Eukaryota; kingdom Metazoa; phylum Arthropoda; class Malacostraca; order Decapoda; family Lithodidae; genus Paralithodes; species Paralithodes platypus. Next base: position 13,242,569 of record CM064562.1, on the reverse strand, counting down.
TGATAGGAGGTATTTATCTGCAAACTCTTAACGACACTGTTAATGTATTATGTAGTATGCATTATGCATTATGTAATTTGTTTAAAATTATTTTATTGTATGAACAGCCATTGTATATTTAACAGAAGAAAATAATCTGAATCTGAATCTCTATGAGTACAGGGAATGGATAATATTTCAAAGATCGTGCGGTTAATTCCGGGGAGATAGTCTAAGTGTCTATTTGTTTAAGATGATCCTATTGTATGAACAGCCATTGTATATTTAATGGAAATAAAAATAATCTGAATCTGAATCTCTCTCTCTTTCTTTCTTTCTCTCTCCATCCTTTTTACTCTCCTCCCCTTCCCCCCCCCCCATCATACTATCCCTCCCTCAGTCCTTCTGCTCCCCTCCCGCCCTTCCCCACTCCTTAACCCCCTACCTCCCTCTTGCCATTGGCTATACCCCCCTTCCTCTCTCCTCCCCTCCTATTACATGACTCATACCCCCCTCTCTCTCTCTCTCCATTAATCAATCTTATGAATTAACAGCTGCATAAGAAACTATATACTCCTATTTCCATCCATGCAATGTTTCCTTCCATACATAAATTCACGAGGGGATGCAAATTCCCGCGGCCAACTGCACAGATTTATAATAATTCAAAGGTATGCTTGTCTGTAAATATTCCCTGATACTCCTAAGGGTTTTTCTTCTCTGGACTCCTTGCTCCCTCATGCTTAGCCCTATTAGTTCTGATATTGCAAGACATTCGCCCAATTATTTTAATACCTTTCACCTCATATATTTGTCAAATGGGGAGATAGGTCTTAAAATCGTCAAACTAATGGGGTGGACGTCTTAATATATCAAAACTAGCCCTATTAGTTCTGATATTGCAAGACATTCGACCAATTAGTTTAACGATTTTAATACCTTTCACCTCAAATATTTGTCAAATGGGGCGAAAGGTCTTAAAATCGTCAAGCTAATGAGGTGGACGTCTTAATAATATATCAAAACTATTAATGGTGCCAAGCATGAGGGAGAAGGGGATCCAGAAAATATACCTCCCCTTGATAAGTGGAAGATAAAGATCCGAAAACTCCTGGTTTAAACGTTTTCATTGGTAGAATCTTGTTTTTAGTTTGCAGTCAGAAACACAATTGATTCTCCCTCTTGTATTATAAGAACACAAGAACATAAGAAAATGGGAGTCTGCAAAAAGCCGATCGGCCCACACAAGGCAGATCCCTGTCACACCCAACCCCAATTACATAACAACATAAGGTCATAAGATCGCGGGAAACTGCATATGGCCATGCGGCCCACATGAAGCAGCTCCCATTCACACCCAGCCCATATCACCCATATGGGAATCTAACTTATGCTTAAAGCTTTCAACTGTTTCTGAGCTAATTACTGTTCTGGGCAGTGCATTCCACATGTTAACAACTCTATTTCCAAACCAGTGCTTTCCTAAATCTAAACTTATCTAACTTGAAACCATTTGAGCGGGTTATGTCGCCGTTCTTTAGCTTTAATACCTCATCTATATCGCCCTTATTTAAACCTTTTATCCATTCAAATACCTCTATCATGTCTCCCCTACATCTTCGTCTCTCTAGTGAGTGCAGGCCTAAGACTTTCAACCTCTCCTCATACGATAAATTTATAATATTATTTATCTTTTTGGTCATTCTTCTTTGGACTGCCTCTAAAGGGTCGATATCCATTCTATAATAAGGGCACCAAAATTGAACAGCATAGTATAAATGGGGTCTTACTAGAGCTAAGTATAGTTTTAAGAAAACTTCAGCAGTCCTGTTGCTAACACTCCTAGATATGAATCCTAGAATTCTATTTGCCCTATTCCTAACACTAGGAATATTATCTATCTAAGTATGTTACTTTGAAGTAATATGCTTAGTATAATGTTTTATCAATGCTAAAATGCCATTGCATTAGTTATGTTATGCATTATTTAAGTTAAACAATATACTACTACTTATCACTAATATTGAATTCTGGTGAAATTTCGCCTAATTGTAAATTAAACCTATGCCTATATATATATATATATATATATATATATATATATATATATATATATATACACAGTCTATACATATACATATATATAGCCTATATATATATATATATATATATATATATATATATATATATATATATATATGTACAATATATGTATTGAGAAATTAGGCTTACATTCGTTAGAGAGACGCAGAGATAGAGGGGACATGATAGAGGTATTCAAGTGGGTTAGTGGGATTAATAAAGGGGACATGAAAAATGTACTAAAGCTCAGTGATAGCGAAAGAACTCGTACAAATGGTTTCAAATTATACAAATTTCGTTTCAAGAAAGATATAGGCAAATATTGGTTTGGTAACAGAGTTGTGGATAGGTGGAATAGGCTGCCAAGTGCTATAGTGGAATCAAGAACGATAGGGAGCTTTAAGATCAAAATTAGATAGGCATACGGACGAGATGGGTTGGGTGTGACGGGGATCTGTCTGGGGCTCTGTAGGCCCCAGGGATCTGCCTTATGTAGGCCAATCGGCTCTCTGCAGACTCCCATTTTCTTATGTTCTTATATATACTGTGTGTATATATATATATATATATATATATATATAATTTTAATACAGTATATATACCTTATCGATTAGCAAAATAGTACATCATAAGTTGAATAAACAATACTTAAATTTTATATTAAACACAATTTTACAGACAACTTTATTAAGAAAATATATACAGAGTTAGAAGTATAGACACACTCGACAGGAAGCCTATGCTAAGAATAAACGATAAATAGATAATACAAGAAAATATGTTACAGCAGTTACATTACGTAGATAATACATCACAGTGGTTTCATTATCCTTTTCAGTATACAGAGACACTTTTCTTCAGAGTAATATGATGTTACTTGGATTAGAAAGGATCTGTTGGACTTAATACTTTTCGTCCAATTATATTCTCAAAGGCTTTCTCTCAACTAAATACAATCGTGTAGCCTACTGATAAATGAAAAGTGGTGTCATTGTCTGAAAGTGTTAAATTGGGATAATTAGGTTATTATTATTATCATTGTTATTCTTTAAGTGATTACTAAACTTCTGTACCACTATGTCAAAAGCTCCTCTGAGTACCCCGTCCACATCCTTAAAGTATGTTATGGTGGCCTCCCACGCGTTTTTAGCAATGGTTTTGACGCCAGTTCCCCATTCACAGATATCGCGACCCTCAAAGTCCTCACTACCGGCGACCTCCTCCGTCGGCAGGAACTCCTGGGGTAGGCCTGTGGTAGACGATTCAGGGGCGTCGCTGTGTGACACCTGGACTGGCGATTCGGTGGAGGACAGGACCGAGAGACCTAAGGAATTAACAACAAATAATAACATGGAAATCTGTGAAAGACATATTATACCAGATTAACTTGCTCATGTAGTAATGTACACCCTATGTGGTGGATTGTGTTCTTTTATTTCATACATTTTATTGTAGTAAGCGTTGTTTCCACATAGCGATTTTGATAAGTTAATTTGACTTTATATTGTCTTTGTCCCAGTTTTGGTTTGTTTAGTTTGCAAGTTTTACATTTTAACCCATTCCCTTTTAAGCCTGGGTTGTACATTTAGGATATTTGCCGTAGATGGTCACGATCTAGGCAAACATTTGCGTACACCCATGTTCCGACGTGGCAGGGCCAGGCATAGCCCCCTTTAACCCTTTCAAGCTCCAATACGCGTTTCTGTTCTGTTTTCTGGTTACTATTAGACGATTTTATTCAGATTAGTAACGGTATTTGGAAGTCAAAGGGTTGATTGAGATAGTATTTACCCTTTTAATACCCACAGATCCTTCCTAAGCTGCATACAATCGACTAAGGATAGCCAAAATAAACTTCTAAAACGCGTCAGAGCTTCAAGGGGTTAATACACCTCCGAGGGTGGCGTGTATTGCACTAACGACATACGCACCAACTGTCGAATATCCGTTGGCTATGTCCTAGGCGTTGTGTCTGCCTCCTTCGTATGTACAGTACATCTGCCCAGACCGTTCGCAATGCTCCTACATTTGTCGAATATATCAGATTCCTGTTGTTACTTAGTCTTATCTCCGTCGATTTTACGTCCTTCCGTCATTCTACATCAATACAAATCTGGCAAATCGGTCCGGACGCGATTAGTTGCCGAAATCGTGGCCACTCACGGCAAAAATCCTGTATGTGAGACCCAGGCATTATACTATGCTATGTGTTAAATTGTCTATCTATCTTGGGCTGATCTCAGTCTGTTTTCTCTTAGCTGTCCGTAAATTGCCATGCTCCATCTTAATATATAGCCAATTAGGAAGATTTTGTAGTATATAATTTTTCAATGATCCTAACTTGGTATGTTAAGAGATTACATTTCCGTCTGGAAAAAATAAACATTATTGGTAACGTGTAACAAATACTATATACAGCACTCTACAATTCACTACTTTATTTTTTATATATTTATGATTATATAGTTTTAATCAGAACTCATTAAATGTGTATCAACTTGAACGCTTTACCACGCAGTTATTCAGTTTTAAGACTTCCCTTATGTCCACTTGTTCCAGGTTATATAACTTGTATAATATATAAATATTTAAGCGGGTTAACTTACAATTATATAGTTTCAACACATTTGTTTCAACCCTTTCAGTACTATAGGACGCTATTCTTTCTTTTTCCGGCTATCAATGTAAGATTTGTTTCACCTTAAGAACGGCCTCTACAATAGGAATCAAGAATGTAATAGGACCCTTTGAGTCCTACGATTCCCTCCTAAGATGTATAAAATTGTCCAAGTGATAACCAGAATGAAAATAAAGAGTCCACAGATACGAAAGGGTCACTATTCACTTCATCCATCCTTACCTGTGCTGGAGATCTCGGTGACCAGAGGAGAAACTGACGACGTTGAAGTCATCGGGGCGTCAGTATTTCCCTCCAGCTCTGTTCCCTGAGGCTCCTGTGTAGGGCTGACGGCAGCGAAGCTGATGTCAGATACATTCCCAGGTCGTGCCATGCCTCCAGCAGCAGCCAACAGGACCATGAGGTAGACAGCGTAGAAGGTCAAGGTGGTTGTCTAGATGTCTGAGCTCAAGTAATTCTCCAAATACATTTCCTCCCCGACTTTATACCCCTTAATGGCTTGACGGCTCCTCCTTAACATTTATATTCCAAGGGTTAAGCCGGCCATTTTAAAAGTATTAACAGGGTCCAGGTGTTCGGATTTGTTTCCATTTGAAGCCGAGTTAAAATAGGTATTGTAATACTATCAATGACTCAGTTTGTACTTCATGGGAGCATACTGTATGTTATTAATGTATACAGAATAATAATGACAGACTCAAGCATCCACAAAATCTCTCTCTCTCTCTCTCTCTCTCTCTCTCTCTCTCTCTCTCTCTCTCTCTCTCTCTCTCTCTCTCTCTCTCTCTCTCTCTCTCTCTCTCTCTCTCCTCTCTCTCTCTCTCTCTCTCTCTCTCTCTCTCTCTCTCTCTCTCTCTCTCTCTCTCTCTCTCTCTCTCTCTCTCTCTCTCTCTCTCTCTCTCTCTCTCTCTCTCTCTCTCTTATCTGTACGTTCGTTTAGTAATCTGAATTTAGTTCACGAATAATCTACAGTGCAATTCCATTAATGAAATATTATTCGTCTTTCAGTTAATATTATCTTTCAATGCAAGTTCACTATAGAATATCGAAATAATTTAAAGACTGGCCCTCCTCCTTCGTATATCAATAGTATACAGTATTAGGGTGGCCCAAAAACAAAAAGTTTAAATTGTCATTCTCCACAAGGCTGATCCTGTTCCATATCACAACGGGAGTTTGCATGCAGAAAATTATAATTATTTTACTGTATTTTCTTTTTGCCTTTAAGAGAGACATCTCTCAAAAGGCTCAGCCTTATTTTTTTGTATTATTATTATTATATATTTTTGTTTTTTAACAAATCATTTGTAAGCAAAATTGTATTGTATACTAAAGGCTAAATAAAAAAGATTTCAATTCAATTCAAAAAAATTCAATTTGGTATATATTTATCTTGTTCGCTCTGTAAGGCAGAGATGAACTGATTATACACACTATTTAAATTTTCAGTTGGTTGTCTAACTATCTCAGCTGTGTGACCCACCTGGCCCCGACATCTCTGTTCTGCTGGAACTAATTGGCTTACTTGACCTAAATCTCCTGCCTCACCTTTAATTCTGAGTGACTTTTTTAATCCCCTAAAATTTGCCTTTCTAAATAATAATAATAATAATAATAATAATAATAACATTTATTTCCACAGGTAGTGGTTATTCAGCTTACATAATATGTACAAACAAGACAAAATATATACAATACATAGTAAAGGATTATTAACATAAGAACATTAGCATGAAGTTTAGATAATATATTATTAGTTAATATAGATTGGCCCATGCGGGTCCTATTTATAGCCCTTCATCGACTTTCGTTAAGAGTCCTGGAATTATAGCCTCATCCGGAATTAAAGATAATCCGAGGCAGCTGTACTTTATAGGAGTGAGAGATGGGGATGGGGGTGGGGGTGGGGGGGGGGGGGGGGATTAAGAGGGGGAGAAGGGATCGGGGAGAAATAATAGTAGTGACAGTAGGAATAATATTAATATTAATAATAATAGGGAATAATAAAAACAAAAAATAATCATAATAATAATTATAATAAAAATACATAGCAGTGATAATAATACTAATCATGTCAGCAACAATAGAAAGAGTAGTATCTTGTTCAATTGTGTTAAAAAGTATATTATGTAGTCTTAATTTAAAGGTATGTAAGGAGTTAGCTTCTTTGACATAAGGTGAGAGTTCATTCCAAATTGTGTGGCCTTTTACTGAGATAGATCTAGTACCTATTTCTGTATGAACTTTCGGGACAAATAGGTTATTTTGTTGCCTTGTAATACTGGAGGTTACGTTATTTACAGTTGACAGGTTTAATAGGTAGTCTGGGTATAAATTGTTTAGATATTTATAGATAGCTACTCCTGTGTCATGGGTAATTTTTTCTTTAATGGTTAACCATTTTAAATATTTTATAATATAGGTGACGGGTTCGTACTTTTTTGCCTTTCCGTCTATAATTTTGGCTGCAAAATTCTGCCGTTTTTGAATACTTGTTAGTTGGGTAGCGCTCGTATTCCACCATATTATATTACAATAGTTTAAAATGCTTAGCAGGAGAGATTGTACTATAATCTTCCGGGTTCCTTTGTCAAAAAGTCCTTGATATTATTTAAATACATAAGGGTGCCCATTGTTTTTTTGCTAGTTTCACTAATATGTTTGTCGAACGCCATATATTTGTCTATGTATACACCGAGGGTTTTTACATGTGTGGTGGGCTTGATTGTGGTGTCGTGTAGTTATATTTCAGTGTCGCTTGGTATATTAGAGAGTAATTGGCGGCTGCCTATGAAGATGCATAGCGTCTTATTGTCGTTCGTCTTAAGCCCGTTTTTAAGAAAATAGAGCCTTGCGTTTTTTAGGGTTATCTCTGTTTTGTTTATGAGAGTGTCGAGCTCATTCTAAAGTCAGGGATAAGAACCTTATTTTCCTTTGGTTTATAATTTAATTCTATAGATACATATGTTGATTTATGGTCACTGTTCCCTAGCTGGTCGCCCACTTCTAAATTGTTTATCCCTGTCACACCCAACCCCAATTACAAGGCCCAATAATAGGCCCAACTCACTAATAGTTCATTTTGTTTTAGGTAAACACAATATCTACGTAACTGCAACCGTTTGATTACCAATGATGTGATATTTTACTTACCATGTGGCAATTTTATTCAGCTTAAGAAGGATATCTATAAATCAAGGGGGTTCAATCTATCATACTAAAGAGTTTAACTCCCACAAGTTCTTTTCAGGCTGACTAATAGTGTTTGGTAATTGCCAGATTAAGTGGGGTGACCTGTTTTTGTTCTGTCCTTTTCTACCTTTCTCTGGCTTGTGTCCATTTGGCCCCATTCAGCCTACGGGTTTAAGACGTTTATCCCCATCCAGGTGTCAATGTTTTACTGGTGAGCGGTAGCGAGCCAGCATATTTTGTATTTTTGTTTGACAGCAGGCTAAATTTGTACATTTTTCGATAGAAAAATTTCTCCGGCGAAGCCGGATTTCTTCATATAATGCTGGCTCGCTATCGCTCGCCAGGAAGAAATCGACACCTAAATGGGGATAAACGTCTTAAAATAGTTGGCTGAATGGGGCCGAATGGATACAAGCCAGAGAAAGAGAGAAAAGGACAGAAATAACAAAAAGCAGGTCACCCCCCTTAAAGAGAAAGAATATGTCGTGATATACATACCGGTAATGGGTTCAGAATATAGTCATTATTTATAAAAAAAATAAAGTAATTATAATATATAATTTTCATAGTAGATCAGGTAATGTCGTGTTCAGTGTACAATTCTTATGTAATTATAGACATTTACTCCATATCTTCATATATCTCTAAGCGGGTGAGGCTCTTACCATATCTGATATTCGTATCTGATAACACGAGAACATTGTATGATAGTGTAATTTGATTATCTACAAAGAAACTACCTAAAATGACTGTTAGTTTCTTAGACTGAGGCTCTTTGATTTAGTGTGACACTGGAATCGAACCCGGGTCCGTTTATTTGTAAACAAAAGTGCTACCAGCTCGTGTTTGTATCTGTTTAAGCATCCGAGTATAACATTATGTTTGACTGGTGCCGCCTTAGCGTGCGGTCTACCCAAGGTCTATATACTCTGAATATAGATCTTGAGTCTACCGGGACATTCACACTTTAGCCTGCGGTCTACCGGGTCATTCACACTAGCGTGGGGTCTACCGTGGTCTATCCCACTGTTAGATGATTAAAAAATATAACAAAAAAACACCTATCCTAGCCTAACCAAGTGGTACCAAAGTGGGTAATTAGCCTGGTCAAGTCAAGATGTTTTCAAAGGGGTCCAGGCAGAGGTGGCCTTGGTCCAGGTGGTTAGGTAGACTGGCCAGGTAAGGGTTGAAGAGGGTCTGATAAGCGGCAAGGTTAAGAGATACAATCTCTTAACCTTGAGTGGTAGACCACGGGTACAGTCGCGCTAATAAGTGATGTCTTGGCACCAAGTATGTTTTGATCAATAATTGGTATCAATAATATATAAGATTCATTTCTTCATATCGAGTGAAATATATAAACATGTTCCTACACTTACCCACCCTATTCAACATCTGACAGACACTAATACAGCACAGAGCAAGCCAAACGTAATGACAGCTGGGAAATGACTTATTAGCGCGACCGTACACGGTAGACTGCACGCTAAAGCAACACCGTTTGATTATATTTTTGTATTGCCCATCAGCATAAAGCCAAGAACCCTACTGGGAACTTTGTCATTGAACGTTATGCAACATTGGAAGCCAGTCACAGAGGGAACGAAGAGTCACTATTAAGGGGGGTGACCTGCTTTTTGTTATTTCTGTCCTTTTCTCTCTTTCTCTGGCTTGTATCCATTCGGCCCCATTCAGCCAACTATTTTAAGACGTTTATCCCCATCTAGGTGTCGATTTCTTCCTGGCGAGCGATAGCGAGCCAGCATTATATTTATGAAGAAATCCGGCTTCGCCGGGGACATTTTTCTATCGAAAAATTTACAAATTTAGCCTGCTGTCTAACAAAAATTAAAAATATGCTGGCTCGCTACCGCTCACCTGTAAGAAATTGACACCTGGATGGGAATAAACGTCTTAAAACAGTAGGCTGAATGGGGCCAAATGGATACAAGCCAGAGAAAGATAGAAAAGGACAGAACAAAAACAGGTCACCCCCCTTAACTAAGGTCCAAGGACAAATGGAGGAAGTTTACAGTATTGAGTTATGGGGGAAAAACGTTCTTAGGAAAGGCTTGAATACACCAAACATTAACACACACACACACACACACACACACACACACAGACACACACACACACACTCTCACACAGCCCGTAGCCTAGTAGGTAGAGCTCTCGTCTCACACACGAGGGGTCGGGGGTTCAATCCCCGGCCGGGCGGAGACAAATTGGGCTTGTCTCCTTTCATGTGTTAGCCTCAATTCACCTAGCTGTAACTAGGTACCTGGAATAAGTGGGCGACGTTGTGACGTCCCATCTGGGGTTGGCAAAAATGGTACGAGGCGAGATGGGTATCATATGGTTCACCTAAGCTGATGGCTACCTAAGCCTTCGGGCGAGACGGTACCGTCTATAGTGAGAATGGTACCATACAGATCCACCCTAAGCCTTCGTTTCCGATGTCGCCAATTGGCTAAAAAATACAGACTACACACACATCCACAGCCATTCCAACAGTACATAAAACACTTAACATGCATTTCTCGCAATACATTCCCAGTTAAGGAGGCGCGATAATAATGAGCTTAGCTCGCATTGCGTGGATTCCCCTTGACGAACAAGTAACTGAGTAACTGAGTAACACAAACACTCACACACACACACACTCTCTGTCTCTGTCTCTCTCTCTCTCTCTCTCTCTCGTTTATGTTCAGCATATTAAGTGTTGGTTGACGACCGTTTGACTTCAATGTTCTCTCCGAGTGGTAGTCCCTGGAAACGAGTGCATTATTTGAAGCTTCATTCGGTGTTTAATCAATTCTTGACAATAATTGTATTCAGCTAACTATGATCTCAATAACCATTGATGTAATGAAAATATGAATAGTCTCCTCATACGATTGCACTAGTTCTGTAGTGCTATTATTTACAACCTGTCAATTAATAATTCAGTCACTACAGTCACTTTTTTTTTTTTTTTTTTTTTTTTTTTAGAGATACGTATATACAGACCATGTGACAATTAAATGAGGAAACTATAATAACACATCTGAATAATGCCAACCTGATTTATAAACACAAATATGAATGTAACCAGACGACGATGCTGTTGTTTCAGTGGAATAATGGCTCTTTGAGCAGTATGTATCGCCTTACTAGTGGTTGTCCCCTCACAGGATGGGGGGCGCTGCTCAATAAACTCGCCCCTCGGGGCAAAATCAAATCTCTCTCTCTCTCTCTCTCTCTCTCTCTCTCTCTCTCTCTCTCTCTCTCTCTCTCTCTCTCTCTCTCTCACACACACATATACACGCACGCACACAAATGTAAATCTGCAGTAGGACAAATAGCCGGTATATACAGAGCAAATCTCTCTTCTCATGTTCTTATCAAACGAACTACATCCATCCATATAGTATATATCAATATAACTTAAATTTAAAGTTATTTAGCTTTCTTGCTCTTCGTATAGCACTCGACAACTTATGCCAAATATCTCCAACTTTGCTAACACACACACACGCACACACACACACACACACACACACACACCCACCATAATCGCCTAGCAGAATCTAATCAATCCTAAATTAACCTAACCTATCCTAATCTATTTGTACTTAACTTTGTCTTTTTGTATTAATCCTAGCCTGACCTATCCTCTCATAAAATAAAACTGTTTTTACTTACACTAACTTAACCTTTAATAACATCTGACCTAGGTTAATCTAACTTCTCCGTAACTTAAAACTTACTTCAGTTTTGTTCGTGGGGGTGTAAAGGGTAATCCGGATACCGACTACACTGTAAACCATTGTGTGTGCACTGTATTACATTGTACGAGGACTGGTGATTCAACAGTGCATTATAGAGCACATTTATTTAGGGTGCACAATATTCATGTACAGTGCCCAAGTTATGTGGTACTCAAAATTCGTAGTGCCCAAATTTCATGTGCTAAAAATTCGGTATTCAATTTTATGGTGCCGAGAATTCAGCTTATTGTGGTCAAGTTTAGGTGCCCAAGTTTCTGGTGCACAAGTTTCGGTGCACAAGTTTCGGTGCACAAGTTTCGGTGCACAAGTTTCTGGTGCACAAGTTTTTGGTGCACAAGTTTCTGGTGCACAAGTTTCCGGTACACAAGTTTCTGGTGCTCAAGTTTCTGGTGCTCAAGTTTCTAGTGCTCAAGTTTCTGGTGCACAAGTTTCTGGTGCTCAAGTTTCTGGAGCCTAAGTTTCCGTCACCAAAGTTTCTGATGCCTAGATCTGTTGGTGCCCAAGTTACAGACGCAGGGTGGCCGCTCACCAGACTTAAATATTATGAGGCTACTGACTTTGCTACAAACCCTGTCACGCCAATTAGGTCACCCTCCAATATATATAGCACATCATACTTATTGATAACAACAACAAAATACAGCTCACTCCAGCTCATTAAGGGGAGGTTTTTAGTGTTTCCTAGACTTCCATCAAGCTTGAAATTACACCCCCTCGACCCCCTTTCAAGATAAATTTGTAAATTTTTCGGTAGACAAATTTCCCGGCCGAAGGCCGCTTCCTCTTAAATTACAGGCTCGCTATCGCTCGCCAGGATAAAATTGACACCTGAATGGCACGAAAGGTCTTAATATGGGATGACATTTCTTAAAATAGCTAAACTAATTGGGCAAACGTTTTATAATATCAAAAGCAATGGGGCTAAACATGAGGGAGAAAGGGGTCAAGAAAAAATCCCTCGAGTGGAGATCTCCCCTTAAGGAACCAGAGATGACTATTCTCGCTCGGCAAAATAACAACTGGGAACAGCCACGGCCATCCAGAACTATGTTTTCTTTTTCTTATTCACCCTTCATCATTTATTCTAAAGTACTGTTTTATTATATGCATATATAATTTGTTAAGAAATACAACACCGGAAGGGTGAAGGTTGTATACTGATAGTTATATAGGCTATTTATTTATTATTTGTTCTTAATTTACCTTACAGTACAAGCCACGGAATTCAGGAAGGAGAGGGTCTCCTTGGGAAACATTGTGGCTGAAAGCCATGCAGATACAAAGATAATTTATAGAGTAATTTAAGAACACTAACTGGGATTTGTGGCAAGGACAGTTTTTCCCAATTAGGTAAGTTAGGCCTACAATGTATTCCTCCCAGGTAGTTTTCAATGGTAAGCGTTGTAACATCTCCGTTTTCTGTAATGAGGCAGCAACAACAGAAACGACCTTGGGTGAGTGGTGTTGTGCCAGACATCACCAAGAGAGAGAGAGATTACAGATCCACTGTGTCACTTAGTAGAGAGAGAGAGAGTGACAGGGTACAGAGCTGTGAGGGAGAGTGGAGTGTCAGGACATAGAGCTAAAAGGTAGACTGGAGTGACAGGGAATAGAGCTAAAAAGTAGAGTGAAGTGACAGGAAATAGAGCTAACAGGAGAAGTGGAATGACAGGGTATACATTAGAGCTAAAAGGAAGAGATAATAGCGGTACTGAGCTAGGAGGACGAGAGGTAGAGTGAAAGATTACAAAGTTTGAGGAAGAGTAGACTAGCAGAGTACAGGGCTAGGAGGAAGATGGGGATGGCAGAGCAGATTACAGTGCCACAGAGCTGCTACTAACTTTCCGAAAATAAGGTAAGTGGAATTTGAACTTGGTGAATATACAAATGAAACTGTACAGTATACAAGGATTATAATTTGGAATACTAAATATACGTGACTGATTTAGAATATGTGATTGCTAAGTAGCCTACAATACAATTAAAATTTGGCATTAATTTTAATTTTAAAAGTTATCAAATGGTTTTCTTAGTCTGTATTTTCTCGTGATTATTAACATTATAGTTTGTGTATTTGCAAGGAGACAAAAGGCAAAGCTGCCTGTAATAAGACCCCCCCCCCCACTCACTCCCCCCCCCCCCCCAACAGAAAGTGGCAGAGCCAAATTTATAGTAAGTTAGAGTCAAAATGTCTGGACACAAGGAGCTTGAAGCATTTTAAATCGTAGGATGAGAGAGTTCCACAGTTTACTTTTTAAGTGGAAGAAAGATTGGGAAATCGGTTTACTCTCGAGTTCGAGAGTTGAACAGAATAGGGGTGTAAATGTGTTGAAAGGCAGATGCCACCTACTATGACCTAATATGTGGATTGGTTGAATTACGATTTACAATAACATAATTTGTAAACCAACACGTACGACATTGACTGCAGGAAATTACTAATTGAACATTTGATTCTCGAATGTCCAAGTTTCTATATTATATTCGGTATTACCGGTATGACAATAATAATAATAATAATAATAATATATGTAAAGAGTTGCATATTCTGAGATTATGTCTTGGGTCATAGAGCCCCTATCTTCTGACCTGTTCTTTACTTTTTCTGATTTCTCGGTTAAGGTAAAGAATAATTATGTCATATTAATGCCAAGTTTTCATAATTAACAACATATAATGCAACAAAAATTGCGTAATAGCTGAGCGATTAAGATGGGGACATGGCAATTTACCGTCAGCTGGAAAAACAAAAAACAGTACTTTTCAGGAGGATGTACGACGTGGTGGTGGTCGGGGCGGGCGTGGCGGGCCTCACAGCAGCTTACAGGATCTTGGCTAAGCAACCTGACACATCAATCCTAGTTCTCGAAGCGTCAGGTCAGTTTCTGGGCCAGCCATACCTTGCTACCTACTGTCTTGGTTCTCATTAGATCGTTTTATTCAGTTTAGGAAAGCAGAGTACTATAGTGTATTCGCTGTAAGTAGGCGAGAAATCGTGACCTCTAATCCTCTCTAACTCAAAACCAACTAGAGTAATCGAGCCAATATTTTTACCAATTGGGAAGAGTCAGTCAAGGAATAGATGTGGAAATTTACAGCCAATTTGCTCTAGCCCTTTTTGAGATAGAGAGGATTAGAGGTCATGATTTATCGCCTACTTATCGCCTAGATTATAGTTATGCTACCTTTTATCCCTTTGATTCCTATAGGTACTTCCTAAACTAAGTTAAAATTACATATTGTTAGCTAGAATGTATATATGTTTGGTTTATGTGCACGAAGAAGCTTAATTAAAATGGTCACATTATTTTTTCACAAGACGTCCAGTGCCACAAATAATGTCATGGAGATTTCTGAAATAAAGTATTGAACTTACACAAACCATAGTTTAACTTAAGGGGGCCCTCCTCGCTTTGTTTTCTCTTTCTCTTCCTGTCTCTTTGGCTTGTATACATTCGGCCCCATTCAGCCTACTGTTTTAAGACGTTTACCCCATCCAGGTGTCAATATTTTCCTGGCGAGCAGTAGCGAGCCAGCATACAGTATCTATATACTGTATATATATTTTTGTTTTTGTACAGCAAGCTAAATTTGTAAATTTTTTGATAGAAAAATTTCTCCGGCGAAGCCGGATTTCTTCATACACTGCTGGCTCGTTATCGCTCGCCAGGAAGAAATTGACACCTGGATGGGGATAAACATCTTAAAACAATGGGCTGAATGGGGCCGAATGGATACAAGCCAGGGAAAGAGAGAAAAGGAGACAAAGATAAAAAAAATAGCAGGTGACCCCCCCTTAATTTGGTTTCCATTCTGCTTACCTCTGACTGTTTCCTTGCCTACAGATCGAGTGGGAGGGCGAACGTTGACTCAAACATTTGATGTGGGAGATGGTCGGAGTGAAACGTTTGACCTTGGTGGCCAGTGGGTGGGCTCCAGCCAACACCACATCATGGGGCTCATTAAAGACTTTGGCCTCACTACTTACCCTCAGTGAGTTTAAGGGGGCCTACCTCGTTTTTGTTTTCTCTTTCTCTTTCTCTCTCTTTGGCTTGTATCCATTCGGCCCCATTCAGCCTACTGTTTTAAGACGTTTAACCCCATCCAGGTGTCAATATTTTCCTGGCGAGCGGTAGCGAGCCAGCACATATATATATCTTTGTTTTGACAGCAAGCTAAATTTGTATATTTTTCGATAGAAAAATTTCTCCGTCGAAGCCGAACATCTCCATTCAATGCTGGTTCGCTATCGCTCGCCAGGAAGAAATCGACACCGGGGTAGGGATAAACGTCTTAAAACAGTTGGCTGAATGGGGCCGAATGGATACAAGCCTGAGAAAGAGAGAAGAGGAAAAAAAAGAGAAAACAAAAACGGTGACCCCCCTTAATAGAATGTTCAAAATCACTATAGTCGGTATCATTTCAGCTGACGGTAAATTGAATCCCTTAGCAATTGATTTCTTGATACCTAATGGAAAAATATGGAACTTATTATATGTTTCTGCGCCATATCTACACCAAGTCTTCACAATTAACAGCGTATTTGGCTAAAAAAAAAAACTTTGTAATAGCTGAGTACTGAATATGGGTAGTTTGCAATTTACTGTCAGAGGTAACAGATTCACACCCCATTGTGTGATTATATATAAACGTTATTGGTTGGAAGTAATGAAAATTAACAATGAAGACGTTTTTTAGTTCAAAGGATGAACATTTATTGAGCCTATCAAGGGGATCCACGAGAATGGTGGAATATGCTACTAAAAGAACCCTCTCAGTAAAGGTGACGTTTTCTACATTTCATTTTGGTCATCATTAGACGATTTTATTCGGCTTAAGAATATCTTGAAATAAAAACGGGTAGGTACACTGATGTGTTGATGGTGATGCATCCGGAAGACGACGCAATTAGGACTTACTCTGCCGAGATTTCCTCACTGTTTTCAGCATAGGAAGAATCCCAGGGATCAGAGAGGAACAAACTGTAGCTCAGAGAGCGCTTCGACTCCAACAAATCCTTTTGAAACTGAGTAAAATTTGATGAATGTCCCTTCGGTAGGTCTATTGAGAGACTGAGGGTGGGTGGGTGCAGTCAGGACATACAGCAGCGACATCCCTACACTTTTGTCTAGCTTAATTAAGAAGGAACCCAGAGCTCAACGAGGCATAAACTCTATCTCTAGCCCTTCGACGCCAATAAATCCATCGTACCGTATACTGATAACCCTGTGTGTGTTTTCCCTTGTCGGCAGGTACACTGAGGGACTGAAGGTGATGCAGCTGGGAGGGGACACAGTCAGGACCTACAGCGGCGACATCCCCTCCCTGGGCTCGCTCACGGGGCTCATCCAACTCCAACTCTTTATATGGAAGGTCAGGGGCATGGTATAAAGACAATTAGAAGTTTTTATGCCATGGTCAGGGGGCTCTTGTTTATAATTTTAATTTGTTTTCAGCTGATGGTAAATTGAATACTTTAACAACAGATTTTTCGATTCTCATTGTAAAAATATGATACTGATTTGTGTCTGCATCATATTATTGCAAAGTTTTCATAATTAACAACATACTTGGCTACGAATTATTGGTAATAGCCGAGTAATCAGGATAATGAGATAGCAATTTACCATCAGCTGGAGAAAAAAAACGACTATAGTGGTTAACCCCTTCTGTACCGGCGACGTATTTTTTATTTTATTTCAGCCACATATTTACGATTTTATTCAGCTTAGGAAGGATGTGTGATAGCTAAAAGGATTAATTGAGATAGCTTTTATGTAGCCCTTTCATGGGTAGACGTCCTTCCTAAGCTGACTCAAATCGTCTAATAGTTGTCAGAATATAATGCAAAGGACGTCACCGGGATTGAATGAGTAAATAACTAATGTGAAGAATACCATTAACCCCTTCTGTACCGCGACGACTTTTCAGTTTTATTCTCTCTATATTTAGATGATTTTGTGCAGTTTAAGAAGGATCTATGGTAGTAAAAAGGGTTAAGGGAGATACTTCAAAGCCTGTTAATTGCCAGAGATCCTTCCTAAACTGAATAAAATCGATTAGTAGTAGCCACAATAAATTCAAAAGACGTCGCCGGTACAGAAGGGGTTAAGGGGACACTGACTGCTTGTTTTGGCCTATAAATTCATTCATTCATAAATTCTTAGTTTCCTCGCTAGACATCCCTCAAACTTAGAAAAACATCCCCCTAGACCCCCCCCCCCCTCCTCAAGATAAGTTTGTATATTTTTCGATAGAAAAATTTCCCGGCCGAAGGCCGATTCTTCTGACAATTACATGCTCGCTATCGCTCGCCAGGAAAAAAAATCGACACCTAAATGGCACGATAGGTCTTAAAATGTACAGTATAACGAAATGGGACGAAAGGTCTTAAAATCGCCAAACAAATAGGCCGAATGTCTAAAAATCTAAAAACATAATGGGACTAAGCATGAGGGAGAAAGGGGACCAGAAAAACGACAGTCTCCCCTTAACCCTCTCAGTATACGATGACGCTTTTCATCCTTGTATTCTGGCTATCAGTAGTCGGTTTTATTCAGCTTAGGAAGGACATGTGGGAGTTGACGGTTAATGGAGACAGACATGGCCTCTATCGATTCCTAGAAGGCATATTTTCCAAACTGACGGAAATTGTCTAAATGCTAAACGGAATATTGTGAAAACGGCGACACAATATTCCTTCGATTCCTAGAATACCTTCCAAAACTGAGTAATATCGTCGATTGCTATTATAGGTAGCGCCAACGAACTTGACAATAATCTTGATCCCTAACCTCTCTGTAACTCAAAAGGGCCTAGAGCAAACTGGCTGTAAATATCCACACCTATTTCCTGGTGGACTCTTCCTAATGTATATAAATGTCAGCCCGATTGCTTTCATTAATTTCGAGTTATAAGAAGTGAAGGGGTCGAGATTATTGTCAAGTTCGTTGGCGCTACCTGGTGAAGATGAAGGTATTGAGGGATAAGCCTTTACAACGGCACCTCGTATCTACATTCTACTTTTCCTATTGTTCTGAAGAGTGTAGAGAGGGGAGAAGGGGTGTTGGAGAGAGAGGAAGCTGTTGGAGTGGCTTTGTTATGTGTGTTTAGTCTGTATACGTCGTCAGGATGTCCATTGACTGGGTATAGCCAGAATATAGTGGATAAAGCATTACAGTGCTGAAAGGATTAAACAATGCCCTCTTCCATTCGTCTGGCAGAGAATCTGGTGTCACATCTGGGGAACAACTATATAGGTTGATTGTAGGGAGGTACTGGTACAATAAGATAAACTACAATGTAACTAGAATGAGATAGATTGTACACCACTTTGTAACTGTCACCTTAATAAAAAAAATCTGGTGTCACATATGATATATACCGTCTTGGTGGTGTAATGGTTAAGGTGTCTAAAAATCTGTGTGTGATAACCCGGGTTCGAATCCTGGTGGATCACATACTATACTGTATATGCTTTCATTAATTTCATTGAAGGTGTTTGGTGTTGGGGTGAAATTGATAAAAATAGAATACAGATATCCCTTGGTTGTTAACCATTTCACGCCTTTATGACGCAGAGGTTGTCAGATTAGCAATAAGAAATAGAGTTCTCTCACTCTTATAATTACATCTCCAAAATTAGTTTTCTGCCCACAGCTAACTCAAAGACAACTGCAGAGGTTGAAGTAACTAAACTAAAGGTTTCTAAATACCCCTGATGGTAACAAAGGCTTTAAAGTATCCCCAATAGGCTCAAAATCGCGTCATATGTCGGAGAGGGTTAAAACTACAAATGTACACGAAATATCACTTTTTACCTGATATTAGCTTATGTACTAACTAAAGTTAACCCCTACAGTACCGGCGACGTCTTTTTCTTCATATTTCAGATGCATTTATACGATTTTATGAAGCTTAGGAAGAAGATATGGTAGCTAAAAGGAATAATTGAGATAGTCTGTAATCTTTTAACGGGTAGACATCCTTCTTAAGCTGAATAAAACCGTCTAATAGTTGACAGAATATAATGAAAAGGATGTCACCGGTAATGGAAGGGTTAGTAACATGCAAAAAAAATAAAAAAAATAAAAAAAAAAAAATAAAAAAAAAAATAAACCTGGAAAAAAAAAAATAAAAATCCTCTTTCCGTCAGGCCGAGAAACTTGCCTCCCGTACCCCCGTTCTGGACCCCGGCAGTAGCGACCACGCCCAGGAGATGGAGGGGGAGACAGTGCAGTCCTTCATAGCCAAGCACATCACCTGTCCCGCCGCCCAGCAAGCCATCGATGTCGCCTGTAAAGCGGCTTTCGGTAGGCTCTGGCGGGTACAGGTGATTTGACCCTTGGAGGTTGAAGGGGGATGGGTTTATTTATTGCTCGATTTATATATTTAGTATTTATTTTCCTCCCTAGACCTTCATCAAGCTTAAGAAAGCATCCCCCGATCCCCCTTCTAGATAAATTTATAAATTTTTTGGAAGATAAATGTCCCTGCCGAAGGCCGGTTCCTCATAAAATACAGGCTCGCTATCGCTCGCTATCGCTCTCCAGGAAAGAATTGACCCCAAAATGGCACGAAAGGTCTTAATATTGACTAAGAAAGTAGGTGAACGCTCTTAAAATCTCAAAACTAATGGGGCAAACGTCTTAAAATCTGAAAACTAATGGGGCAAAACATGAGGGAGAAGGGGGGCCAGAAAAAAACAACCATCTGTCCTTAAGATTATGGTTATATTAGTAAAGGAAGTGTATATCTTAAAGGTCACCGGCTTTTTTTTTATCTTTCTCTCCTTTTCTCGCTTGCTCTGGCTTTTATCCATTCGGCCCCATTCAGCCAACTGTTTTAAGACTTTTATCCCCATCCAGGTGTCGATTTATTCCTGGCGAGCGATAGCGAGCCAGTATTGTATGGAGAAATCTGGCTTCGCCGGAGACATGTTTCTATCGAAAAATGTACAAATTTAGCTTGCTATCAAAACAAAATATATATATGCTGGCTCGCTACCACTCGCCAGGAAAATATTGACACCTGGATGGGGGTAAACGTCTTAAAACAGTAGGCTGAATGGGGCCGAATGGATACAAGCCAAAGAGAGAGGGAGAGAAAGAGAAAAAAAGCGAGTTGGGCTCCCTTAAAGCAGTCACATAACAATCCTGTGCCAAAACATTATCGGCGAACATTTTAAATTCTTTTAGAGAAACTTGGTTGCATGTTTTTCTTAACTACTTTTAGGTTGCTTAATTGTCGCTGATGATGGCAACTACTTAAAGTAATGAATTATTTTGTGTAATGCAATATTGTAATGCATTTTTTTTTGTCTGACTTGGCAATGACTGTATGGGTTATGTAAGCATTCTCTGTTGAAGTATTTTTGCTACTTAATAAACTGCAAGAAGATGAAGCAAGTGCAGTTATTGTTATTCAAATTATTATTTCATTACAAATTGAAATTATTGTTAAGTAAAAAATTGTTTAATGGATGCCTTATCGTTATTTAAATTGAATCATGCAGCACTATAAATGATTTGCATAATATATATATATATAATATGCCATTAGTTTAGTTAAATTCTTGTATTTACCCAACTCACAAGGTGACATGTTACGTAATGGTAGCGCGTTCGATTCACAATCGAAAGGTCCGGGTTCGACTCCCAGGCAGGACGAAACAGATTGGCAGTCTCCTTACACCCTATGCCCCTGTTCACCTAGCAGTAAATAGGAACCTGGAGTTAGTGGACAATTGTGACGTCCCATCTGGGGAAGTAAACTGTGGTAACCTGGATAATATACAGTATCCCCTGTGTATAGGGCTGGATAACTCACCCTATCTTCCCAGCATAGGCTTCAGAGATAAGCGCTGCGGCAAAGAGCAGTCTAGCATAATCCCCCCGCAACATTACTTTACAGGGACAGACGCCTCCCGGATCAGCCTGATGTATTTTCTAGCCTACGCCAACGCTGCCGGGGGTGTCATGAAGGTGTTCGAGACCAAGAAAGATGCAGCTCAGGAGTCTCGAGTCAAGGTGAGGATTTTCCTACAATTAGTATAAACTCCTTCACCCTTGCTATAAATCTTTGTTTACGTGGAGTCTTTCGGGACTAATTTACTTATCTATTTTTAGCCATAGTTAAATATTATGAAGATATTTTTATACGGAAAAGTTATTATCAAGAAAACAATAACCAGGCTCACAGGATTAAAATACAATAAGGTGGAACTCAAGAAATCCTAGAGGTTCTGGTAGAGAAAATCAGATCCAAAAGCTTCCTCCTGAACCACTCACTGATGATGGTCGTGACGGAGAGTCGAATTCATTAGGGGGCACTCAACAATTCTCAGAACTGAAAATCAAGTTAAGCTATAACCCGGCTCACAACTTCTATATACAGTACAGTCATGCCTCCATTCCGCGTATTATTTACGATGGAATGCAACACATTTCGGAGTAAAAAATATGTTGCATATCCAACCTGGTGAACAAGCTTACATCTGTTCTGTTTCAAACGACTTAGAACAGTTAGTCCAGCACCCTGCCCATATCCCTGACTGCTTTGGAGATCGACCCAATATCCTAGACTCATTTCTAACCTCTAATCCTTCTCCTTACACTGTAAGCTTATTTTTTCTCCGTTTGGCTCCTCTGATCATAACCTTATCTCGGGTAACTGTCCTATCTCTCCAGTACGGCCATCTAATCCTCCCAGCTGATGGCGCTGGTAGCACTTTGGCGCTGGTGACTGGGAGGGTCTTCAGCAGCATTTCTTTGATATTCCATGGAATTATTTTTGCTTCCGTGGCCGAGGACCCTCAGAGTGTGTTGAGCGCATTACCTAGGTAATCATCTCGAGCGGGGAGGCATACATTCCATTTTCTTTCTCTCAGTTTAATGCAAAAATATCTCAGCCCTGGTAAGCTCAACCTTAGTTAATTCAACCCTTGGTCAACTCAACCTTCGGTTAACTCATCCCCAATCAACTCAACCCCAGTCAACTCATCCCCGGTCAACTCATCCCCAATCAACTCAAACCTGGTAAACTCAACCCCGGTAAACTCAACCCGAGTCAACTCAACCTCTGTCAACTCTACCCCGGTCAACTCAATTCTGTTCAAATAAATCCCAGTCAAATCAACCCCGGTCAACTCAACCAGGGTTGAATTTACCTGTGTTGAGTTGACCTGTGTTGAGTTGACTGGGGTTGAGTTAACCAAGAATTGAATTGACTAAGGGTTGAATTAACCAGGGTTGAGTTGAATGGGGTTGGGTTGTCCAGAGTTGAATTAACTGAGGTTGAGTTGACTGGGGTTGAGTTTACCAGGGGTTGAATTGACTGGCCACCATTTTGTGTGCTCAACCGTCTCCGTGGGTTTTTCACCCCCGCACCGTTTCTTGCTCTGTACAAGGGCACAGTGCGCCCATGTATCGAGTAGTGTTCGCATGTGTGGAGAGATTCAACCGCGTACCGCACTTCTCAACAGGGTAGAGTCAAAAGCTTTTTATCACATCAGTCCACCTCATCTTACTAATTCCCTACAATCTCTCTACACGCTGCAATGTTGCATCTCTCTCTCTCTTTCTCTTCTATCGTTATTACAATAATCAATGTTCTTCAGAGCTTTCTCAGTGTTTACCTCCTCACTTACGGAGAGTAGGGGGCACCCACATTTCAACACATTCCCACCCCTAGTCTGTCAAACTCTCTAACCCAAGAGTGAACCAATTTTCACAGTCCTTCTTCTACTCAACAAGTATGCTCTGGAACACTCTCCTTCAACCTGTCTTTCCCTCATCCTGTGATCTTAACTCCTTCAAGCTCTGTGTGTCCAGACATTTTGACTCTAAAGAACCTTGAATTTGGCTCTCTATCACTCTTTCAACTTTGGGGGTACACATGTTACGGTTAGCTTTGCCTTTTGTCTCCTTCATAAACATTGAAAAGATATAAGGCTCAGTTTTGACATATACAGTATTTATACCTCCATTTTCTTATGCTCTAGGGTGGAATTCAGCAAATCTCAGAGCTCCTGGCAGAGAAAATCGGGCACAAAAACCTCCTTCTGAACCACCCAGTGACGGAAGTGCACCAAACAGACGAGAAGAAGGTCGTGATCATCACGGAGAATGGGGCTACCTTCACCGCTCAGAGGGCCATCTTCACCGCTCCGCCCAATATGCTGGTTAAGATGAAGTTTGATCCTCCGCTCCCCCCCTACAAGAAACTACTCTATGAAAACTTTCCCATGGGACATCTGATAAAGTTCATCGTAACATTCAAAAAGGTATAATGTTTATATTGTATAATCTTGCACCCTAATTTAAAACAAAAACCTCTATTTTCCCCTAATCTGTGAGATCCTTCTAGTATTATAATGTTCCCTCCACCAACCGACTTTACTCCTAAACTCAATTAATGAAATCAACAAATACATGTGGCAGTCCAGGGATTCGAACCTAGGATGCTCACACCGAAATTCAGTGCATTTATCCACTGCACTATCCATTTATCCATTGCGCTATCCATCTTGATGTCATCAAGAAAAGCTCACTGTAACATCCTAAATTATATTGATGGAAAATATCATGCATTGTTCGTAACACTAATAGAACATCACCTTGAACATTGTTACTTTGGTGTTAATGCATCTGTAACTCATTAAGACATAAAGATACTCTGCACGAATTATGTTCATTACAGTATTAATAGATTGCTCTAAAAACCATCTACGAAGGTGGGGGGGAAGTGACTGTGCCCCCGGGGGTTTGGGGATATTTAGGGACATAAGATCAGGAAGCATGTCGCATTGTCAGCTAACATTATCAAACAAGTTGTAAATCAGTCATTTCCAGTACGTTAAGAAGTGTTCACTAGAGCAGAGTATGCAAAATTTAATTAATAATTAAACTACAACAAAATGTCTATAAATACAAGACGCATTTATTAAATAGGCACACATCCGTCAAAAGAGATAATTGTTGCACTACTAGTTTCACCGATGCTATTATAGCTATTTAGGAAGAATAGAATGTGAAAACAAAATATACAGCCTTACACTGTCCTATTGCTAGTTAATTCATGTTTTGAGATATTTAATAACATACAGATATAAAACTAAAATAGCATGATTAAATGTAGTTCTGTAATAGTAGCCTATTTTCAGTTGGCGGCTGTATATTCAAAAGCCAAAATTCTCTCCACATTTGCTCTGAATGAAGCTAAAACCAAGGTTATTGACAGATAACATACCTATAGCAACTGTATCGGTGTAAAAGAAGGCTACGGTTTTGTAGGCATTCAAGACGTAATTATCCTTTTATTTTTTAACTCCAATCAGAGCAAGTCTGCCGAAGGCATTTAGGTTTTTGTTTGTAGTATTACACAGGAGTGTCGAACGTATGCTGCTCACTTGGAATGGTAGTTCACTCTGATTTGCTAGTTGACTTGGAAACAAATACTGGGAAATGGTCAAAACTTTTTATTAAATTAGCCAATAAACTATTTTGAAAAGCTAATATCATATGAGAGCATTTTTCCATTGAGGTGGTATCTTTGCCACCATCAAAAGATTAATAATGTTTATAATGTCTACCTGGTACCACCTAACATTAACTTTGAATTTGGATTTTATTCATATCCGAGTAATTGAATTTATAAAGGTTGTGTAATCCATCATTTACATATTATCCACCAGGCATTTTGGCGCGACAATGGTTACTCCGGGGAGGTGGTGAGTAACGGTGGACCAACAGAGGTGCCAGGGGTGAGCTGTGGCCCCCTCAGTGCCTGCTTTGATGCCACCACGGACAGAGGCACCCCGGCGATTGTGGGCTTCATTGCTGGACGGCAAGGCATCGAGTGGCACACAAAAACGGTAAGTTGTCTTGACTTTGGTGATGTTATGCCCATTCTGTTAGCATATGAGGCAAAGGACATCACAATGAAGAACAAAAAATATCTAATTAGGACATTTGTCTTAGTTTCGGAGATTTACATAGGGAATTTATATAAGGTTTCAAAGTATTTATCCTCAAGTATGATCCGTTTATGACAATAATTTTTCATAACAAGCGGAAAACTCTTTTTCTTATTAACCTGATCATGTCATCAAAACTTCCACTCCATCAATGTCCCTGTATGAAGGAAATACATGTAATGGTGGTGCTACTTTTTGTTCAGTAACTAGCCAATTAGATCACAATATCAGTCAATAACATCTTTTAATTTACACAGACACATTTTGATAATGTTATTAATTAATGGAAGGAAAGCGGAAATTATGCTGGAGACTGTACCTTGCATTTAGCAGGCTTTCTTCTTTCCTCTAGTAACAACTGTCTCTATATAACAAACCATGACACCAATGAATGTGGAAAGAGAGGAAGCGGTGGACTGAAGGCGATGAAGGCACAAGAAACCGTCCACCCCTGGCTGCAGTAATCGGAGAGCATCTGGATAGAAAAGCCCTCCATTTAGGGGTGTCGGTCATTTGGGGGGTTCCGGGAGTCTTGCATGCCTTTATTTCTGAGGGACTTTTTCTAACGTTCAGCTTCCCTTCTATAGGCTGGGTATGCAAGGCGCCCAGTAGGCATTGTATGAAGTGTTCTGATCAGTAAAGATTCTTTATTTCTGTTATCTAATTTCTTCTGTCTAAAATAAACCATGTTACTAGGCCAAAGAGCGGGAGGAAGCTGTGGTGGCCGGACTGAAAAAGGCACTGGGACAGGAAGTTGGCCAACACTACCTGAAGTACACAGAGAAGGTCTGGAGCGAGGAGCCCTACGTCGGGGGATGTCCGGTTGTCTTTGGGGTTCCGGGAGTGATGCATGCCTTTCCTCATATTCGTCTTCCATTCTGCAGGTTGGTGTGTGTTTGGTTGGTTTGTGTGAGGGACAAACAGAGAATAAATTTGACAAGTGCAAGACTATTCTTTGTTTTGAACGCGAATGCTTTGGTCACTTGATGACCTGTTTCCATGCTTTCATCAATTTCTTTGGGAGGTGTTTTGTGTTGGAGTGAAATTAATAAATGTATTTGATTTTTTCCTAATAACTTTTCAAATACTTGCCTCACTAGAAAGATTGCATTTTTATTTCACCTACAGTGACCACCAACATTTGTTCCTCTTTTTGTATTATACAGCATTAAAATAATGGTATATGTAGCATATCGACAAAACTTTAGCATGCAAGCTTTTAATAATGTGCTAGGGGAAAATAATCTAACACCTAAATATCAAGGAGAAAATGAAGGTGTGGAGATGTGTAACTTATTTTTGTGGTATAGTGCGCATAGTGGAATCCCAATGTTTTTTTAACAATTATTGGAGTTAACCAGCTGTATTTGGCAACCCACAAGTGGTTATCTCATGTTCATATTATTAGTGTGTTCAAACAGTCTGAGGTCGATGGAGTAAAGGTCATGCAGGTACATAAACAAATTACAGACTGCATGAATAAGCAATGTAGCATATTATGCTAAGGACATGGAGTGCAAACGGAATATTATGAAAGAGTAAAGTGAGCATGGCTGAAGGAATACAATGAATCATGAGGTATATGGTTATTGTTATGTCCTATATTAAATAAAAGGACAACTGAGGCAAACAAAAATACTAAGCTAAATGTATTATAGTGCCCAATCGTGGGTATGTGTGTGTTGGTGTATTCTTCTGTATTCAACCTTCAGAAAT
This sequence comes from Paralithodes platypus, assembly GCA_032716605.1. Classification (NCBI taxonomy): domain Eukaryota; kingdom Metazoa; phylum Arthropoda; class Malacostraca; order Decapoda; family Lithodidae; genus Paralithodes; species Paralithodes platypus. The sequence continues at coordinate 13,215,214 of CM064562.1, read as the reverse complement.
AGCCCCGACCCTCTGGGGAACGTTAATTGGAGGTTTTGGTTCTTTTCTGGACCCCCTTCTTCCTCTCGTGTAGCTCCATTAGTTTCGAGATTTTTAGACGTTTGCCCCATACGTTTAGCAATGTTATGAATTTTCGCCCCATTTCTGTCATTTCTGTCGCCCCATTTCTGTTCTAAGACCTTTCGTGCCATTTAGGCGTCGATTTTGCCCTGGCATGCGAAGGCGAGCCTGTAATTAAAGAGGAACCATTTTACTACTGGAAAATATACAAATCTATCTCGAAGGGGGATCGGTGGTAGGGGGGGGGGGGTCTTTAAGCTTGATGGATTGTGTGTGTATTTGTAAGTGCAATGCGCGTCACTGTATTGCATGGTATCTCATTACTTTGTATGTAAGGTCAACATTTTAATAGTGCACGGACGATCTTGCTATTAACCCCTTCCGTACCGGCGACGTCTTTTTCATGTTATTGTAGCCATATTTATATGATTTTATGCAGGTTAGGAAGGATATATGGTAGCTAAAAGGATCAATATAGATAGTCTGTAGCCTTTTCATTATTAGACGTCCTTCCTAAGCTGTACAAAATCGTCTGATAGTTGCCAGAATATAATGAAAAGTACATCACCGGTACAGAAGGGGTTAAACAATGGCTCAGTATAAATCACTTTCACATTTCTTTGGCAGTCCTTACTTTGTAATGAACTGACTGTGACTATTATAGTTCAGTTTGGTTAATGTCCTAGGAATGTCGATTGAATGTCCCTCACTTTATAATTCACACAAACTACTGTCAAGGTTTTCGTTGAACTATTGATTTTGACCGTTCGTGTTTAGCGTGAATGTGTGTGTGTATGTGTGTGTATACTGTATATGTGTATGTGTATGTACTACTGTATAATATAGTAAGTGTTGGTGTGATTGCGTCTAATTATGCGTGTGCGCGTATAACAATTTCGGGTGTGCATGTTGCTGTTTTTGTCTTTCGTACACGTGCGTGTATATGTGTGCACTCATATGAATTCTGAGAGCTCTAAGTGTATATTCTATGTATCTTTTGTATTCTTTATTCACTTGCCAGTATAAACCCAGGCACTCTGGGAAACGTTGCTGATGAAGGGAGGTGAGTGCAAGTGTGAGCAAATCTCTAGATATGTGAATGCTATGAATATTTACGTTCTATGTTGTTTTCTGTATTTTTTTTTTTTTTTTTTCCCGTAGGAGACAACCCCCAAACACTCTGGGGAACGAAGTAGCGTGTTTTTTGTTTTTTTGTTTTTTTACATGCCACAACACTACGAGAACGATGTACGATAGGGTGTGTATATTTTAGCATATATGTGAGTGTAGTGTGTGTTATTTGTGAGCGTATGATCGTATTGCTGCCCTTTGTTTGTGTTTTGTGTGTGTAAAATGCAAGCCATACATTAAAATTCCGTTTTCTGTAAGTATTCGAAATTTGTCATAGAAAACTCATTCTTACAGGGTAACTAAAATGTGCATTACTAACGAAACACATTTTTAGGGAGGCCCCAAAGCCCACGCAAGTTTGTTTGGGCCATGAGGAACCCGCAGAGGGCCGTCCATGGGCATTATATACGGTGTTGCAGGAGAAACAATAAAATAATGTTGCTATAATGCTCATAAATGGTATACACTGTAAGACCTTATTGAAAGCAAATGAAACATTAACATGCTTTATCCTAGCTGGTGCATAAGCTTCTCTCACAACTTCACTGGAATCCATTGAATATTGTGTGCTACTGTGAAGTCAACTCATTAATATAATACTAAATGTAACATGGTCCTTATTAGTATTATATATTATTTTTATTATTATAATTATTATTATTATTATTATTAGTAGTAGTAGTAGTAGTAGTAGTAGTAGTAGTAGTAGTATTAGTAGTAGTAGTAGTAGTATATTATTTATATATTTGTTATATATTTACTTTATTATTATTTCTATTATTAATATTTTTGTTTTCATTATTATTATTATTATTTTTTTGTTTTGTTTTTTTGTTTTTTTTTCAAAAATATTACCTTACTTAATACACTGCAGGATCCACTTCGCCGGGACGGAAACGGCGACTGAGTGGACGGGGTTCATTAGCGGGGCTGTACAGTCAGGAGAGAGAGCTGCCAAGGAGGTCCTACACTGCCTCCACTCCAACCTACTATCTCGGGAGGAACTTAAAGGCACCTGTCACGACCCAGCTTGGTAAAAACTTGTGAATAGGCCTAGTGTTGTCAACTTGTCATTGTACTGGCTGGTAACTCAACAAACAGACTATACCCTGTTCCAAGTAGATAGGCCAGATATTGTGAACCCGTAGTGGCTGGCAACTCGATGAGCACTTGAGCAGTCTTAAGCAGACGATATCCTGTTTCCTAGTAGGCCTAGGTAAGGCAGATATTGTGAACCCAAACCTCTGTAACTCGAAAAGTGCTAGAGCAAATGGGCTGTAAATTCCTACACCTATTCCCTGGCAGGCCTGGCTGACTTCTAAATGGTAGAAATGTTAGCTCGATTACTCAAGAGGTTTGTGAGTTAGCCTATAGAGGTTAATCATTAATGTACAATACTTTTGGCCTAGCCGCCTACTTACTTGGAACAGGGTATAGGCTAGTTCAACCAATATTTCTCCTTTCATACACTCCTCCTACCCTAACATAAAGTCCCGTGAGGAGTTAGGGGGCACCTGTCACGAGTCACGGCCCAGCTTGATAAGGATTTGTTGTGCCATTTAGTTTTAATGTAGGCTAATGTTCGAACGTGAATTTCGTGCCTGTTGAAAAGGAAATAATTTCACACCGTACACTTCCTCCACCCTACATACTTTTGTGGAACTTGAGGAGGCAGGAGCATCTATCAGACTATCACACTCCAATCTAATCTACTAAGGAAACCAGGTGATATTTGGTTTATTTGTAGGGGTTGAAATTTAGTTCCTTGTCAACTCAACAGGTAGGCCTACGCTATATCATCCAATAGTTCTCAAGTCTCGACCATACCCTGCCTCTACTCACTGGCTAGGCCTAATTATTTTAATTATTCGAAAATTATAAAGTTGAAAGCACATACCAGCAGGGTGTCAATCCACAAAATATGAATTGTGTTATCATTATGGTTTATTATTTTGTTATCATTATAGCGCGGCGAAGGCACGAGCTCTAGGGGGGTCCGGGGGCATGCCCCCCAGTTTTTGTTTTTGAGAATTTAGGTGTCTAAAACAGTATTTCCTGCAATAAAAAAAACAATCAAGATGGAAAATATGGAGACCAAAATTGTGTCAATTTAGGCCTAGCCTAGCCTACCTTTTTTTTTTTGGGGGGGGGGAGTTTCTGTTATCATTATACAAAAAGTTCATTGCGTTATCACTCAAAAAAACAGCGTCGTTTGACACCCTGCGGTAATAAATTTATCAGCCGTAAGTAGGCCTAGTGACACCCTCCTGAGCCTCCTCTCATTGTACTTTAGGAATCATATTTGAGTAACCATGACTACTCGTTGTAGTCACAGTGGCCGAATTGTTATTGCATTTCCATTAAACGAGTAGACCATATTGACCAGTTCAGCTCAAGTAGTGCCATCTTTAATCCAGTACTAACATAATAAAGTCCTCCACAAACGTTAACTAAGCTAGCCTAAACTAATAGGCTAGTGCTCATTGATTTGATACTGGTTGAGATCTACTGGCTGAATTTGCTTTGAATATATATACAATGTCTGGGGCATACAATAAGGTGGAAATGAAACTATGAAAATCTGACGCAATTTTCTAGTCTTAAAAAATATATATAAATTTCTCATTCAGATACCATACAATTTGGCATAGGCCTATACTGTATACGAATTAAAAAACTTTGGTGGAATATACAATGTTTTCTCTCTTTTTCTGGATTTAAAAAGCTAGAGTTGGCTGTGGGCTAAATATATCTCTATTTGTTATGCATCTGTCTATATACAGTATATTATCTATTCTTCTTGCAGTACGCCAGTTGCCCCCACCAGGAGAAAGCAAGACGCCTCTTTCTTCTCGACCACCATCCTCTTCTGCATCGCTGTAGCTGTTCTTATCCTAGGCTACTTCATCGCCAAACAGTAGGGGATTGTTGGGTGGAAAACAATATAGGTCTTGAGGTCTGATGATACCCTTAAGCATAAAGTTGTTTATTTGGCCGGACACCTTGTTCATAAATATGGTGATAGCACTAGTATGGAGATCATTGATGATGATGGTAACGAAGTGTCATCTGAGTTCCTAGATATTTTGAATAGAGGTGGACTGAGTGTGCCGACTATGTCAACCGTCTTTTTTGTACATAATGCCTATAATTTGCATGACAAGACTAAAATGCGTTGCCGCTTTCATTTTGCTGAGCTGTTATCCTTTGTAGATGCACCTGAATCTAGTAGTAATGCTGCATGTACTACTTTAGCTAACATTCTATTCAAAGCTCATATCCTCAATGTAAGTGACAAAGAAAAGGCTGTGGGATGCCTCAGTAGGCAAGAAAAGCTCTCCAACTATCGATAGCTCTCCAACTAGTGATAGACATAGACATAGTTGTAATAGACATAGTGTTGTGATATGCATATAATGTTTATGTAATACGATATATGATAATAAATATCAAATTTTGACAGCTCTACAAACTTGCCTCTTATTGCAATCAACCATCTCTCACCGTTTATGAGTTAGATACAAAAAAAGGGCAAAAATTACCAAAATTCACTAATTTGACCTTGAAATATGACCTTTTGACCTTGAAGATGACCCCAGGTGGTGTTGAAAATGTCGCTAGTGAACTCAATCTTACCACCACATTCACATTCACATTTGCGAAAATCTTACCGCCACATTCACATTCATTCAGTTCAGTTCAGTTCAGTTCATATTTACATTCGCATGTCCCATCTCGGATTTTGTAATGTTTTCATTTATTTTCAATTTTTTGCTTTTATATTCGGTTTTATGGGACATGCAAGTGTAAATATGAATGTGAATGTGAATGTGGTGGTAATTAAGATTATTGCAAATGTGAATCTGAATCTGAATGTGAATGTGGTGGTAAGAATTGTAGGCTGATTTTGTAGTTTTCATTTATTTTCAATTTTTTACTTTTATATTCGGGTTTATGGGACATGCAAAAAATATATAGAAATGAAGCATATGATGATAGGAACCCAAAACTACCATTAGAAATTTGCTACCTATATTGTTGCGTCTCCTGTATATTAACCTAATATTATTAGCCTATTATTAAAGCATAGGCTAATGGTCCCAATAGAATAGGCGGCAAGGAAGTAGTATTCGGGCGTATCGCCCGCCTTTTTACACTACAGTACTAGATCACAGGCTCGCGATTACGTTCACGTCTAGTTTGACTGCCGGCAGTGCCGTGGGATACAATAATAGGTTGAAGGCGGCTTTTCTCCCCCTCACCCCCCCCCCCCATGACTTATTGTCATCATCATATAATTTGCCCGCAGGGGGCAAATTACAGAATAAAAAAGCAGTCAAAATAGACGGAAATGTAACCGCAAGCACACAAGGGTACAACCTTTCTAAACATGACGACCATACGCCCGGATGCTACATCCTTCCCGAATGGGTACTTGCCAATTAGGCTTGCGACCCTCCCTCCCTGGAAACAATTAAGCCAGATAATTAAACAAATTGCCTCGATGGAGGTTGCTCATTCTTGACCACGCCCCTTGGGAATCAAGGCATCTGGTACAGTAATAGATATATACCGGTATATAGATAAGGCCTAACAGTGTAACTGTTAGGTCTATGAACATTTTTTGTGACACTAGGTTGGCCTACATTTAGCCGTCTGGCTGGCTCAGTTGATAGCGTGCCTGATTCACATCTTGCAGGTCTAGCGTTCAATCCCCACTCAGATTGAAAAGTTTTTCTGGGATATAGCCGGCGGCTACCATCTCCCCATGAGCAAGGGGGATGGGTAATTGTCTCTGGTAGACTAAAGAAAGCCAAGCGCTTGTGAATCCTCGAAGGAGGAGATACGGGCGTTATATAAGTAACCAGACGATTATTATTATTAATATTATTACATTCACATTATTTCTAATGCTATCTATCTGTCTCTTGTCAGATGCATTTGGTCCTTGAAGGGCCAGCCACAAATGAATCGCCTCTGCTATATCCGAGGCAATTAATTTGTAATTTCTAGTTTGTTTACGGAAGTTACGGAGAAGAGCTGCTAGCCTAATTAACCTCCCATTGCTGCGTACAGAACTTTACAGTACGGTATACCGTACTGTTTGGGGTGCTTGTGGAATGTTAATGTACTGTTTGAATGGCTGTGAATGTGAATGTAATCAAAGCAAATTAATCACATTATTAACCCTTGTCTAGTGGGGGGTTTTGGGCAGCTGGGCTTATTTGGGCATATTCAGGCCCTCCTGAATGATAAATCAAGCATCTGCATGAAAAGAAATGTATTCAGCAAATAAATAGGCACTAAAAGCTTCAAAATGAGACCAGAACAAGCTACATAGCACTCGTGGTTCTCATACAGTGGTACCAGTAACATGGGAGTTTAGCGTATAGTGGTATATTTTTTCCAGCTACGCTCACTACTGGCTACACTGCCGGCCTCTCGAGAACACAGGGAGGGTGAGTCAGTGGGCGGCGGTAGGCCCTGGGAGTCGGACGTGTGGCCCGCTGCACTCCCGGCCATTTGCACTCGATTTTAACCCTTTAACCCACTGAGCCCCAGCGATGCAGGGTTTGCGTCCACAATGTATGTAACGCTAAACCCCAGCGACGCATGGTTTGCGTCCTGGCCGGTCCGGTCCCAATTACTCCGGTCCTATGGCACCTAGAGGGCTCAGATTTGTATGGGAACTGTGTAAGTATCCCACGCACGCATGCCGATGGTTGAAAACTCTCAAAGTCCAACCGCGTGACCGCACAAAAACATGTTTTTTTGTGGAAATTGCCTTTAATTTTTTACTCTCGTAAAATCCGTTTTCGGGGGCTCTGTAGGACCATTTTTTTAGATTTTTGATCGGTTTTTCGTGGTTTTTCCTTCATTCCTAACCCATTCGCTATTGTTTCTGGAATAAAAAAAAAATTCAGAATCAGCCGGTCCTGGGTGGTACATTTATAAATATTTAGCTGGTACTCAGCAGGTTAAAAGCCTTAATAATGCTCCTAACTTGCTGCAAATTGGCGCCCGGTTATAGCCGGGTGCCGCCAGTTAAGGGTTAAACACCATCAACAAGTTACAAAACTTAGATTTCATGAAAAAGCTATGACTGGGCCATATATATTTTTATAAAGTTTAACTTCTACACATAATTTATTTGCGTATACTGTCACTGTATGGGGACGGTTTATGAGTACAGTATACATTGTGTGTACTAAAATGCTTAATAATTACAGAGCCCGGCCGGTGTCAGGTGCCAGAGTGACGCCGTGCCAGAATTCCATGTTAAAACAGCTCATATGCCTTATACAGTACAGTATATAACCAAAATCAGTTAAATCACGACTGTATTTCGATATATCGTTAAAGAGCATAACCTACCACTATTTACAATAATACTAATGCAGAAAATAACTATAAATAACGATAATTTGGTGGGATAAAGTTTGGGATCGACTTGTAGAAGGCAAGGGATCCCGGAGCGCTAACCACGATTCTATTTTGGTTGATTTTGACATAATGCTATTGCATTTACTAACTTAATCTAACCAACCTAACCTAACCTAACCTAACCGAAATACAGTCGTGATTTAACTGTTTTGGTTATTTATAAGGCATATGGGCTGCTTTACCATGGAACTCTGGCACGGCGTCAGTCTAGCACCCTACACCGGCACTGATCAAGTTATAATGGAGCCGATGATGGGGACATACCGGTACATGCATCACACACCACCAGGAGCCAGGGGAACCAAGCAGCCCACCCTATGAGGAGAAAGTTGGAGAGGGCTACCCACATCAAGAAGGTATTGTACCATAAACTGGGGTGATTTTGGACTTCTTTGGGGTGTTTTAAGTCATAACTCTGTGTAGAATCATCTGTTAGACATCAGTTTGGCAATATATAGCTAGGGAAGAAGGGTCCGTAATTTATAAAACAGCATAAACAAACACATAAAAATAGATATTTCCTCAATTGTTTGTATGAACAAATAAACAACATTAATACTTTTGTACTTATTTGTGTGAAAGATATGCAACATTAATACTTGTTACCAATAAAATAGGCAAGAATGTAGTTGTTGTTGTTGTTCCCTATGCTGCCTGGCCGAACAGCCCCGAGTCCCTGAGGAAGGCCATGGCCACGATCGGGCTTTCCCACAGAGCTCTCATTGAGTGTAGGTTGTGTTGTTGGCGTAAGTGGTTGTGTGAAATGCAGTCTTCTATGATGTGTTTAATGGTATGGGGTGCTGCGTTACATCCCGGGCAGGCGTCGACAACGGAGTCATCCAGTCTCTTCTGATAGCTCAGGAGAGCTGGATGGTGTCCGCATCTCAGCCTGGCCAGGTGGACTCTGTCCTCGCGAGGGAGGGAGGGAGGTAAGGATGGATTTCGGGAGGTCGTGCATGCAGCTGCGTGTTGTCTGTGAGTGAGTGGATGGATTGGCGAGAGATATGAGTATGGATGTGCTTCTGGAAGTTGGTTCGGGGTGGGCAGGGAGGGAGAGGACAATAATTGTGTGTGATACCGTGTGCTGGGTGTTGTTTTGATATTTCTTGGTGTCTGTGGGTGTGTTGCCATGTAGTTTAGTGGGTGGTCTTGGTTCGTGGAGGCTGCTGCCAGGAATTGAGTGCCTCTCATGTCCAGATGGTCTTTGACTTTGAGGATTTTTGTTTCTTGATGTAGATGATCTGTGGGTGTAGTAGCTGTGCAGCCTGTAATGATCTTCAGGGCTTTGTTTTGAATAGTCTGTAAGGTCTTATGATGTGTTTCAGCTAGGTTAGAAGCCCAGGCTGGGCTTGCGTATTCCATTACTGATCTTATGTATTGTTTATATACTGTGGTGGTAGTTTCTTTGTTGTGTCCAAATTTTGTGTGAGCAAGTGACCTGAGGGCGTTAAGTCTGGGTGTCAGTTTCTTTTTAATGTTTGTGGTGTGCTGTTTGAATGTCATATGAGTATCATATGTTACTCCTAGGATTTTGGGTGTGTGTATGTGTTAGGGTGTGTTGTTTATGGTGAGTTGAGGGATGTATTCGTGTTCACCTGTCCAGCTTGTGAGCAGGGTTGCGGTGGATTTGGCTGGGGCTAGATTAAGTCTGTTTGTAGTGCACCAGCCATGTAGTGTGTTGAGATAGGGTTGAAGGAGATCTGTTGCTCTTCTTGGGTCATGGTGTGTGCATGTGAGTGTTATGTCATCTGCATAGGAGGCTAAGTTTATTTGGAGAGTATTGGGTGTAGTTATATCGTGCATGTACAGATTGAAGAGTGCGGGCGATAGGACGGATCCTTGTGGGACTCCGTTTGGAAAGTTTCTGATTTTAGATGACTGACCGGCAAAAGATACGTGTGCACATCTGCCTGCTAGGAAGTTGGCCAGCCACCTTTTTGTGTTGTTGTGCATGTTTGTGTTGTAGATTTTGTTTGTTAGGTTGTGGCGTGGGATGGCATCGAAGGCTTTACTAATGTCGAGTGTGGCTAATAGTGATCTGTGTGGTGGTCTAGCTGAGTTGATGCCGTCAAAAGCTCTTTGTGTAAGGTCTGTGAGAAGAGTGTTTGTGGAGTGCAGTGGCCTAAAGCCATGTTGTGTTGGAGCTAGGGGTAGGTCGGGTGTAATTAGTTGTAATACTAGGCGTTCCATGACTTTGGAGGGGGAGCAAAGGAGTGTGATGGGGCGGTGCGAGGAGGGTAGCGTGGGGTCTTTGTTGGGTTTGGGGAATGTGATGATGATACCGCAAGAATGTAGTTACCGGGTGTACCGCCGGTCTTGTTTACACTACGCGGACGCTCACCATCATGTTCCTGTCTATTTTGACTGCCTTTGGATACAAAAATACATTACCCTAACCAAACAACCTAACCTAACCTAACCTAGTATTATAGATTTATAAGTATTTATAGATGATTTATGTTGTATGTCGGTAGTGGTACACCCGGTAACTACATCCATCCCATAAAATGTCCCAATTCACCCCATTCCTTGGTAGAGTTAATGTATCACATTAGTAATTAAGAGGGATCAGTATATTGATATCGGTTGAATGGCTGATCCATGTTTTACCTGGTGGTCAATCTTAATGCTGCATGTCCTTGTCAAATCCCCTAACCTTGAAATCCATTCTCAGGACCTCATCCCAGGTTTTCCTTGGTCTACCAAATGTCGTCCTATCGATCACTCCCTTACTTCTAACGTGCTTCATCCAATCATCTTCAATTGTTCATAGCAGTCTACCAATATATATCACCTCATCGACACACTGTACCAATTCACTCTCTAAACTCTGCACTTGTTGGTCCCACTCACTGCGACATTAGTCACATTACACTTAGCCTACATTTCACCATGTTCATTTCAGTACACTCACGTCTTTGGCTATCATCCTCTTTAACTGCCCATGTCTCACTACCATAAAGAAGCACACTTCTCACCCGGCAGATGGATGTCAAACCGAAGCAATTTTGTGTGAAGGCTGGAATGAATCTGAGAAGGAATATAAAAGAATTAACATAAAATAGCATTGTTTTGGCCATATTATCACTTCCAAAGACATAATTTGAACTATAAACCATAATTCTATCAACATATAAACAATATTAATGACTAAAAATAATGGACTCGGCTTCCGTTTGACACCCTGCCTGGCAGCATACAGGTTTCTCTTAGTATGGAGTGAGAGACCTCTCATTGTCAATATTGGTACCGTACCAGTAACAATTCTGTAAGCTTCTTCCTTCCACTTCTAACTTTGGTAACCAAGCTAGCCTCTGCACCACCCCTAGTGCTGATCATGTCACTCAGGCAGCAAAGTTATTCAACACACTCCTAATGTGGACTCTTTCCACCAAGCTCAGGTTGGCAGTTCCCACAGCATGTTATACAGTACAGGTATATTCTACTATATTTATTTCACTCCACACACCAAACACCTCCCAAAAAAATTAATGAAAGCATGTGATCCTACCGGGATTCGAACCTGGGATACCACATACAGATTTTAAACACTGTAATCATTACACCATCAAGGCAGTATTTAACCACAAGACTCAGACCACCTTCCACATGGTACACCACTACACTTTATATATAAAGCACCCACCATTCAACACAACACACTGGATATAATTGTTACATACTCCCTTCTTACATGCATCTCATAGCCATACCCCAATCTTCACTGTAGTTCCACTATCTGCTCTTCTCTCAAAGAAGCTTGTTTTTTCCTACATAAACTCTAGGACCCCTGCTTTTTACCCCCTCCTTTGGCTTTTTAATTTTCTGTATAGTGTCCTCCAAACTATCTGCAGTCAACACCAGGTCATCAGCATATAGCATTTCCATTGCAAAGTCTGTTAACAGTATTTTTCCCACTCATCACTGACCCTTGATGGACCCGCACCTTTCCTGAAACTCTTCATATTCTTCATCATTCGCTCTTATAGTTGTTGTTGTTGTTGTTGTTCCCCAGGCTGCCTGGCCGAACAGCCCCAAGGTCCCGAGCAAGGCCAAGGCCATAGAGCGCCCCCACAAAACCCTCCCTGCTTACCACTAACAAAGCCCGGGTGACCGAAGCCACTCTAAGGCAGGGAGCTGAGGAGGGCGCGGAAACGCCCGGGAAACCAAAGCCCCACCCAAGGCCCTGTGCCCCTCAGCAATTATGAAGGGAAAGTTGAGGGGCAAGGGAAAAATGTGATGCTCCGGCTCCCAATCTGCCAACTTTTAGGTTGGCAGTAAGGAGGTCGATCCACGGAAAAGACGCCGTCACTCGAGATCCAGAAGATATATAAGCAAGAGGAACAGCCAGAGCAAGCCATGGGTATGGCAGAGATCGCTCAGCTCTCACTCTGATAGACCAGCCCATCACCACATGACTAGAACCCAATCCTCTCGGCATCAGCTAGGAAAGGCCCTAGAAAGCCGCCTTTGGCGGAGGGATAGCTCCCCTATTTCAACTCCTTTCGGAGTTGGGCACCCGCCCAGCTCTTATAGTTGTTCTTAAACATAATAAATCGTAGGCAGTGTCCACCAACCTTTAACTGTCTTCGTGGTGCGATGTATAAGGTGTTGATTTTCGGTGTGAGCATCCTGGGTTCGAGTCCACGGACTGCCACATGTGTTTGTAAATTTCATTAATCGATTTTAGGAGTATGGTTGGTTGTTGGAAGGAACATAATATGATCATGATCACCTTTAAGAGTAGGGTATGGTAAATTATATATATACTGGGTACCACTTACTTTAATAGGTATAAGTTATAAGTGACGATAGTGCGTTGTTATATGTGCGATTAGTTTGCTTGGGAAACAAATTAACTTGCTCATGTAGTGATGTACACCCTATGTGGTGAATTGTGTTCTTTTATTTCAAAATTTTATTTTATTAAGCGTTATTTCCACATAGCGATTTTGATGAGTTCTTTTGCTTTTATCTTGTATCGTCCCAGTTTTGGTTAGGTAATTTTGCAAGTTTTACGTTATAATAAAAAATAAAAGTGATGTATCAATGCTTGAAATCAGACAATAGGCTAGGCACACACTAAGACATAGACAACACAGGGTTACATTGATTTATGTATCTATTAATATATATATTTTTTTTTATTAAGTTAGCCTCTACAATGTGCTACACTACATCATAAGGTGTGCACTGTCTTCAATATATTATATCTAGAAAACTAAGTTGCTCTTTGATCACTCATTACAGTCTTCAGTATAATGTAAGTTTGTACTTCTCTTTTCTTGATATTTGTTTCCTCATGCATTATGATGATGGTAGTAGAATGAAAGATACAGTATGGAAGATTTTAGTTACATAGCCTCTTTTTTCCGCAGGCTGTAGTACCAGTCCAAGAAGCAAGATGTGATATAGACTGCCGTTCAGAACCTTCGTCCATCCCTACCTGCCCACCATGACGGAACTTCCCATCCTACTACTGGGAGATCTATTACGGGGCCACAGGTTAGACATTTACTGGAGAAATTATACCTACATACGGTAATGAAGGAGTCTTAACAATACAATAGAACCCATCTCTTTTGTACTACTTGGGGGTGTATGTATGTGAGGTGGAAGGGCAGAGAGGGAGAGGCAGACTGAGAGTGAGATGTAGGGATGGAGTTGAGAGGTATATGAGTGAAAGTGGTGTCGGGTGAGAGTAGGGGTGTTAGTTGACAGATGACAGAGAAGCATGAAGGTTATTCATATGAGGCATAAAGAAAACATTGGAAAATTCTGACTTCATTAACAAGTAATAAATGTCCCTTGTAAATGAGCATAAAGTTTGACTTCTACTTTGTTACATTCTTTACTAGCCTGTGTGGGGTTAAGTTATGAATACAAAAAGTGTGCTAACATTTTGAATAATTGCAGAGCATACGGTGCTAGAGTAACAGTGGACCTGACGAGGAGAACATGATTCACCCAGCACCACCCCACATCCAGGAACCCGCCATCTCACCCTATGAGGAGAAGATTCAGGAGCCTAGCCATACATACATAATTTTAAGATTTTAAGACTGAGTGTTCCACACATACGTGCAGTTTCAGTCTCTTGTCCTAATGGCGGCATTCCAAGCAATTCTGTTGAGGGCTGCTTCACTTGTCAAGTTCTTGGATTTGAGATCGGCACGAATAATCCGAACCCAGGTCTTCCTCGGTCCACCCCTTGGTGCAGCTCCCTCCACAATCACAGACCTGCATTTTTTCACCCAATTTTGTTCATCCATTCTCTCCACATGTCCATACCATCCCAGTCTACTTGTATGCATCACCTCGCTAATACTCTTTATACCTAAACGTCTCCTCAGCTCAACATTTGTTATTCTATCCTGCAGCCTGGCCCCACACATCCATCTCACCATTCTCATCTCATTACGTTCCATTCTGCTGACATCCTCTACTTTAACGGCCCATGTTTCTGAGGCATACGTCATTGCACTTCTAACACATGAGGCATACACCTTTCCCTTCAAGGGAGAGGCATTCTTTTCATGGTCAGGATTGGCAGCAGTTCTCTGAACTTCCCCTCGCCACACTTAATTCTAGCAAAAGTGGCAGCCTCTGCCCCACCACCGGCAGAGATGGTATCTCCTAGGTAACAAAACTTGTTCACCAGCTCCAATGACTCATTTCCAAAATTCACAGCCACAGGATCATCACTTAACACAAGCTCGCCTTTTCACACTACGCACTCAAATTTCTCTATTTCTGGCTTATCCTTCGGCAGGGGTCCCTTTATTCTACTACAGCGCTTACTCCCATGGTGTACCCAACATCGACAGATGCTACATTGAATAGAGTTAACACCCACACCCTTTCCACACACTGCACATGGGTATGCACCGCTCTTTTACACATTGCCTCGTCTCAATCTACAATGCATAACCTTGGTTTTGTTAATATTGACTCTTAAACCCTTGCTCGCCATGCCCTCTCTCCATTCTCTGAATTTGGCCTCAGCATCTTGCATACTGTCAGCCATTAGGACTAAATCGTCTGCATAAAACAGTTCCAACGGGAGTCCGCCTCTAAAAACTCTAGACAGTGCCTCCAAGACCATAATAAAGAGGAGGGGGCTTAACACTGAACCCTGATGGACTCCAACACGGACTGCGAACTCATCACTCAGTACACCCTTCACCCTCACCGCACTTCGCGAATCCTCATACATCTTCATTATCACACGCATCAGCCACTCTTCCACACCAAGTTTCCTCATAGCCCACTGCACAACATCTCTAGGCACCCTATCAAAGGCCTTCTCCAGGTCTACAAACACAAAGTAAAGATCCCTGCCTTTTAGTAAGTATCTTTCCTGTATCTGCCTGACTATGAAGATAGCATCGGTTGTACCTCGTCCTGGCAAAAAACCAAACTGCATATCATCAATGGAGATGCTTTTCCTGGTCAAACCCTCAAAGACTCTCTCACAGACCTTCATGATTTGGTCAAGCATTTTCAGGCCCCTATAATTTCCTCTATCTAGCGCATCCCCTTTTCCTTTGTATATATTTACTATTACACTTTTGAGCCAATCCTCTGGGATTTTCTTATCTTTAATAATGGTGTTGATCAACTCGGTGACTAAGTTGACACCAGTCTCCCCTGAGGCTTTTATCATCTCAGCGACAATGTCAGAACACCCTGGAGCTTTACCGTCCTTCATTTTATTGATTGCGTCGCTCTCTACAGCTGGTGCTATCAAAGGAGGGGGTCCAGATTTTGGTTTTTCGATACTAAGCTGTTCCTTATCCCATTCAAACTCTACATTTAGCAATCGTTCATAGTGTGCCTTCCATGCTTCTCTGATTTCATGTTCTGCATACACGATCTTTCAATTATCGTTTCTAACACACTGTTCACCTAAAATATCCCTACTGTCATTTTTAACTCGCCTAGCTAGGTTGAAGATCCCATTGGGATTGTCAGTGTTACACACTTGTTCGAGGACCAGGTCCTTAATGCCTTTTTTAGCATTGTAAATAACTCTTTTTGGCAGTTTGTTTAGCTGCCTGGTATTCCTCCTTGCTGCCTCCTTTCTTCCATGCTTTGAAGCATCTCCTTTTCTCTTTCACAGCATGTTCTACCTCATCGTTCCACCACCAGGAGGTCTTATTCCTGGGGTGACCCTTTGTTTTCCCACAGACTTTGTCAGTGGCAGCGATAAGGCTATGCTTAAGAAAGTTCCATTGACTATTTACATCATTAGGCCTACAGTAGCTTCCTTATTTCTATTAATTTCCTCTAGTTCACTATGAAACCTATCCCTAACTTCCTTGTTCTTCAGCAGCCACACTTTCCTTTTGGGTATGTACAGTATACCTTCTTGCGCTTAGGATCTCTGTATAAGCTCATGTCGCACACAAGAAAGAAAGGTATTTGGATGAAACTTTAAGCAAAACCTTGTTTATGAAGTGCTCCTCCTCATATAGTGTTTAGATCAAATTATCAGTATTAGTATCGATAGAAAAGCCACTGTATGTTTTGTACAGGTATGCCTTGGTCACCTAATGACTTCTTTCCATGCTGCACAATGCCCTGCATTGTCCCTGTCAAGTCCCCGAACCTTGAGATCCTATCACAGGACCTCGACCCAGGTCTTCCTCAATCAACTAACTGTTGTTTATCAACTATTTTCATACTTATTATGTGCTTCATCCAGTTAATATCATCCATTCTCTCCACATAGCCAAACAACCACAGTCTGCCAGTATGCATTACAGTACAGTACTTCATAGCACACTGCATACCACACAACCAGTCAACCACTTACGCCAACAACACAAAACACACTCCTTGAGAACTTTGTGGGAAAACCCGGTTTTGATCATGGCCATGGCCTTCCTTAGGAGCTCGGGGCTGCTCTGTCAGGCAGCCTAAAGAACGGCTACTACTACTACTACAGTACTTCATTGATACATTCTATATCAAGTCACACTCTCAACTCAGTTTTTCTTAGTTCCTCTCTCACTGTGACAACTCACTTTCATTATGCTCATTCAAAACACTATTTAGTACATAGGGAGAGACCTTCTATTGTCAATAGTGGTAGCAGAAGAACTCTTTTAAACTTCTTCCACCCACTTCTGACTCTTGCATCCAAGGTAGTCTCTGCACCACCCCCAGCACTGATCATCATCATCATCTAAGGTCACCTTGGTGTTTCCCACGGTACAGTATGTCATACAGGTATACCGGAACTTGCAATCAATGTCAGTATTAGTTGCTACCCACACCCTTCTTGCATACACTGCATAACCAGACCCCACTCCTTACTACAGTACGGTACCTCCATCTACTCAAATCCACATTACCTTTATTGTATCCACATTAACTCAAGGGCCCCTGGTTCCAGTCCCTTCCTTCACTTCACAATATTCTCATCAGCACCCTCCAAATCAATATCAGGTTGTCAGCATAAAAATACTTCCATAGCAGTCCTGTCCTAAAATCTCTTGATAGTGCTTCTAACACCATAATGAAGAGTAGATAATAATAATACAAACTATTTGTCAACAGCCTACTGGGAATGAAGAGTAGAGGACAAAGCACCAACTCCTTGTGGACCACACATTTACTGTAATCACTTTACTTTTTTCACCATTCACTCTCACACTTGATTAAGGAGATATTTGTTCTGGACCCCATTCTCCCTCATACTGTGCCCCATTAGTTTTGAGATTTTAAGAGGTTTGCCCCATTAGTTTGGCTATTTTAAGACCTTTGCCTCTTATCATATGTCAATTTACAGACATTTCATGCCATTTAGGTCCAGAAAAAAACACTCCCTTGAATCCTATCATTGAATCACAGCACATGCCTCAGGTTCATGTCTTTCCAACTGTACACACTGAGACACAGACGACATGGGGTAGGGTAGGGGGCGGTCTGTGTTTTTTAGACTATTTTATTTTGTGATACACAAATTGTAATTTTTTGCATATTGCAATTCTGTTAAGCTATTTTTTGTGTTGAGACTAAAGACTGCCAGATACTGTAAAGTATTGAGTCTTTCATAGTTTTGTGTTCTTTTATTTCAAATTTGTATTTTAAAGCATTATTTCTACATAGCAATTTTGATAAGTTCTTTTGTCATTATACAGTACTGTATTGTGTCGTCCCTGTTTTGGTTTGTTTGTTTTGCAAGTTTTACATTATAAATTATATACAAACAGCATACCAGTAAGCCATATATACTAAAATCGAGGAAACTAGCATTTTTTACTCAGTTGGGAATCAAAGAGAGACTTATTACTGCTCATCTCACTATTGTTGTTGTTGTTCTTCTTGTTGGACTGGATCAGCCGAGGGAGTTGTCAGGCGGGAGATATACCAATACTAGGAAGGAGAAAGGTTTGGGGCATCTGGGTGATGAACAGCATTTGATGGAGGCCTTTGGTGCTTTGCAATGCTTGTTAATGAAGCCATTTAGCATATAGAGTTTGAGTTAGGGTGTTTATTGTATAGTATGAAATATTTAAACAAAATACCAATACTGTAGATATTGGTGATGGGCTAGTCTATCAGAGTGAGAACTGAGCAATCTCTGCCATACCCATAGCTTACTCTGACTGTTCCTTTTACTTATATATTTTCTAGATCTCAAGTGACGGCGTCTCTTCCGTGGATTGACCTCCCAATCTACCAAGATTGGAAGCTAAAGCGTCACATTTTTCCTTTGCCCCTCAACTTTCTCTTCATAATTGCTGAGGGGCACAGGGCCCTGGGTGGGGCTTTGGTTTCCCGGGCGTTTCCGCACCCTCCTCAGCTCCCCGCCATGGAGTGGCTTCGGTCACCCAGGCTTTACTGTGGTCGGCACGGAGGGTTCTGTGGGGGCGCTCGTTTGTGGCCTTGGCCTTGCTCGGGGCCTTGGGGCTGTTCGGCCAGGCAGCTTGGGGAACAACAACAACAATAACAACTGTAGATATATTTTTAATCACCTATCCATATTTTAAAGTTAGGTTCTTCCAAACAAATTGTATCACTAATCAAGAAATGGAAGGTATTGGCCTTACCCATGTTAGCATATGTAAACCAATGTGGCAAACCTGGGTAATGTTATTTAGGGACTGATTCATATACTAGAAAATTTGAATGAGATGAGAATGGTGAAATGGATGTGTGGTGCCAAACTGCAAGATAAGATATCAAGTGTAGAGCTAAGGAGAAGGTTAGATATCAAGAGCATTAGTGATGAGATGCGTACTAGCAGGCTTGGATGGTTTGGACATGTGGAGAGGATGGATGAACAAAGCTGGGTGAAAAGATGCAAGTCCATGAATGTGGAGGGAGCTGCACCAAGGGGCGGACCAAAAAAGAAGTAGGATCGGACTTTGCAGTCTGATCTTGAATCAAAGAACCTGACAAGTAAGGCAGCTCTTAACAGGGCTGCCTGAAGCGCCGCCATTAGGATGTGAGACCAGAAACGCGCTTAGTATGGAGCACTTGGTTTTTAAATTTGTATATGAATATATGTATGTATGTAGAGCACTCGCATGCAAACCGAGAGGTCAAGGGATCGAGGCTCATTCCAGCCAGTGTGTATTATTGGCCGACGACAGTGCTGTGGTGGACGGTGCTGTTTAGCAATCTGTGACAACTGTCCACTGGGACTTTAATTTCCCGTGTGTTTCCGCACCCTCCTCAGTTCCCCGCCTTAGAGTGGCTTTGGTCACCTGGGCTTTATTAGTGGTAAGCAGGGAGGGTTTTGTTAGGCCGCTCGGTTATGGCCTTAGCCTTGCTCGGGATCTTGGGACTGCACGGCCAGACAACCTGAGGAACAACAACAACTGTCCACTGAAGTCCCTGAAACATCAGAGCATGTACCGTATCCTATCTCCACTCTTGAGCAGGGAATGCATGGTGGTAAAAAAATGCATCATCATCATCAGGGGCATATAGGTAACTATACAGTAGAGCAAAACTGTAAATTTATATATTTACAAATATTGACTAAAATAAAGGGACAATTTTGGCCAGGGGTAAATATTTTCTCATTTGCCAGCCTGGTACTCTTAGAGGTAGTGTTAACCCGTGGAGCCCCGGCTAGTTTTGTAATGTTTGCGCACCAGAACCCGGCCGGTTTTCAAAAAATGGTTTTATTCCAGAAACAATAGCGAATGGGTTAGGAATGAAGGAAAAACCACGAAAAACCGCTCAAAAAGCTTTAAAAATGGTCCTACAGAGCCCCCGAAAACGGATTTTACAAGAGTAAAAAATTGAAGGCAATTATCCCAAAAAAACAGGTTATTGCGCGCTCGCGCGCACGCACGTGGACTTTGAGAGTTTTCAACCATCGGCACGGTTGCGTGGGATAAGTACACAGTTCCCATACAAATCTGAGCCCTCTTGAGTGGCTACACCTGAGGTTACGGTCGGCGCAATTAGGGTGACGCGTCAGGCGCGTCTCTGGGGCTGTGCGTTACATACATCGCCGACGCGTCAGACGCGTCGCTGGGGCTGTACGGGTTAATGATAGCCTACTGGTATTATTATATTATTTATTTGCAGGTGTTTGTCTGACTCCACCAGAATTTGACCATGAAGTAATGAGCTCCAAGCCTGTCAAGAATGCTGACCAGGAAGACAGAACAGAAGATTAATATACTGTACTGTAAAATTAATAATGGTTTGTATTTTTTTTTTTTTTTATTTATACCAGTAGTACAGTAGGCCTATCTGAATACAGTATTTACCAGTAAAATGTATTGTTTTGTGTTAAGTAACTAGTTATTTATAGATTAAAGCTAGATTTATAATAGTTTTCCCTATCTGTTAATTTACTGTTCAACATTATCTTTGATGATTTGTTTCTTCACTGGAAGCTCCCACTTCAGGGTAGCCATAACTAAAATGCTTCCAGGCTTTTTCTCTAGTCATGTTCCCTTTACCTGTGTTTCTATACAGTTTACTTCTTTTGTTTTCATGATTCCCCCAACCATTGGTGTTCTCCACTACCACCTGTTTCTCTCACTTGACTTACATTTTTCTCTCATAGCATTTTGTCTTCATCCATTCTCTACACATGGACGTATACCATAGAATACTGTTCTATATCTGTTTAACCACTTTGTGTTCAGTGTCCAGAGTATGTTCTTTCAATCCAAAAGAACCAAATAGTTATCTTACTACATCTGGCCTTTTTACACTTATTGTAATTCTGCATGACCTCCACAGGTCTCAGCTTGTGGATTTCCTTGTCACACTTCCATACCAAATTGTTCCTCAATGACTCCTACACTTCCTCACTAACCATTCTTCCTTTGAAGATGCCAGGAATCTCTTGAATCAGTTCCCTTGAATTGATTTCCTATTTAGTTCACTCTCTTTTCTATGGCATGTACAGTTGGCCACATGAATGTGCATACATTCCATAAGTGTATGTATGGAAGTACAGTACAATTAGTGTGATTGACTTACAAGAATAATTAGTTATAAAACCATCAATTGATCATATATGAAGTATTTCTTTTACTGAATAATTAGTTATAAAACCATCAATTGATCATATATGAAGTATCTCTTTTACTGATAGTTAAGCTTCTAATTCAGTCATTCTATTTGTGCTTGCATACATAAAATCAAGGAGTGTAAACACATTCATATAGCCAACTGTACACTACTGCTCCCAAATATATGAAGCTTTCTCTCTTTTATATCCTTATCTATCAATTTATTTATTCAGTACAGTATTTCTTGGATGTCTGCAATGCTTGATATTTTGACATATAGGCTATAGCTTCATATTTTACCTCGCAAACACCTTTACCTGTAGTTACCTTTAATTTTGCTACGTCTTTTGGAATTAAAGTGCAAGTTCTGGCCAATGAATGTAGATTGGTTGTGTAGATAAAAAAATGTATTTTCTGGTGACATGGCCATGTGCAAAGAATAGATGGGAAGAGAAGGTCAGGAAAAATTCATGATAATATACAGGTCTTCCTCAATTGACGACTGGGTTACGTTCCTGAAAACCCGACTATCGTTAGTGAGTGCTGTACTGTATTTTATATATTATTTTGTAATAGTATAGATATCTTATCAATATTTGTATTTTGTACTATTGTTAATGTCTTGTCATGTTGCAAATTTGATTTTAAATAATATTTTGACATTTAACATGTAGTTTCTTTATTCATGCAGAGTTTAGTAAAATTTGCCAGAACGTCCCGGACTTCCCAAACTTGACTACTTCCTTTAACGTGACGATAGTGCGTTGTTATATGTGCGATTAGTTTGCTTGGGAAACAGATTAACTTGCTCATGTAGTAATGTACACCCTATGTGGTGGATTGTGTTCTTTTATTTAATAATTTTCATTTTAGTAAGCGTTGTTTCCACATAGCGATTTTGATAATTTAATTTGACTTTATATTGTCCTTGTCCCAATTTTGGTTTGTTTAGTTTGCAAGTTTTACATTTTAATTAATAGAAAAATCATACAGCAAACCCTAAAATTAATGGGGTAAATGGGGATGCGTTGTGGGACCAGCCAAAACACAAACACAAACACCTAAAAACCTATAATAATATCGTAAATTGGGGCATCGGATAGTGAGGGAGACCTGTACTGTAGTGAGAGGAGCTGTTGATAGTAGAAGACCACCAATGGCATGAGTAAAAAATTTGGAAAAGTATAATGAAGACAAACTTCCTCATAGTGGAAGATATCTAAGATTTAATCAATGTTTTAGGTGAACTAGACTTTGGATTTATTATTATGTATTTTACACCAACCAACTTCACATCTAAACTCAATTAATGAAATCAACAAATACATGTGGCACTCCGAGGACTCGAACCCAGGATACTCGCATCGAAATTCCGCGCACTATGTATGTATGTATTTGATTTCCCTTCACAATTGTAACTAATAGTGTTTAAAGATCTCTAGAGTAAGTAGAGAATTTTATAATATTGTTTTTATATTTTTCTTCAACAGGTTATGTGGATAAGTAGTCAAGAGGCGATAAGAGAGTGGCCAAAATGATGACCCTACCTACCCCTACATCATCCTCACCTGTTATGACCCTACCTACCCCTACATCATCCTCACCTGTGATGACCCTACCTACCCCTACATCATCCTCACCTGTTATCTTCACCAACATCCAGAAGTACTCTATCCCTGCCACTGACCCTGTTACCACTACTACTACCATTCCACCTTTATCACCACCACTACAGCCATGATCGTCACCACTACGACACTCCGATCACGACCATTACAATGCTGTCACCACCACCACACCCTGCCTTGTCTGTCATAACATATTGTGAGCTTGTCCCTAAACCTTTTAACTGTCTTGATAGCGTAATGTTTAGTGCGCAGAATTTTGGTGTGAGTATCTTGGGTTCGAATCCTTGGAGTACCGCATGTATTCATTAGTTTCATTGATTTCATTAATTAGGTTTATTTGTAAGTTAATTGGTGGGTTGGTGATACTATGAATATTATGTATCTAGGCCTTTGTTTTTCTTTATTTAATCTAGTATTGTTGTGGATTCTAAAGACATCCTCTGCCGACATGTGTTCCTTGCCTACTTAACTTTAGAGAAAGGCTCTTGTCTTGGAAATCAACCATGTGAGGATTACACTTCTGGCTGAGATTTTATTAAGGTTGACAGAGAGTTATAATTAATTGTACAGTATATAAAAAATAACATTTACAGTATATATGCACATCTGTAATCCATAGCAAAATTACTATTGTTGGTCATGATTGGTCAGAGTATTGCACAGTATTACAATGGGGCTTTAGTGAGTGATCTCAATGATGTTTTGTGTATAATAGGAAGTGTTAGATAGTCTTAATTTATCTAATCTGAATGATAGTTACCCACAAATAAGGCTGTTACAGAGATAGTTAGGTTTGCTTTTACAAATATTAACCCCTTCTGTACCGGAGACTTCTTTTACCTTTATTCTGGCTACTATTAGACGATTTTATTCAGTTTCAAAAGGGCCTCCACCAATTAACAGGCTTCAAACTATCTCCCTTAACCCTATTTACTACCACAAATCTTTCTTAAACTGCACAAAATAGTCTAAATAAAGCCATAATAAAATTAATAAAATGTTGCGGTACAGAAGGGGTTAAGAGAGATTTTTTTTTCTAGTTTCCTCCTTAGACATTTATCAAGCTTATAAGAAATATCCTCAAGATCTCCCTTCAAGATGAATATGTAAATTTTTCAGTAGAAAAATACTCCAGCAAATTGCAGGCTTGCTATTGCTCACCAGAAAAAAATTGCCAAAGAAATGGGGTGCAAGGTCTTACAATAGCCAAACTAATGGGGTGAGCGGCGGAGAGTCTCTAAAAACCTCAAAAGGGCCCAGAAAAAAAAATCCCCTTAAGGACTATGAAATGGCAAGCAAATTATGCAGCTTTAACCATCGATTTAGATAAAGTTTGCTGTTTTCTTTCCATTTCTATATAAGATATGTTGGAAAGCAGTACCGGTATACGGTAATTAAAAGTACTGTAGTTCTGTAACAGTTCTCTGGGTAACTGTACAATTCCCGACTTGCGAGTTTCGTTCTACTGTACTGTATAAGGAAGTTGGAGCTCTAGCCATCAATATTTATCAGAATTACCAGCTAAAATACGGTCATAATACATAGATAAATACATAAAACCAAATTGAACATACTTTTTATTCATTAGAAACCCACATTATTATTGCATTTATCTTTAATATCGATGTTCACGGCTCCAACTTCCTTATAGAACGAAACTCGCAAGTGGTCAATTGTCCACTTATATTTGTATCCACAATTATATGTATGGAAGGATCAATAGCAGGATCGAATTAACCCTTTCTCTACCAGCGACATCTTTTATCTATTTTTCTGGCTACTATTAGACAATTTTATTCAGTTTATAAAAGGCCTCCAACAATTAACAGCCTTCGATCTATCTCGCTTAACCCTTTTAGCTACCACAGATCCTTATTAAACTGCAAAAAATTCTCTAAATATAGCCAAAATAATATAAAAAAGACGTCGCCGGTACCAAAGGGGTTAAGAGTGCATATTGTTATTCAGGAGTTATGTAGTAGTTGTTGTTGTTGTTGTTGTTGTTGTTGTTGTTGTTGTTGTTGTTGTTGTTGTTGTTGTTGTTGTTGTTCCCCAAGCTGCCTGGCCAAACAGCCCCAAGGCCCCGAGCAAGGCCAAGGCCATAACCGAGCGCCCCTGCCGACCACAATAAAGCCTGGGTGACCGAAGCCACTCCATGGCGGGGAGCTGAGGAGGGTGCGGAAACGCCCGGGAAACCAAAGCCACACCCTGGGCCCTGTGCCCCTCAGCAATTGTCAAGAGAAAGTTGAGGGGCAAAGGAAAAATGTGACGCTTTGGCTTCCAATCTTGGTAGATTGGGAGGTCAATCCATGGAAGAGACGCCGTCACTTGAGATCTAGAAAATATATAAGTAAAAGGAACAGTCAGAGTAAGCTATGGTTATGGCAGAGATTGCTCAGTTCTCACTCTGATAGACCAGCCCATCACCACATGACTAGAACCCAATCCTCTCAGCATCAGCTAGGAAAGGCCCTAGAAAGCCGCCTTTGGCGGGGGGATAGCTCCCCTATTTCAACCCCTTTCGTGGTTGGGCACCCGTAGTTATTCATACATACAGTACATACATAAACTTAAAGATCGAGTGCTCCACACAAACTGTGGTCCTGGTTTCACGTCCTAATGGCGGCGTTTCAGGCAGCCCTGTTAAGAGCTGCCTCATTTATCAGGTTCTTTGATTTAAGATCAGATTGCAAAGTCCGATCCCACATCTTTTTTGGTCCTTGGTGCAGCTCCCTCCACATTCATGGACTTGCATCTATTGTTAGTGAGGGGCCGAGGGCTATATGTATTCTGTACTATTGTTAATATCTTGTCAAATTGCAAATTTGTTTGAATATGTTAGATTTTAATCAAGTCGATAAATTAATTTATCCAAATTCCATCCCCCTCAAACAAGGTAATGTAAATGATGAAGTTGAAAATGTTCTTGATATACACAGATTGATAATGAACAGTGCACACTTAAAGTATATCACAAAGTTGACGATTATAATTTTAACATAATAAACTTTCCTTTCCTTAGTAATATTGATAATATAATAACATATTGTTTTTATTCCCTAAGATGACGACTTTTGGGCTAGAGCTATATTACTATACAGACTCTTAGTAAACGAGGTTTGTTTCAAGTATATTGTTGCATATTTTTTTTATTTTTAAGGTCAATTATTGTGACTATTCTTAACTTTGATATCAATAATTTTAATCAAGCATATTTTTACTTGAAGTTTCTCGTATAACCTCTGCTTACTGTTTGTCTGTATTTTTGATTGTTTATCTACAGTACTTCTACTGTTATTGATTTTTTCTATAAAATTCATTGTTCTTGTTAAAAGGGTAGGCTACTCTTTGTTTAAATCTGTTGTTGCTTCTTCATATTTTGCAATGTTATACTTTATTTGATTGTATCTATACACTTTTGATAGTATGAATGGCTTGCCTATGTGATATCCTTAATTTATTTGTACTATAAATGTAGGTTATTTGTAGGGTTGTACCCCCCTATTACTACGCCCTTTGACAAGGTTGGGGGGCTTCGGGGCCAGCGACTGGGGCTTGATGGGGGAGGGTTTTGGAGTTTTCCCTTTCCCTCTCCCCTCGAGCTTTTGTCGTTGGCTTGTCTAATTTTGCGTAGTTTTTCATTCCTCTTTCTATGTTTTTCCCCTTCTATTCTTATTCTGTCTCATTCGGTTGTCCTTCCGGCAGCTTTTATCACATACCTCCCTGGCCTGGCTAGGTTATAGGCTCCTGACCTGATTTGTCTCTTTGGTCGCTGCGGCTGAGCTGACTCGATTCCCCTCAGTAGTGCATTTTTTGTGCATCTCGCTGTGATTTTTTTCTACCTTAGACCTGATTTCTCATTCTTCGCCCTTGATCACTTCTTGGTTGGTGCTGCAGTGTAGCAGTTCTTGCCTCATCCTTCGGCCGTGCCCTATAAGAGCTCTGCTGTGGAGCTCATGTGGTCCGGCTGAACTGGTGAAATGGCGAGAAATGTCTGCGTGTCTTCACCTTCCTAGAGTTGTTTACCTCCTGCCCTTCCCTATCTATCTTGACTTGATTCGTTATCCATATTGATCTAATCCTTCGGGCTAGCCCTATGAGAGTTCTTTTGTGGAGCTTAGTGGTCTGGTTGAACTGATTTTATAAACAAAAAATGTAGGGTTGTAATTGGTTGGGGTCATGTCATGTGTTTATGCTATGCTTACACTATCGTTAGTGAGTGTTGTATGTATTTTATACTATTGTTAATATCTTGTCAAATTGCAAACTTGTTTGAATAGAACATTTTAACATTTATTCATGCAGAATTTAAACAAATTTACCAGAACGTCCTGAAATTCCCAAATTGACTAATTCCTTGAACATGATGAGAGTATGTTAATATATGTGCGACTAATTTGCTTGGGAAACAAAATTCACTTACTCATATTGTGATGTACGTTCTATGTGGTGGTTCTGTGCTCTTTTATTTCAAAATTATATTTTGCTAAAGTGTTATTTCCACATACAGTGTTGATATTGATAAGTTCTTTTGTCTATATTTTGTGTCGTCCCTGTTTTGGTTGGTTTAATTTGCAAGTTTTACATTATAATCCTAATTACAGGTATATGTATTTTGATCCCTACCTTATTATTTAATACTGTACTTATAATTTGTATGATAATACGGTGTTTGATTAGTACATCAAGATCCCCCCTACTACTACGCCCCTCCCCCCTGATACTACTGTCCTTTCCGCGGTTGGGGGGCTTCCGGGCCGGCGACTGGAGCTTAATGGGGGATGGTTGTGGTTATTTCCCTCCCTCTCTCCCCTTGAGCTTTCGTCCTCAGCTTGACTAATTTTGAGTAGTTTTTTCATTCCTCATTCTATGTTTTTCCTCTTCTATTCTTATTCTCTCCCATTTGACTGTCCTCGGGCAGCCTATATCTCATGTCTCCCTGGCCTGGCTAGGTAGCAGACTCCTGACCTGATTAGTCTCTTCGGTTGCTGTTGTGGCCGGACTGACTTGATTCCCTTCGGTAATGCATTTTTTGCTTCTCAATGTGATTTTTTCTGCCTTCGACCTGATCTTTTATTCTTCGCCCTGATCACTTCTTGGTTGGTGTTGCAGTGTAGCAGTTCTTGCCTCATCCTTCGGCCCTGCCCTATAAGAGCTCTGATGTGGAGCTCATGTGGTCCGGCTGAACTGATGAAATGGCGAGAAATGTCTGCGTGTCTTCACCTTCCTCGATTTGTTCCCCTCCTGCCCTTCCCTGTCTATCTTGACTCGTTTAGTTATATATATTGATCGAATCCTTCGGGCCAGCGCTATGAGAGTACTTTTGTAGAGCTCAGTGGTGTGGTTAAAACTAATATTAAAAAAAAAAAAAAAAAAAAAAAAAAAAAAAACTACGCCCCTTGTCTCGGTTGAGGGGCTTGGGGCCGGCAACTGGAGTTTGATGGGTGAGGGTTCTGGATGTTTCCCTTTCCCCTCAAGCTTTTGTCGTCGGCTTGACTAATTTTGCGTAGTTTTTCATTCCTCTTTCCATTTTTTTCCCCTTCTATTCTTATTCTGTCTCATCGGTTGTCCTTCCGGCAGCCTATATCACATGCCTCCCTGGCCTGGCTAGGTTGTAGGCTCCTGACCTGATTTGTCTCTTAGGTCGCAGCTGCTGCGGCCGAGCTGACTTGATTCCCCTCGGTAATGCATTTTTTGTGCATCTCCCTGTGATTTTTTTTCTACCTTAGACCTGATCACTCATTATTCGCCCTTGATCACTTCTTGGTTGGTGCTGCAGTGTAGCAGTTCTTGCCTCATCCTTCGGCCCTGCCCTATAATAGCTCTGCTGTGGAGCTCATGTGGTCCGGCTGAACTGGTGAAATGGCGAGAAATGTCTGCGTGTCTTCACCTTCCTAGATTTGTTCACCTCCTGCTCTTCCCTATCTATCTTGACTTGATTAGTTGTCCATCTTGATCTAATCCTTCCGGCTAGCCCTATTACAGTTCTTTTGTGGAACTCAGTGGTCTGGTTAAACAAATTTTATAAAAAAAAAATATATATATATATATATATATATGCTGTACAGTACTGTATATGCAATTGGAGAAAGTTCAGAATATTGTTGCCATTTGTTGTGTGTTGATGCCCATTTAAATTTTAAATAAACATACAAGGAGCTATATTTGTTCATGATTAGCCTAGCTTTGTCATATTAACAATGGATTTACTATGGATGTATTTGATTTTGTTGTACTCTGTTCAAATGTACTTGGCAGTGTATCCTCCCACAATAAGTATGATATTGACAGCAGATGATTGTTTGGCAGTGGTGTGTGGCATGGATCTTGAAACAAAATACAACTTATGAACAACTTATATCCAAAATAGTTAAGTAAATTGAACCACTCAACATTAACTGTTAAAATAAAGCCTGGGAAAAGCTTTCAAGTAAATTTGAACAGTGTATAGTATCTAAGTAAATTTTTACAACCATATAGAAGTTTTGACATACACTTAAACAAATTGTCCTACTATAGGAGAAGTTAATGTGGAATTTGCTGTAAATGGAGATTGTAAACTTTAGGATCTTTGAATAGT
This sequence comes from Paralithodes platypus, assembly GCA_032716605.1. Classification (NCBI taxonomy): domain Eukaryota; kingdom Metazoa; phylum Arthropoda; class Malacostraca; order Decapoda; family Lithodidae; genus Paralithodes; species Paralithodes platypus. The sequence continues at coordinate 13,185,875 of CM064562.1, read as the reverse complement.
CATGTGATGTGAGTGCTACTGAATCTGAAGATGTGGAGAACTGACATTTAATGACAATAGACAAAATATAAGCAATATTGGATCAATAATAACGTGCATAGGCTATATACTACTGTTGATATTTGGTCACTATTTTAACTGGTAAAGAAACTCATTGACAGTTTTATTGTGTATTGATTATAAGTCATAATGGCTACACCTGATGCATATTTTTACCACCATGACCAAGAGCTGGGCTAGGGTGGGTGCCCTAATGTATCTAGGACTTCAGTGAACAGTTGCCACGGATTGCTAGACCGCGCCGTTCACCAACAGCACTGGCGTCTGCCAATAACACACAGGCTGGCCTGAGACTCAAACCATCAACCTCACAGTTTGCAGGCGAGTGCTCTACCAACCGCGCTACACCTGTGGGTAGAAACTCCATAGCTGTACCCCAGGCCTTGGGAAGTAAGGCGATCATGGTCCAAGTGTGGCTAAGGCGAATGTGTGGCAGCGAAGGTTTGTTTGGCAACCAGATGTCAGCTGAAGTAGGCGGAGTCGGCCCCCCTGTTACTACTCTCCTTGATGCGGTTGGGGGGCTTCGGGGCCGGCGACTGGAGCTTGATGGGGGATGGTTGTGGTCCTTACCATTCCCATCTCCCCTCGAGCTTTCGTCCTCAGCTTGACTAATTTTGAGTAGTTTTTCATTCCTCATTCTATGTTTTCCCCCTTCTATTCTAATTCTGTCCCATTTGGCTGTCCTCGGGCAGCCTATATCTCATGTCTCCCTGGCCTGGCTAGGTAGCAGACACCTGACCTGATTTGTCTCTTCGGTTGTTGATGTGGCCGGACTGACTTGATTCCATTCGGTAATGCATGTTTTGCTTCTCGATGTGATTTTTTCTACCTTCGACCTGATCTTTCATTCTTCGCCCTGATCACTTCTTGGTTGGTGTTGCGGTGTAGCAGTTCTTGCCTCATCCTTTGGCCCTGTCCTGTAAGAGCTCTGATATGGAGCTCATGTGGTCCGGCTGAACTGGTGAAATGGCGAGAAATGTCTGCGTGTCTTCACCTTCCTCGATTTGTTCCCTACTGCCATTCCCGATCTATCTTGACTCGTTTAGTTATATATCTTGATCGAATCCTTCGGGCCAGCCCTATGAGAGTTCTTTTATGGGGCTCAGTGGTCTGGTTAAACTAATATTACAAAAACAAAAAATAAATAAATAAAAAAAGAGGCGGAGTCGGGATGCCCAGGTGTAGCGAGGGTTCTGGTGTGGTGGCTTGGGCTTGTAAAAGTCTGGTGATGATGGTTTGGGCTCAGCTGGTAGATATACTGTATGTATGTAGGTTGCAGGGTGGTTACAACTGTGGTGGATGAATCAGGGTGCCAGTGGTACACAGAGCAAGGGGGTGACAGTTGTATACGAAGCCTGGCGCAAGTAGTACACGTAGATGCTAAATGGCTGAAAGTTTCAGACGAAGCAAGAGGGGTGCCATTGGTACAGATACTCATTTGATTACTGCCAGTACTTCACAAAATCTGTCTCGAGTCGGCCACCCCCAACTATAAAAACATAACAAATAAATGGGGTATGTGCCTGAATATATAGATAGATAGACTACAAAGCAATGTTGTTGTTCCCCAAGCTGCCTGGCCGAACAGCCCCAAGGCCCCGAGCAAGGCCAAGGCCACAACCGAGCGCCCCCACAGAACCCTCCCTGCCTACCACAATAAAGCTTGGGTGACCGAAGCTACTCCAAGCAATGTTTGTGCCAGTGGTACAACAAATGCTGGTGCCAGGAGTATACAGAAGCACCTCCATAAAGCCGGTATCACACGAGCGCTTTTTCCCTCAACAGTTATCCTCAACACTGGTCTGGCAGCTTATGTGGTCAACATATAAAATATTTCGGTTGCCTAAATTCATCTACCATCAGTCTAGTTTCCGTGCCAAATATTCCAGAAATTTTGCCAGAAAATTTTTGATCATTGAATGTTGACTATAAAAGCTCCCACGTGATATCGGCTTAAGTGGCGCATCAAGTGGAGAAATATCCAAGGGTGAGCTGCAGTCAAATGTTGATGCAGTGGTAGTTTTGAGGTCTGCTATGTCTCTGGATCATATTATAGACAGGTTTTGACAATTAACACCATATTTGGTTATACAAACTGTAATAGCGAAGTAATTAAGATAGGAATAAGTCAGTTTCTCGCCAGCTTTAAAAAAACACACAGATTATAGATGGGGCGTCAAATGGGACAAATTAGTTTTAACCCTTTCAAGCTCCAATACGCATTTTTGTTCTGTTTCTGGCTACTATTAGACGATTTTATTCTGATTAGTAACGGTATATGGAAGTCAAAGGGTTGATGGAGATAGTATTTACCCTTTTAATGCCCACAGATACTTCCTAAGCTGCATAAAATCGTCTAATGATAGCCAAAATAAACTGCTAAAACGTGTCAGAGCTTCAAAGGGTTAAGACTGGAATGAAATTGATAAAGGATACAAGAGTATTTACATGGAAGTGAATTTCTAACCATTGCATTACTTCCAAAGACATTATAAGAACTGCAAAGCAAAAATAATAAATTTGTGTATGATTCATATTGACAAGAGACTGAAGTTCTAGAAAAGGGGCTCCAGTCCTGACGTTATTCTTGACTTACAGTGTGCTGGCCTAATAATCCAGAAGGGTTGATATTCTCTGAAGTCCTATTTTAACTATCTAATCTTATTGACAGTGGACCAGTGGAATTTCAGGATTAATTGTAGTTCAAGGATTAATGAAGATCATTTTCACCCCTGTTATTTCCTCTGGCGTCAAGTTTAGTTCCTTAGCAGATGAAACTTGGACATAAATTGGATGATATGTCATTGTTTCGTCTCTGCATGATAATAATGTCGTACAACTTTATCTCACGACAATATTTCTTAACCCTTTCAGTATCCTAGGAAAAATATATTTGGCTCATTCGGGCTATTATTTCATGATTTTATTAATTAGGAAGTATCTCTATACATTTAATGGGTCAAAATTAACGCAATTACGACTCTTGGCTCCTGCAGATCCTTCCTAAGCTGAATAACATAGTTTAATGATAGCCAGAGTAATAATCCTCAAGGGGTTAATAGCCAAGTAATAAAAAGGGGATGAAACAACTTCCCGGTAGACAAGAAAAAAGGAAAGAAAATAGATTAAAAGCTATGTAAGTGGTCTATGAGGGAATAAGGTATACAAGATGTCTATCATAAGGTATACAACATGGAGTCGATAAAAGAGTAGGATAAAATTCACCCCATTGATGGCACAGATAGTGGGATATCAACATAGAAGCAGACGATATCAAATTATAGTGATTAAGACCATCTTGCTCAACATCTGGACCACTTGATCGATACCCAAGGCTGACACATATGGTATAGTATCATCTTAGATCATTGTAGACCAGACAGACATTAATGGTGTGCTGGAATAACACTTAAAATAAGCGTTTACTATTCATTTGGAACCAGAAGACCCTCACTGACGCATGCGCAGGGGATTTTTTCAGTCGGACGCCATTTTGGGGACAGACATGTACAGTTGTCCATACGTCCAGCTGTTACGTAGCTACTTTTAACATTATTGTATATATATATATAATTATACAGTATATACCGGTATATATATATATATGTGTGTGTGTGTGTGTGTGTTATTTGGGAGATTGTAGGCACCAATCGCGCAGGGCAGTACCCAGGAGAGGCCGCATAGTCATATGATAAAGAGTTGCTGGAACTCCTGTTTTGTTTGCTTGGCTTCCCTCACTGTTTCTATTTGTGCCTCACCTACACAGAGAGTAATCCAGCTAAATCTCACAAACACCTCCTCCTATTCATTTAATTACACTTAACAAGCACACCACACTTCGATCCAACACACCTAAATTACCTCTTAACATAGCTTGATTTTGGCTCTCTATCACTTTTTACAACCTAGGGGAAACACTTGTTACAGGAAGTTTTGCCTTTTGTCTCCTTCATCTAGTGACACAGAGGGGAATTATTATTGGTGTGGTTATGCCCTGATTCTCTTCAGGATTAACGATCGGTACATGTTTCTACCGAAAAATTTACAAATTTAACCTCAAAGAGGGTCAAGGGGATGTACTTTTAAGCTTGATGGATGTCTAGGTAGCACACTAAAAACCTCCCCTTAACCCTTTCAGTACACTGTAAAATAAAATAATGTAAACATGATATGAAAACAATACAGGAGGGTTCCAAACTTCGGGATATAATTATATGAAGCCTTTTAACCCCTTGAAGCTCTGACGCGTTTTAGAAGTTTATTGTGGCTATCATTAGACGATTTTATGCAGCTTAGGAAGGATCTGTGGGTATTAAAAGGGTAAAGACTCTCAATCAACCCTTTGACTTCCATATACCGTTACTAATCTGAATAAAATCGTCTAATAGTAGCCAGAAACAACATAAACGCGTATTGGAGCTTGAAAGGGTTAACATGTCGTTATTGTCCTTGGTAATCTTGGCCCCATTCCTCTCACTATAACATTACGCTTTCCATAATGCAGTTGGGTCGAGTACATGATTAGATTGATATCCAGAATTCGAAAATGGATATTAACCCTCTCCGACATATGACGCGATTTTGAGCATATTGGGGATACTTTAAAGCCTTTGTTACCATCAGGGATATATAGAAACCTTTAGTTTAGTTACTTCAACCTCTGTAGTTGTCTTTGAGTTAGCTGTGGGCAGAAAACTAATTTTGGAGAGGTAATTATAAGAGTGAGATAACTATTTCTTATTTCTAATCTGGCAACCTCTGCGTCATAGATGCGTGAAAGGGTTAATCGTGATCGTGTACTCAACCTTTAACTGTGTTGGTGGTGTAATGGTTTAGATTCTTATGTTCTGGGCGTGGTGTCCCGAGTTGGAATCCCGGGAGGACCATATGCTTTCATTGCTGCGTTGGTGGTGTAATGGTTTAGATTCTTATGTTCTGGGTGTGGTGTCCCGAGTTGGAATCCCGGGAGGACCATATGCTTTCATTAGTTTATTCAAGTACATTGGAGTTTGTAATTGACGATTAATGTTAAACACTTATTTATTACTTATATTTATTATTCATTTCAGATGGCGTGGTTGGCGGTAAGAAGAATGAAGGCGGCATTTGCATGGTCTACCACACGTCTTTCCTCAGCTGGACAAAATCGCTTACTGTTGGCCAGCAAAAAAGGGGGAACGTTGTAAAGCACCGAAGGCCTCCGTCGAACGCTGTCAATCACGCAGCAGCTCCAAACCCTCCTCCTTTCTTGTCTCTCTCTCGCCTGACAACTCTTTCGACTGATCCAGAAGAACAAGCACAAGATCAACAAGAAGTGAAAACGAGCGGAAATAAGCCTGTCGTCGGTTCCGGACACAGGCAAAAACATAATGTACAGTCGGCCTAATAAGTGTTGTCTCGGCACCAATTCTGTTTTGATTAATATTTGGTATCAGCAATATCTACACATGATTTCTTCTTTTTTGAGGGACATGTTCCCACACTTACCCACCCTTTCAACATCTGACAGACATTAATACAGCACAGAACGAACCAAACGTAATGACAGCTGAGACATTACTTATTAGCGTCACCGTACTTATTATCAGCGTGTTGTTGGGAATACCCATTAATTATGATGAATATTGGTGGTAATAAACCCATATTATACAAGGATAGAAGGCTAATCACCATCATTATACCCAATGATCGTATATACCCCCCATATAGCCCACCGCACATCATGTTGCCCGGGAACAGCCCCTTACGCAGCCCCCCCCCCCAAAAAAAAAAAAGAAGTGAACTAAACTGAACTACTAGATATATTTATCAATCAGAAAATATCACATAAAAATCTATGGGAGAAGCACTGTCATTCTTGCTTAAACCAGCCAATATCGCCTCAGGCAGTAATGTGACGTCAGACAAAACTTTCGATGTTCAGCCAATCAGAAGCGAGCAACTTTTTCCAGGGCTCTAGAATTCATACGCTATGGCCTCTGGGGTGGATGTGTGGGGTTCATCCTACTCGTGACATAACTTGCTCAGTTCTCGTGGGGTTGGACCATAGAACACTGCCCAAAATAATATTTTGGACAGTTTCCTACGGTCCGAAGCCCCAGAGAGCTGAACCGGTTACGTCACGAGTAGGATGAACCTCACTTGTCCACCCGAGAGGCCATAGCATATGAATTCTACACCCCTAATAAAGTTGCTCGCGTCTGATTGGCTGAACATTGAAAGTTTGGTCTGACGTCACATACTGCCCGAGGCGATATTTTCTGGTTAAACAAGAAGGATTGTGGTGCACCCGTAGATTTATATCTACTGTATTTATCTATTGTCAGACGGCTTGATTTTCGAAGGGATGGACACAAATGAATCGCCTCCATGCACCTTTGTCAACCGGCGCCCCTCCTCCTACCCAATACCATTATCATAACTACCATACATCTCAAATATGGGTACTGTACATAAGAAAAGAAAACGGGAACCTACAGAAAGCCGATTGGCCCATACAAGGCAGATTCCTTTCACACCCAACCCATTTAATATATGCTTCTATAACGTGTACCAAAACTATTGTAGATATTATGGAAATAAAAACTGACAATTGTATCTTTGTTATCATTGAACCCATTATAATGTTTGGTTATATAGTGTATACATTAACCCCTTAAGGATTATGATAAGTTTTGATAGAATAATCTGGCTATTATTAAGCGATTTTATTTAGATTAGCAAGGGTGTATGTGAGTCAGATGGTTGGTTAAGATAGTCTCTACCCTTTAAATTCCCACAGACCCTTCCGAAGCTACATAATATCGTCTAATGATAGCCAGAATAAACTCAAATAAAATAAAAAATTAAAAGAAAAAAGACATACGATCAATATTCATTTATTTATAATGCAATATATTGTTTTAAAATACAATAATTACTGATGAAAATACAATAACGATATACAATACCATCTTAATTGATATGAAATAGATATACACATAAAATATATAAAGCCTAATACATTGCTATGGAAATGAACATACAAAATTATAATACAAAGGAGATAGATAGATAGATAGATAGATAGATAGATAGATAGACATAAATAGATAGACAGATAAATAGATAGATAGATATAAAGATAGACAGATAGATAGATATATATACAGACATATAGATAGATAGACAGATAGATAGATATGCAGACAGATAGATAGATAGATAGAGATATACAGACAGATAGATAAATAGATAGATAGATAGATAGATACATAAATAGATAGATAAGATACCAATAATAGATAATAGATACCAAGTGCTATAGTGGGGTCTAAAACGGTAGGGAGCTTTAAGATAAAATTGGATAAGCATATGGACGAGAAGGGTTGGGTGCGAAGGGGGATCAGCCGGGTTGGGCCAATCAGCACTCTGCATACCCCCATAATCCTGCGTTAATCTCTAACCGTTTTGGTAAGATGATCCTCAGGGTATTAGAGTGTTGAGCCTATAATTGGGCTTTGTAATTGAACTGGGGTTGTGTGGGACAGGGATCTGCCTTGCTTAGGCCAATCGGCTTTCTGCAGACTCCCATTTTCTTATGTTCTTATGTTCTTATGTTCTTATATATAGATAGATAGATAAATAGATAGATATATATACAGACAGATAGATAGATAGATATACAGACAGATAGATAGATAGATAAATAGATAGATAGAGAGATAGAGAGATAAATATATAGATAGATAGCTATACAGACAGATAGATAGATATATAGATATGCAGATAGATATATAGATATGCAGATAGATAGATAGATAGATATACAGACAGACAGATAGATAGATAGATAGATATAGAGAGAGGGGTTGTGGTGGTGGAGGTAGGGGGTAGGCTTGTCAGTTTTTAGCGATTTGAGGCAGCTGAGAGACACACAGATCATCACACTCCTCTTATATCACACAGTTATAATCAAGTATAGTCAGATAAAATAATCACGTTTAAATATACATAAAGCCTTTACATCTACGGAAATGGATAAACAAAAAAAGTGGGACCAAACTTTTGAGCCCAACTGTATCTATAAATTCAAGCCAAGCTACTGCATAATAAATCATACTAATAATTGAAGTATAGTATTGTGCTTCCATACAAAAAAAAAAAAAAAAAAAAGGACCAAACTTTTGATACCAACTGTATCGGCAAATTTCTCGGCCAGGAAACGTGGAAATCGAGACGAGAATATCCTCAAATTTGCCCTGGGGGCATTTCGGAAAAGTGGCAGAGTCGCACTACCAAAATTCATTGAATTATCGCATATACAGGCATTCAATCTACATTTCACATATGTAGTTGAATTCAGCGCAAAAAATTACATAGTCTACGTATCTTATTTTGTATCAGAAACGGCTTATTAATCATATATTAATAATTTTCGTGGCCAGGTTTGGAGATGTGGCACCACTGTAAAAGGTTGCCAAGTATGCAGTTGTGATGTGGTGAGTACTTTACACCGCCCTTGCCATTTGATTTCCAGCCATCGACCTGACAACAAGTAAGTCCAATATTCCCCCTTTTATTCTCCAGTTTTAGCCGCTTTTATAGAGTTTAATTTAGTGAAGTGTCTTAATTTCCGATGTCCGCGACTTTGCGCCAGGTGCCTGATCAGTGTTTTCGTAATGTTTCGTGTATTCTCAGTATAGTTAAGGAAAGTTAATGGTGAAAGCCGGCGGGTTGAGCAAACAATATGGCGATCGAGTGAAAACCTAGGAAGCCGGCAGGTTTTCACTTCCGGGGGCAATTATCGTCTGCATAATTCATTCATTATATTAATTACCGGATAATTACAGGGTTAAGGTTAAAGAAAGTCATAATATAGAAGCATTTTTTATTTTATTTGGTCTGATTACAATACATAGCTGGAAATATGACGATGGTTAGAGACATAGGCCTTCGAGTATTTCCCCTATTAAACTCAATTATGCCTTATATAAATCGATATGTAGAGTAACTATTAATATACATACGTTAAATAATGGTAATTTAACAAACAAGGCAACGATTTGGAGCTAGTTAATAGATCGGTTAACCTCCGCGCCATTTTGGTACCCATTGGGGTCATTATCCTCTTTATAAGTCTTTTTAATCACATTCTGATCAGTGTTTTCGTAATGGTTCGTGTATTCTCGGTATATTTAAGGAAAGTTAAGGTGAAAGCCGGCGGGTTGAACAAACAATATGGCGACCGAGTGAAAACCTAGGAAGCCGGCAGGTTTTAACTTCCGGGGGCAATTATCGTCTGTATAATTCATTAATTATAATAATTACCCGATAATTGCAAGTTTAAGGTTAAAGCAAGATATAATATTTACGTAGTTATTTAATTTGTTCAGATTATACACTTAGCACAAAATCCGATGATCGACGTAGGCCTATGATTATTTGTTCACAATTAGCATACTACAATATTGTAACCTGGCATATTCATTGTTTTATTCACAAGTTATTTAGGAATATTTACGAAATATAAGGTTAGGTTATCCCACTTAAGCATATGCGATCATTAAGGGGACGTGGGCCGGTTTTCTGGACCACTTTCTCCCATTAGTTTTCCGATGTTAAGATGTTTGCCCCATTAGTTAGTAGATTTTAAGACCTTTCGCCCCATTTCTTCGTCAATATTTAGAAGTTTCGTGCTATTTAAGTGTATTTTTTCCCTGGCGAACGATAGTGAGTCAGTATTGTTGGAAGAACCGGCCTTCGGCCGGGAAATGTTTCTACCGAAAAATGTACAAATTAATCTAGGTGGATCTAATTTTTTTTTTTTTAATTTGATGGTCTAGGGAGGAAACTAGAAAAATAATAAATACCTGCAAAAGTCGCCCAAAAAGTGAACCATCCCCCTTAATATTACATCAATCAGTCTATACATGCTTTATCGAATCACTTAAATTAACGGTTAAAATTAAAGATATGGAGAGTAGATGTAAATATAGTTCAGTAAAACGCTAACCATGCAACAAAGGTAGTGGTTTGGGGGCAGGAAACGGTCAGCCAACCTCCGCCATTTTGGTAACCAGTAGGGTGGTGATCCTCTCTTTACACTCCAATATAGCCATAGATTCCACACCCATAACAAACCTTCGGTAATACTGGTACAGAATATATATAATTTACTCCATGGATCCAAGTTTCTACATTATCACACATTAAATATCGCCCCGTTGTTTGATAATTAGGACAACAAAATGGCGGCCAAAGAAAAAGATGGCCGTTCTCTCACAGGGCCTCCATTAACCACATGGCCGGTTATATTTTAAGGATAAGGCCTGATTAATTTTGCACCTGGCGGAAAATTCAATTCCTCTGCCGCTAAAATACCAATGCCTAGCGGCAAACCATGAACAGTTGTGGATCTGCATACTATTAATACAAAGTTCTCATAAACACAAACATATTTCGCTATAGCATGTTATTAGCGGAGTAGTGAACATGGGAGCATGACAATTTACCGCTAACTAAAATATAGCAGACTATGGATTACTTCTATTGTGCATTAAGCTCTTCCAATCAATTTATTTAGTTTGGATTACTTCTTCATAGTGCATTTAGCTCTAATCAATTTATTTAGTTGAATGTTGCAAATGTTAAACAAATTCTGACTTTCTGAAAGTACTAAATGTGTCTGAATCCTAATAATTCTGTTTTTATCATTAACATGCTTAGCTACCAAATCTTCGTAATAGCTGAATAATCAAGATAGGTACGGTCGCGCTAATAAGTCCTGTCTCGGCTGTGTTGAGTTTGGCTCGCTCTGTGCTGTATTAATATCTGCCAGATGTTGAATAGGGTGGGTAAGTGTAGGAACATGTTTGTATATCTCACTCGAAATTAATAAATAAAGTTTAGATATTGCTGATACCAATTATTAATCAAAATATACTTGGTGCCGAGACATCACTTATTAGGCTGATTGTACATGTCACTTAACCCCTTCAGACTCATATGACGCAGAGGTTGCCAGATTAGCAATAAGAAATAGTTTTCTCACCATTATAATTACCTCTCCAAAATTAGTTTTCTGCCCACAGCTAACTCAAAGACAACTGCAGAGGTTGAAGTAACTAAACAAAAGGTTTCTAAATACCCCTGATGGTAACAAAGGCTTTAAAGTATCCCTAATAGGCTCAAACTCGCGTCATATGTCGGAGAGGGTTATGGGGGGTGACCTGTTTTGTTCTTCTTTTCTCTTTCTCTGGTTTGTATCCATTCGGCCCCATTCAGCCTACTGTTTTAAGACTTTTATCCCCATGCAGGTGTCAATTTTTTACTGGTGAGCGGTAGCGAGCCAGCATATTTTTTTTTTTTTTTGACAGCAGGCTAAATTTGTAAATTTTTCGATATAAAAATGTCTCCGGCGAAGCCGGATTTCTTCATATAATGCTGGCTCGCTATCGCTCGCCAGGAAGAAATCGACACCCAGATGGGGATAAAAGTCTTTAAAATAGTTGGCTGAATGGGGCCGAATGGATACAAGCTAGAGAAAGAGAAAAGGACAGAATTAACAGCCAGCAGGTCACCCCCCTTAACGGTCACCTAAGAATAACATCGAGAACACCAATATACTTAAGGGAGAAGGGTCTAATTTTTTTGGTTTATTTTGTCATATTTTTTAGTTTCCTCACTAGACCTCCATCAAACTTAAAAACATCCATTAGATCCCCCTTAGAGATTAATTTGTACATTTTTCGGTAGAGAAATGTCACGGCCGAAGGCCAGTTCCTGCACCATTACAGGCTCGCTATTGCTCGCCAGGAAACAAATCGACGCCTAAATGGCACGAAAGTTCTTAATATTGACATAGAAGTGGAGCAAAAGGTCTTAAAATCGACAACCTAATTGGGCAAACGTCTTAAAATCTCAAAACTAATGGGGCTAAACATGAGGGAGAAGGGAGTCTAGAAAAACTACCAATCTCTCCATAGGGATTTTTAGAGATACTTTTATCCCTTTGATTCCTAGAGGTCTTTTCTAAACTACACAAATTCGTCTAATGATAGCCAGAATTATGTTTTTAACACCAACTATTTTAACATTTAAACTCAATTAATGAAATCAACAAATACATGTGGCACTCCAAGGACTCGAACCTAGGACACTCACACCGAAATTCCGCGCACTTATGCATACGCTATTAAGACAGGTTAGGTTAGGTAAAAAGGCTGTCCGGGGTCACTTAAATTTTTACCCAAATTATATACAGTAAACTTGGCTGATTGAGATATATTTTAACAATGTATTTTTTTCTTTTACAGGTGTCGAACGATGATGGAAACCTCAACCAGACCACTCAACCAGTCTACCACCACCACCACGGCAACAATTAGCATCCTTTAATCCTAACCATCCTCTCCCTCCTCTATCTGTAAAAGGAAGTTTTAATTTGATTTTGTGTATATATATATTTTTTTCGTCCCAAGACCTTCAGTCAAGCTTAAATAGAATGCCTCGAAGAGCCCCCTTAGAGATCATTGTTTTACATTTTTCGATAGAAAAATGTCTCAGCCGAAATAATAATAATAATAATGATAATGATAATGATAATGATAATGATAAGGCCAGTTTCTCATTAACTTCAGGCTCGCTAGCGCTCGCCAGGAAAAAAAAATATTGCTATATGGCACAGGTCTTTATTACCAAACTAGAGGGTGAACGTCTTAGTCTCAAAATAACCTGGGCTAAGCATGAGGGAGAAAGGGGCCGGAGCAAACTTCCCTTTAATCCTAACCATCCTCTCCCCCCCCCCCCCTCCCTCCCTCTCCTTCCATTATCCTTGTCACCACCTAAACCACCTCCCTTCTACTAACATGTGTACAGACATTACGTTAGATAGGCGGCAAATTTAAGGTAAGATTCTATTTTAATATATTTCAGTGTAAATGATATACTTATTGTTTTGCAATAATTTATATATAAATAAATCTGGTATATATATATTTTTACATTTGCTATAACTATAATATTTCCAATAACGTAACATAATTTTTGTATAATGAAATATAATATAATTAATCCATGCACTAATCGTTTTCTCCTATCGTCGTTGGCTTCGAATTAGAACAAGTTTCTGGTAGGGATGCTGAGGTGGGGGGAGGGGGGGGGGAGGTAGCTCTTAGTTAGTTCAAGGGATAGGTAGGAGTCTGTTCTAGGTTAGTATTGGTTAGGTGTTGCTCTATTCGGTTCCCTGAGGAGGTTAGCTGTCTGTTAGAGGCTTGGGTAGAAGCTTAGTTAGTTAGTTAGTTTGGTTAGTTAGTTAGATTTAGTTAGTTACAATAGCTTGGGGTTTTGGTTTGTTTTCTTCTTGGTTGAAATCCGGCCGGTGAAATCCTGGTTGTCTGGTCATTGGTTGTGAAGGTTGCAGGTTTTCAGATGATGTGGCGGCTTGCAGACCCGATGTGGCGGCTTGCAGACCCGATGTGGCAGCTTGCAGACCTGATGTGGCGGCTTGCAGACCCGCTGTGGCCGATTTGCAGACCGATGCTGTTGCTGGCAGAACGGCACTCCTGTAATAATGAAATATTTTATCAACAGGCATGAGCTGGATGGCCCGACGGAAGAGGAACAACGGTGAAATAAGGTATGACAGAGAAACTGTGACTAATGTGATGTTAAATCTTCCCACAGGTTAGAGATGGGAGGACCGTCGCAATCTTACCCGACCCTGCCCAACCCAAGACGACCCGATACTCCAGGCATCACTACCACCTTGACTATGGTTGAGATATAATGTTTTTTTGTTGTTGCAAACATATTTATGAATGGATACATTTTGAAAAAATGCATTATATCAGAAATATTGGCCTAATTGACCACTACTGAGTTTCAGGCTATAAGGAAGTTTGGGCCGTATACAAAGTTATTAAACAGAAATGCAGTAATGTAATGTAGGTTTTTGATGGATAGAAAGTACGTGAATTTGGCTTTATGTACTTGTACTTTTGTAGATGTTTAGGTGACAATCACCACAGTCGATCTGGGGATCCGCCGCTAATGAGCTCTTCCTGGAATCTTTGACTCTGAATCTTAAGATTCTTTACAGGACTGACCATGCCATTTTTATCGGCACTAGCTCAGAGAAGAGTGTTGAGAGGGGAGAAGGGGTGTTGGAGAGAGAGGAAGGTGTTGGAGTGGCTTTGTCATGTGTGTTTTAGTCTGTATACGTCGTCAGGATGTCCCCTGACTGGGTGCAAGCATGTGAAACATGCTAGGACGTACTACCGCACCCACTAAATGTCCGCCGTGACAGGGATTCGATCCCGGGTCTTTCAGATTCACACGCAAGCGTGCTCACCACTTGACCACCACAACTCCTGTGTTTATATATGCAATACAACTCCTATTTTAGCTCTTAATTCTGCTAAATGTCGATATAAAAAACTCCAACTTCCTTATAGCTTGAAACTTGCAAGTGGTCAAATCCTTAAGCTGTAATATTAATATTGGATTTTCTAACAGATGTGAGGGGGAGAGGGCCCCTGTAGTGTACAGTTGAGGCTCGGCGGAGGAAGACACTGCTGAAGACCAACTTAAGAAACTCAAACGGAGCCTTAACCATCTTCACCAACAAACTAGGGTAAGAACACAACAATATTAACCCCTTGAAGCTCTGATGCGTTTTAGAAGTTTATTTTGAATATCATTAGACGATTTTATGCCGCTTAGGAAGGACCTGTGGGTATTAAAAGGGTAAAGACTATCTCGATCAACCCTCTGACTTCCATATACCCTTCCTAAACTGAATGAAATCATCTAATAGTAGCCAGAAAACGTAACAGAAACGCATATTGGAGCTTGAAAGGGTTAATAGGGTTAATGGCTAATGGTTTATTAATTGGTATATAGATTTAATTATTTGTAAATTTGTTTCCTCCCTAGACTTCCATCAAGCTTAAAAAACATCCCCAAGATCCCCCTTAGACAAATTTGTATACTTTTCGGTAGAAAATTGTCCAGGCCGAAGGCCGGTTCCTCCTACATCACAGGCTTGGTATCACTCGCCAGAAAAATTAGTCTCCTAAATAGCACAAAAGGTCTTGATAATGACACAAATAGGTAGAAAGGTCTTAAAATTGCCAAAGTAATGGGGTGAACGTCTTATAATCGGCAAAGTATAGGGGCTAAACATGAAGGGGGACCAGAAAAATTACCCATCTCTACTTAACAATATTAAAAGTTTAGGTTACCATGTGTATAGTTGTCTCTAAGTTCCCATATACTGTATTCATTATATTATGAACACCTATTTTAAAGATGTTTATTTAGAGCTTGGTCCTCTTAAACGAATTCTGGTGTTCCATATACTGTATTAATACTAAAACATAGGTTCATTACAAATACCTTATTTGCATTCAGAAATACTCTCAATCTCATTACCTCTCCAAAATTAGTTTTCTGCCCACAGCTAACTCAAAGACAACTGCAGAGGTTGAAGTAACTAAAAGTTTCTAAAGACCCCTGATGGTCACAAAGGCTTAAGTATCACAGAAAGGGCGCAAATCGCGTCCTGTGGGTTAAAGGTTTAATAATAATCTTGTGGAATTTAGTCGGTGGATGGTTTATTTTTTACTAGAAATTAGAAACTTTGAACTTCTATAGGTAAGGCACAACTTATGATCATGACTTCTAATCTGGAAGTGTCAATAACAGTACCTGCCACTGCATTACAATCTCCCCCTGCCTTAACAAATTCACAAGTATATATTCATAAACTACACTGCAGAATATTTCAATAATAAAGGTTTTAAAATATATAGCCCTTATAACTGCAGGCTTATGTATAGTTACTAAAACCTGAACTTTGGACAATACGGTAAAGGACTGACTAGTTGCTAAACATCACGGGTTAAGGGGAGGTTTTTAGTTTGCTCCCTAGACTTCCATCAAGACTCCCCTTCGAGATAAATGTGTACATTTTTTCGGTAGTAAAATGTCCCGGTCGAAGGCAGTTTCCTCCAAAATTACAGGCTTGCTATCCTTTGCGAGGAACAATTAGCTACTTGAACGGCATGACAGGCCTTAACATTTACAAATTGGGGCAAAAAGTCTTGCAATAGTCAAAACGAATAGTAGACAGTCATAACATCTCAAACCGAGCTAAACATGAGGGCGAAGGGGTCCAGAAAAAGGCCTTAATGCAGTGGTGACTATAGTTATTAGCGTTATACATCAGGATGTTAACTAATACTAACCTAATGTTTCAGATGTATGGTAGACGACCAACCTGGGGGGGAACGACAGACTGATGGTGGGACTCATGGACCAACAGCTCTCATCAACGATAACTGTAATACGGGTCTGTCACTAAAATGTTTTAATACGATCTTATGAAAGTCTATGCAATGTAATATTTTGAAGTTTGGTCTACAAAGTCAGTTTAAATTAATAAAACAACTAATTTAATAGCTATGGATACTGAATTAATGATTGGTGCCCTTTTGGCCTGAATAATAATTGTCCTGGAGTACACACAGGCGGCTGGTTGCTGTCTTAGTGGACGTAGCCTTTATAACTTCCTAAATATTAAACTATTGTGCCTTATCCCCCAAAATAGGATTAATTTTGCTGGCTACAGTTTAAAATATCATTGTAACTGGTCGACGATATCCCATAATCCTAAAATTTACGTTAGAAATGTTCATCACAATTCTCAAAATTGTGTTTGGTGACTTTAAGTTCAGTTATCAGTTTAATTAATTTCATTGGGGATGTCTGGTGTTGTGGTGAAATTAATACAAATAAAGATTTCCATGGCATAATTTATATGGTAGTTTGAAATGTGTGCATCCTGGAATTTCGAAGCTAGTTTGTATAACTTTAATTTGTCAAAACTCCTTGGTTAAACTATTATAAGATTATAATAATTATATATTTAACCTACATTGGCCAAAAAAAAAGAATGACAAATTGGCTTAAGTAGAGCAGTTTAGTAATGCCTAAGAAACTTCAAAATATTCCATAGACTATCATAAGTGGTGGACAGGGTATAGGCTGCAGCTTAATCTAACCAATTGAAAGTATTTCGTACAAATGGCAACACTTTATTATAGTATTGTGTAACAGATCCTTCCCAAACTGAGATCTGTGGAAGTGGGTGACTGGTGAAAATTAACTAAATTAACTAGACTCCGTTCCCTATAGGTAGGCGGAGATTTTTCTTAAGTAATATTTAGTTTTAATACACCATATTTTCAATAGTTTCCTAAATTAGTACCGTATTTAACTATCGTCAGTGTTCAATTTAAGATGGCAAATTAAGTAGTCATTGGGTGAAGAGCTATTGGTACTAAAGAATCTATCGTGCATGAAGATACTAATTTATACTCTTGGATGCTTAGTAATGTGGAGAACTGGCGCTCATCACAATTGAAACCCTTATTTTGTAAACGTAATTGAAACAAATTAATGAAATTATAGTAGCAACAACAAGGGAACAAAAATGGACAAATGGAAAAGTAAATTGGGGATAAATGTCAACTGAAATTATATTAAGAATAAATATCGAATTTCAATCGTGTGACTAATTCTTGATCAATGCTCCAACCAGATAATTTTAATCAGCTTTGGAAGAACCACTGGGAATGAAAGTCCTAATGAATATCTTAATTATTAGTCTAACTCTGACAGGCCTTTGTTAAGTTGAATAATATAGTCTCGAGGTAGCAAAAATATAACCTAATTTCGGCGCAATATATTTAGAAGAATTATGTTTCATTATAATCAGGTCATAGCATTAATCTTATCGATCAGTTAAGGACCACAAGGAATCCATGGGGTAGACATTATATCGACCCTTAGAATCCAACAAGTCCTTCCTAAACTGAGTAAATTTGTCTCTGGGTACCCATAATAAAGTAATTAATCATAGTGACCGTATAACCAAAAACAAAATTACTGACTGGTATTTACTAAACTCGGGGAATCAAGAGCTTAAGATTATCCAAATTAACCCTCAAACTCGGACAGGTTCTTTTTTAAGTTAACTAAAATCGTCTGGAGGTAGCAATGATGAAAAACACGTTTGGGTCCTCTGCTTAAATGGGTTATGGAATTGAGTAAAATTATAATAATAATTAATGATTGTTAAGACTATTACTGAATTCCAGTCTTCCACATCTGAATCAATAGTACTCGCATTACGTAGCTCTTCAAAGATCCTGAGAAGTTATGTCTGTTAAAGTAACCTTGAGGAATTTTTGCCTTGATCATCCTTTAGCGAGAGTTATCCAGTCTTGAATACATCAACATAGGTTATGGTTGACTGATTACTATAATATTGGTAAATCGAATAGTTGTATATTGATACATGTTCCCTTGATAATTAGATATATATGTCTAGACTTAGATGGGTTTATGATTACCAGTATGCTTTCAAAGGTTAAATTATCAGTCTTGATAGCGTAATGCATAAATGCGTGGAATTTCGGTGTGAGTATCCTAGGTTCGAGTCTTTGGAGTGCCACGTGTATTTGTTGATTTCATTGAGTTTAGATGTAAATTTGGTTGGTGAACAAAATAGGAATTCCCTTGTTCATACATTCTTTAAATTGTTATATCAGTGTTGCCAACTGTACGAATTTCCTTTGGTTCGATCTAGAAAAATGCTGCCAGTTAGTCGAAACCAAAATAGTTCGCCCAAAATCCTCAAATAGTGGAATTGTAAGGTAATATACACTTTCCCTTGACAGTCTTCATGTGCTTCCAATATAGCCTGTGACTAGTAAGATTTGTTTAATGTCATAAGTGTCGGCGAACTATTGATATTGACTGTACCCTTGTTAATATTAGTATGTAGTTACTTCAGTCTTGGAAGTTAATACAGTAGGGTTTATACTAATATGCAAACCACTGGAGACTAAGAAACTTAATATAATAGAGATTTACCATAGAACTGCATTGTTTCAGTGACCAATATAACTGAATAAATCTTAGTTACCCTGCTGAGATAGTTATAAATGCCACTGTAGATGAAGATTATCATAGACCAGCTTAAAGTAAACTCCATATCGGCATAATCTTATTGTCTAAAGTAACTCCAGACAACCATCTTTATATTCTCAATTCCACGTAAAATACTTTGCAAATTTGTCCTTCATTGGAGAACAATATACTAGGCCTCTAATGTAATTAGTAAAACAGGCTGCTCATATTGTCACTGTACCACTTGTCTCACTGACGAATAAAACACAGGCCATTATGACTACAAAATAATTACCAAGGGCCATCCAAATTTTGATTTAATGTTAATCCTAGGTGGACTCGGATGGAATCTTTTAGATAGCCTTGATGAGCACCTATGCCTCGTTTTAAGCAGCTATCTCCATGATTCGAACAAAATATCTGCAAATATCAGTTCCCCCATGCCTAAGGACTTTAATTTTATTTATAAGTTGTTGCAATACTTAACGACAAGCCTACATGCCTAATGATAAATATTCAAAAGCGTAAATTGTTGTACTGTAAATTGGAGTATTTCCTTATGACTACTTCAAAGGTATTCAAGCCTATTCGTACAACGGATATAACTTTATAATTATGACTCGTGTCTTTAGAATAATAGCAGTCCTAATGCTTTACTTAAAGGTCCATTTGTTTAGGTAAATATTGATATCGGATATTAAAAGGCTTTGATAAATTTGTTCTACAGCTGGCATTGTTTTGTTTGTAGTGTGATCAAATAAATGTTTTCATATATCACATAAATTCTACAAGAAATCCTGTTAGAAGAGTAAATTTAAACCCTAACCATTATTCTCCAGTGTTTGCCCAAGTCTTAAATAGTATTATCAGTAATTGCATTAACAATATGATAAGCACTTTACAGGAATTTGGTATAATTTTAGACTTTACGATCTAATTTAACTAGTTATAATTAGTTTCATTGGTTAATTATTTAAATTTAATCTGTTAATGATTTGTTTAGCTTTCATAATTCCAATAATACAGATCTATACTGTAATTGTAAAATAAAATGTCAATCATAAAGTTGATGCACTGATTTGGAATATATCAAGGAGTGAATGAAGGGTGGCCTACTTTGATGGGCACACTGTTTTCTATCTCTTCTTTCTTTCCTTTTCTTAGGGGCCTCTTGTTCCCCTTGACTTATTAATGAAGTTAGGTACTGACTGACTGACCTGTTTTTCCCATACAACAATATAGCTTTGCTCACCGAATCGTCACTTGTCTGCTGCAATGGTGCCTCACAGCTAATGTTGATGTCTCTCTGTCGCCGTTGATGTGTCCATCACTCAGTCAATCTTCACTGTTGATGGTCTCATTGATGCTGTGGCAGTCGTTGATGTCTGTCCATCTATAGTTCCGTTGTCACCTTGATTTGCTCACATCTGTTGGAATCCCACCTTTCAACCTCAACCAACATCGCTTTGCTCTAGTTTGTCCACATCTCGTTTGAATCCCACCTTTCAACCTGAATAAAGTCATATTCAATAACTAGAATCAACATCCGCCAAATTATGCTCACATTTCACTACCTACCAACTCAATTGGAATACCTATATCCTCATACTGAATACTCATCAACCTCACTCAATATCTCTCCATATATATTCAACACATAAACATCTTCATAAAGACAGATGATCAATATACTAAACAAATCTTAGTCAAAACAGATAAATTTGTTTGACCAACCATAGCAAGCTCGCTCCTACCTCATTGTTAATTCCTTGTCTGTTGTCACCCGTTCTGCTGTTTGTTGTCACCCGTTCTGCTGTTTGTTGTCATCAGTTCTGCTGTCTGTTGTCACCCGTTCTGCTGTGCCTAGCGTTTTCTGCTGTCTGCTGCATCTGCTTTACTCCTACCGTTTGTCCTTCTTGATACTGTCTGCTCATATCCCATACTCGACACCGACGACTTCTTGACTGCTTCCTGACAATAAAAAATACATTAAAAATATATTCCTGACTTTTCTTATGTGTGTTTGGGGGCGTGTTGCAGGGAGGGTATTGATGTACCAGGGAAGGAGGGAGGACATAATAGATATAGCCAGAATACAGAATAGAACTAGTGTGCACAATAGAACACAATAGAACAGACTAGGGCTGAAGGGAAGGTCTATCTGGGATGGGGATAGGATGAACTACCAGGGAAGGGAAAGGGAAAAAACTCGTAGCGGGTGTGGGATGGTTATATAGGAGACTGAACGAAAAATATTAATATATAAGAAAAAACTAACTCTCTCCCGATTCTCTCCCCCCCCCCCCCCCCCCCAGGACCCCCATCCTACCCCTGGTACCCCCCACTCAACCCCTGGGTCCCCCTCAGGACCCCCCCCCTTCCTCTACCCCCTCAGGACCCCCCCCCCCCCTCTACCCCCTCAGGACCCCCCTCGAGACCCCCCTTAGGACCCCCACCTCGACCCCCCTCAGGACCCCACCCCCCCTTTACCCCCCCCCGGACCCCCGCCCCCCTCTTTGAAACAACTGTATTTCTGGTGCCTCAATATTTTAATCTTTTTACAGATATGACGTGTTGCTGTGACCAGACTAAGGACCCTGGACCAATGGACAACACCACCTATTTGTTTAAGAAAAAATAAAGAAGAAATATTTGAAAATTGACTATTGATTCCAACCTGTTGATGTAATCCAATATTGTAGATCAATCTTATATATTTCTGATAGTTATTCATATTAACTTTGAATGACATAAAATTTAACTAATTATTATTGTAATCCAATAGCGCAAATATTTTTGGATAACCAACATTAATAGCAATTAATATTAATAATGGAATGAATAGAAAAATATATTTGAACAAATTACTACACATCAATACCCTCGATAAATTTAAATAATACTTTAAAAATTATTATAAATTATTATTTTAAAATATTGGAATACATTGCCAGAGAATAGAAGCGGCAAGTTCACGAAACGAACTACAAAATAAAATGTCTGGGTGAGGGTGAGGAGAGATGACTTTCAATACCTAATATATCTAGATTCTTGGAGAGGTAGGTAGGAAGAGCTATATGGGTTTGGGATAAGCAGGCAAATAGCAATAGTTACATGGGATAGATCATGATAGTTACATTGGTTAGATATACACCTGTTACATGGGAAGAATAGATCAGTAGATATATAGTTCAGGAATATATAGCTTAGTTAACCCAGTAATTACATAATATTATTATATACAATAGTTTACAATTACATAACTCATCATCCTAATAACACTTAAATAAAATTATATACATAGCCTAAAATAACATTAAGTTATTTGGGATACGGCCAGTAAAAACAAATACATGGGGATAAGAGATTGAATCCTAATCTGCACATAACTCCAGTCACATGATAACTTTAGGATTTAAATAATTAACTTTGGTATAGGCAATACTTTGATAGAATCCCACATGTCCTATTGAGAACACCGAACACTACCAACACAACAAATATTTGAACACACAAAATTACTGCAAAAACACCAAATATTTGAATACACCAAATCACTACCAACACACCAAATGCCACTGTCATCACACAATGTACACTGCCAACACGTCAAATATCACTACCAAAACTTCAAATAATCCTACCGATTCAACAAATTTCACTGCCAACATATATGCTTATTTATTGCACATGGCTCCAGTTGCATTATACCTTCAATGATTAAATTAACCAACACCTCCAGTAATCCCTAAGAACAATGCCAACACACAATATCACACTGCCAACATTTAGGTTCAATAATTGTCAATGCCTCTCTGCCAACAATCCACACTTTACTTTGCTAACACACCATATCACACTGCCAACATTTAGGTTCAATAATTGTCAACACCTCTCTGCCAACAATCCACACTTTACTATGCCAAGTCTTACACACATTTAGGCTAAACACTTTGCCAACCCTCATACACTATCAGCTTATCACTACCTTCCCCTACTTTGTCCATACACTATTAACACCTAATCATACACTTTTAATAAATCACTAGGTAAATATCCCTCCCCTACTTTGGTCACTTACTGTCAACATCCACAAATTCTATCACACGTCCGATACACACTTGACCACAATGTCAAAAGAGTTAATCATTTTGCCAACATCCCTCATCCACTTAACACTATTCCTTAACACCACACAACCAATTATTCGGAAAACTAACCTCCCCCCAAAAGCTGCACACTATATAATTATAAGCTAGTTTCAAAAGTATTAAACACTACTTCATAAACCGAATAGGCTAGAGTTGAGCTATAAACTAGAAATAGTTAACACAGGCTTGCCTCAGTACTGCCTGGTGGGAGAGGGAGATAGTCCAGGTGTAGATTACTTGATGGTAACCTGGCTGATGAGCTGGGTTATACCTGAGAATTAATTAAATAAGGACCGCACACTTAACATTGAAAAGATTATAAAAGTATTACTTAAAAACTTGGCTATTAAATTCAAATTAATAATGAAAATGCCAAATTGTATTGCCAATGAAACTGTTATAGGCATAAAATCCAAAATAAAGCCAAATGAAAAAATACCGAAATTCCAATGGTTAATGCAAAATGAATGGAATATAAAGTTGTACATTCCAAAGAAAATTACTATACACATTAATATTGGACATTATAATGTGGTGAACCAAAAGTTATACTATGGTCACAAAGCCAAGTTCGGTATAAAGTACTTTAGGTACGTAATATAAAAGCAAAACTTTGTTCATTTGTTATAAGATATATAAAACCAATAAGGGTAATACAAAAATAACGAAGTATTAAAAGTATATGATTTTTGGAAGATATTATACAAATGTGTGTCCGACTCTGATCAATAAAATACTAAGTTCATATATTCCTTTTAATATCCACTATATGTTTGTTTATTTAAAGTTTATATACTGTATGTACAGTGTTTTGTAAGATATTATACAAATGTATGTGACTGATCAATAAAATACTAAGTCGATATATTCTTTTTAATATCCATTATATTTTTGTTTCTCCTGTTATTCAAAGTTTATATAGTCCGTTTTCAAGTCTAGTTTTTTTAAGTTAATTATCTTGGTTCTCTTCATATTTTGTCTATTACAAGTTCAATATAATTACTTTCATATTCAGTATATTTTCTAAGTCCATATATTGGAACTTTTTATAATTGAGAACTATTTTTCTAAGTTTTCTTTTCATATTCAGTATATTTTCTGTTCTCTTATATGTGTATAGTTTCATATTTTATTTCTAAGTCCATATATTGGAACTTTATTTATAATTGAGAACTAGTTTTTCTAAGTTCTCTTTTCATATTTTTTTTTCTAAGTCCATAAATTGGAACTTTATTTATAATTGAGAACTATTTTTCAAAGTTTGTATCAGTTATAAAAGTCATAGCTTATAATATAGTGATCAATAAAAGATAGAAGTTATTTTTTTTTTTTTTATTAAGCAAAGTTCGCGTGACAAAGACGATATATAACAATATTATATCAAGTGAAGTTAATAGCAAATACAGAGTTATGAATTCAAGTGATGCAAAGATATTATATGACCCGGTACAATGACGGAATATATAAGTTACATTTAAGGCAAATACAATCATCATTGAATTTAAAGCAAAGCAAAATATTGAAGCTGAAGGAGGGAACCAACTCGGGGAAGAAGGGGGGGAGAGGGGACATCATCAAAGCAACAAAACTGTGAAGTAATAAGAAAAATACCAAAGATTAGAGTAAAGGTAATAAGACCTATCTCATCTGAAAGGGAAAAATATATTAGCCTAACCTAACACACACCATTCATACCATGCAACTACGACTACAAACTACGACTACATACTACGACTACATACTACGACTACAGACTACGACTACAGACTACGACTACTAACTACGACTACTAACTACGACTACATACTACGACTACATACTACGACTACTAACTACGACTACATACTACGACTACATACTACGACTACATACTACGACTACAACCTAACCTACCCTCCCCTCCTAACCTCCTAACCTACCTCCTAACCTAACCTACACCACCACTACGACTACATACTACGACTACATACTACGACTACAAACTACTACTACAAACAAAACACAAATATCACTCCCCTTGTATCGTAGTGGCGTGGGCAGTCTCTAGCAGCAGTGGTAGAGTCCTAAGGCAGCAACCGGCAGAGTCCACAGGCAAAGGTGGCAGAGTCCACAGGCAGCCACCCCAATCCTGAAACACAAGAAACAAAACATTAATTTGGGCAATAGATTGACAAGCGCTGAGATCATATATAATAAATTAAACAATACTTTGTTCACGACAAGTAGGCCAGTATTTTGTCTATTAAATTCTTAAGTTATATACTGTATAATTACTATTACTTTAAGTTATTCAAGTATAGTTTTTCTAAGTTAATTGTTTTGAATGTTCAACAGTTACTTAACATATGGAAATAAGTTACTAATTATTAAGCGACGATTATGATGCATATTTCTAGTAAACTTTTTAACATTCAAATTGTGTAAATAAAAACTGATTATTGGCCTCCTTGTCGTGCACAGAGTATAATGAGTTGGGCAGTAACTTACCCCAGACAGTTGGTAGGTTGTGGTATTTGCAGAGTCCATAATTCGGGGATGGTGTTGGTAGCTTGTGGTGTGTTGGTAGAGTCCATAGTTGTTGGTAGAGTTCATAGTTGTTGGTAGAGTTCATAGTTGTTGGCAGTCTCGTAGAGTTGGCAGAGTCCACAAGCAGATCCTGAAAACAAGAAACAATACATTAATTTGGGCAATAGATTACCAGTTAGTTAGTTATGTAGAGCAGATTAACCAGACCACTGAGCTCCATACGGAATAGATTACCAAGATGAGAGCTCACATAAATAATAAATAAAACTACTATTTTCCACAAATGGAATGTTTTTCAGTAAGGCGAGGTAAGCAACGAAATACGATGGTAATTATCAAGCATCAATAATGAAAGGAATAGTTATAAACTTTCTGATTATGTCTAATTATCAATAATATTGCGGGCTATGTTGACAGTACAAAAGAACCGAGTTGCACCTAAACGTCTCAGCTGAACTGGGTTGTATAGAAAACGGTAGCGCGCGCGTTGGTCCTGGGGCTGGCTGGCTGCCTGAGTCGCCCAAAAACGCCTAAAACGCCCGAAATTACCACGCCCAAAATAACGCTACTGCATTCTAACCTACACCAATCGATTTACCGCGTTATTTTGGACTTTCTTAATACTTTTTTCTTTGCTGGACTTGTGTCAGTTTCTCCAAATTCGCCTTCCCTGAGCCACAAATTGAAATTTTCAGTCACAAATTTGAAAGTCCATTAACTTTTGCAATTTTCGCGTTACAAGGCTGAAACTTTGACAATAGGTAGTTCGATTTATTTCTAGAAATCGTTTTTTTCAGATTTTTAAATTTTTGTATTTTAAGAAAGTTATGAATAAATTAGTGCAGCTTTATTCATTAAACGTGAATTATAAGTACATGTGGTTGAAGTAAGTCGTTCTTTCACACAATTATACACTCAAGTATATATTCCGTTCCATATGAACACTTAATAACCAAAGAAAATCAAATATTAACTGAATAATCAAGGTATTAAAGTACTTATTACTCGGCGAGCTCTGTGGCTCAGTGTGTCTGTCTGCCTGACGCCCTTTCTTGCCATAAACGCCAGTATTCATCATGCCTAAACTAATGCTACACCTCTCTAACCTATTACAATGGATTTACCGCATCATGTTAATATGTTATCACTTATGGTAATTATTAGACGATTTTATTCAGATTAGGAAGGGTATATGGAAGTCAGAGGGTTGATTGAGATAGCCTTTACCCATTTAATACCCACAGATTCTTCCTAAGCTGCATAAAATCGTCTAATGATAGCCAAGATAATCTGCTAAAACGCGTCAGAGCTTCAAGGGGTCAATGATCTCACTTAAACTAGCGTTTTTTCTCCAATCCCATTCGTTAACTCACAAATCGTCTTTTTCGGTCACAAAATTGAAAGTAATATAAAATTACAGTTTATAAGTAACAAGGCTGAAGCGTAGTTTTAATTAATTAGGTAATACAATCGTCTAATAGTAGCCAGAAAACAGAACAGAAACGCGTAATGGAGCTTGAAAGGGTTAATTAGGTAGAGACAATGGTTTACTCTGATTTTTACTTTTGGTAGGCTACTAAAGATATGAATTAATTACCGCGACATTACCCTAACCGATTTGCAACTAAGTAATTGGTGACGATATGTTGTATTTACGCAGTGTGCTACTTATTTACGCATTCTGTTTCAGATTATAATTTTAACCCTTTCACGCATAGGTTGCCAGATTAGCAATAAGAAATAGAGTTCTCTCACTCTTATAATTACCTCTCCAAAATTAGTGTTCAGCCCATAGCTAACTCAAAGACAACTGCAGAGGTTGAAGTAACTAAACTAAAGGTTTCTAAATACCCCTGGTGGTAACAAAGGCTTTAAAATATCCCTAATAGGCTCAAAATCGCGTCATAAGAGTGAAAGGGTTAATTACCACGACATTACCCTAACCGATTTGCAATGATGACGATATTTTGTATTTACGCAATGTGCTAGTTATTTATGCATTCTGTTTCAGATTATCATTTTAACCTTTTCAAGCTCCAATACGCGTTTCTGTTCTGTTTTCTGGCTGCTATTACACGATTTTATTCAGATTAGTAACATTATATGAAAGTTAAAGGGTTGATTGAGATAGTATTTACCCTTTTAATACCCACAGATCCTTCCTAACCTGCATAAAATCGTCTAATGATAGCCAAAATAAACTGCTAAAACACGTCGGGGCTTCAAAGGGTTAAAATGTGAAAGAAGAATATAGTATCCAAGTACTGAAAATTCACGCACTTTCAAGTTTTATCATGTTTGAAATTAACAGAGCTGAAATTATATGCGTTTTCTTTCACATTTCCCTACTTCTTATACATTCCGTTTCAGAAGACCTATAATTATAAGGCTGCAGTATGATCTATTTTTTTCCCAGCTGATAGTGAACTGAATCCCTTAGTAGCGAATTTCCCGACATTTAAGGGAGGTGACCTGCTTGTTTTCTCTCATTTTCTCTGGCTCGTATCCATTCGGCCCCATTCAGCCTACTGTTTTAAGACGTTTATGCCCATCCAGGTGTCAATTGTTTACTGGTGAGCGGTAGCGAGCCAGCATATTTTTTAGATGTTTTTTTACAGCAGGCTAAATTTGCACATTTTTCAATAGAACATTTTTTCCGGCGAAGCCGGATTTCTTCATATAATGCATGCTCGCTATCGCTCGCCAGGAAAAAATCGACACCTAGATGGGGATAAACTTCTTAAAATATTTGGCTGAATGGGACCGAATGGATACAAGCCAGAGAAAGAGAAAATGAGAACAAAAAGCAGGTCACCCCCCTTAAAGGAAATATATGAAACTATTATATCAAGTTATATGAATGCTAGGTTTTCATAATTAACAACACATTTCGCTACAAAATCTTCGAAATAACTGAGTAATTAAGATAGTAACATAGCAATTTGCCATCAGCTGGAACAAATGGACTGTAGAAGATTTGTTAGCCGAATATCAAGCGATCAACGACTCACCTTGGGTTAGATGTTGTGGTGGTTGTTGTGGTAGTGGTGGTGGTAAGAATAGTGGTGATGTTCTGCTGGTAGTTGTGGTAGAGATGTTCTGCTGGTAGTTGTGGTAGAGATGGTGGTGGTGCTGTTCTGGTGGTGGTGGAGATGTTCGGATGGTAGTTGTGGTGGTGGTGATGTTCTGATGGTAGTAGTGGTGGTCGTAGAGATAATGGTTGTGGTAGAGATCGTACGAGTGGTAGCTGTGGTGGTTGTGGTAGTAGTGATGGTACATATGTTCTGCTGATAGTTGTGGAAGGGATAGTAGTGGTGATGTTCTGGTAGTACTGGTGGTGGTAGAGATGATACTGATGATAGTTGAGGTAGTGGTGGTGGTAGGGATGGTACAAATGCTCTGCTGGTAGAGATGGTAGTAGTGGTGGAGATGTTCTGATGGTAGCTGTGGTAGGAGTGATGGTAGTCTTGCAACACAATCCCACCCCTACTCTCTGCAACTCTCCAACCCAAGAGTGAAACGTTATTCTCAGGCTTTCTTCTATTCAACAGTTGAGCTCTGGAACTCTCTCCCAGAATCAGTATTTCCCTCCTCCTATGGCTAAAATTGCTTCAAACTCCATGTGTCCAGGCATTTTGGCTCAAACATCCCTTGATTTTGGCCCTGTCACTCTTTGAACTTTGGGGGAGGCACTCGCTACAGGTACTTCTGCCTTCTGTCTCCCTTACATAGAACACCAAAAAAGTCGTGGTGGTACAAGGTGGTGGTGGAAATAGTGGTAGATTCAGTGGTGGTAATAGTAGATTCAGTGGTGGCAATAGTAGTAGTGGTATTCGTGTTGGTGGTCGCGTTGGCAGTTCACCGTTAAGTACCATAACCCAAACATTCTGGAAGGAAGAATAAATAATAATTAGTAATTAAGTCAGATTTATAATAAAATATACATTTAAGAAACATGTGTCGTATTCCTAGCCAATCAATATGTCTTCGTGGTGCAATGCATAAGTGTGTTGATTTTCGGTGTGAGCGTCCTGGGTTCTAATCCCCGGACTGCCACACATGTTTGTTAATTTCATTAATCGAGTTTAGGAGTAAAGTTGGTTAGTGGAGAGAACATAATAATTAGTTGTAAGACCAATGAGGAGTACTAGCACATTAATGCAATACTAC
This sequence comes from Paralithodes platypus, assembly GCA_032716605.1. Taxonomy (NCBI): domain Eukaryota; kingdom Metazoa; phylum Arthropoda; class Malacostraca; order Decapoda; family Lithodidae; genus Paralithodes; species Paralithodes platypus. The sequence goes on along the minus strand of CM064562.1, from coordinate 13,156,011 downwards.
CATTGCTATTTCAACATTTCGTGGAATATAATACTGAAACATAGAAACTTCATATTTTCAATTAAGTATTGAGGGAGGGAGGGAGGGTGGGAGATGGATGTAGTGTGTGTGTGTATGAGTGTGTGGAGGGGGGGAGAGGGGTGCATGAAGCGGGGAGGGAGGGAGTGTGGAGGGGTGCATGAAGCGGGGAGTGTGGAAGGGTGCATGCAGCGTGGTTGGGGGGGGGGGGGGGGGGAGGAGGAAGTGGGGAGGGAGGGAGAGGGTGAATGCATTGGGGTAGGCGGGAGGAAGAGCGTGAATGCAGTGTGGAGGGAGGACGGAATTGATTGATAGATATGGCGCCGAACAAGCTAACATTATATATAAAGTGTTGCTAGGATCATGCGAGGGTTGCTATGGATGTGTGGGTTGCTAAGGACATGTTGGTTGGTTGCTAGGACTGCGTGGGAGACCTGCGCGTTGTGTGTGGTGCGGGGGAGAAGCAGAAAAGGGGAGGAGTGTGTTGCTAGGGCCATGCGAGGGTTGCTATGGACGTGTGGGATGGTTGCTAAGGATATATGTTGGTTGCTAGGGACATGTGAGGGTTGCTAGGAACGTGTGGGTTGCTAGGGCCATGTGAGGGTTGCTAGGAACGTGTGGGATGGTTGCTAAGGATATATGTCGGTTGCTAGGGACATGTGAGGGTTGCTATGGACGTGTGGGATGGTTGCTAAGGATATATGTCGGTTGCTAAGGATATATGTCGGTTGCTAGGGTCATGTGAGGGTTGCTAGGAACGTGTGGGTTGCTAGGGCCATGTGAGGGTTGCTAGGAACGTGTGGGTTGCTAGAGACATGCTGGGTTGGTTGCTAGGACTGCGTGGTAGACCTGCGCGCTGTGTGGGGTGTTTGGGGGGGGGTGGGGGGGGTGGGAGGGTTTAAGGGGAAGGTGGTTGCTTTTTCTGGCTCCCTTCTCCCTCGTACGAATACGTCTCTGCATCATGTTAAGACCAAGTTTATATATTTAGCCCCATATTTCATTACAAAATCTTCAAAATAACTGAGAAATCTTGATGGGAACTTTGATATTTTCCGTCAGTTGAAATGAAACAGTATTGGGCCGGTAAAACTAAAGGCCGGAGTGAATTGAAATATAGAAATAGGTAGGATATATATATATATATATATATATATATATATATATATATATATATATATATATATATATATATATTATTATGTTACCTCCACCAACCGAATTTACTCCTAAACTCAATTAATGAAATCAACAAATACATGTGGCAGTCCAGGGATTCGAACCTAGGATGCTCACACCGAAATTCAGTGCATTTATCCATTGCGCTACGAAGACAGTTATATAAAAAATAGGAAAAGTGGGGATTGGGCCTGAGTATATACTGTACATACATATAAAATAATTGGGTATATTGATAGTAATTTGCCCTTCTATTCGTATATGGCCTTTATTTCGGCATTATTAGTCGGCATTATCAAGCTTTAAAAAAAAAAAAAAAAAATATCGCTCGCCAGGAAATAATCGACACCTAAATGGCACGAAAGGTCTAGATATTGACAAAGAAATTGGGCGAAAGGTCTCCAAATAACCAAACTAACCAAACTAACGGAACGAACGTCTTAAAATCTCAAACCTAATATGCTCAACATGAGGGAGAAGGGGGTCCAGAAAAAGCGAGTACCTCCGCCTTAATTACGTTTGGGTGTTATTCTAAAGGTGCCGCCCGTGAGAGAGAGAGAGAAAGAGAGAGAGCGAGAAAGAGAGAAAAAGAAAGAGAGAGTGCGAGAAAGAAAGAAAATGAGAGTGAGAGAGGGGGTAGGGGGGAGAGTGAGTGTGTAAGCGAGAAAGACGAGGGAGGAGGGGGGGGGGAGGGGGGCGAGGGGGGGGGGGTAGGAGCAATCAGGATCACGTGTTAAGGCAGCATCAAAATCACCGTAGAAGAAAAAGAAAACCCAAGCCAATAAAAACGATTAGATATACTGTATAATTGTATATATATACCAAAAATCCTTAATTGAAAACGAGAGGGGTGTGGGGAGGGGAGGAAAATGGTGGGGGGTGGGGGCCGGTAGAGTGGGTGGAAGGCGGAGAGGAGAGGAAAGGAGGGGGGTGGGGGGGTTGAGAATTGGCAAGAAAGAGGGAGGGGGGGATTGGGCAACAGCGATGTCACCTCGTTCGCTAGTTTGCACCTTTAATCACGAGTTAATGACCCCCTCTATATTCACACACCTCACCAACGTAATGCACGCACACCGAATAGTTTGTTATTATCTAAATGTCTAGGAGGCCAACGATTTTAGCGTAATTACTAGTTGTTAGAATATATGCAGCAGACGAGACGGCATGCAGGAACCGGCTCAGTCATAAGTCCACAATTTTCGTATATTACCCTTATGAATTACATGTATGGCCACCTGGACATTAATAGAATATCAATACACATGTCATATATACACGTCAAATCCCCATACACACCTTAAATACGGCAACATACGAAGAGCCAACGCAGGCACGTCCTCCTTGTACCAGTCGAATGTCAGCACTGAATAATGACGTCACATTCAAGCTGGTCCTCCCCCCCGATCCACGAGTCCAGTTCGAATTTTATTATAGATAATTAATCAACTTCCGCATTACCTTCAGGCTTAGGACGTTCACAGCACATAGTCTATTTTAAGTTATGTATTTGTAAGGTGTTGATAGCTGCATATAGGACTTGTGATACAGGGATAGTTACTTTTTAAATCGAAACACTGGCATCTACATCACCCCCTCCATAAAACAGATGAAGTGAAATATCCGCAAATAATATTTAATGTAGAGTTGCCCACATGGACTTTGTACACACTTCATGATTTTATATATGGAAGGAAAATTAGTAGGATTGTATTAACAGTAGGCTATATTTTCTTGTGTAGTAGCCTACTCCATTTTCAGGGGATTTTTAGTTTGCAGCTCCCTAGACCTCAATCAAGCCTTTAAAAATGTCCCCTCCTTCTAGACAAATGTGTACATTTTTTGGCAGAAAAATGTTCCGGCCAAAGGCCGGTTCCTCCTAAATTGCAGGTTTGCAATCGCTTACCAGGAAAAAATCGACAAATGTTAAACATGGCACGACACTGACGACAGGTGTTAACATTGACATATATAGGTGAGATGCCAGAGGAGAAGAAATTGGAAGAAGAAACTACCAATTAATTGACACTAACAACCAACCTGCAAGACCAACCAACCAGGATAAAGACAAGCAATAGCAACAAGACAAAAGACAAAGAAAACCAGAATGGAGAAGGCACCATAGAAAACGAGGCCGACAGGGGAAGCTATTCTAACCTTATGGACATAATAATAATAATAATAATAATAATAATATTTATTCAGTTAGCAATTTACAGAGTTGGTACCACATAGTATGTTACAAATATGACATGTACCAGCTTTGCATAATTCCAACTAAGGATAGCCCAATAAGGCCGTTAGGCGTATTTCCATTGGGGTCCTTGTGGGATTAGGTTAGCTGGGGAAAAGGGGAGGATAAAAGAAATAGATACTTTAGAAAAAGTATTTCTAGGGGGTTATTTTAAGATACCTTACATCCTATGGTAAATATCAGTAATCCGTAATCAGTAATAATTTCAGTTTGGTTTGCCTATCTCGTATGTCGTACTTAGTAGTAGACATAAGCTTGGTGCTCCCTTCTCGCAGCTGTCCGGTTCAGGTGTTCCTTCAGGCTATGTCTGAAGGAATACAGTGTTCTCTTTTCACGGACTGACTGGGATAGGTCGTTCCAGTCTTTGATGGCAGTGAAGAAGAATGTTTGCTTACCCTGTCCTTGGATTCTCGGGACCTTAAAATTAAACATCCTGTTTCTTGTATTATGTCCACTCCTCTCATTTGTTTTAACAAAATCACTCTTAAGATACTCTGGAGCTCTGTCATAGAAAATTTTGAAAGCATTAGTGAGCCTGATTTGTTTGGCCCTGTCAGAGACATTGAGCATACCTAGTGACTGAAGTTGTTCCTGGCCAACATGTGATCTTGGTCCTAGGTTCAGCATGAACCTAACCATTTTATTTTGAGTGACCTGAAGTTTGTGCTGTGCTGATTTAGATGATGCAGAGTACCAGGATGACACAGAATAGTCAAAATGACATTGAACAAGCGCTTGGCAAAGGGTCTTTTTGGTCGCCGCTGGCAAGCATCCCACCTGTCTATACAGGTATGTTATACGTGCTCTACACTTACACAGGATAGATTCCAAAATTGTTTCACCTGACAAACTCGAGTCCAGTTTTAGTCCGAGATATTTAACCTGTTGTTATAGGAATATCATTACAGTTAACCGAGAAGCCCACAATGTCTTTCAGTTTGCCTTTTGTCCCACATAAGATGGCTTCCGTCTTGCCCAGGTGAAGAGATAGTCTATTGTCCACTAGCCATTCACTACATGATTCTAGTTCTTTGGAAAGTGAAGCGGCAATACTTATTGGGTCTTTTCCTGAAACCAGAAGCACGCTGTCGTCAGCATACAGTAATAATTTACACGAGACGCTCAGTTCCATGTCGTTCACATAATGGAGAAAGAGTAAGGGACCAAGGATGCTTCCCTGCGGGACCCCACAGTTAATTGGCATAGGATCAGATATATTATCATCAATTTTGACTCTTTGTGTTCTACCACTAAGATAAGATTTAAACCAGTTCACAGACCCAATGCCCATAGCTTGTAGTTTATTACATAGGATATCATGGTCTACTGTGTCAAACGCTTTTTGTAGATCAAGAAGAACCATACCGGTGTAGTTACCTTTAGACATTTCTTTACGAATGTGATCTGTTAAACTGCACAAAATCGTGTTAATATAGCTCAGAATACAATTAACAAGAAGTCGCCGGTACAGAAGGGGTTAAGGGGGCCCACCTCGGTTTTTTTTTCTCTCTCTTTCCCTCTCTCTCTGGGTTGTATCCATTCGGCCCAATTCAGCCTACTGTTTTAAGACGTCTATCCCCATCTAGGTGTCGATTTTTTCCTGGCGAGCGGTAGCGAGCCAGCATATTTTTTTTTTTTTTTTGACAGCAGGCTAAATTTGTAAATTTTTCGATAGAAACATTTCTCTGGCAAAGCCGGATATGTCCATACGATGCTGGCTCGCTATCGCTCGTCAAGAAGAAATTGACACCTGGATGGGGATAAACATCATAAAACAGTAGGCTGAATGGGACCGAATGTATACAAGCCAGAGAAAGAGACAAAAGGAGAGAAAAACAAAACAGGTTGACCCCCCATTACCCTTCACGATACAGGGACACAGTGCGGTTTCAGTTTTTGGCTATTATTAGACGATTTTATTAAGAAGATATTTTTGTTTCTTCCGGGCCCCATTCTCCCTCATGCTTAGCCCCATTAGTTATGAGATTTTAAGACTTTCGCCCTATTAGTTTGGCAAATTTAAGACCTTCGGCCCAATTTCTTTGTCAATTTTAAGACCTTTTGTGCCATTTAGGTGTCGATTTTTTTCCTGGCGAGCGATAGCGAGCCTGCAATTTTAAGGGGAACCGGCCTTCGGCCGGGACATTTTTCTACCGAAAAATTTACAAATTTATGTCTAGGGGGTGTTTTTCTAAGCTTGGTGGAGGTCTAGGGAGGAAACTAAAAACAAATATATGAATAAATGAATTAATAGACCAAACAATCGGCCAGTCTCCCCTTAAAGCCTGAAGGCTTCTGACAGACTATATCAAATAATCCATTTAGCTACCATGGCTCCTTCCTAATCTACATAAACTCGTCTATATGTAGCTGAATTAATAAAGAGAGAACTTTTCCGGTACAGTAAGGGGGAATTAATAAAGAGAGAACTTTTCCGGTACAGTAAGGGGGAATTAATAAAGAGAGAACTTTTCCGGTACAGTAAGGGGGAATTAATAAAGAGAGAACTTTTCCGGTACAGTAAGGGGGAATTAATAAAGAGAGAACTTTTCCGGTACAGTAAGGGGGAATTAATAAAGAGAGAACTTTTCCGGTACAGTAAGGGGGAATTAATAAAGAGAGAACTTTTCCGGTACAGTAAGGGGGAATTAATAAAGAGAGAACTTTTCCGGTACAGTAAGGGGGAATTTTGTCAGTGTTTGAAGATGTATTTATACATTCTATTCTCAGAAAAGAGGTGTTGAATCCTATAATCTATTTTTTATTAATTTCACCACAACACCAAACACCTCCAATGAAATTAATGAAAGCATATATGTGATCCACCAGGATTCGAACCCGGGTTATCACACACAGATTTTTAGACACCTTAACCATTACACCACCAAGACGGTTAAAGGTTTATGCACACACCTACGACTTATTATCCATTCTCGAATACTGGATATTAACCCTTTGAAGCTCTGACGCGTTTTAGCAGTTTATTTTGACTATCATTAGACGATTTTATGCAGCTTAGGAAGTATCTGTGGGTATTAAAAGGGTAAATACTATCTCCATCAACACTTTGACCTCCATATACCGTTACTAATCTGAATAAAATCGTCTAATAGTAGCCAGAAAACAGAACAGACACGCGTATCGGACCTTGAAAGGGTTAATCTAATCGTGTGCATATTCCCACCGCGCATATAATGGTAATCCAGTAAATTATTGATAGTTTATTTTATAGCTATTATTAGACGATTTTATTCAGCTTAGGAAGAACTTGAGGGAGCTAGAGTTCACTGACATAGTTTATAGCCCTTTGATTCCTACAGATCCTTCCTAGGCTGCATAAATCGTCTAATGATAAGCAGCGTAAAGTGTAAAAATAAATCTTCAAAAGTGACAAAATAAATAAGTTCTATCATATATATTTACAAATAAGTTTATGCAGATTAGGAAGGATCTATGGTACGGTAGCTAAAATGATTAACCCCTTCTGTACCGCGAGGTCGTTTTATTTGCATTCTAGCTTTATTTAGATGATTGTGTGCAGTTTAAGAAGGATCTGTGGTAGTAAAAATGGTTAAGTGAAATACTTCCAAGCCTGACAACTGCTGGAGGCCCTTTTTAAACTGAATAAAATCGCCTAATAGTAGCCATAATATAATATAAAAAAACGTCGCCGGTAAAGAAGGGGTTAATTGATATACCGGTAGTCTGTGGCCTTTCAATTGATAGACGTCCTTCCTAAGCTGAAGAGAATAGTCACATACTTACCAGAATATAATGGAAATGTCGTCACAGGTATTGAATGAGTTAAGGGTGTGAGAGGGATCTGCCTTGTGTGGGCCAATCGGCTTTCTGCAAACTCCCATTTTCTTATATTCTTGTGTTCCCAAGAGCCGTGTTGTACAATAATTAACCCCTTCTGTACCGGCGACGTCTTTTTTATTATATTCTAGCTATAGTTAGACGATGTTGTGCAGTTTAAGAAGGATCTGTGGTATACCTGTAGGTAGCGCCAACCAACTTGACAATAATCATGATCCCTGACCTCTCTGTAACTCAAAAGGGCCTAGAGGAAACTGGCTGTAAATATCCACACCTATTTCCTGGTGGACTATTCCTAAATGATAGAAACGTCAGCCCGATTGTTTTCATTCATTTCGAGTTATAAGGAGTTGAGGGGTCAAGATTATTGTCAAGTTCGCTGGTGCTACCTATAGTAAAAAGGGTTAAGTGAGATAGTTCGCAGCCTGTTAATTGCTGGAGGCCCTTTTGTAGACGGAATAATATCGTCTAACAGTAACCAGAATATAATTAATATGACGTAGCAGGAACAGAAGGGGTTAAGAAGGTGGCGGATTTCTCATCTCTTTCTCTCTCTCTCTCTCTCTATCTATCTATTTATCTATCTTCTGATCAAGCTAACCACCAATATCCATCTAACCATCCACATCTCTTCCTCCTCCCAATACATAAAAACCACCAATATCCATCTAACCATCCACATCTCTTCCTCCTCCCAATACATAAAAACCACCAATATCCATCTAACCATCCACATCTCTTCCTCCATCCAATACATAAAAACCACCAATATCCATCTAACCATCCACATCTCTTCCTCCTCCCAATACATAAAAACCACCAATATCCATCTAACCATCCACATCTCTTCCTCCTCCCAATACATAAAAACCACCAATATCCATCTAACCATCCACATCTCTTCCTCCTCCCAATACATAAAAACCACCAATATCCATCTAACCATCCACATCTCTTCCTCCTCCCAATGCATAAAAACCACCAATATCCATCTAACCATCCACATCTCTTCCTCCTCCCAATACATAAAAACCACCAATATCCATCTAACCATCCACATCTCTTCCTCCTCCCAATACATAAAAATACCTATAAAACCTCAGAACATAAGCAAAAGGGAGTCTGCAGATAGCCAATTAGTTCACACACGGCAGATCCCTTCCACACCCAACCCATTGATGACCGTTGATAGTAATTTACCTTCCTATCCCTACAATAGTCGGATTTATTACTACCCATTGGTCCACACACGGCAGATCCCTTCCACACCCAACCCATTGATGACCGTTGATAGTAATTTACCTTCCTATCCTTACAATAGTCGGATTTATTACTACCCATTGGTCCACACACGGCAGATCCCTTCCACACCCAACCCATTGATGACCGTTGATAGTAATTTACCTTCCTATCCTTACAATGGTCGGATTTATTACTACCCATTGGTCCACACACGGCAGATCCCTTTCACACCCAACCCATTGATGACCGTTGATAGTGATTTACCTTCCTATCCTTACAATAGTCGGATTTATTACTATCCACTAAATACGGTCTTTATTTGTGTTAAGGGGAGTCACCTGCTTTTTTTATCTTTCAGGGTTGTATTCATTCAGCCCCATTCAGACTACTGTTTTAAGACGTCTACCCCAATCCAGATGTCAATTTATACCTGGCGAGCGATAGCAAGCCACCATATTTTGAATAATGAGTTAGACAGCTGGCTAAATCCGGTGAAGATGGATTTCTCCATAAAATTTTGGCTCGCTATCGCTCGCCAGGAAAAAATCAACACCTGGATGGGGATCTATGTCTTAAAAACGTAGGCTGAATGGGCCGAATGGATACAACCAATAAAGTGAAAAAAAAGCAGGTCACCCATTAATTACTTCGATCATTATAATTACCCTTTCATATTCATAATTGTGTACAGGATAGGGGAGTACAATGGAAGGCTTCTCTCTCTCTCTCTCTCTCTCTCTCTCTCTCTCTCTCTCTCTCTCTCTCTCTCTCTCTCTCTCTCTCTCTCTCTAACTCTAACTCTCTCTCTCTCTCTCTCTCTCTCTCTCTCTCTCTCTCTCTCTCATCCACTTCACTATCCTTGTCTTAAACCCAAGCATTAGCCTATACATACAACAGTACAGTTGGCCAAATAAGTCGTATCTCTGCTGTCAATACGTTTTGCTCGCTGCGCGCTGTATTAATGTCTGTCAGATGTTGAATAGGGTGTGTATAGACAGGAACATGTTTGTATATCTCACTCGAAACGATTAAATAGAGCTCAATTAGTTCTAATGCCAATTATTGATCGAAATATACTTGATGCCGCGACATCACTTATTTTGCCGACTGTACAATAAAGACTTGCCACAAAACAGCCCCATCATGTCATCACAGTGGCTGATGTTGGTAATAGTGCTAACAGTGTCTCAGCAAGACTCAACACAGTCCCCCTGAAGCACCTGCACCTGCACCTTGCCAATCTGTACCATGCGAACATTCAGGGGAGATTTCCACTTGAGGGATTTTTGTCTTGACCCCTTTCTCCATCATGGTTAGCCCCATTGATTTTGATATTTTAAGACGTTCGCCCCAATTAGTTTAGCAATTTTAAGAACTTTCGCCCCATTTCTGTCAATTTTAAGACTTTTGGTTCCATTTAGGTGTCAATTTTTTCCTGGCGAGCGATAGCGAGCCTGCAATTTAAGAGGAACCGGCCTTCGGCCGGGACATTTTTCTACCGAAAAATTTACAAATTTATCTTGAAAGTGGGTCTAGGGGCTGTAATGTTAAGCTTGATGGAAGTCTAGCGAACTAACTAAAATACTCCCCTTAAGGGGGGAAGAGCCGTTATTCTGGTCCCCCCGTTCCCTCATGATTAGCCCCATTAGTTTTCAGATTAGAAGATGTTCGGCCCATTAGTTTGGCGATTTTAAGACATTTCGCTCCAAGTACTGTATGTGTCAATGTTAATACTTTTCGTGTCATTTAGGTGTCAATGTTTTCCTGGCGAGCCTGTAAATTTAGGAGAAACCAGCCTTTGGCCGGGACATTTTTCTATCGAAAAATGTACAAACATATCTTGAATGAGGGTCTTGGGCGGGTGTTATTTAAGCTTGATGCTTTATCAGAATTCAGCCGCCTAACCTAATCTACCTTCAGTCTAGTTAGCGATACCAGTGCGAAAATGTCTCAAAATAATACGCGAAAGAACTTGCTCATGGAAAACTGACGGAAAAAGCACTCGTGTGACAGCGGCTTAAGGGGAGGTATTTAGTTTGTTCCCTACGTTTTCATCAAGCTTAAAATTACACCCCCTAGACCCCCTTTCAAGATAAATTTGTACATTTTTCGGTAGAAAAATTTCCCGGCCGGAGGCCGGTTGCTCTTAAATTACAGGCTCGCTATCGCTCGCCAGGAAAAAATCGACACCTTACTGGCACGAAAGGTCTTAAACTTGACAGAAATGGGGCAAAATGTCTTAAAATGTCCAAACTACTAAGGCGAACGTCTTAAAATCTCAGAAGCAATGGGGCTAAACATGAGGGAGAAATTTAAGATGTTCGCCCCATTAGTTGGATTATTTTAAGAACTTTAGCCCCATTTCTGTCAATTTTAAGACCTTTCGTGCCATTTAGGTGTCGATTTTTTCCTGGCGAGCGATAGCGAGCCTGTAATTTAAGAGGAATCGGCCTTCGGCCGGGACATTTTTCTACCGAAAAATGTACACATTTATCTTGAAAGGGAGTCTAAGGGGTGTAATTTTAAGATTCATGGAAGACTAGGGAACAAACTAAAAACCTCCCCTTAAGGCAGTGATATGAAATTATCGTTACTGCTGTAGTCGGTTTGATTTCAACTGATGTTAAATTGAATCCCTTGACAGTTTGAGTCGGCCCCCCCCACCCCCCCAAAAAAAAGGGAAACAAATTGAATGAAATAGAAAAAAATAAAAAAATAAAAAAATAACAAAAAGGAAAAATGGGGATTGGGCCGGACCATATAAATAGATGGACAGCTGATTTCTCGATACTTTATGCAAAAATATGAAAGTACTATGCATCTATATCATATTAACGTCAAGTTTCAATAATCAGCACCATAATTCCCTACAAAATCTTCAAAATAACTAAGAAGTTTTGATGGGAATATTGCAATGTACCATCAGCTGGTAAAAAATGGACTATTGCTGTACGGTCGCGCTAATAAGTCAAGTCTCAACTGTCATTACGTTTGGCTCGCTCTGTGCTGTATTAATGTCTGTCAGATGTTGAATAAAGTGGTTAAGTGAAGCGCTAATAAGTCGTGTCTCAACTGTCATTACGTTTGGCTCGCTCTGTACTGTATTAATGTCTGTCAGACGTTGAATAGGGTGGTTAAGTGTAGGAACATGTTTGTATATCTCACTCGAAACGAATAAATTGAGTTTTATATAATGCTGATACCAATTATTAATTCAAATATACTTGGTGCCGAGACATGACTTATTAGTGCGACTGTACCTTGGTCAAACATTATGGGTATGAAGAGGGTAAATGATGTGGCCATGATAATATATCTCTTAATAACACACACAACAAAGCCACTCCAACAGTTTCCTCTCTCTCCAACACCCCTTCTACCATCTCTACACTATACAGACTAATAACACACACAACAAAGCCTCTCCAACAGCTTCCTTTCACTCCAACACCCCTTGTACCCTCTCTACACTATACACGATACTATATGCTTAGCCCATTGAGGATTATGACGCATTTTGACCATATATTTTGGCTATCATTGGACGATTTTATGCAGTTTAGGAAGGCCCTCTAGGATTCTAAGGGGTCAAAAACCAAATCATGTATGCCTCTGACTCCCACAGGTCCTTCCTCAGCTGAATACAAACGTCTAATGATAGCCACAATAAGGTGCTAAAACGCGTCATAGTCCTCAAGGGGTTAACATGCCTTTAAATCGGCGTACAGTCGTGCTAATAAGTCATGTCTCAGCACCAATTATGTTTTGATCAATAATTGGTATCATCAATATCTAAGCTTCATTTCTTCATATCGAGTGAACTATACAAACATGTTCCTACACGTACCCACCCTATTCAACATCTGACAGACATTAATACAGCACAGAGCGAGCCAAACGTAATGACAGCTGGGGCATGACTTATTAGCTTGAGTGAGATATACCAACATGTTCCTACACGTACCCACCCTATTCAACATCTGACAGACATTAATACAGCACAGAGCGAGCCAAACGTAATGACAGCTGGGACATGACTTATTAGCTTGAGTGAGATATACCAACATGTTCCTACACGTACCCACCCTATTCAACATCTGACAGACATTAATACAGCACAGAGCGAGCCAAACGTAATGACAGCTGGGACATGACTTATTAGCTTGAGTGAGATATACCAACATGTTCCTACACTTACCCACCCTATTCAACATCTGACAGACATTAATACAGCACAGAGCGAGCCAAACATAATGACAGCTGGGACATGTCTTATTAGTTTAAGTGAGATATACCAACATGTTCCTACACTTACCCACCCTATTCAACATCTGACAGACATTAATACAGCACAGAGCGAGCCAAACGTAATGACAGCTGTACATGACTTATTAGCTTGAGTGAGATATACCAACATGTTCCTACACTTACCCACCCTATTCAACATCTGACAGACATTAATACAGCACAGAGCGAGCCAAACGTAATGACAGCTGGGACATGACTTATTAGCTTGAGTGAGATATACCAACATGTTCCTACACTTACCCCCCCCATTCAACATCTGACAGACATTAATACAGCACAGAGCGAGCCAAACATAATAACAGCTGGGACATGACTTATTAGCGCGACCGTACATTACAATTAACCCTTTCAAACTCCGACTCCGCATTTCTTTTGTGTTTCTGGCTATTATTAGGCGATTATATTCAGATTAGGAATGGTATATGATTGATTGCGATAGGCTTTACCCTTATAATTCCCACAGATCCTTCCTAAGCTGTAGCCTATACAATCGCCTAATGATAGCCAGAATAATAGTCAGAATGCGTCATAATCTTCATATAGTTAACCCTTCTGACCCGGGGTCGCCCTCCTAAGGACAATGTCGGGTACCCGGGCGATTTGGCCGAAAAACGTCTAGGCCTAGGCTACCGTATCTTTGTTATTTTAACTGCTAGAAATTTCCCACACATCTCTAAATGTAGGGCGATTTCCAATCTGAAGACTGCCGTTGAGTAGAGCTCTGTAAGTCAACTGGTTCAGTTGTGATGACGATTTCCATGGAGATAATTTTTCCGCGATATTGACAATATCGAAGCTTTTCAGACACTAATTTCGTCATACCATACAACAACAACATTGATCCGACGTCTCCTTCGTGTTTTCGAAGGTGCGGTGACACAATGACCGGCTTTGTTTACATACGTCGGATGCACGACGTTCAGACCAAGCTGAATAGGCTTTCAAGCTTACTGTCTGTTATAAGGACACCCGAGGTCCTGCCCAACTGCCGCGGTGTCCTTATAACAGGACAGCCGGGCTGGAAGGGTTAAGGGGAGGTTTTTAGTGTGTTTCTTAGACTTCCATCAGGCTTGAAATTACACCCCATTGATCCCCTTTCAAGATAAATTTGTACATTTTTCGGTAGAATAATTTCCCGGCCGAAGGCCGGTTACTCTTGGATTACAGGCTCGCTATCGCTCGCCAGGATAAAATCGACACCTAAATGGCACAAAAGGTCTTAAAATTGACAGAATGGAGCGGAAATTCTTAAAATCACAACAACTAATGGGGCAAACGTATTAAAATCTCAAAAGCAATGAGGCTAAACATGAGGGAGAAAGAGGTCAAGAAAAAAGTGCGACAAGTGGAAATCTCTCCTTAACATTATCATTGAAAAACAAAATTATAATCCAATAGAGTACGGTAACAGTTCTCATCTCGAGTGGTTCGGTCGTATGGAACGCATGGTGAGTGATAACATTACTATAGTCCGCTCACTATAGGTAGGCCAGAATATGTATCCCCTAACCTCTGTAACTCAAAAAGGGCTAGAGCATATGGGCTGTAAAATGCCATACCTTTTCCTCGGCTGACTCTTCCCACATGGTGAAAATATTAGCGCGATAACCCTATAGTCTATTCATTGTAAGTAGGCGAGAAATCATGAACTCTATCATCTATAACTCAACAAAGGGCTAGAGCAAATGGGCAGTAAAATGCCCCACCTTTTCCTCGGCTGACTCTTCCCACATGGTGAAAATATTAGCTCGATAACCCTAGTCGTTCTTGAGTTATACAGGTTAGTGGTTAAGATCTTTGGCTTTATTATAATGAATCGACTATAAAGGAGACTATGAGTGTGAGGTAGAAGAGCAGAGAGGGAGATACAGACCAAGAGTGAAGTGATGGGATGAAGTTGAGAGGTATAGGAATGAGAATGGAGTTTGGTGGAAGGAGGGACACTGGTCGACGCATTACAAACGGATATGGAATTGATTCATTCATGGCCACAACCTCGGGCATCACGGCATTTGGCAATAAAAGGGTAGATAGATATATAAACTACAGTTGTTGCTCGTTTCACATAAATATGATTAACAATACAGACTAATAACAAACATACCAAACCCATTCCAACAGCTTCCTCTATCTACAACACCCCTTCTCTGCTATCTACACTCTCCCAGCCGTATGGTCCTAGTGTACTGTCTGATGGCGTTAATGGGTTTCGAAGTGTAAGATTAGACGATTCTATTCACCTTAGGAAGAACCTCTTGGAATAAAACGAGTGATCTGATTCAATCACCCCTCCAATTCCCACAGATCCTTCCTAGACGAAATAAAACAGTCTTAGCAATATAATAGTTGCTGAATAAAATAAAACAGTCTTAACAATAAATAGTTGCTGAATAAAATCCGATTGAAAGAGTGAAACAAAAAATCACATCAAATAAATGCCAGAAAAATAAAATCCGATTGAAAGAGTTAAACAAAATATCACATTAAATTATGGTCAGAAAAAATATTCAGATTGCAAGAGCTAAACAATAGAATCGCATCTCTCCTTTCTCTGTTGCGTACGACGAAGTGCAGGAGTAAGCAGCAGTGACAACATGTAAATACAAAGTTTAATAAGATAACAACAGATAACTGCAGTCCTTCATGGCGTACCAGAAAGGTTTAGCGCCTATGATAGCAAAGTATTCCAAAGAACAAACTATCTCCGCATAGAACAGTAGACTCATAGCCCATTGACAGCTAAATACACTCAACCCAGAGGCTACACAGAGGAGCATCATTGGAACACGATACCAAAGTGTTTTAAAGGCAACAAAAGTAATGCCCGAAACAAAAACTAAACCCTGCGTCATGAATAGGAGAATAAGCCCAGTATTTATGGCATATTTCAATTCTGGGAGACTCTCGATGCCAGTATACTTAGCCAAGATGTTATCAAAGCTCGGCATATCACTCCCAGATAAATGTGTTATCATGGTAAAGACAGAACCAATGAATTTTTCAAACTCAGCCGGGTCTATGTTAACACCCAGGATTTTGTCAACGGGAACGCCACTCTTGACCATCATAGTAAGCCCCCCGGTGATGTCCTCGGGTACTTCATGGATAAAAGACACTTGGAGGTAGATACAGGCACTAATATCTATGACCCACAATGCAAAAGCCAAAAGGCCAAGCAAGGCGACGAGGACTTTCCGTACAGTCTCCATATGGCTTTTGGATCTCACTTCTTTGTTGTCGGTCAGTGAAATCGCGGTTTTACCGTGATACAAGGTTATGTTATCGGAAACAATACTAGATTTTCGGTGGAAGTCCATTCTATTTAGATGTATCAGGAGTAATACTGTTTTAAACCTCAATCAACACCGCTTAGGAATGCCTAAAACTCGCACTTATTAAACGTGACTGATCACTATCACAACAAGAACAAATATGACGATATCTAACAAGAATGTGTAGCATTTTTTTTTCTTTTTCTATGTGATTGAGGGAGGCAAAGGGCATAACTGCCTATAGCGAGTGCCTCCCCAATAGTTGAAAGAGTGACAGGGCCAAAATCAAGGGACGTTCGAGCCAAAATGCCTGGACACACGGAGTTTGAAGCAATTTAAGTCATAGGAAGAGGGAAAGACTGATTCTGGGAGAGAGTTCCAGAGCTCAGCTGTTGAGTAGAAGAAAGTTTGAGAGTAACGTTTCACTCTTGGGTTGGAGAGTTGCACAGAGTAGGGGTGGGATTGAGTTGCAAGACGGGTACCACGTGCCCTACGTAAAGGAGGTGGTATGCACTGGGATAGCTCTGAGGAACACTGATTATTATAGTAGCGATAGAATAGCGAGAGAGATGCAACATTGCGGCGGAGAGAGAGAGATTGCAGAGAGTTGGTGAGTGGACGGGAGTTAATGATACGAAAGGCCTTCCTTTCAACTTTGTGTAGGAGAGCGGTGCGAGAGGAACCTCCCCACACATGTGAACAATACTCAATACAAGGGCGCACTATGCCCCTGTACAGAGCAAGAAGCTGTGCAGGGGAAAAGAACCCCCTAAGACGGTTGAGCACACCCAGCTTCTGGGAGGCTGCCTTAGCAAGACTGGTAATATGGTCCTTCCAAATGAGCATATTGTCTAGTTATCAATGAAAACTAATTGACTCTTTGTATACTTAATTTGTTTATGAAAAAATGCTTAAATAATTACATTTTATGTTTATTCAACTAAAACATGTCTAATAGTACAAAGAAAAGATAAAATGAAGGTCGATACTACACATAAATATTTTACAATATATTTTAGCCACCCAAAATATAAAGTTTTCTATAGTTTAGTTTGAAAGAGAAAATGAGTTTTTAACACCAACTATACTATTTTTGACCACTCATTGTATTTACTTGGTATACTTGGGGTGTAGAGGCGTCGCCTCAGAGTCTTGATGGATCGCCACTCCTACAATATAGCTTCAAGTACGTAATTCACATACATATATGCGCACACTTACACTAAAGTTACACAAATTAACCCTTTCAGCATCGGAGGACACTTTTCCCTCCTATTTTCTGGCTATTTTAGACGGTTTGTGCAAATTAGGAAGAATCTCTAGTATTCTAAGGAATCGAAGGTGTAGGAACTATCTCGACTAGGCCTATACTCTCTAGCTCCCACAAGTTCTTCCTTAGCTGAATACAATCGTCTAATAATAGCCACAATAAACTGTCAATACGGGTCACAATCCTCAAAGGATTAACCTTTTCAATATATGAAGACATTTATTTTATGGCAAAATTGATCTGTATTGCGTCTAAATCTTCAAATGTTTAGACAATATTTTTCAGCTTAGGAAGGATATATGAACATCAGAAGTAATTGAGACAGTATTTATGTTTTTGACTCACACAGGTTCCTTCTAATCTTAATAAAATCGTTTAATCATAGCCAGAATTATCAGGATAAACTGCTATGATGCGTGTGAATTTTAATGGGTTGGACGATGTTACTTGTTTAGGAAGGATATATAAAATCAGAGTTAATTGAAACAATATTCATCCTTTTGACTCACAAAGGTTCCTTCTAATCTTGATAACATCGTCTAATCATAGCCAGGATTATCTGCTAAAATACGTGAAAATTTTCAAAGTATCAGATGATTTTCTTCAGCTTAGGAAAGGGTACTGTACATGGCTGTCATAGGTCTAATTGAGACTTGTATAAAGTTGTTTAGTATTAGCAAGAACATAAATAACAAGATCGCCATGTTACTGAGAGAGTTCACTCTTTCAGTATTAGGACGCCATTTTCCACTGTATTCAGGCTGTAAAGTCAGTAAAAATAGGTTGGCCTAATCTGAACAAGATGCGGAAATACACTTAGACTACCAGGCTAAGTGAGGTACCTTTATTAGTCTCGTGGTAACCTGTTTGCCTTGTAACCCAAGAGTCCCGGGTTCGATTCCCGCCCTGGGTCCAGATTTTCGGGAGGCTATTTCAGCATCTAATGAAGTTTTAAGGTGTGTTGGTAAAATTGTCAAGATGGTTGGAAGATAGGAGCTCCATAACCCTCCTTACGGGCATGATATAAAAACTAATCCTACAAGGCTACATCATTAGACGATTTTATACAGCTTAACCCCTTCAGTACCGGGGCCGTCCTTTTTCACTTTATTCTAGCTACTATTAGACGATTGTATTCAGTTTAAATAGGCCCTATAGCAATTAAGAGGCTTCGAACTATCTCACTTAACACTATTTACTACCACAGATCCTTGTTAACCCTTTCACGCATATATGACGCAGAGGTTGCCAGATTAGCAATAAGAAATAATGTTCTCTCACTCCTATAATTACCTCTCCAAAATTAGTTTTCTGCCCACAGCTAACTCAAAGACAACTGCAGAGGTTGATGTAACTAAACTAAAGGTTTCTAAATACCCCTGATGGTAACAAAGGCTTTAAAGTATCCTCAATAGGCTCAAAACTGCGTCATATGCTTGAAAAGGTTAAACTGCACAAAACCTTCTATATCTAGCTAGAGTGAAATAAAAAAGACGTCGCCGGTACAGTACCGTAACGGGTTAAGAAGGAACTCTGGGAATTCAAAGGGTAAAGACTATCTCAAATAACCCTCTGACTTCCATATACCCTTCCTAATCTGAATAATATTGTCTACTAATAACCAGGAGAAGCTG
The DNA here is from genome assembly GCA_032716605.1 of Paralithodes platypus. Classification (NCBI taxonomy): domain Eukaryota; kingdom Metazoa; phylum Arthropoda; class Malacostraca; order Decapoda; family Lithodidae; genus Paralithodes; species Paralithodes platypus. Next base: position 13,137,021 of record CM064562.1, on the reverse strand, counting down.
CTAAAACGCGTCACGATCCTCAAAAGGTTAATTACCGTCTGACTTCCAAAATTCCGTCCTTAACTAAAGAAAATCGTCCACTGATAGCCACAATAAAAGGAAGAAATACATCCACAAATACTGAAGAGGTTAAGGGGAGAGGGGTCGTTTTGCTGGTCCCCCTTTTTCCTCGTGCTTAGCCCCATTAGGTTTCAGATTTTGAGACGATCGGCCCATTAGTTTGGAGATTTTCACCCCCATTCCTTTGTCAATATTAAGACTTTTCGTGTCATTTAGGTGTTGATTTCTTCCTGGCGAGCGATAGCGAGTCTACAATTTAAATGAACCGGCCTTGGGCCGGGAAATTTTTCAATCGAAAAATGTACAAATTTATCTTGAAAGGGGGGGGGGGGGTCTTGGGCGGGTGTTTGTTTAAACTTGATGGAGTTCTAGGGAGGAAACTAAATTAATAATAAAAAGCCACATAGATGAGTAAATAAATACGGCCATCCCCCAGTAACATAGTAGTTATACAGTACTTACAAACACTACAATTGGAAATACGCAGAAATCTACACTGAAACAACCCCCCCCCCCCCCCCCCGGTATATTAACCCCTTCTTTACCGGCGACGTCTTCTTATTTTCATTCTAGCTATATTTAGAGGATTATATGCAGTTTAAGGAGGATCTGTGGTCGTAAAAAAGAGTTAGTGAATTAGTTCGAAACCTATTAATTGCTGGAGGCCCTTTTGAAACTGAATAATATCGTCAATTAGTAGCCAGATTAAAGTTGAAAAGACGTTGCCGGTACAGAAGGGGTTATTGATGAACAGAAGTTGATAGCCTGGGTAATAGTACTTTGTAAAGCCGGTATCACACGAGCGCTTTTTCCCTCAACATTTATCCTCAACACTGGTCTGGCAGCTTCTGAGGGACACTGTTTACATACTTCTTTCACCTTCATTAATCTACCGTCAGTCTAGTTTCCGGTACCAGTGCAAAAGATCCTAGAAATGTTGCCGGACAAATGTTGACTGTAAAAGCTCTCGTGTGATACCGGTACCGGCTTAATAGAGGATATTTTTGTTTTCTTTTTTTCTATGAGATTGAGGGAGACAAAGGGCAGAACTGCCTGTGACGAGTGCCTCCCCCAGAGTTGAAAGAGTGACAGGGCCGTAATCAAGGGACGTTCGAACCAAAATACCTTGACACACGGAGTTTGAAGCAATTTAAGTCATAGAATGAGGGAAAGATGGATTCAGGGAGTGATATCCAGAGCTCAGCTGTTGAATAGAGAACACAAATTGGGAATATTGCTTTTCTCTTGAGCTGGTGAGTTGCACAGAGTAGGGGTGGACTGTGTTGCAAGACGGGTACTACGTAGGATACTCTATGTAGAGGAGGTGATATACACTGGGAGAGCTCCGAGGAACACTGATTATTATAGTAGCGATAGAATAGCGAGAGAGATGCAACATTGCGGCGGAGAGAGAGAGATTGCAGAGAGTTAGTGAGTGGACGGGAGTTAATGATACGAAAGGCCTTCCTTTCAACTTTGTCTAGGAGAGCGGTGTGAGAGGAACTTCCCCACACATGTGAACAATACTCAATACAAGGACGCACTATGCCCCTGTACAGAGCAAGAAGCTGTGCAGGGGAAAAGAACCCCCTAAGGTGGTTGAGCACACACAGCTTCTGGGAGGCTGCCTTAGCAAGACTGGTAATTTGATAGAGTCTGGCATCAATCCTTATTGTCGAAGATGTCACACTACGGCTTTGCATCATTAGTTCCACTAATTTCTTCTTATCTTCATAACAAAAAAATACGTGTAATGGTAGATGGCCTTTATTCTCAATTTCACTCAATAAATGCTGGTGTTCCCCAGGGATCAGTTTTGGCCCCAACTCTGTTCCTAATTCATATCAATGATCTCATATCTACCACTCATAATCCAATACATTCCTACGCAGATGACTCAACACTCCACAGTTCCTTCACATTTACCAATTCTTTCACCCAACCCGATCTTATAAATTCAAAAATAAACACTGCAATTTCTCTGAACCAGGACCTTTCTAGAATTAATGAATGGGGACAAAACAATCTAGTTTCCTTTAATGCACAGAAAACCAAGTACATTCAATTTTCTAACCGACAGAATCTCACTGACTCCCATATATTTTTTAATGATGTAAATATTCCCACTTCCCCTAGTATTGACATTCTCGATGTAACATTAACTACTAACTTGAGCTGGACACATTATGTTAGAAGCATTGCTAGGATGCCTCTAAAAAACTGGGACTCCTGTACAGAGTTCGAGAATTCTTCACTGACGAGCAGTTGGCCATAATATATAAAAGTCATGTGCGTTCTCAGATGGATTACTGTTCACTTCTGTGGAGTGGAAGTGGAGTGGTTGCATTGAGGCAGTTGGACAAAATTCAAAATAAAGCTATTAGATTAATCAATAACCCTGCAATCACACAGGACCTTCCTACATGATCCATACGAAGAAACGTTGCATCCCTTGCATTATTCTACAGATATTTTCACAGCAATTGTTCCGAAGAACTTGCTTCAATTGTGCCGCCTCTCCACATCTTTCCCCGTAGAACTAGGGCAGCTGAGAGCACCCATGAATTTACACTTTCTCCTCCACAATGCAGAACTTCTGCTTATCAAAATTCATTTATCCCCAGAACTCTTTGGAATTTACTTCCCTCGAGTTGCTTTCCACAAACTTACAATCTACAACAGTTTAAATCCAGTTGTTACAAACATTTTATGAGTGGAGGATGCCTTTAGGCATATGGACCTTTTTGTTTTATCTGTGTTTTTCCTTTCTCCGTTCATTGTCTCTTTAAAAAAAAAAAAAAAAAAAAAATATGGTCCTTCCAACTGAGAGCAGAAGAAAAAGAGACACCAAGAATATTGAGCGAAGATGAAGAATTGATTTTTGTATTGTTGAAGAATATGGGATAGTCTGCTCCTCCTCCTCCTTACGGGTAGATAGATGGAGAAATTGGGTTTTGGAAGCATTAAAGGTAACAAGGTTTTCTCTGCCCCAATTAGAGATAGTATTTAGATCAGAATTTAAGAGTTCTATGGCTTCATTACGTTTGTCGTTGAGGGATTGCTGGCTGGGGCGTTCTGAAAAACTAATGGAGTAGTGTAAGGTTGAGTCGACTGCGTATGAATGGATGGGAATTGAGGTACAGTTGAGGAGATAATTTATAAAAATTAGAATTTATGTTTAATATTAAGAACTGGGTGTTACTTAATAAGTTAAAGCAATAATAGGCCATCATTGTATGATCATGTGTAATAGAAATATATATATATATATATATATATATATATATATATATATATATATATATATATATATATATATATATATATATATATATATATATATATGTGTGTATATTATATACTGTATATATACATATACAGTATATATTTATATTACACATCAGCATACAATGATAGCCTATTATTGATTTAACTTTATATGTGAGACTAAGGTGAGAATTTAGGTACCGTACGGTACCAGTAACAAATTGCAAAGAGTTATTTATATCTATATTACACATGATCATACAATGATAACCTATTATTGCTTTAACTTATTAAGTAGCACCCAGTTCTTAACATTAATCATCAATTATAAACCCCAATGCACTTGCATAAACTAATAACGCATATGGTCCTCCCGGGATTCGAGCTTGGGACACCACACCCAGAACATAAGCACCTAAACCATAACACCACCAACACAGTTAAAGGTTGAACACACGATCACGATTAACCCATTGAGTACCAGGGACGTGCTTTTCATCATATTCTGGCAAGTATTAGACGATTATATTCAGCTTAGGAAGGACGTCTAGCAATAATAAGGCTTCAAACTATCTCAACCAATCCATTTAATTACCTCAGATCCTTCCTAAGCTGCACAAAATCGTCTAAATATAGTTAGAATATAAGCAAAATACGTCACCAGTATAGAAGGGGTAAATATCCATTTTCGAATTTTGGATATCAATCTAATCATGTACTCGACCCAAATGCATTATGGAAAGCGCAATGTTTTAGTTAGTGAGTGGAAAAGAAAGGAAAATATTGGGGCCAAGACCAATCACTAAGGCGATCGGCCTGGCCAGATTGGCTCAGAATCGGTCAGTTTTAGGGCCTCCTTCACGCTCACATAGGGTGAAATCTACAAAACAGTCCTTCCTCTTATATAACCTCCTTGCTCCGTGTGTGCGTTCGTTCGTACGTGTTTGCCTCCCACCACCAGACGAGAAAACCTCCCCCTTCTCTGTCTGTCTTTCTTTCTCCTCTTCTCTCTCTTTGTCTTTTTCAAACACACATACGCACACACACACCCTCTCAAACCAACCCTATGAAATAAAGTGTTGCCAGAATGCTCAGCCTCTCAAACCCTTTCGATCAATCCGGAAACCATCAGTCTATGCCTACTAAAATTACTCTTAATGAATGCACTAAGCCACAATGGGATGCTACAAGCTTCTATGTATATTGCAGAATATATATACTGAGATACCAAGGCTTAAAATGTCTATGTAAGGGTAAAATACGGCATATTTGAGATGCTGGGATGGGTTGTATGCAATATCTACTCTTGTATAAAAATAATAGTTATTGTCTCACCCTGCAAGTTGAACACAATGATCTGCCTACCTCCTCTAGTGCTGTGTAGGAAAACCAAGGCTGAGAAAGGCCGAATATTGCCGTACGAAGGTTAATCAATCCCGAAATGCCAACCACAACACTCTCACTTACTTGTTCCAATACTACTATCTCCTTGCATTTCTCAGATTTACCCAGGGAAGCTGAACGATATATGTAGATAAACCGCCGTTGAAACATTTATGAACGCTCCGTTAACAACCAAGACGATCACGAGTGAATAGTTCGAACTTTTGGTCGAAGGTTGCTTTCCAGGCAGGGCTAAAACCCTTGATGAAACAATACCGTAAATTCCAGGGTTGGTTGCGCAATTTTCACCCACTTAGAGGCATCTTTCAGAGCTCTCTTGGTAACCAAAAGATGCAGATTTTTTTCCTCTATCCAACGGTATATAAAAAGTAAAAAATTGTGCCAGTTTTGTGTCCTTTTTATCTATAAACGATGTCTAATGGGAATTTGCGTGGACGAAAGTTCTGGGAAAATCGATGCACTATGAAACGGTAAATTTCCGAATGAGATAGGAACATGGTTTATTCAAAGTTCACATGATTCGTTCAAAGCACCTGAGTGAAGCAAAATTCAGAATTCTAAATCTAAAATTCAGATTACTGAAAATCAAGTGCTCATTTCTAGTTCTTCTAAACACAATTATACTTCGATTAATTTGATTACTGGGATTGCTGTGTGATAATTGGGGATATAGTAAATTGGCCAACCTATTATGTTTTCGAAATAATCACTCCTTGAGGTCACTTAATGGCTATTCTGTGAAATATAAAGGCTTGTTTGTTTCATTACATTTCTGTGAATTTTACCAAATATATGTGTCCTGGGCCGCATTTATAGTATTTATAGGAAGTAAACTACACATATATACCTATATATGACACTTAAACATGGCATGGACGAATATATTTAACTTATGTTGCATATTTGTATATCCCCACTATTTGCTCGAATTAGGGCATTTCCAGGGATATTTGGACATATTTGATTGTAAATATGGTGAATATATAATATAATTGAATTTATCCATGCTTAATCCATACGCAAATCGATGTATTTAAGTTTGTATGTTAGATCATTTTAACTGTGGACGGGAAGGGAGAGGGTTCAACACCGATCTGGCAACAGGGATCCAATGGCGACCAAAGTGCCCGTATCTGTGCTGAAAATTTTCAACAAAGATCAAGTTTTGGGCATGATAGTGGCCTTCCGCGGCATCTGCACAGTCACCACGTCATCGCTACGGAATCTTAGGACGTGTGGAGCCCCATAGGAGGACGTGGAAGGATCTATTTAGCATATTAGGGTAAGATATTCATCGTCTCTTCCCATTTTCGTTTTTGCTAATGGCGAGGTGTAAGCCCCGAGGTGTGGATAATTCTCTGTATTTTATGTATTTATTTATTTATTTATGATGTTATCCTCTTTTGCCGCATCGTATCTTTTGCCTGGGCTGGCTTAAAATTAGTTGTATGTATTTTACGAATGATATTTTGTGTTGTATAATTATATATGTGTTGGTCTGAAATGAGATGGTTTGGGGAAGGGAGAGAGAGAGAGGGGGGGGGGGGGGATGGAGGAAAGGGGAGGGAGAGAGAACGGGGGAGGGAGTTACCACCCTCCCCCAACTTCCTTACAGCGAGCAAAGGAGATAGTATAAAGGTGGGAGGGTTTGACAAGTTGGAGACAATCCGCCCTCCTTTTCCTCCCTAAAACGCCTAGGCTAAGAAGGCATGGATGGATTTCTCTGGCTATATCAGACCGTCAATTTATTTTTTATTTTTGTTTTTATTTTTTATTTTTTATTATTGGAATCGACAACTAAACTAAATGCACTGTACGCTAATTTGTACATTATTAGGATTTTAGGAGACTTAGTTAATGTACAACTTTACTTAACCCTTACAGTACCGGCGACGTATTTTTTTTTAATTATTGGAATCGACAACTAGACTAAATGTACCGTATGCTAATTTGTGCATTATTATGATTTTCGAATTATTAATATACAACTTTACTTAACCCTTACAGTACCGGTGACGTCTTTTTATTTTTATTTGCAGCTATATTTAGACGATTTTATGAACTTAGGAAGGAATGATGGTAGCTATTTTGTTTTTATTTCAGCTATATTTAAACGATTTTATGAAGCTTAGGAAGGTTATATGGTAGCTAACATTAATTGAGATAGTCTGTAGCCTTTCAATAGGTAGACGTTCTTCCTAAGCTGAATAAAACCATCTAGTAGTTGCCAGAATATAATGAAAGGGATGTCACCGGTACTGAATGGGTTAACCCTCTCACGTTGTTTACGCAATTTTGAGCCTATTAGGGATACTTTAAAGCCTTTGTTACCATCAGGGGTATTTAAAAACCTTTAGTTTAGTTACTTCAACCTCTGCAGTTGTCTTTGAATTAGCTGTGGGCAGAAAACTAATTTGGGAGAGGTAATTATAATAGTGAGATAACTCTATTTATTATTGCTAATCTGGCAACCTCTGCGTCATAAAAACGTGAATGGGGTTAAGAAGATTATAAGATACCAGGCTACAAACATCACAATGACCACACGCGAGTTTCAGTCTATAAGGAAGTTGGAGCTGTAGACATTTATGTTGAGTAGAATTACTAGCTAAAATACAGTTGTATTGTATAATATATTAAGGGGAGATTTCCACTTGAGGGATTTTTTTCTTTACCCCTTTCTCCCTCATGTATAGCCCCATTGCTTTTGAGATTTTAAGATGTTCGCCCCATTATTTTGGCGATTTTTAGAACTTTCACCCCAGTTATGTCACTATTAAGACCTTTCGTCCCATTTAGGTGTCGATTTTTTCCTGGCGAGCGATAGCGAGCCTGTAATTAAAGAGTAACCGGCCTTCGGCCGGGAAATGTTTCTACCGAAAAATGTACAGATTTATCTTGAAAGGGGGTCAAGGGGGTGTAATTTCAAGCTTGATGGAGTCTAGGAAACACACTAAAAACCTCCCCTTAACACAAAACCAAATTCATCATACTTTTATCCATTATGAACCTATATTATTCCTGGGTTCGAATCCCCGGAATGCCACATGTGTTTGTTAATTTCATTAATCGAGTTTAGGAGTAAAGTTGGTTGGTGGAGAGAACATAATAATTGTTGTATTTGTTTACTACCGATGTTTACGGCTCCAACTTCCTTATAAACTGAAACTCGCATGTGGTCAATTGAGATGATTGTAGTCTGGTATCGTATAATCTTCTTAAGGGGAGATTTCCACTTGAGGGATTTTTTTCTTTACCCCTTTCTCCCTCATGTTTAGCCCTACTGCTTTTGAGATTTTAAAATGTTCGCCCCATTAGTTTTGCGATTTTAAGAACTTTCACCCCATTTATGTCACTTTTAAGACCTTTCGTCCCATTTAGGTGTCGATGTTTTCTTGGCGAGCGATAGCGAGCCTGTAATTAAAGAGGAACCGGCCTTCGGCCGGGAAATTTTTCTACCGAAAAATTTACAAATTTATCTTGAAAGGAGGCCAAGGGGGTGTAATTTCAAGCTTGTTGGAAGTCTAGGAAACACACTAAAAACCTCCCCTTAAGGGGGGTGACCTGATTTTTATTGTTTATCTCCTTTTCTCTCTTTCTCTGGCTTGTATCCATTCGGCCCCATTCAGCCAACTATTTTAAGACGTTTATCCCCATCTAGGTGTCGATTTCTTAATGGCGAGCGATAGCGAGCCAGCATTATATGAAGAAATCCGGCTTCGTCGGAGATATTTTTCTATCGAAAAATTTACAAATTTAGCCTGCTGTCAAAAACATTTTTAAAATATGCTGGCTCGCTACCGCTCACCAGTAAAAAAATTGACACCTGGATGGGGATACACGTCTTAAAACAGTAGGCTGAATGGGGCCAAATGGAGACAAGCCAGAGAAAAAGAGAAAAGTAGACAAAAAAAGCAGGTCACCCCCCCTTAACCCATTCAGTAGCCTACCGGTGACATTCCTTGCATTACTGTATATTCTGGTACTATTAGATGGTTTTACTCAGTTTAGGAAAGACGTCTACCCATTGAAAGGTGGCAGACTAATCTCAATTAATCCCCTTAGTTACCCCATATCTTTCATGAGCTTCATCAAGTCGTCTAAATGTTGCTAGGATAAAAAATAAATAAAAGACGTCGCCGGTACTGAAGGGGTGACTACACTCCATAGTAACCCCCCTCCCTACCTCAAAGCGCGCCCCCTCTCTCTCTCTCTCTCTCTCTCTCTCTCTCTCTCTCTCTCTCTCTCTCTCTCTCTTCTTCTTCTTCTTCTTCAACCGTCCTCACCCTTTCAGTACGGTAACCTGTAGGTCCGTATTCCTACACACACGATCATTGTTGGTGGTAATTATATTACAGTGTTATCGTATTCCTACACCCTGTTTCTTTTCACCTGACGGTTAAGGGGAGATTTCCACCTGGAGGATTTTTTTCTGAACCTCTTTCTCCCTCATGTTTAGCCCCATTGCTTGTGAGATTTAAAGACGCTTGCCCCATTAGTTTGGCGATTTTAAGAACCCTCGCCCCATTTCTGTCAATTTTAAGACCTTTCGTGCCATTTAGGTGTCGATTTTATCCTGGCGAGCGATAGCGAGCCTGTAATTTAAGAGGAACCGGCTTTCAGCCGGGAAATTTTTCTACCGAAAAATTTACAAATTTATCTTGAAAGGGGCTCAAGGGGGTGTAATCTTAAGCTTGAAGGATATCTAGGGACCAAACTAAAAACCTCCCCTTAAGGCAGCCTCCCAGAAGCTGGGTGTGCTCAACCGCCTTAGGGGGTTCTTTTCCCCTGCACAGCTTCTTGCTCATAGTGCGTCCTTGTATTGAGTATTGTTCACATGTGTGGGGAGACTTTTATTTATTTATGTAACTCGATCGTACGATGCAGAAACACAGTAGGCCTAGTTTCTTATTTATACATTAGTTATCGAGGCATTATAGCTGCTAAGGGATTCAATTGATCGTCAGTTGCAAAGAAACAGACTATAGCGTTTGATACTGACTATTAAGGGGAGGTTTCCACTTGAGGGATTTTTTTTCGAACTTCCTTCTTCCTCATGTTTAGCCCCATTGCTTTAGAGATGTTAAGACGTTTGCCCTATTATTTTGGCAAATTTAAGAACTTTCGCCCCATTTCTGTCAATTTTAAGACCTTTCGTGCCATTTAGGTATCGATTTTTTCCTGGAGAGCGATAGCGAGCCTATAACTTAACCCTCTCCGACATATGACGCGATTTTGAGCCGATTAGGGATACTTTAAAGCCTTTGTTTCCATCAGGGGTATTTAGAAACCTTTAGTTTAGTTACTTCAACCTCTGCAGTTGTCTTTGAGTTAGCTGTGGGCAGAAAACTAATTTTGGAGAGGTAATTATAAGAGTGAGAGAACTCTATTTCTTATTGCTAATCTGGCAACCTCTGCGGCCTATGAGTCTGAAGGGGTTAAGAGGAATCGGCCTTCGGCCGGGAAATTTTTCTACCGAAAAATGTACATATGGTCTAATGGAGGTCTAAGCCACACACTAGAAACCTCCCCTTAAAGCTATAGTCTGTCACTGTAATTAGGCGAGAAATCATGACCTCTAACCTCTGTAACTCAAAACCGACTAGAGATGCACTTAACACCATTCTTGTTGCAGCTGCACCACCGGTTGATGCAATACAATACAAATAATCGTCGTCTGGTACCTAAAGTTAGACAGAATCAATTATCTCCTTCCTAATTTTAACCCATTGGAACAGGTAGCCGAACCTAATATAAGATATTCTGATTTCTGATTGTAGGTGTTAGTTTCTGAGTCCAGGTAAACGACCTATAATATCCAATTGAATTATTAACAACACATACACACTTATATACATATCACAAGACATTATATAAACACATACACACCAACAGACACACACACACACACACACAGAGACATTTTGTGTATTTTCAGCTCATCAGGCTGCCATTCTTTAATAAACCGTTGATTATTATTATTATACACACACACACGCGCGCGCACGTACACACAATAGTATCTTCAGGACATGATATATACTCTTCATTTTTTACCCTGGAGTGAAACACATATGGCCTTCAGACATTCCTCTGCGTACATGTTTGTCGTCTGTGGTGTTGTCTTCGTTGTAAAGAGATATTTCTTTACACATGCCAATATATATATATATATATATATATATATATATATATATTTATATATATATATATATATATATATATATATACCGGTATATATATATATATATATATATATATATATATATATATATATATATATATTTATATATATACTATATATATGTATATATACCGTATATATATATATATATATATATATATATATGTATTATATATATATATATATATATACACTATATATATATATATATATATATACGGTATATATATATATAATTATATATATATATATATATATATATATATATATATATATATATATATATATATATAATAGAAGGATAAGGATGAAAAAGACGCCTTGAAACATTTTATTTATTTTTCAAATTTTCGGCTAACGATTCATCGCCTACCTACAACGAATAAACTATAGCACCTGATCAGAGTGAGCGAACTGATTACACTGATTACAGACTACATTCACATTCACAGCCATTCCAACAATACAAAATGCAGAGCTGGCATAATTTCCAGAACACGCTCGAATGGACGTCAACATACTGGAGTGGTTAACCCTTTAGGTACCGGCGACGTCTGTTATATTTTGTTCTAGTGGTATTCAGCTTAGGAAGGATCTGTGGTAGTGTAGAGGGTTGATTGAGATAGTTCGTATCCTTATAATTGCTAGAGATCCTTCCCAAACTGAATATAATCTATTAGGAGTAGCCAAAATATAATGAATAAGACGTCGCCGGTACGAAAGGGGTTAATAACGTTGCGTAATGTTAGTCAGAAAAAAAAATAACGGGTATAAAGTATACACGTGCAAAGTTATACAAATATAATAATATTAACCCTTTGTAGCTCTGACGCGTTTTGACAGTTTATTTTGGCTATCATTAGACGATTTTATGCAGCTTAGGAAGGATCTGTGGGTATTAAAAGGGTAAATACTATCTCAATCAACCCTTTGACTTCCATATACGGTTACTAATCTGAATAAAATCGTCTAATAGCAGCCGGAAACAGAAACATAAACGCATATTGGAGCATGAAAGGGTTAATGCCAACAAATATACATGTAACAATAAATCGCTGTACGATAGCCAGAATGAAATCAATCCAACGCTATCGCAATGAAGGGATAAATGAAATAGTCGAATGTTAGCTATATACAAAAAAAAAAAAAAAAAAAAAAAAAACTTCTGTACCGGCGACGTCTTTTTAATTTGATTTCAGCTACATTTAGACGATTTTATGAAGCTTAAGGATATATTGTAGACAAAATTATTAATTGAGATAGTCTGTAGCCTTTGAATGGGTAGATGTCCTTCCTAAGCTGAACAAAATCGTCTAATCGTCTGCCAGAATAAAATGAAAAGTACATCACCGGTACAGAAGGGGTTAAAGATTACAAAGTGTCTTGTGCTAGCTAAAATAAACCCCAGCAAATGTGATGGTGCTGCACAGTGTTGCCAAGTTAGCTACTTTCCCGCTAGACCTAGAGGTATTTACTTTTTATCTAGAGGTAAATTTGTACACCTAGCGACATGAATTCTAGCGATATTGTGTAGATTTGAGCCATTTTAGCGAGATATCTATATAATATTTTCGATTGTCTGTGTGTGTCTGTTCAGCTTAGGAAGGACATCTACCCTACTCGTATGATGCATAATGCTCTCTGATGCGCTGGTATTAAACAATGCTCTTTGCAGATTTAGTGTGTGTGTGTGTGTGTGTATGTGGGGGCGGGGAGGTAGGGAAGGTTAGCAGGCAGTGGCGAGGGTGGGAGGGAAGTCTGAATGAGGACGGGGAGGTAGGAAAGGTTAGCGGGTAGTGGCGAGGGCAGGAGGGGAGTCTGAATGAGGACGGGGAGGTAGGAAAGGTTAGCGGGAAGTGGCGAGGGCAGGAGGGGAGTCTGAATGAGGACGGGGAGGTAGGAAAGGTTAGCGGGCAGTGGCGAGGGCGGGAGGGGAGTCTGAATGAGGATGGGGAGGTAGGGAAGGTTAGCGGGTAGTGGCGAGGGCAGGAGGGGAGTCTGAATGAGGACGGGGAGGTAGGAAAGGTTAGTGGGCAGTGGCGAGGGCGGGAGGGGAGTCTGAATGAGGACGGGGAGGTAGGAAAGGTTAGTGGGCAGTGACGAGGGCGGGAGGGGAGTCTGAATGAGGACGGGGAGGTAGGGAAGGTGTTATCACACAGGATGATGTGATGCGACTAGTGCAGTAGCATGTTGGTGTAGTGCTGCTTGCTTGCATGCAATTCTCGCTTTCAGCTGCTGCCGCTGGCTAACCCTTGTGGTGTAAAGGGGAACCGAGTGCGTAAGTCTCCCTCTGCCAGTACATAGCCTCTCCATCACCAAGACTCCTATTGTGCCTCCCCGGGGCCACACACGGTAACTGGGTGTCTTGTGACCCCAGGCTAAATCAATAGGGGATCTCGGGGCATGCGGTGGCCCCCAGAGGTATGATGTGCATCCTTGTCATCTACCAACAACCGCACACACCCTTGTGGTTTAGTCTAGTAAGACAAAGGCCAGGGGAGCACACCCTGAGAGAAAAGCAGACGTTGGGGTCACGTCCTGGCGGTTTCCGACAAACTGGAATCCCGGCAGTCCCCTGCAGTATTGAGCAGGAGCTGGTCGTCTTGGGTCACCCCCTTGCCATCAGCAACCCTTGTTCAGTACCAAGATAGTGAAGTTGGAACTGCGCCCCTCCCTCGGCACTCTAAACTCTTCTATGCGCAGGTTTTCTCTTCCTGCTTTGCAGGAAGGGAACGTCATCATCGGACTACGATGGACTACCATAAGCTGTTCTTAATTGGCGGCCGCAGTTTTGGACCTGGGGAGCTGAAACTTTGCATGTGGGTGTCAATTGACCTGGGTCAGGTCATAGAGGGGGCGAGGGCACGATCGGAGGTCGTTTCGAGGCCGAAATTGAAAACAAAAAATGAAAAAAATTGCCATTTGGGGCAGAAGGAGGCCTCCGATCGAAAAGGTGTATGGAACAAAAGTTGTTCGCAGCCCCCCAAAGTGGGGTTACGGATGAGGTCAGATCCAAAATCGGAGGTCATTTAGCGGCCGAAATCGAGGCTCAGGGAGGTCGAGGCCGGTGATTATGGTGGTGGTAGTAGTATTGTGATGATTGTGGTAGTAGTGATTGATGATGGTGATTATGGTAGTAGAATTTAAACCCGGGCAACGCCGGGTACCCCTGCTAGTTGTAGATATTGTGCCGTTATTCTAGCTATTTTCGGCATTTACTTACTATCTAGCGGACTTGATTTGGTAACCTTAGTGCTGCAAGGGTTCGTTCCCCAAACAAAGCACCGGGTATAGCAAGAGAGTGAAAGGCAGACATAGAGAGGGGCGTAGACTATAGGCCCTTCAGTATTCAGAGAGTGGACAGGTTTCCGACATACTGTAGATATACGTACAGTGGATACACCTTTTAAGGGGAGGTTTTTAGTGTGTTTCCTAGACTTCCATCAAGCTTGAAATTACACCCCCTTGACCCCCTTTCAAGATAAATTTGTACATTTTTCTGTAGAAAAATTTCCCGGCCAAAGGCCGGTTCCTCTTAAATTACAGGCTCGCCAGGAAAAAGTCGCCACCTAAATGGGACGAAAGGTATTAAAAGTGACAAATTGGGTGAAAGTTCTTAAAATCGCCAAAGTAATGGGGCGAACGTCTTAAAATCTCAAAAGAAATGGGGCTAAACATGAGGGAGAAGGCGGTAAAGAAAAAAATCCCTCAAGTGGAAATCTCCCCTTAACCCTTTGAGTACCAGCGACGTGTGTATTATATTATTCTAGCTATATTTAGTCGATATTATGCAGCTTATGAAGGATCTGTGGTAGTTTAAAGGGTTGGTTGAGATCGTTCAATTGAAGCCACATTATTGCTAGAGGTCCTTCCTAAACTGAATAAAATCGTCTAATAGTTGCCAAAATATGATGAAAAGGACGTCCCTGGTACTGTACGGGTTAATGTCATACGCTTATGCATTTGGGACACTCCATAGCACTATATTATCTTGTTGGGCCAATACAGATCCAAATGCGTGTATTATTACTGTATTGTGGCTCGTGTGTACACCGCCAGATTTAGTATTGCACCAAAGATCATTGCTGAATTCAATTTTCCATTAAGGTGCAGATACTTGTTTCTGTGACAGTAATCTGTTGGCTTTTATTAGCCCCATAAGTAGTGCAAAATACTTGCTATTAGTAAAAAGGAACGGAGGAACATGTTCGATATCTCTCCAATGACCGTATCAGAATGTTTGTTATAAGACTTAATCCAAAAATATGTAGATGTAAAAATATATGTATTTTATTTGTTAGAATCCTCCCCAGTGTCATATTAGTGGCTAGTTGCCAGGTGCTTAAGTCTTGTGCACTATATCAAATGTAGAGACAATCTAGTCGAATCTGGTGATCGTCTTCTGCGTCGGCGGTCCTGCAGCCTCCGCCCCGAGTTCTTCCTATTCCTCCATGTTGTCCTATTTCGTCTTCGTCGTCATTCGTTAATTCATCCTAGCCTGTCTTCTGTACCTTGACGCCATCTTAAATCTTCTGGATAGCGGGAAACCAGTGCCTTCCCTGGTCTGTAACACCATGGGTAACCGAGGGATGGATATGGTTAAGTAGTTAAATGGTTAAGTAGTTCTGTTTTTTAGGGGGGGGGGGGGGGGGATCCTTCGTGGGTCTCTCCTAACGAGCCGGAGCCCTGGGGCACTTTCAAACTTCAGGTATGGTTCACTCATCCTCGCTTCTTGTTATTGGCACTTTGCTTCTTGCTCCGTATCGTCACTCATTGCTTCACCTCTTCATTTCATACTTCATGTGGTGCAGCTCCACCTGAGTTATCGACGTTTAGGCCTCCTGTTTCCTGGGGGTACCGTTGCGACTCTACATTCTCCGTGATAAGGTGTATGGAATATTCTCCTTCGCCTATTTCAAACAACAATTGTCCGATCCCTGTGTTTTACCTTCAGAAATGTGTATGTTGAGTGTTCGAATCCTCTCCAATAGAGCAATGATGTCTTGAGGTGATCCTTTCTCTGTCTTCTAAAAGCCCACTACCGCTAGACAATGCCTGGGCACTGAGAAGAAGAAGAATGGTACCTGACGCAACCCTGGGGGCGGATGAGGCTTTGCTGAGTGAGTGAGAGTAAGGAGGACGCCGCTCAGACGTTTGTGTTATTTATTTTTGTATCTATTTATTACAGTATAGACCCATTTGTTGCAAGAGAAAACCATAACACATTATAACGCACCCAACCTCCTGAGTACTATTAACCCCTGCTGTACCGCGACGTCTTTTTAGTGTAATTCTAGCTATATTTAGACAATTGTGTGCAGTTTAAGAAGGATCTGTGGTAGCTAAAAGGAGTAATTGAGATAGTCTGTAGTCTTTTAATGTGTAGACGTTCTTCCCAAGCTGAGTAAAATCGCCTAATAGTTGTCAGATTATAATTAAAAGGACGTCATCGGTACAGAAGGGGTTAAGTCTCATCTACTGTACATCCTTATCTGTCACGCTCACCTAACATATTGTAAAGCTGATCTAGGACACCTGTCCACATTTATATATCAACCGGTTCACGGTGAATCACAGTTTACTGTGCTAATCAAATAATATTTTGTTAATTAAAATTGAATATTACTAGGTAGCAATTGCATGTAGTCTTAAACAGAGGATGAGGTTCACGAAATTTTGTAATACGTATGTAAAACATAGGCCAGAGTTCTGGTTGAAAAGTAATATGGGCCAAACAGTATGAGGGTGATGCTTTCTGTCATTTTGAACTGTTTTTGAACGAAAACTTATTTTTAAATTTAGAAACTTGTGAACATTTGAGAACGGGTTGGGCTATCAACCTCCCCGAAAATAAGCAAGAGAATCGAAGGAATTGCCTCGGAATATTTAGGCGATTTATCCATGGCCACCTGCTCGGGAGTCAAGGCATATGACAATGAATTATAACAACAAAGTGCTATACCTGAAAGGGTTTTACTTGATAGCCTAAATTTCTTGTGCGGGTCAGGGCTTCTGTGCAAGGTAACAGCTGGCATTAGGATTGTACTTCTTCACATGGAACCAGTTCTAAACGGCCACATTCCTAAACAGTCACAACCAGAACGGCCACAACCAAGACAGCCAGTCATTGATTTCATCATTCTAGGTTTGGTTTGGTTAGTTCAGATTAGGACGCTTAGGCCATATTAGGTTACGAGAAAGTGGCTCATCTGGCTGTAATTGTTTAGAAGCATGGCCGGTTTTTACTAAAGCCCCTAATAGTACATGCCACCAGTAGTACATACCCAAGATAGGTTGGGTAACTGAATCACACTGTTTGTTTGGAGTTGGAGAATAACTACTGGGCTCGTGGTGAAATGCCAATTTTTGTTTTTCAATACCTCGAAATGTTACCAGAATAAAGGTGTTGATCATAAGTTGACGTAAAAAAAAAACTCGCGTGAATGCGTCTTTATAGTGAATGGAGGACCAAATGCCAAGACGCTGTTACATACAGATTTGACTGTATTGTGGAGCCACCCATATAGCTCTTGTCGGGAATATTGCTCAACCCGTCACGTCTGCAATATAGAAATGTGGGTTTAAATTATATATATATATATATATATATATATATATATATATATATATATATATATATATACATTTATATATATACCGGTATATATATATATAATAATCTATTTTTTTATTAATTTCACCACAACACCAAACACCTCAAATTAAATTAATGAAAGCATATATGTGAACCCAGGTTATCACACACACATTTTTAGACACCGGCTTCGCCGGAGACATTTTTCTAACGAAAAATGTACAAGTTTAGCATACTGTCATAATCATTAAAATCAAATATGCTGGCTCGATTAGGAAGGACCTCTAGCAATAATAAGGCTTCAAATTATCGCAACCAACCCTTTTAACTACCGCAGAGCCTTCCTAAGCTGCATAATGTAGTCTAAATATAGCTAGAATAAAAGGTAACCCACGTCGCTGGTACTCAAAGGGTTAAAACAGTAGGCTGAATGGGGCCGAATGGATACAACCCAAAGAGAGAGAGAGAGAAATGGTGTGGAGGCAGGATCACACGAGTACTTTTTACGGTGGGTGGGATCATTGGGTCAGGGCCGGGGAAGGTTGTAAGCTGTCTCCGCCTACGAGGAAGACTCGGAGCCAGCGAGCGGTACAGTCGCATTAAGGGAACATTATACTTATTCCCTCATGTATATATATATATATATACTGTATACATATATTGTTATTATATTGTTTTAAGTTTCTTCCCTAGACCTCCATCAATCTAAAAAAAAACAAAAAACAAACACACACAAACAAACCCCCCCCCCCAAGATAAATTTATAAATTTGTAAATTTTTCAATAGAAATATTTCCCGGCCAAAGGCCGGTTCCTCTGAAATTACAGGCTCGCTATCGCTCGCCAGAAAAAACTCTACACCTAAATGACCCAGTTGTCTTAATATTGACAAAGTAATGGGGCGAAAAGTCTTAAAATTACCAAACTAATGGGCCGAACGTCTTATAATCTGAAAACCAATGGGGCTAAACATGGGGAAGAAGGACCCCGTCCAGAAAAACAGCCCATCTTCCCTTAATTAAGGCGGAACAGTATTATTGAGCATGGCTGTCCATTTGTAAACAAATAAAGTATGCACTGGTGTTGAGTAAGACTGGCTTTATTTGGTACCATCATGGGTTAGTTTATAGTATTGTGGATAAATAAAGCCGGTGACCCCCCTTAAAGGTGTCGCCAGGTTGAACATTCCTCTGTGTTGTGCCTGAATTAACTTAACTTATTTTACACCAACAGAATCCCAGACTACCCACCAACATTTTCCCAACACAACCACCCTACTGCCTATATACCGTACTGCCCCCGTCAGCTTTAAGACTCACCCACATTTAGGTTAGATTTCATAATATGGGTATGTATTTGCCTGTGTATGTTTATCTGTTTGTATATATATATATATATTATATATATATATATATATATACATATATATATATATATATATATATATATATATATATATATATATATATATATATATATACTGGTAGCCTATATATATATATATATATATATATATATATACCGGTATAATATATATATATATAAAATCTGGACTTGAACATTGCTAGACATGCGCTCTATTAATTGTGTGTTCAAAAGTAATAACAATTATACACAAATGAGTGTTTCAAACGTTTACGTGTTAAAATTAGCACATACAAATCATTGAAACCATTTATTTTCTATATGTATGAAGGAGAGAAGAGGCAAAGCTGTCTGTAGCAAGTGTCCCCCACAAGGTTGAAAAAGTGACAAAGCCAAAATCAAGGTATATTAGAGGTAATTTAGGGTGTTAGAAAGAAGTGTGGGGTGATTGTTAAGTGTAGTGAAATGAATAGGAGGAAGTGTTTGTAGAAGTTAGCTGGATTACTCTGTGTAGGTGATGCACAAATAGAAACCGTGGGAGAAGCCAAGCAAATGAAACAGGAGTTCCACCAACTCCTTATAATTTGTATAATTTTGTTACATATTGTCAACAAAAAAAAAATATCAAATTGTATAATTATACCCGATATATAATGATACAGATTGAAAGAAAAGATACACTATCAGAGAAAGTGTAATTCCTTTAGCACGATGACACCTTTTAACCTTTTATTCTGGCTAAATTGGACGATTATATGCAGATTAAGAAGGACTTGTGTTATTCGGAGGGTTTATTGAGATCATCTTAACCCCTTTGAGTCCCGAAGGTAGATTAAAAGCTGAAGAAAATCGTCTAATGGTAATCAGAACACGAGCAAAAGTACGTCATGTGTTATTCGGAGGGTTTATTAAGATCGTCTTAACCCCTTCGTGTCCTGAAGGAAGATTAAAAGCTGAAGAAAATCGTCTAATGGTAATCAGAACATGAGAAAATGTACGTCATCGTGTAACAAAAAGGTGCGACCGTTCCCACTCCCCCAATCTCAATTTATAATAGTCACAGCCTCGAGAATTTCCAGCCAATCTATATCATTTGGCCGGCATTTTCTCCGGGGAAGCTCTCGGAGATCACGATACTTTCCCTTCGTGACGCACGCTCATTTCGGCACTCGTAATTTTGCTTTCATTTGTCTCTCTGGCTTTGTCTGTCTGCCTATGTCTGTCTGCCTCTCTCTCTCTCTGTCTATGTCTATCTCTCTCTCTCTCTCATGTGTTACTGTTGTTGTTCTTGCTCTAATTATTGAAGTTTATTGGTCTTCGTATTTGTTGAGATATTTATCTGACATTTTGTTGTCATATACTGTGTCACCGTAATGAATAGTCGGACCTCCATTCATATATTTTGTGAATTAACACATCATCCTCAATTGTGCATATACAGATACAGAACATCACATTCAGGGGGGTGACCTGCTTTTGTTCTGTCCTTTTCTATCATTCTCTGGCTTGTATCCATTCGGCCCCATTCAGCCAACTATTTTAAGACGTTTATCCCCATCCAGGTGTCAAGTTTTTACTGGTGAGCGGTAGCGAGCCAGCATATTTTTTATTTTTGTTTGACAGCAGGCTAAATTTGTACATTTTTCGATAGAAAAATGTCTCCGGCGAAGCCGGATTTCTTCATATAATGCTGGCTCGCTATCGCTCGCCAGGAAGAAATCGACACCTAGATGGGGATAAACGTTTTAAAATAGTTGGCTGAATGGGGCCGAATGGATACAAGCCAGAGAAAGAGAGAAAAGGACAGAAATAACAAAAAGCAGGTCACTCCCCTTAAGGTTGACGATATAAATGTTCCTGCTCTCACAAAAATAACATTGAATAATTTGTCGGTATTGGTAAGTCATGTACTAATTTTCTCGCTCTCTCTCTCTCTTTTGTCTTTCGCATCGAGGGAACGGACGAACAGCTGTAGTAGCTTCACAATTACCATAATAGAAGGGAATTTCGGAGCTGACATTAACTTCAGCAAATTCAGTACTTTCACTCCATCAGTAGACGTTAGAATCGCGTTACTTATTACAACTTACTGCGGCATATGAATTATTTGGGAGGGAGATCTTGACTTCTTTCCTTCCTGTTTTCTTTCCACCTATATTATTTACTTGTCATAATGCTTCGATCACATTGTTATAAATTGTTTGAATTCTATATTTATTATATTATTACATTTATTATTTTATCATATTTATTATATTATATTTTATATTTATATTTATTATATTATATTTATTATTATTATATATATTATATTATTAGGCTTCGTCTTCTTTCTTCCTGTGTTACCTTTCCACCATAATGATCTACTTGTCACAATGCTGCCATCACATTATTACAGTATATGAATTGTTTGGAAAGCAGAGCTTGACTTTATAAGAAGCCAAACCTTTGTAATCCTTTAAAAACTCAAAGCTAATAGGGCTAGACACGAGGGGCATTCTTTGATTTTGGCCCTGTCACTCTTTCAACTCTGGGTGAGGCACTCGTCACAGGCAATTCTGCCTTTTGTCTTCCTCATCCACATAGAAAAAGGGGGGGGGGGGCAGAGAACACAGCCCCTTAAGGGGAGATTTCCACCTGGAGGATTTTTTTCTGAACCTCTTTCTCCCTCATGTTTAGCCCCATTGCTTGTGAGATTTAAAGACGCTTGCCCCATTAGTTTGGCGATTTTAAGAACCCTCGCTCCATTTCTGTCAATTTTAAGACCATTCGTGCCATTTAGGTGTCGATTTTTTCCTGGCGAGCGATAGCGAGCCTGTAATTTAAGGGGAACCGGCCTTCGGCCGGGAAATTTTTCTGCCGAAAAATGTACAAATTTATCTGGAAAGGGGGTCAAGGGGGAGTAATTTTAAGCTTGATGGAAGTCTAGGGAATCAACTAAAAACCTCCCCTTAACTCACGATAGACAGATATCTAACTTTACATGTTCTGTCACACTGTAAACAATGGGTGTGCATAAATAGCACACATAGCTGCAATATAACTGATTGATAGTTTCAGGGGAGAATCTTTGTTTTATTATATTTATTTATTAATTGATTTATGATCTTCCCATCTCTTCTATAGCCCTCCATCAAACTTTAAAAAGTACCCCCAAGACCACCTTCGAGATAAATTTGTGTATGCCCCGGCCGAAGGTCGTTTCGTCCTAAATTACAAGCTCGCTATCGCTCGCTAGAAAAAAATCGACTCCTAAATGGCACGAAAGGTCTTAACATTGATAAGGAATGTTTTAAAATCGCCAAACTAATTGGTCGAAAGTAATGAAATATCAAAATTGATGAGGTTAAACATGAGGGAGAAGGGGGTACAGAAAAAACACTCCCTTGGGAGTATTAATTTGAACTCATTTTAGAAACTCACTAATTAGGCAATCTTTATAATATGCATTTAAAGATTACATTGTTTGTGTGTTCAAAAAGTCTGAAAATCTATATTCATTATTACGCAAAAATTATTGTACCAAACTTGTTTGCTTACTGGTTTTGTCACAGTTATGTGTTATCGTATTTACACACATTATACAGCGTAAATATGTATGTAATGTATGTATGTATGTATGTATGTATGTATGTATGTATGTATGTATATACCCAGGCACATACCCCATAGCTGGGGGTGGCCGACTCGAGAAACAGCCCTAACAGAAACAATATTTAAAGTTCTAATTCTTAGGATCTGGGACCACTTTCGCGTTCCCTCGCCCCTTACTCTGTCTTGGCTAGTAGGTGAATTTTACAAGGGGAGGAGGATTCCTAACCTCCTGGCCCCCTAGCATAAGTATTTTGAATTAGGTATAAGACTTGGCATACTGAATGATTTAACTGCAGCTAAACACAGGCAATGATTTGGATTAGATATAAGACTTGGAATAATGAATGATTATTGTAGCTACAACACAGGCAATGATTTGGATTGTATCAAGGATCCGGCGCGGTACTGTATACTAATTTTAACTGAAGCTGAAAAACCATCTGGATTATTTTTATGATCTGGTATAAATTATCATAAATATAGCCCATGACAGCCATAGAGCCGGATTATCTCAAGGATTCGACAAGGAATATACATTCCTGTTCACTATAGGCAAACTTGTGTGTTATTTGCTATTTGATGTCATAAGGTATTGTATACTTCCAATTCATAATGAGCAAATATCTTGATGGGCAAATTTTGATATAAATCTTATAAAACACGGATTTGGGATAACTCTAAATCTAGTATAAGGCACGATAATTATAGCTCATGATAGGGAAAGTTCTGGGTTCCATGTCATCTCAACCAGTAGACCATTTCAACCAGTAGCTCTCAATCAGTGCCAAATTAACCCAGACCAACTAAACCAGTGCCAAAATGTAGTACTAACCTAACCTAACCGTATTGCTTAATTTGGTTCTGGTTGAGAGCTACTGGTTGAAATGGTCTACTGGTTGAGTTGACCGGTCACCAAAGTTCTGAACTAGCCATTCGACTAGGCATTTGGCATATCATTCATATTTATGAGAGACAAGTATCTGGATTTGCTTTTAAGATTTGGCAAGGTATAAAAACTCCAGGTCTTTACGTAAGAGGATTAACTATAAAGTCAGCCCTAATGCATGATAACTCCGACTCATAATTGGCAGTAGTCCAGGAGTTATGCATACCTCCTAAGAACAATTAGGCTAAACATGCTGCACAATTATCCAAGCGTAACTGCGGTGTGTTTTTTGTGCTTCTGGGCGGAGCTTTAAGCATCCGGGTGTTTGCAGACAGACTTGTTGACAGAGAGAGAGAGAGAGAGAGAGAGAGAGAGAGAGAGAGAGAGAAGAGACGAATATAATTGACTACATTACATCAAGAGGTACTTCATAATTATTTGAAATGAAATGCCATACCCTTAATAAATATAATAAATAATATGTCCCGCCCCTTTCCTGGAGAAATTATTTAAAACTGTTTGGAGTTTCCACTTAAATTACAGTTGTTTCTTCCTCAAATCATATTTCCTAGTGTCACTATACCTCTATTCTGAAATTATCCGTCCACACCAATCCTAACCAAATTTGTTTCCATAATCTAACTTAAGCTGAATCTAACCTAAACCCCACATAAAATAGCCTTAACCCTTTCAAGCTCCAATACGCATTTCTGTTTTGTTTTCTGGTAATTATTAGAAGATTTTATTCAGATTAGGAAGGGTATATAGAAGTCAAAGGGTTGATTGAGAGATTCTTTACCGTTTTAACACTCACAGATCCTTCCTAAGCTGCATAAAATCGTCTAGTGATAGTCAAAATATACTGCTAAAACGCTTATTGGAGCTTGAAAGGTTAACATACCCTTAGCTTATCATAACATAACTTTAACCTTAGTCAATAAATCGCCTGACCTTGACTTCAAACAGTCAAGTATTTTCGAAAAGACGTATGGACGAAATAATCGCTAACATTCAATACAGATAGGCCATTCACAAGTTACGTATAATCATATATATATATATATATATATATACCGGTATATATATATATATATATATATATATATATATATATATATATATATATATATATATATATATACTGTATATATTGAATGTTAGCGATTATTTCGTCCATACGTCTTTTCGCAAATACTTGACTGCTTGAAGTCAAGGTCAGGCGATTTATTGACTACGGTTAAAGTTATGTTATGTTATGATATATATATATATATATATATATATATATATATATATATATATATATATATATATTTACGATCCTCATAGAAATTTAACAACTTACCTTACCTAACATAATTTAAAAGTAAGTTACATTCTGCAATTTAGGTTTCTGCGAATTTCCGAGTGCTTAGGTTTTACGAGTGTGTTCTTTTACGACAGAGAAGGGCATCGAGGGTGGCGTTGGGGTGGTGGTGGGAAAATGGAATGTTTCGGTTAAGGGAAGATGGTTAACGTTTTGGGCGATTTGTGCATGTGTTCATTATTTTTCTGGTTTCCTCCCTAGACCTCCATCAAATTAAAACAAAAACATCCATTAGTTCCCCCTTCTAGATTAATTTGTACATTTTTCTACCGAAAAATATACCGACCGAAGGCCGGTTCTTCCAACATTACAGGCTCACTATCGTTCGCCAGGGAAAAAATCGACACCTAAATAGCACGAAAGGTCTAAATATTGACGAGGAAATGGGGCGAAAGGTCTTAAAATCGACTAACAAATAGGGCAAACATCTTAACATCTGAAAACTAATGGGGCTAAACATGAGGGAGAAGTGGGTCCAGAAAACCGGCCCATGTCCCCTTAATATAGACGCTTTATGTACGATGTCGCCATTTTTGTCCCATTTTTTACCAATTTTTTACCCATTCCATCTTCGTCGTGACCACATGTTCCTCTCGTTCGGCATATTACCTTTAAACCGGTATCACACGAGAGCTTTTATAATCAACCTTCGATGATCAACATTTTCCTGGCAGCATTTCTGGAGTATTTTGCACTGGTCTCGGAAAGTAGGCTGATGGTAGATGAATTTAGGTAACAGGAAAATAATAAATGTTTACCTCCTAAGCTGCCAGACCAGTGTTGAGTATAATTGTTGAGTGAAAAAGCGCTCGTGTGATACCGGCTTTACACTGCTTGGCTTTCCGGATCCTCCTACGGTACAAGCATGTGCTGCATGGGGCCCTCAAGTCGGTGGCTTAAGGGGAAGGTAGTCACTTATTCTGGACCCCTTTCTCCCTCATGTTTATCATAATATTATACAGTACATTTTGAGATTTTAAGACGTTCGTTCCGTTAGTTTGGCGATATTGATACCTTTCGCCTCATTTCTTTGTCAATATTAAAACCTTTCGTGCCATTTCGGTGTCTATTTTTTTTTTCCTGGTGAGCGATAGCAAACGTGTAATTTTAAAAGGAATCGGCCTTCGGCCGAGACATGTTTCTACCGAAAAATTTGCAAATCTATCTTGAAAGGGGGTCTAGTGGATGTTTTTTTTAAGGTTGATGGAGGTCTAGCGAGGAAACTAAAAAATTAATTAATAAATATATATATAAACTAAAAAATAACAAGTATTACCCCCTTAACTTCATAACACGAAAGTTAGGCTATGACTTCTCCAATGTTGACCAGCTGGTAGTAATAAAGATAGCCAATTGGGAGCAGCCCAATTTTACTGATGACACTCAGTGGCTCCCTTCATCCAAACTTCAGGCGCCGGAGGTGGAAATTCGCCAGCTTTTTCGATCGGTCCTCATTAAACTCCTAGCTTCTTTCCACCTCTACGCCAATGGCTCTAAGACGGATGAATGTGTGGGTGCGAGTGTGTGTAGCCGCCTCAGGTACCGGTTGCCGATCCATACGTCTGTATTTCAATTTGTTGCGATTGAGCGTGCCATAGATTTTGTTGAAGCTTCTCATTAAAGCTTTGTAATTTTTTCGTATTCCATATCAGCCCTTCAGGCAATTGATTCATGTAGGACGGATTCTTCTTGGGTAATGGGGATGTTGGTGTGGTTGACAAATTGATGGCTTCCTTGAAAGAGACCAGTTTATTCAGACAGTTGTAACTTGAGTATTATTTTTGGTGGTGGCGTTATATTTCATATCCTATGTTCCTTTTTAGCATACTTGTTATGCTACTGTTTTTAGACATTATTTCTTATGTTCACAGGACCCAGTATGTTGCTTAGTATGTTACATTAATTATTTTGTTCTCTAACTCCTTGTTGAGTTATATTAATTTCAGTTATTCTTTAGCTTTTCTTTTTCCTTTTTATTAGCATGTAATGAGGTTGATGCTCTTATGAATGTGTTTTGTCCTGGCACTATTCTTCTCAGCTGATGTTGCCTTTAGCATTGTAATATTGTTAATGGCTCTGGACCTGTTACTGGATTGTGATACTTGCCTATATCACATTCCAGTACTATGAGGTTCTTGGCAATTAATATTTGGTCTTAGTATGGCCTAATAGTCCTGGCGGGCTAATGACCTTTTCAATTAAGCTAAACAAATACAAAAATAAAATACAGTTTATGGCTGCCTATTATCGACAAGGCTGTAGGTTGACTGTGGTTCCCGTGGGTAACATGCGAGTATTGTGGTGAAGGCAGGTCAGGAGTCACACACACACACCTCAGTGAAAGGCACATAGAAATACACTCACTTACCAGTAATTGACTCCCAAGCTGATAGTTCAATTGTGAAAACCTTTTGCTGGAGGATATCATCATTGTGAAAACTTCCCTTCATATACTGTATTTATACTTTATATATATATATATATATATATATATATATATATATATATATATATATATATATATATATATATATGCAATAGCACTACATTTTAATTGAAACACGAGGAAACTGGTAATTTGTAATTTATTGATATCATCATCAGCCATTAGGATTTATTGATATGGGTACTGTTAACCTCACATAAAGAACGATAATTATCTCAGTGTTGAAGTGGTTTATTTTGAATACGAAGAAATTTACCGAACGTTATTCACCAATAAAATTACTGAGCCTTAGACATTTTAATGAAATGACAAGGATAAAATTCTACATATTAATACGAAAACAATGTCAACGTTGTATATGCTATGGTATTCTCGATTAAATGAGTTCATAAATGAGCAAGTTGGAATAAAATACTATCTGTATTTAAAAATTATATTGTATCCCCTCCCATTCAATGGAAAACAAATGGTGACAAACTTAGCGTTTCTGATGGTAATCAAATAACATATTTTCTCAAATTTCATGATGTAAGATTATATTTGCGTTTCTTATAATACAGTCGTCAGAATTAATTTGTTTCCTTTTCCCTGGACTAAGTCGTTAGTAGCACTGCATGGTGGAGAGGTATCCCCTCCACCTCCTTTCCTTGTTGTTCCCATACCCCCACCTAAACCCGCCCCTTTTCTCTCCAACCCCAGAACTACACCCATTACCCTCCCTACTCTCGCTCTCACCCGGCTAGGGGTTACTTCTGGCAACTCGCCAATTACGTGTATTCTGAACAACTAATGAAGGAATTAAGTATTTGAAACACATTTCTTGACCACCATCTCCTGCACGCTAAATATATGAAGTAAACAAAACCTAACTTGAAGCTGCTTATTACTACCGTTATTAGTAGGGTTAACTGTATAGTGATATGGATATACAAGGTATGAGGGTTAAAAATACACAAATAAATATATATAAGGTATAATGAGATTATTTAGTTCTGCACGATACTGTTATACAGAGTGGTATGGTAGTTTCAGAATTGTAGATCAGCTATATATAACTCGTGTAGTTAGTCAGGGATTTAATAAATGGGTGTTATATACAGTAGTTACTTAGTAATTATTCTTAACAGGTGTAATTTCAAATTGTATTGAAAGATATCTCAAGAGAGTAAGCTTGAATAGGCGTGAAGGCTTCCATAGTATTATATGGAGTAGATACCCTACGTCTAGCCATTACTCTGGGAGTATTTAATTCAATTTGCTATGTTTCAACCCATATTGCTACATAGCCATAGAGGACGCCCACCTTAACTTGGTTACAACACAAGATACCTGATAAAATATAGTAGCCTTATGGCAAGGTGTTAAGGGTAAGGTGACAAACTAAATAAGTCCTTCTCTAATGTAAGTGTAAGTGTAAGTATTGAGGGAAAGGGAACTTTAATATACGACCCTCCGTAATGGATAGGCCTAGATGAGCGTAAGTGTGCCCGAGGGGTGGTTAGTTAATATAGGTCTTATTGGTTATCAACCCTTAAGGACTATTAAGCCTGTATAAATCAAGTAATATTTTCAACCCAGGAGCCTCTTTTCGAAAACCCCAGTACCTTGCCCGAGGGAAGCTCGTGTCCTGTTTATACACAGTAGTTTTACATTATGGCCAAATAGGTAAGAAATATGGTCTAATGATTGGGTAGATAGCTCCGTTAAGAGGATGAGTGTTCAGTTAGCGTAATACAGTCACATAGCCGACTCACGGGGCACATTCGCGGCAATAATTCGTAACATGTATTGGCATACTGGTTGTTTACACTTATTGCGTCCTGAACTGTCTGGAGGCAGAGAGATTTGCGGAGAATATGATTATGCGCATGTTTTGTTCTTGTATACGGTGCTAATAAGTAGTGATATTAGTATATAATTATTTTATATAAATAATTCAAAATACTTAAATGGTTAATTTTGTGGATTCTTTGATGCGAGAGACTCATGGTGGATTTGACACAGACGGTCCTCGTTGTCTCAAGCTTGTCACGTAGCCAAGCCTGAGCCATTACAACGATGAAAAGAAAATACAACTTCACGTGGGTTACTTTGGCAGCTTTATTAGAGAAAGATAGTTCAACAGTACAACACGGTATGAACCTTTCAGGTTTCAGTGGTAAATGTATCGGTATGAATCACTCGAATCTATGAAAGGTTTTCGGCGATCATTCCCTCCCAGGCCTCCCTACCTACTCTTCCTCCTCCTCTCTCTCTCTTTCAAATTTAGTGAAGCTCTTATCTAACTCTGCCTATGATACATTGCATTCCTTCATTAGTTCAGAATACACTTAATTGGCGAGTTGCCAGAAGTAACCCCTAACCGGGTGAGAGCGAGAGTAGGGAGGGTAATGGGTGGAGTTCTGGGGTTGGAGAGAAAAAGGGAGGGTGTATGTTGTATGTTATAAATATCGCCACCTGTAAGTGGCACCGATTAGCGTAGGTTTTTTCCCCCTAGATAGGTTGCCCGCCAAGGCTATCGAGTCGCATCCACCCGGAAACACCCATTTCAGATACCAGGGAGACCACACCCCTTTTAGATACCAGAGACACCCCTATCACTGGGGGACCGCTCAACACCACAGACAACCCGAACCTATAGGGGAAGAGTGGAGGAGGAGATGCACCAGAACTCTTCTGGGGAGCCCAGGGACCCTGACTCACACATCAGGGAGAAGAGGGCGTAGGCTGTGCCATTCAGGGCCGGGGACTGGTCAGTGCAGGAAGAGGACCTCGAAGCCCCACACTATGAAGGGGACCGCAGGTCGCAAGAGGGCCATGGAGGACGAGGATGTCAAGCAACTCGACTCCTCCCCCAGGACTCCCTCACACACCATAGCTAGGCCCTCAACCATCACCAATCCCCACACCACCTACCCCTTCTCATCCTCCCCCACTCACTTACCTTGCTATCCGAGCTACTCTGTCTTTGTAACTTTATTCTGGCTACTATTAGTAGGTGGGGGTATGGGAACAACAAGGAAAGGAGGTGGAGGGGATACCTCTCCACCGTGCAGTGCTACTAACCACTTAGACCAGGGGAAATACAAACAATAATTCCAACGACTGTACCTTACCAATAGCTTGTGCGGGCTATTTCTTATTTAAGGACATTCCTGACACAATTTACTTGTATTTAAACAGAAACTCAGTATGTCAAAATTGTCTATACAGCAAAATGGTAACAATAACACCACATATGGATAAAAAACACCATATGAGGAAGAGCACTTTATTGACAACGTTTCGCAGATAGCTTCATCAGGTCGAGTGACCTGATGAAGCTATCTGCGAAACGTCAATAAAGTGCTCTTCCTCAGATGGTGTTTTTTATCCATTCTGTCTACTTTTCAAGTACCACTCAAAACACCACATATCTTTAAGTAGAAACTAAATTCCAGTAATGTATTCACACCACTTAATTGTCTACTCAAACTTCATGTCACCTAGAAACATAAATATATATTAACTAAAATGTCATTACACAACATTCATCCCCACAGCCTTCGTTCAGTATAGGGAAAATAATAATAATAAAAACACCATACTAATAAAAACACCATATTCCACACTAACGTAACCCTTTCATAACGATTACACCATTGTATATATTATTCTGGCCAGCATTAGGCAATTTTGTTTAGCTTAGGAACGGAGTAGGAGGGTTAATTGAAATAGTTTATACTAGGACTTCGATGCATGAGGTCATTTCGAAGCTAAATAAAATCGTCTAATGTTAGCTTCGATAAAATTAAAATGACATAAACGTATCGAAGGTATTAAAACCCGCCTTTTAGTTGATGATCGATGGTGTGCATTGTAAACCTGACCATCATGAGAGATCTGCCGTTGAAGATGTAATATACTATAAAATATAATAAAACAAATAATGAAACACATAATATTCAAAACTGGTTTATGGTAGCCAGGGCCACAGGATTCGCTAAGCCAGTTTAATTGATAAGACATTTATAAAAGACTTGCAAAACATAATTCATACACAGCGCCTTTCTTAACAGATTCACAAATTATGAGTAGGCTATGTATGTTTAGTCCATGATTATGTATTATACCAGAACATGCACGAATATTGATGTTAGGGACCTCATTTTCGTGACTCTCTGTCTTTCTCCGTCGTTAACCAATGCTCACTTTCGCAGCCTTCGTTCGATTTGGAAAGGGCAACTCCCTTCCCACCTGCTAAAGACAACCATCACCGGAACGTTTAGTATAAAGGCCTTGTTACAGGGGACGATCACAACAATCAGGGATAAGTGACATCATCAACATCGAAATTAGTGTTGATCAAACATTGGATTTGCTGCAGATTATGTGTAAGGCATGAATGGAGGCAATATATGCAATGCGGGCGACGGAACCCATGGTGTAGTAAGTGTGTTGTAACTGTGGGGTGGAGGGAGAGGAGGGGAGGGATCTGAAACACCCGACTCATCACATCACCCTGGCAACGAGTCAGTGTGTGCCGAGGTGTTAGAGGAGAAGGTTATGCGGGCTCATTCCTCCTCGCCCTTCTGTGAGACTCCTTGATCGTGATGCGGTGTTGGTGATTGTTAGCCGTATTCTTAATTACGTAGTGAAGGTGCTGCCTATCCCTTATCGAAAAACAACTAGGGAACTTGATAATTGTGACTAAATCGTCCTTGATTCTGCATACATTTTGTAGTCATTATATCAGTAGTTCGTGGATGGTGGACATTAATAAAGGATATTAAAGAAGGAAAAAAACATGTGGCCGAATATCCTTTCGTAATTGCTAACCCCAATATTAAACCATGTGCAGAACAAAATGACATGCAGCCATTTACATGAACGAAATTAGGCCTAATTACCGTATTGTCTTCTGGCATACAATTTGCTATAGGACTAGGTTACTGTGATAACAATTTGAGCATTTTGGTGAACTATTAAGCTCGAATTACATGTATAAATTAAAGGTTTATACATCCAGACCAAAAGAAAGGTTAGCAACTATCCCTGCGTATGGATTTAACGTTACAGGATAGAATGGAAGCGGGAACGGTTGTGAGTGCCTATCCCCGACATTCACAGAGTCTCGCCGAACTGACCAACAATGGAATTATGGTGGACACGTAGCTCAGTGGCTCCTGGACCCCACCACACGTAAGGAAGGCGCTGACCGATCACCGATAGTGCATGTCCAACACTATCAAAATCACGTAGCGATCAAGGTATGAACCGTTTACAATTATTATTATTATTATTTATTTATTGGTTTGTTTTATCTGTGTACACTTCAGAGCTATAGCCTAATATGTAACTTATCGTTATTTCACTATGTATCGATGAAACCCAAACGAGATAATTGGGTGTTCAGTATTAAGAACTCAAATGTATGGCATTAATGGTTTAAATATTCAAATTGACTCGGACATGATGCACACATAAATGCCGACAAAGACTCAAAGAGGGTACACAAAATAAAAACACATAGGCCTAGGCTAATTGAGGAGCATTTTACTGAAAACGTTTCTCATAGAACTCCTTCACGTTAGCCTAGTAACCTGAATAAGTTGGCCTATGAGGGAATTGTTCCTCGTCAAATGTCGATTTCATTCATTCTTAACTTCTAATTTAGCCTAGTATGAACATAGTAGTGCATATATATATATATATATATAGGCTATATATACTGTATATATATAGGCTATAGTCCTATATATATATATATATACAGTATATATATATATACAGTATATATATATATACAGTATATATATACATAGGGATGATAGGGCCTACATAGCCTATACAGCTAGGGCCTATGGAGAGATATATGAAAACATGTGGGAAGAGTGAAGATAGGAGGTACCGGTATATATAACAATAGGCCTATAAATGCAAAGCGAAGTCTATCATTTAAAGAATAGGAAAGCCAAGGAAAGGAATAGGGTAGGCCTAGTACAAATACAATAGTCACAGGGGGGGGGGGGGGGGTAAATGAATGAGTTACTCGGTTGAAGGATACGGGGGCGTGTAACAAATATTTGACATTTGAAGTTGGAGCCATTTGGGATTAGCCTATTTAGAGTTGGTAGGATAGGCTAAGCGGATTTTTTGTTTTCTTTTTAGGCTATCTCCGCCAAACAGAGTTTACGAGATTACAGTATGTGATCGTCGCTGTGTGTTCGTCTGTGTCTCAACAGTATTTCTCGAAAAAACTACTGTAATTAATGGATTTACATGAAACTGCCAATACCTTCGTTTGATACCAAATAGGCCTAGAAACGATTAGCTTCTGGCCAAAATTCACTGACACTCCCCATCCAATATACTGTATATACAGTATGGAAACAAGAAGTCACTCCGGCCCATAGTTAATCCGGCCCATAGTAACATATAGTTATTCCGGCCCCCGTTATCCTAGTCACTGCGGCCCATTGGAAATAATATATAGAAATACAAATAATTAAGAGAGAAGCCCTTAGCCGTACAGTGATCTACGGTTTCTGTATATGATATTCAAACAAATAAATACAAATTAGTTTGTGAAATGCTCTACTGTATCGACAAGAAGTCAGGAACTTCAGCGAGCGCACGAGTAATGTAAACACATAGGCCTACGACGATAGAAATAAGAGTGAAGCAATTGACAACATGAAACAAAGTAAATTAATATATAGGCTAATAGGACGTATCGTCACTTCGTTTACATAACTCGTACGCTCGACGATATATGGATAAGATTACTTTTATCCTCCAATTCAGGTACCTAGATATATCTATCTATTGCCAGACGCCTTACTTCCCTTAATAGGGGTGACCATACACAAAATGCCCCCAAGCGGACCTATCCCCTGTAAGAGGGACAACACATGCCAGTTTACTGAAGGACTTACAGGATTGACCACTCAATTAAGGGTCCGTCCGACGCAGAGGCCCTTTATGTATTTTTTAGCACTATTTTTCTAGGGCGTGGGTATTTGCACCCGACCGTGAAAATAACGCGAGCGGTATTTTCACCCGACCGTGAAAATAACACTTTACGGTATTTGCACCCGACCGTGTAAATAACACTGAACGGTATTTGCACCCGATGTCGTCTTATTTTGCGATACCGACATTAATACATTATAACACCCACTAATATAAAAGAGCTTTCGGAAAAACTAAATAAGATGGTCACCAATTTTCCCATGGATTTTTTTATTTTTCCCTGTTAGTTTTCATCAATTATTATGTTCCTTCCAACAACCAACTATACTCCTAAAATCGATTAATGAAATTTACAACACATGTGGCAGTCCGTGGATTCGAATCCAGGATGCTCACACCGAAAATCAACACCTTATGCATCGCACCACGAAGACAGTTAAAGAATGGTGGACACTGCCTACGATTTATTATGCAACTTCGAATCCTGCATATCAATCTAAGCATATATAGTGTTTGGAAATAATTACAACCCTCGGCGCAACCGTTTTCCCCATTATACAACTATCTTAAGACACGCCGCCGATAGTGGGGAGGGCTATGAAGTACAGGAAAAATGAGGGGTTAAATGCGCAAAACGGCGATTAAAACGTATTTTAGCAAAACTTGGCTCGGGTTTTCAGGTATTTCTAAGGCCTAAAACCCAATATTTCGAAAATCCGAGTCAAGTTTTGGCCAAAGCTGGCTCGGATTTTGAGAGTTTGTAGACAACAAAATGACAGTAACCTCATTTAGAAATTTGGCTCAGGTTTCCCGAAATTGCAAAGCCATAAAACCCGAATATTGGAAAACCCCAGCCAAGTTTTGGCAACACTTGGCTCGGATTTTGCGAATTTTAAGAGTAAACAAATTACAGTAACCTAATTTAGAATTTTGGCTCATGTTTCCCTAAATTGCAAACCCCAAAAAGTATAATTTTGGAAAACACGAGCCAATTTTTGGCAAAACTTGGATCGTATTTTGAGAATCGAAAAAGACTAACTAAATGTCGAAAATCGGCTCATGATTTCCCTAATTGCAAAGCCATATAACCAGATTTATCGAAAACGTAACACTTATTTAAATCATAAATATCCAGTAACATAGACCTAGTACATTGGATACAAGCCTAATCCACACCTAACGCCTACAATGTGTCCGTAGGAGGCTACCTAGTAGGCCTTCGTGGGATACAACATGGCGGTTGGGCCGGCGCCCATTTAGTAGCCTACCGGTATTCGGCCGTATCTGTGAATGCGAGTCACTTCGAGCGAATTCCTGATCGAGCGGATGCACAATCTAACCTAACCTAACCTAAATGCGCCTCCCGCTCGAATATGAATTCGCTCGAAGTGTCCAGATACCGTAAATACTACCGCAACTACGAATCTTGTTTCTGAGACCTAGTATATTAACCTAACCAAACAACCCAACCTATCGACAGAGATGGGCAGGTGGAGTGGACTAAAAAGCTGGTGGACAGACCTCGGGAGACAGGTGAAAATGGCGTGTGTACGAATCGGTGCCGTCTATAGGGAGATATTGGCAACCATGTTATGACAAAATTCCATTTTAGTACCATATATTTTTATTAGGTTTTGCCGAGGCTTAAAACACATTTTCATATTATGTTTAGAGCATAATTATACAATCCATTTTTGTTTTCAAATATTGCAAAATAATTGGTGACCAACTTATTTAGTTATACAACTAAATAAGATGGTCACCAATTTTCCCATGGATTTTTTTATTTTTCCCTGTTAGTTTTCATCAATATATAGTGTTTGGAAATAATTGCAACCCTCGGCGAAACCGTTTTCCCCATTATACAACGATCTTAAGACACGCCGCCCGATAGTGGGGAGGGCTATGAAGTACAGGGAAAATGAGGGGTTAAATGCGTAAAACGGCGATTAAAACGTATTTTAGCAAAACTTGGCTCGGGTTTTAAGGTATTTCTAAGGCCTAAAACCCAATATTTCGAAAACCCGAGCCAAGTTTTGGCCAAACCTGGCTCGGATTTTGAGAGTTTGTAGACAACAAAATGACGGTAACCTCATTTAGAAATTTGGCTCAGATTTCCCGAAATTGCAAAGGCATAAAACCCGAATTTTGGAAAACCCGAGCCAAGTTTTGGCAAAACTTGGCTCGGATTTTGCGAATTTTAAGAGTAAACAAATTACAGTAACCTAATTTAGAATTTTGGCTCATGTTTCCCTAAATTGCAAACCCCAAAAAGCATAATTTTGGAAAACCCGAGCCAATTTTTGGCAAAACTTTGATCGTATTTTGAGAATCGAAAAAGACTAACTACATGTCGGAAATCGGCTCATGATTTCCCTAATTGCAAAGCCATATAACCAGATTTATCGAAAACGTAGCACTTATTTAAATCATAAATATCCAGTAACATAGACCTAGTACATTGGATACAAGCCTAATCCACACCTAACGCCTACAATGTGTCCGTAGTACCTAGTAGGCCTACGTGGGATACAACATGGCGGTTGGGCCGGCGCCCATTTAGTAGCCTACCGGTATTCGGCCGTATCTGTAAATACGAATGCGAGGAACTTCGAGCGAATTCCTGATCGAGCGGATGCACAATCCAATTAATTAACCTAACCTAACCTAACCTAACCTAACCTAAATGCCCCTCCGCTCGTATATGAATTCGCTCGAAGTGTCCAGATACCGTAAATACTACCGCAACTACGAATCTTGTTTCTGAAACCTAGTATATTAACCTAACCAAACAACCCAACCTATCGACAGAGATGGGCAGGTGGAGTGGACTAAAAAGCTGGTGGATAGACCTCGGGAGACGGGTGAAAATAGCGTGTGTACGAATCGGTGTCGTCTATAGGCATTGACAACCATGTTTCGACAAAATTCCATTTTAGTACCATATATTTTTATTAGGTTTTGCCGAGGCTTAAAACACATTTTCATATTATGTTTAGAGCATATAAAATCCATATGTGTGTTCAAATATTGCAAAATAATTGGTGACCAACTTATTTAGTTATACTCCTCTTGCTTGTGGCGAACTAAGGCAACAATATGTCGGCATGGCAACTGATACTGACTTTGAAAGGTACATCTACATACATAATCAGGACCGTCCTTGCTTACTATGTGGTCAGTTTTGCTCATATTCACAATATACAAATCTTCTTGCAATTTTTTTTATCTGTGGGATGACATTAGATGGTAGTTTGTGATTTCCCATCATTTTTGCCACTGCATGTTCTGTGAACAATTCATACGTCTTTCAAGTAATTATCTTGACAGCCATATTCAACCACTGTACACTTGTTAAGAAACTGCTGATACCGTCTCTCATCGTTAAGTATTTCATTGTGAAAACAAAGTTTGCGTATACATTCTGCCATTGATGAAGACACGGACAACAAATGTTTCAATTTACCATTTTCAGACTCTATTCTATTATTGGTGTCATTGCCGAAAGTGAGTGTATTCCGTCGCAGGTAGCTAGCCCACATATCCTTACAGTTCACCCAGTTATTCATTACATATAGATGTAGTCCCTCATCTTGTTCTTTAAGCTTGTCTAGTAAATCATTGAATTCTGCTTCGCTTCCTGCATACACTAGGGACTTCAAAATAGTGAATCTTTTTTGCTTTTCATTCACATCTAATACTAATTCAGAGACTTTCTTCTTGAAGTACTTCATTGTATGAAACTTGCAGAGCAACACCGTAGCATTGGGGAGCGAATTTCTCACTGCTTGAATTTCATTCTGGTCCTTATCTAGCATTACTGTTCTTGTTTGTGACGTATTTCCCATCAGGTCACACAAAGTTTGTAGAACATTTTGAATCATTTCACCCGTTTCATTTCTCACAAATGCATAAAATACAGATCTCCCCACGCCCAACATTGTCCTGAATGTGTACCACATATAGAGGATATCGATATTTATTAACCTTGTATGTAACATCAATGAACAGAAATTCTGGAAATTTTGCATACGAATCAATCATATCCGTTGTTGCAAAGGCAATAATTTCTATCTCATTATCTTGGTCCACCAGGACATTTACCTTTCCACGTCCTTCCAGGCAGCTTATAACATCAAACAAGTCTTCCATCTCGGACACAATTCCACTTAGCTTTGCCCTTTTCTTCATATTTCTAACGTCTTGTAAAGTAACTATTTTGGAATACTTGCTTGATACTAGAGACTTAAGTTGTTTGTTACCTGGTTGCATATTTATCACTTCACTCATCTCTTTTCGTTGATCATCTGTCAAACGGCAATGTTGGCTGTAGTATGGTTGCAGTTCTACGTTTACTTCATGATTATGAATTAAATTTGATCGTGTCAGCTTAAGACCATCTTTTGATGCAGAAAGGGACACAATAGACTGACAACCACATGGTAGATACCTTTGTTTTATCCGTTGACCCATCCCCTTCTTTCTCGGTTCTCCATAGTGCACGCATACAAATGTGACCGAGGCATATTTAAGTGCAGCTGGCCGTGGTGTCTCTCGATGTTTATTATCTGTTTCAATAGTACATGAAGACTTTACTCTATATACTATACACTTCTTTATTTGATTTTGAATTCCGCAAATAACTCTTCAAATTGTTCAGATGTTGTAAATGTTGTAAGCTTAAAGACTTCAGTAAATACGTCCGTGCAGTCAGTCTCAATAATTGCTGCCATTGTTTAATTAATATACCTTTCTTACTTTCCTTAAGACATCCATCCGTCCATGATAAGGTGTTAGCTGTGTGTGAACTGAGTGAAGACTGCATGAACATCTGACATGCAAGGTAGGCCTATATGTGAAATCTATAGTGTTGTATGAAAATTTATGAAAAACTGAACGGAGTGCTAATTTATGAAAACGAACAAGATATTCCGCTCATTGGTTCACATACATTATTCTATACAAATCAGTTTCACTTGTTATAATGAACCGGTGCAAATACCTTTTCTGTTATAAGGTTCGTTTTGCTACATTTTAATAAGAAGCATAACACGACGATCGGGTGCAAATACCGTAGAGTGTTATATACACGGTCGGGTGCAAATACCGCTCGAGTTATTTACACGGTCGGGTGCAAATACCTACTCCGGTCGGGCTAATCCATCCACTAACTTGCTTCACCCTAAGGTAGCAGTACCGGTATGTATTTGTATAAGGTTTACTCCCTTAGACAGGTTGCCGGACAAGGCTGACGAGTCCCCTCCACCCGGATTTTTTATAAGGTTATCTCCCCTAGATGGGTTGCCGACCAAGGCTAACGAGTCCCATCCACCCGTAAAATACCCTGATAGGCTAATTATATTATATTTACAATCTTTATGGCCCATACATCATTCCTATAGGCTATAGGCCTACCGGTTTGTCACTACCACCGCAAATTATATATATTATTTTTCATTAGACTCTGTGGGTTAAATATGGGTTGAAGCATGAAAGGCGGCCACCTTGAATTGGTGGAGAACTATTTGTTTATGTTTATTGATTTTTACTGTTTTTTTACGTACCGTACGTATTTGTAGTATTTCATCTATATCAATGGTAAGACCAGCTGGGTTCTGGGGGCAGTATGCCCCTGTTTAGGTTATGGTAATTACAAATTATGGCTTTTTGAGGCCATGTCTTAAAATACTGGTACCTGGATAGGGTAAATAATATTTGCTGTTGTAATGACACATATAAGAATGATTTATGGGTCATAAACATTGTATAGGCCTATATGACATAATTATCAAGGTGCCTGAATTGGAGGATAAAAGTAACCTTAAATATATATACATTTATACCAAACTTGTCTCTGAGAGGTTTTAGTCCGATACTCACATAAGTATACTGGATACCTAAAGGCTTAATACATAAATTATGGTGATGATTAGGTGATCACAACTGGGGGTTTGGAGTCTTAAGGGGAGACTGGCCGTTTGTTGGGTCTATTAATTCATTTATTCATATATTTTTTTTAGTTTTCTCCCTAGACCTCCATCAAGCTTAGAAAAACACTCCCTAGACCCCACTTCAAAGATAAATTTGTACTTTTTTCGGCGGTTCCTCTTAAAATTGCAGGATCGCTACCGCTCGCCAGGAAATAATCGACACCTAAATGGCACGAAAGGTCTTAACATTGACAACGAAATGGGGCGAAAGGTGTTAAAATCGCCAAACTAATGGGTCGAACGTCTTATAATCTCAAAACTAGTGGAACTAAACATTAGGGAGAAGGGGGTCCAGAAAAACGGTCTGCCTCCCATTAACCCCTAAAAATGTTTCATATACATAGTTGGTGGCGATTTGTGTTCTACTGAGCATGCTTGTTTTACAATTGGCTTTTCAGAAGGTTTTTATAATTTTTTCCCAATGTATTTTGAACGAGTACGGTAGTCATTTATATCGCTAATGTTTGGGCTCCCTTCTAAGCGAACCTAACTTATTCAACTTAGCCAAACCAATTTAACCAATGGGTTAAATATATATTTCCATGTGTGCATCCGCTAGACTATTTTGTGAGAGTCGTCGTGTTCCGGTACGGTAGGTTGCATTCGTATTATTGTCCATGCAGGAAAGCATTACCGGTATATAAGTTACGGTAATGCTTACCTACTTGACGACAAAAGATTAATAGGATTGGACTATGATCTCTACCTACGGTATATCATTGAATAGGGGCCTAACCTAGAGTTTGGCAGCCTTTATTGAGAGTAACATCCGAAGTTACACAGCACTGTACAAACTACAGGAAATTGTTCATACTTGCTCAGCTGTCCAATTAGAAGACAGTTTGAGGCTAGAGACACAAATGTAGTGTTAATTTGTACGGGAACGGATTGTGAACCAAGTGCTTACATTATGATTATCCACCTAAAATATAGTACCGGTAATATGTAATATGTACTACAATTTTTGTTATTGTTATATATAGCCTGTATAGGCCTAAATATATATATATATATATATATATATATATATATATATATATATATATATATATCCACATTATGGGATCAAGCGTGTGGATTCGATGAGTTCTGGAGATTGCTAGATAGATGCAGCTGACCGCAGCACATTGTCTCCATAGCTTACCACAGTAACCACAGATGGCGGACAATGCCACATAAGGAAGAACACTGGCCTACATTCATATAGGCTACATCCATGCCATGAGCTGTGCTTGAACTAATGCCTACTGAATGGTCTATTTGGGAGGGCTATCCATATAAGCTATCGGTGTTACGTAGTCGACTGGTAACACTGGCATAGGCATACCGGTAGTGTATAAGTTATTTACTACCGGTACCTATGATTAATTACCGTAAAACAAGTACAGTAAATATCAAGAAGACAATGGC
The DNA here is from genome assembly GCA_032716605.1 of Paralithodes platypus. NCBI lineage: Eukaryota > Metazoa > Arthropoda > Malacostraca > Decapoda > Lithodidae > Paralithodes > Paralithodes platypus. Next base: position 13,095,500 of record CM064562.1, on the reverse strand, counting down.
GTTATTACTGATTATTTTCATACTCAACTTTCAGAATAGCCTACACTTCTATATCATTATATTAGATACAAATGCTGTTTCAGAATGTTTTTCTTCTAAAATTTACTTTTAATGTCTAGCTTCAGTATTTATGTATGTATGTATATACTCTGGCACCTTTCCCAGTTTACTTTTTTATTTTTTTTTATTTTTTGTATTGGGGTGGCCGATTCGAGACAGCTTTAGAATAATCTAAAATCCTATCCTAACCTTCACTAAATATAGCCTACTGGGAGATAGGAGAACCTTTAAGAAACGTTAGGTTACCGTAGGTTTTTAGTTTATTCTAAAGCTAAATATTGAACAAAATTATTTTGAAAATCAGAATTATAAAAAAATTCTCTCACAGCATTTGTACGCCTTATATTTATACATACATTTATTCACAAAGTTTTGGATGAAACTAATAAGTAATAACGCCGCAAGTATTCTTGAAAATTAACGTCGTCGTAATTCCTTGCCTTAACCCCTTCTTTACCGACGAAATCTATTTAATACCATTTTAGCTATATTAGACCTTTCGTGCTATTTAGGTGTCGATTTTTTCCCTGGCGAACGATAGTGAGCCTGTAATGTTGGAAGAATCGGCCTTCGGCCGGGACATTTTTCTACCGAAAAATTTACAAATTAATCTAGAAGGGAGATCTAATGGATGTTTTTTTTTACATTTGATGGTGGTCTAGGGAGGAAACTAGAAAAATAACGAATACATGCAAAAATTGCCCCAAAAGTGAACCATTAAGAAGGATGTGTGGTATTAAAAAGGGTTAAGTGAGATAGTTCGAAGCCTGTTGATTGCTGGAGGCCGTTTTTAATCTGAATGAAATCGTCTAATAGTAACCAGAATAAAGATTAAAGGACATACCGTACCGGAAGTAAAAGGGTTAAAAGCGAGAGTTTGCCATCCCATCCGTGGTTGGTTTATAGGGTAGACTATTTCAAATGAAGAAAGTTTGTTGTCGAAGTAAGTCATCCTACAAAGCAAGTCAACAATAACAGTTCAGTTCAGTTGGAATTCGGGAAGTTTAGCCTTAACGTCGGCACTTCCCTGAGAGGTTTTGTTATTTTTCTTTTTGTGAACATCTTGGCCATACTCATCATAAACTGAACATTGGCACTATATCGGTGGACAATGCGACTCTCTTGTCCTTTTCTAGTCGCTTCCCCTAGATACCGGTAATCTAATTAAGCTCCCACGACACAAAACCTAGAATTTCACTACATTCCTTCATCCTTTCCATACCTCACTCCTCCCCATTTACTCCCTCACCCCAAATTTGTTATTCACAGAAGACTTTTTTTTCGGTCATTTTCTCATGTGTTTTTATAGCTTTAAACTTTTAATTTATAGCTACTAGGAGTATTACGTTTGAGTCTCACTACTGAAGGCGAGTACCGGTAACATGATGTAACTTCGGACACTCTAGAAAACCTACCGTATATATACAACGAACCACAGTTATGGGATAAATACATAATATTATGGAAAAACAAGTATGTCTGCGGTGTTCTTCCATAATGCAGAGTCATATTTCCATAACTGTAGCTTACATACTGTTATCCAGAAATGTCCGAAGTATAGCCCCCGTCCGAAGCTAGGGCATTTCACGGGTACTCCATAAAGTGCATAGGCCTGTCTCCTACATCCCTCCAATCATTGTGCGTAATTTTGCAATCAGTAATCAGCATAATTGGTAGACCCAATTACCTACCAAACCCTCAATTCCCTTTCATTCTAGGTAGCCTAATCGGTACAACTCTTTTTGATGAAACCTTTCTTACTGAAAGGCGATTTGTTATAATTGTGGTCATATGCTGGACTTATAACTGTCTTGATAGTGTAATGCTTAGAGAGTGTAAGTTCTAAAATGAGATATCCTGGGAGGATCACATCATCTATTCACATGCTTTCATTAAGGGGAGGCAGACCGTTTTTCTGGACCCCCTTCTCCCTAATGTTTAGCCCCACTAGTTTTGAGATTAGAAGACGTTCGGCCCATTAGTTTGGCGATTTTAACACCTTTCGCCCCATTTCGTTGTCAATGTTAAGACCTTTCGTGCTATTTAGGTGTCGATTATTTCCTGGCGAGTGATAGCGAGCCTGGAATTTTAAGAGGAATCGGCCTTCGGCTGGGACATTTTTCTACCGAAAAATGTACAAATTCATCTTGAAGGGGGGTCTAGGGGGTGTTTTTCTAAGATTGATGGAGGTCTAGGGAAGAAACTAAACAAAAATATATGAATAAATTAATTAATAGACCAAACCAACGGTCTGCCTCCCCTTATTATAATTTGAGGGGTTAATGTTGTTACGAGCGATGTTTCGAATAATATAATGGTAGCATGGCCTATTCAGTCAATTTAATCACCAAACTCATCATTGTTCTTTCCTAAAGTATTTAGGTAATGTGGTATAGGCCCTTTCTCCTCATTGGCTTAATAAAATCACATTAAGGGGAGATGCCGTTTGTTTGGTCTATTAATTAATTTATTCATATCTTTTTAAAGTTTCCTCCCTAGACCTCTGTCAAGCTTAGAAAAACACCCCCTAGACCCCCTTTAAGATGAATTTGTATATTTTGCGGTAGAAAAATGTTCCGGCCGAAGGCCGGTTCCTCTTAAAATTGCAGGTTCGCTTTCGCTCGCCAGGAAATAATCGACACCTAAATGGCACGAAAGGTCTTAAATTTGACAACGAAATGGGGCAAAAGGTGTTAAAATCTCCAAACTAATGAGCCGAACGTCTTATAATCTCAAAACTAGTGGGGCTAAACATTAGGGAGAAGGGGGTCCAGAAAAACGGTCTGCCTCCCCTTAACCGTCGCAATCCTCCACAAAACTCAATTATTAGGCTAGCCTACTCTTCAACAATAGACAGATCAACCCTTCATCTTCTCTCAATACCCTTGGTGTATCCTTTTCATCCAACCTGTCTTGGGAAAATCATATTACCATTCTTGTTAAACAGCTTCCCAGAAGTTAGGTATGCTCAACCGTCTCCGTGGATTCTTCACCCCCACACAGCTTCTTGCTCTGTATTGGGGCACAGTGCGCCCATGTATCGAGTACCGGTACCGGTATTGTTGGCATGTGTGGGGAGGTTCCACCCATACCGCACTTCTCGAAAGAGTCGAGTCCAAAGCATTTCGCCTCATTAACTTACTTCCTCTTACTAGTTCCATAGTCCATACAATCTCTACATGCCGCAATGTTGCATCTCTGTCACTCTTCTATCGCTATTACAACAATCAGTGTTCCTCAGAGCCCTCTCAGAGCGATACATTACCGGTAATACAAAATTATTATCCACTAACCTACCTTGATAGTCACCAACATCACCAACCATAACAACGAAATCGACCATTCATAGGCCTTGGCTTTCGACGCAGGCCGAACTCGCTACCGTACTGTATGTTCGACTCGTGGTGACCTCCGAGCCGGGGCCAAGTAGCGGGGTTACGGGAGATGGGCCGGTTTTCTGGACCACTTTCTCCCTCATGTTTAGCCCCATTAGTTTTCAGATGTTAAGGTGTTTGCCCCATTAGTTAGTCGATTTTAAGACCTTTCGCCCCATTTCGTCGTCAATATTTAGACCTTTCGTGCTATTTAGGTGTCGATTTTTTCCCTGGCGAACGATAGTGAGCCTGTAATGTTGGAAGAACCGGCCTTTGGCCGGGAAATTTTTCTACCGAAAAATGTACAAATGAATCTAGAAGGGGGATCTAATGGATTTTTTTTTTTTTTTTAAATTTGATGGAAGTCTAGGGAGGAAACTAGAAAAATAATGAATACATGCAAAAATCGCCCAAAAAGTGAACCATCCCCCCCTTAAAGGGAGATGAGCCGCGGGGTTGGCACGTATCTCATCTGGCTAATTTCACCTTATTTATGACCATTGATATCCGCCATGAAAATTGATTACAATCTTCCTGGTCTTATAAGGTCATCTATAGCCGCGACCTTCGGCTGTGTGTGTCTCTCTGTGTGTGTGTTTGTGTTTGTGTGTGTGTGTGTGTTTGTGTTTGTGTGTGTGTGTGTGTGTGTGTGTGTGTATGTGTATGTGAGATAACCTAACTAGTTCTTATAAAAATTAAAAGATAGAACAAATAACTGGAGAGAGCTAGAAAAGTGCAGGTCTTACTATTGAGTTTGCGGCATAATTAGGCTATGGTACATAGGCTATACATAATCGCACCACATCTAAAGTTTTACAGCATGTTTGTATTCCACTAGTCCTCAAAACCTTGGCATAGGTACTCAAGAGTTCCAATACATTTAAATTTTTTTTTTTTTTTTTTTTTTGTTATTGTCATTTTGTAAATAATTCATCACATCTTGGCTAAGTCATCCTCGTAGAGTTTAAGCCGGAGTCACACGAGCCCTTTTTCGAGCAATTTTTACGAGCAATTATGGTCTGGAAGCTTGAAAAAATACACTTTATCAGAATTTAGCCGCCTAACATAATCTACCTTCAGCCTAGTTACCAATACCCGTGCGAAAATGTCCAGAACTAATACGAAAACAAACTTGCTCATGGAAAATTGACCGAAAAAGTGCTCGTGTGACAGCGGCTTTAGTATCATAGTTCAGTCCTCTCTGTATCTGGAAACTTTCTCTGCTGGTCAAGTGGATAGTGTCTTGACTTCCGATCCATGAGTCTGGCTTTCGCGCCGCTCTATGGCGTGTTTTTTTTTCCACTAAACCCTGGTGGGTTACTGTCTCCCTTGAGCAAGGGGATGCAGTGGCGTATATAGGGAGGGGGCCACTCGGCCATGCCCCCCCCCCCCCCCTTTTGTCCCAGTAGGCCTATATTATTCGATCAACTCACATCATCACATGACTAGTGAGTATAGTAAACTCTCTCTCTCTCTCTCTCTCTCTCTCTCTCTCTCTCTCTCTCTCTCTAGTAGGTTAGTATTACAAAGATCCTGCGGTTCATTCCGGGGAGATAGTCTAAGTGTCTATGTATTATGTAATTTGTTTAAGATGATACTATTGTATGAACAGCCATTGTATATTTAATGGAAATAAAATAATCTGAATCTCTCTCTCTCTCTCTCTCTCTCTCTCTCTCTCTCTCTCTCTCTCTCTCAACTTCATTATTGCGAGTTTTAGTTCCGGTTTATTTTTTGTTCTCTCTCTCTCTCTCATTAATGCCATTTTGCGAGTTTTAGTTTATTTTTTAAATGTTTCATATAAAAAGTAATATTGCAATTTCCATAAGTTCCAGGAATGAATGAATCAACAATTGTATAGTATTATGATATAGATTATAGCATTTTTTTTTATACATACTGTAGAATTCCCTAATTAAATATTTGTCAAACAGCTCTTTTTTTTGTTTAGCCAACATATATAATCTTCTGTATATTGTTTTACCATTGAATATCAAATTAGTGCAATATATCCCTGCTGAGGCCTCAAAAGGACCCTAAAAATGCTTGATTTTCAAAAAAATCCTGGGGGGGGCTTACAGCGCCCCCCCAGCTGTAGAAGCTCGGTTTGCTCGCCCACCCATTATATAAAATTTAAAATAATGGATTCACCCCTATGCCCCCCCCCCCCCCCCCTTCCCAAGGACCTATATACGCCACTGAGGGGATGGGTTAATGGTATCTGTTGGTTATCTCAGCGCTATTGAATCTCAAAGGAGAGAAATTGCCCTTAAATATAAGACCCGACTATTATTATTATTCATATATTTCAGATTTTGTCTTTCTTTTGTTTTAGTTAACCCATACGTTTGACAGTGCCGGGTATTGGTATCATATTATGGAACATAAATTTAGTATCATTACCGGTACGGTACCGTATTTTTCGAAATGCAAGTTCTAATTATTTTAGCCTATCATAGGCCTAATTGTATTTACCGCACTAGAAATGTCATGAAATGTGCTTAACGTACACAAATACCAGTACCTTGAGTAACACACACACACACACACACATGGGTATCATATGGTTCACCTAAGCTGATGGCTACCTAAGCCTTCGGGCGAGACGGTACCGTCTATAGTGAGAATGGTACCATACAGATCCACCCTAAGCCTTCGTTTCCGATGTCGCCAATTGGCTAAAAATACAGACTACACACACATCCACAGCCATTCCAACGATACATATAACACCTACACATATAGGAGGCGGGAAATAACGAGCATGCTCACTCCCGCAATACAACTAGAGTAAGTATACACACATGTAGGCTACTATATATACTTCACACACCACCCTACATGATGGATATAAGTGGTCACAGTTTTCCTTACAAATTTGTCTGAAAATGTGTAGCCATCTTATCAAGGTACGGTACCGTACCGTAGTTACACACGGCATATTTCGTCTTTCCATTTACTAACTCTTTTAACCTATTCAGTACCAGAGTTATCCTTCTTATCATATTCTGGCAACTATTAGACGATTTCATTCAGCTTAGGAAGGACCTCCAGCAATAATAAGGCTTCAAACTATCTCAACCAACCCTTATGACTACCACAGATCCTTACTAAGCTGCATAGTATCGTCTGAATATAGCTAGAATAAAATTCAAAACACATCGCTGGTACTCAGAGGGTTAATTAAAATAGAGAAAAAACAAGTGAATTAGAACTGGATACCGCTAGCCCAAACGGGAATTCTGATCGATGCTTGGGAAGATAGGAAGAATTGTGGGAGAAACACTACAACCGTGGTGGGATGACACTGCTACACCCGAGACGTAGAGGTTTCGCAATTCAATATATAAAAAAGGATGAGGATGGGGAGGGGATGTTAATTTCCTGTGGATGTACCTACCGGAGTGTTCCGTTACGGCGCGACAAGGTCGAGCTCTCTATACAGTAGGCTAACACAACAGCAGCATCTTGGAGTGACTCAGCGACCATGATCCTCCCGACCTCTGCATCGTCACTCAGTCACCCTCTATCATCTATTGCCAGTTTCTGAGTCTCACTATTTTACCTCATAGCTTACACTGACAGCTTCACTCCCTAGGCTACTCGGTCATCATCATAGCTTACACTGACAGCTTCACTCCCTAGGCTACTCGGTCAGCCTCATAACTTACACTGACAGCTTCATTCCCTAGGTTACTCGGTCAGCCTCATAACTTACACTGACAGCTTCATTCCCTAGGCTACTTGGTCAGCCTCATAGCTTACACTTACAGCTTCACTCCCTAGGCTACTGGGTCAGCCTCATAGCTTACACTGACAGCTTCACTCCCTAGGCTACTCGGTCAGCCTCATAACTTACACTGACAGCTTCACTTCCTAGGCTAGTCGGTCAGCCTCATGACTTACACTGACAGCTTCATTCCCTAGGTTACTTGGTCAGCCTCATAACTTACACTGACACCTTCATTCCCTAGTTTACTCGGTCAGCCTCATAACTTACACTGTGACAGTGCATGATGTGACAGTGAATGATGTGACAGCGTATAGGGTGACAGTGTATGATGTGACAGTGTATGGGGTGGCAGTGTATGATGTGACAGTGAATGATATGACAGTGAATGATGTGACAGTGTATGGGGTGACAGTGTATGGGGTGGCAGTGTATGGGGTGACAGTGTATGGGGTGACAGTGTATGGGGTGGCAGTGCATGATATGACAGTGAATGATGTGACAGTGTATGGGGTGACAGTGTATGATGTGACAGTGTAGGGGGTGGCAGTGTATGATGTGACAGTGAATTATGTGACAGTGTATGGGGTGGCAGTGTATGATGTGACAGCGTATAGGGTGACAGTGTATGGGGTGACAGTGTATGGGGTGACAGTATGATGTGAGCAATAGGCCTATACGGTATCCTACTAGGTGAATGAGGGACAGTGATTGAAATGGGTAATGGTACACGGTACAACGGTACACGCTATGAGAATGACTATAGCCTACTATGAGCCTGACATTGAATGAAACTGACATGGTTAGGGGCATCAGTGGATTTATTAAATTGACGCCGTTGTACCGGCATGCATGGTTGTAGGCTTCAAGAAAGGGAGGTGGTGGGAGGGGGGGGGGGGGGGGGGGGAGGGAGGGAGAGGGAGGGAGGGAGCTAGTTTGCTCCCTATATCTCTCTATAAAACTTTATACAGTGATTTGTATGGCAATGAATAGGCCTATGGCTTGATTGACCCAAGATAATAATTTGGGCTATTCTGCAGAACAATGCATTAAAATACATAAAGAAAATAAATAAACCCTAAAATAACAGGAGTAGTAGTTATGCAGAATTACCATAATTTGTTATATATAGTCCATTGATTATACAAAATAACTACCGGTCCTGGATGACAAACTATATCCACAAATCACAAACAGATAAATAGTTTGTCTGTGACTGTCCAGTTGTTCAACTTAAAACGAACTTTTCATGATTATCCAAACATCAGTCAATATTGTCATGAAATTGCATATGCTACCGGTATATAAATGAGCGTGAAATATATATAAACTGCTTGCTATAGTCTGTTCACCTAACCCCGAAACTTGAGGCCTAAAAGCGATCTAAAGAATGTTGGAGACTTGGTGATATAACCACGTTGAAGCAGGTAGAGTAGCATTGCTTCACAGTCTAAGATTACAGTTCTAACTTAGTTTAATCGGCTGAGATTTGCAACGCATCTCCCATACGTTTAGGAACACAATTGTAATCTAGACTTCCTGTACTGGGCAATTGTCTCCGGGGGAATGATATGTGAGGTCACTGATAATCGTTGCCAAACCTCGAACCAGTGATTCATGGCTGCCTCAGAGGCTTCGGTAATGACATCTGTACAACCTCGCCAACAGCTCTATTGGGCTGCTGTAACGGTGCTTGGGGAATACGTACAGTCGAGGTCACACATTCTGATACATTTTGAAGCCTCGAACAAATATAACAAGCATTTTGAAGCCTCGAACAAATATAACAAACCGCCGAAATTCAAATGTCAGGTAAGGAATCGATACGGCGATTCAATTCATAACTATAGCTTCGGAATATATAGGCCTCTCTCTCTCTCTCTCTCTCTCTCTCTCTCTCTGCCTGCAGCTGTAGACTTGGACACGGTTCTGGCCAATTTATCTCTTCGTATTGCTTAAATCAACCTCTGCATAGCATACACTATACTGTATAGCACATTAATACGAAGATCAAATTCAGCAATACATAGTTATGAATCGTATGAGCGGAAGTAGTTTCCTTGAGTTACAGCACTGTATTCTATTTTTAATTAATTTCACCACAACACCAAACACCTCCAATGAAATTAATGAAAGCATATAATTAATGATATATATGTATATAGATATATATATATATATATATATATATAGAGATATATACTGTATATATATAGATATATACAGTATATATACTGTATATATACAGTATATAGTATATATACCGGTATATATTATATATATTTATGTGATCCACCAGGATTCGAAACCGGGTTATCACACACAGATTTGTAGACACTTACTATTAACCATTACACCACCAAGACGGATTAATTTGTGCAGTGGTGTTGGTGAGAGTGGGAATGACACAAAACCTGTATTATTCGTTCAATACCTATTACCATTTACACAAATCTTAATGGGGAATGTAGTGTTTGATATAGCAATAGGCCTATATAGCTTCCTCCACAATCAATTCAACCAGTTTGTCTTTCTTCATTGTATTTTAGATACCCTCAGGCTATTTTACTGAACTCGATAATTATCTACGGTAGTGGGTTAAAAGGGTTAGTCGTGATAAACTTTAACCTTTGATTCCTAGAGATCGGCTCTAAAATGATTAAACTCGTCTAGTCTGTTCACGCACCCTAGACATCTGGGTCTAGCAGCTGCTGATTGGGTGATACAACCATGTTGAAAATGGGCTCCGTAAATCAACACCTTCATAAAAACACTGAATATACTGTATATACGAAACTACTTTATTATATAATAGCAAATATAGGCTACTCTTACCCTGTGTGAGCTAAAGAGTAGTCCTGAGATCCCGAGACGGCTACACTATGATAATACAATCAATGAGGAACACATACACTTATAGGGCCGATGTGAGTACTTTTGTTGTTTAATTATATATTGTGGGATACCAAAAATAGCTACCGGTACCGGTATACCGACTCTCATCATAGGCCTAAGGGTTTTGGGGCTAGAGGGGGACACAACAAACATTCTGTACAATAGCATATATATATATATATATATATATATATATATGTGTGTGTGTGTGTGTGTAATAGCGTTGGCTCAAGATTATATCTGAAGGTGCATAGGTTAAATTATACCTGTATTATGGTGTATTCAAAAATGCATTATAATAAGTAGAATTTGGAATAGATGAGCTGCCGTACGTTTTCTGTGAAAATGTGTTAGAGGTATTCAGTGAGTGCTATTTATCGATGATCCGGCAGTTTGGTTCTGTCTAATGATTAATCCAAAATCCGAACACTGACCATAAACATACGGTGAGGAAAACACTCTGCTACAACATTAACCAGTAGTGAGCACCGGCAGTGTCACCGATTAGGCCTATTAGGTTGATGAGCATTTTACTTCATCACCTTACATATAGCTTCTAGAACAGAAAACACTCAAGTGAATTTAGAGAAAGCAATGTAGCATGGGTGGAGAACGTCCTTTCTGCTTTGAAACAGTTTCGTTGCTTCACTATAGGTAGTCAATACATGCTAGGTGCCTTCTAAAATTGCCGGACCCAAACTACCGCTTCAAACAAGTTGTGTTTGCCAATCACAAACTTCCTTTGTTTTACCCCTGATGTCTGGCTTAGGTGAACAGGGTATAGTGGGTTGGCAAAATATAATTTAAAAAAGACATCATATAAATATTATCTCGTTGGATACGACACAAATTCGAATGAATGCATGCTGCATATAATATTTCTTGTTAGTGTACCGATACTGTAAATCGTATAAAACACACACATAAACACAAAGACTAACAAATAAAACATTCACACACACCGGAATAATGGGATGAACAAAAACAAAGCGTGGTGTGATAGCCGTAAAGACCTGAAACGAGAGGGGGGGGGGGGGGGGGTGTTAAAGGGACAATAGGTAGCTGAACAGGTGTGTAACAAGACTATTTAGCAACGGAAAGGCTACAACCAGATGACCTTTCTATTTTAGGAGATTAACCAGGCCAAATATGATACAGTGTTGGATACATGTTCTGGCCATAAGACTCTTCGAAAACTTTAAATGAACCCGGGAAATACAAAGCCTATACCGGTACTATGTAAACATTTAATTAGATTATCATATTCAGTCTGATGTGGTTTTGAATGCTTATAGCTAAACTTTGTGTAAGGTAGAGTAACAAATTTGCATACCGCAGTTTAATTAGTACGCGATATCTATAACACTATAACAATAGGGTTAGACTACCGGTACCCATTGAACAGTGAGTATAGTTGGATTAATAATTTTTGTGGGTAGTATTATATTGACACCACGTACAGTTTGCCGCACATATTCTATTCCGTTGGGGTCGTGATTTGGCAAAACTGAACCCAATTCCCCAACCCCCCTCCCTCGCTCCACCTCCTTCCCTTCCACTATAGGTAGGAGGTGGAATGAGGGAGAGGGGTTGGGGAGTTGGGTGCGGCGCTGCCAAGTTACGATTTTCTGGGATGGTTGAAGAATGGATTATGTGCCAAAACTGTACATATCCGTGTGGCACTGGTTAGTCTACCCCATTAGCTCTCCATAGGCTAACCTCGGAACAACAGGATTATAATATCAAAAGTGTCAAATATTTTAATAACTTTAGCCACGACCTAAAGAAAGTTGAATAGCATTTCTCCAGTCGGCCTAGTTATTCCTTTCAATGGCTTTAATGGTTTATAAACTCAAGTGAGTGTAGCCTATGCTTACAAGGGACTGGTGTTCTCGAAACGGGGCTCCAATCCTGATGCTATTCTTGACTTACAGTGTGTCGGCTTAATAATCCAGTAGGGTTAATAGCCTCTGAAGTCCTATTGTAACTAACTAGCCTATGCATAGTACGGCTTTTCAGTGTACACGAAGTGTACAGTATAAATATATATTCCGTATCATTAGGAATAGGTTGGGGGTTATTAAGAAGAGTCACTGCCGTTTTCAAAGGTTAGAGTGGACAAAAAAAATATAGGCCTGAAGTAGAAGAGTATCAGCTTATTATGGTACCATGGCTTAATTAAACAAAGGAACTGAGTGCCGGTAATCTGTGGATACAGAACACTATACATTTTTATATTTATATGTTCATAGGCTTAATTGAGAAATATGGACGAAATAGTTCCGTTTAGGTCAAGCCTAGGCCATGCAGAAAAAACCCTAGTTAAGGTACGTTATATTAGTTTTCTGTATAAGCATTGAACTAAGCCTGCGTAATGTGTTGTTAAAGAGAAGTTGTCGTTTTCGTCTTAGACAACATGCTTAGCCAATTCCTGAAAGTATTTATATAGGCCTAATCCAATACAGCTTATTCAAATATGTCATATTAATTTACTGGGTATTCTAAGGGTTAGATGATCACTTTTTGCTATTTTTGCATATATTAAGTAGGTCTATGGAAAAAAAGAGGATTGGATTTTATGACTACCGGAAATATACTACCGGTACCAGAAATAGGCCTATAACAAACGAATAGGCCAACATAGTAGTCTATGCTGGTTGGGTTAGGGTAGATGTAGTAGGTGCGAGCGTTTCCCATCCACCCACCTCGATACAGTACTGCCCAGTAAACCAGTTTAGCTCTGTAGAAGGAAACGAGTATAAACTACTTCCAATGGTGATTAATTTTAAGAACGGGGTGTTACTTTATTTACCCTAATAATTGTTTGACAACGCTAGGAGGTACCGTACCCATATTAATTTATAACCCCTTCAAGCTCCAATACAA
>CM064562.1:12996677-13082455 GCA_032716605.1 Paralithodes platypus | reverse complement strand
ACCATATGAGGAGGGACACTTTATTGACAACTTTATCTGCCAAACGTTGTCAATAAAGTGATCCTCCTCATATGGTGTTTATATATACGTTATTATTATTTGTTCAACCTGACATGTCCTCGCCTCTTTGACATAGCACCTACCCATGAGAGTAAACCATTGTGCAGTCAAATAAGTAACACCCCGTTCTTGACATTAATCATTCATTACAAACGGTGACCGCGGCGGTTCAACACGTCGAAGACCATTTGAGACCAGTGGCTCTCACCAGTACCAATCAACCAATACGGTTAGGTTAGGTTAGGTTAGTACTATATTTTGGCACTGGTTTGGTTGGTCTGGGTTAATTTGGCACTGGTTGAGAGCTACTGGTTGAAATGGTCTACTGGTAGAGATGACATGGAACCATTACAAATCCCAATGTACTTAAATAAACCAATGAAATGCCAAAAGTGCAGTTGGCCTCATGACTTTGTATACATTTTGTGACTTTAAGGGGGTAATGCTTGGTTTTTAGTCTATGTATTTATTCATTTATATATTGTTGAGTTTCCTCTCTAGACCTCCATCAAGCTTAAAATAGCATCCCCTAGACCCCCTTTCAAGATAAATGTTTACATTTTTCGGTAGAAAAATGTCCCTGCCATAGGCCGGTTCCTTCTAAAATTACAGGTTCGCTACCGCTCGCCAGGAAAAAATCGACACCTAAATGACATGAAAGATCTTAACATTGACGAAGAAATGGGGCGAAAGGTCTTAAAATCGACAAACTAACGGCACGCAAATCTTAAAACCTCAAAACTAATATGCTAAACATGAGGGAGAAGGGGGTCCATAAAAAGCGTGTTATACCCCCCTTAAGGGGTCAAGATTATTGTCAAGTTCGCTGGCGCTACCTATAGTACAGTACATTCCTCTGCCATGCTATCCCGTGAACCAGCCTCCGCAAAGTCCCGTTGGCGAACACTTACGGTTTATTTACGGTAGGGACACGCTCAGAGGAACTCACGACTACCTCCCAGACAATACTACCGAGACCTATATTCGTTACATACATACCTTACATACATACCTTACATACCTACCTTACATACATACCTTACATACATACCTTACATACCTACCTTACATACATACCTTACATACCTACCTTACATACATACCTTACATACATACCTTACATACCTCGAGTTCATGATCATTAACCTCTTCTGTACCGATGCCGTCCTTTTAACTTATTCTGGCTAATGTTAGACGATTTAATTCAGTTTAAATTAAAAAGAGTCTCCAGCAATGAACAGGCTTCGAACTATCTCGTTTAAGCCTTGTTACTACCACAGATCCTTCTTAAATTACACAAAATCGTCTATATATAGCTAGAATAAAATTAAAAAGACGCTGTCGATACAGAGGGGTTAAGGAGTACACAGGAAAGCAGGCAACAACATATCTGACCCTCACTTGGCGAAGGGGGTACTACTCGCATTTTCTGGACCTCCTTCTCCCTCATGTTTAGCATATTAGTTTTGAGATTTTAAGATCTTTCTCCCATTAGTTTGTCGATTTTAAGACCTTTCGCCCCATTTCGTTGTCAATTTCAAGACCTTTCGTGCCATTTAAGTGTCGATGTTTTCCTGGCGAGCGATAGTGTGCCTGTAATTTTATGAGGAACTCGCTAGACCTCCATCAAGCTTAGAAAAACACCCACTAAACCCCCTTACAAGATAAATTTGTATATTTTTAGGTAGAAAATGTCCCTGCCGTAGGCCGGTTCCTTCTAAAATTAGAGGCTGGCTTTCGCTCGCCAGGAAAAAATCGACACCTAAAGGGCACGAAAGGTCTTAATATTGATAACAAAATGAGGCGAAAGGTCTCAAAATCGCTAAACTAACGGAACGAACGTCTAAAAACCTCAAAAGTAGTATGCTAAACATGAGAGAGAAGGGGGTCCAGAAAAAGCGAGTAGTACCCCCTTAAGCAGTTTGTACAGTCAGAACCCCACCCCCCCACCTACACAGTCAGACCCCCCCCCACACCTACACAGTCAGACCCCCCCCCCCACCTACACACACAATCACACATCATTTATAGGAAGACACTATCAAAATCCGTGTCCCACATTCTTTAGCTTCCCGTTCATACAATTTACAGCGGATTTGTGAGTGATGTCATTTAGATTAGATTCAACACGATTTGTTAAATATGCATTTGCAAAACATGATATATTTGTTTACGTTTAAATAATAAATGTCAATGACTTGTGAAATATAGAGAGTTTGCTAACGGGGTACGTTAACACAAAAAGAAAAAAGAAAATACAGGACAACAAAAGAAAAAAGAAAATACAGGACAAACAAATATTCACGCTCTAGATATGTCGATGCATTTTGTGGTTAAGTTACAGGCCACAAAAGAGGCACCTGCTGTGCATACACAATATACGGTACCTTCTCCTAGACCATAATTATGTGAATGCAACCACCGTCGTATTCTTGATATAACCGCTAATGTGTTAAAGCGTATGGATTTACCCCGAACAGTACTCCATGGTACAATTAAGGGAGTGGGGGGGGGGGAGGGACCTATTTATTTGCTCTTATGTATTTTGGATATTTTTTTTTTAGTTTCCTCCCTACACCTCCATCAAGCTTAAACATACCCCCCCCCCCCCACCCCACCCCAGACCCTCTTGAATTAAATTTGTACATTTTTCGATAGAAATATGTGCTGGCCGAAGGCCGGTTCTTCTTAAATTACAGGCTCGCTATCGCTCTCCAGGAAAAAATCGACACCTAAATTATACGAAAAGTCTTAATTTTGACAAAGAAATGGGGCGAAAGGGGTTAAACTCGCCAAACTAATGGGCCAAATGTCTTAAAATCTGAAAATGAATGGGGCTAAACATGAGGAAGAAGAGGGACCAGAAAATCGAGTACAGTTGCCACAGTGGCACAGCTTAATACTCTCACCGGTTATAACTAGAGGGGCAAATGGTAGAGAACATTATCTCCGCCTACGGTACGGTGGCTAGTTCTTTACCATTAAGGGAGAGAGAGAGAGAGAGAGAGAGAGAGAGAGAGAGAGAGAGAGAGAGAGAGAGAGAGAGAGAGAGATAGAGAGAGAGAGAGAGAGATGAGAGAGAGAGAGAGAGAGAGAGAGAGAGAGAGAGAGAGAGAGAGAGAGAGAGAGAGAGAGAGAGAGAGAGAGAGAGAGAGAGAGAGAGAGAGAGAGAGAGAATTGAGGTGGTATGTAGATAAATATGACTTACTGTATGTGGCTAAAATGATGGTGGTCGAAAACTTTTGTGAGGGAACTGAGGGATAGGGTTGTAAAAACTGGCCTGAGCTACCTGCATGATACTGGGTGGTGTTGTCGGTACGCTCAGACACGCACAGGCATACGCAAAAGCACTCCCTCCCTGTACCCTTCACACACACACACACACACACACACACCACTGACTGACTCTCACACACACACACATTCCCCACACACACATACACCTACCTCACTCACACACACACACACACACACACACACACACACACGCACACGCACACGCACGCACGCACGCACGCACGCATACCTACCTCTCTCTCACACACACACACACACACACACACACATGTACACCCTGGAAGAGCTCCAGCTGGCCCTGTACAAATTGCACTAATGCTATTTTAACTGTTTTAAGCTGAACACTGGCCAGGATTTATAGAATCAATATAGCCATAGTTTTGTTCAGTTCTGTTTTTTAATTTCCATTTCTATATATCTTTTTGTAGCTACAATGACAATCAACATTCATCTGTAACAGCTGGATATCTTGCCGGCTGTACGGTCGCGCTAATAAGTCATGTTCCAGCTGTCATTACGTTTGGCTCGCTCTGTGCTGTATTAATGTCTGTCAGATGTTGAATAGGGTGGGTAAGTGTAGGAACATGTTTGTATATTTCACTCGATATGTACAAATGAAGCGTGGATATTGCTGATACCAATTATTGATCAAAACATACTTGGTGCCGAGCCATGACTTATTAGCGCGATTGTACTTCATTCTTGTAATCGGAAAGGAGTTGTAGATACCTTCTGTTTGCGATGGGGAGTGGGTATTGATGTAGATTCAATCCTACTCAACCCCTTCTATACCGGTGATGTCTTATTAATCTTTTTGTAGCTAATTTTAGATGATTTTGCGCAGTTTGAGAAGGATGTGTGGTATCAAAAAAGTCATGGGAGATAGTTCGAAGCCATTTAATTGCTGGAAGACCTTTTAAAACTGAATAAAATCGTCTACAAGAAGCCGAAATAAAGTTAAAATGACGCAGCCGGTACAGAAGGGTTTAAGGGGAGATATCCACATGAGGGATTATTTTCTTTACCCCTTTCTCCCTCATGTTTAGCCCCATTGCTTTTGATATAATAAAATGTTTGCCCCATTAGTAGCGATTTTAAGAACTTTCACCCCATATTAAGACCTTTCGTGCCATTTAGGTGTCGATTTTATCCTGGCGAGCGATAGCGAGCCTGTAATTTAAGAGGAACCGGCCTTCGGCCGGGAAATTTTTCTACCGAAAAATGTACAAATTTATCTTGAAAGGGACTCAAGGGGGTGTAATTTTAAGGTTGATGGAGGTCTAGGGAACAAACTAAATACCTCCCCTTAAAGTCTTGGCCTACCTTCATATTATACTTTGGGTATTGTTGTAGTGAAAGATAAAGCGAGTCATTAACCCCTTGAAGCTCTGACGGTTGTAGCAGTTTATTTTGGCTATCATTATACGATTTTGTGCAGCTCGGGAAAAATCTGTGGGTATTAAAAGGGTAAAATAATACTATCTCAACCAACCCTTTGACTTCCGTATACCGGTACTAATCAGAATAAAATCGTCTAATAGTAGCCAGAAAACAGAACAGAAACACGTATTGGAGCTTGAAAGGGTTAATACACGATCAATGCCTAAATAATAAAGTTTTGCTTCATTAGTGCAGGAGAATTGTTAAGGGGAGATATCCACTTGAGGGATTTTTTTCTTGACCCCTTTCTCCCTCATGTTTAGCCCCATTGCTTTTGATATTATAAAATGTTTGCCCCATTAGTTTAGCGATTTTAAGAACTTTCACCCCATATTAAGACCTTTCGTGTCATTTAGGTGTCGATTTTATCCTGGCGAGCGATAGCGAGCCTGTAATTTAAGAGGAACCGGCCTTCGGCCGGGACATTTTTCTACCGAAAAATGTACAAATTTATCTTGAAAATGACTCAAGGGGGTGTAATTTTAAGGTTGATGGAGGTCTAGGGAACAAACTAAATACCTCCCCTTAATGTTATATCATAATAGGAAAATATTGTTTGTGTTTTGAAAGATGACCAAGACTTTTGAGCCACACATCGCTGTAATGTTGGAGACTCTTGGGTATACAAAGGAGAACGATACAAAAACAAATCCGAGAATTCGGGTTCATTGTGGTTAATTTAGGCAGCCCACCTAGGCTTTTTTTCTCTTCCTCTCCCTCTCTCTTTGCCGTGTATCCATTCGGCCCCATTCAGCCTACTGTTTTAGGACGTTTACCCCCATCCAGGTGTCAATATTTTCCTGGCGAGCGGTCTTGAAACAGTTGGATGAATGGGGCCGAATGAATACAAGCCAGAGAAAGAGAGCAAAGGAGAGAAAGATAAAAAAAAAAGGCCGGTGACCCCCCTTAAAGTGAAAGAGAAGGACTGAAGAAAATGGGGGGACGTGTGGATGGAGTGGGTTTGTGGGAATAGTAAGATAGCATAAGATAGTAAGATAGAGGGAGAATGGGGACAAATTGGTTCGGAAACAAAAAACGACATCAAATATATAAACATAGTATTATATATATATATATATATATATATATTATATATATATACTGTATATATATATATATATATATATATATATATATATATATATATATATATATTGAGTATATATCACAAATACACGTGAGCCACTAAATGTTTCTAATCTCTCAGTGGCGTTCGAACCGCCGACTGTCAGGACGATAGCCGACGCTTTAATCAACAACACCACGGCAGACTGCCGTGGTGTAGTTGATTAAAGCGTCGGCTATCGTCCTGACAGTCGGCGGTTCGAACCCCACTGAGAGATTAGAAACACACACATATATATATATATATATATATATATATATATAGCATATACTGTATATATATATATATATATATTGATAGATAGATAGAGAGACAGATAGACAGATAGATAAATATGTGGATACACAAAGTAACATATAAGTTCTATGACCTTTCGTTCCCGGTGGCCTGAACTCCTCAAGCCAATCAAATCGAAAAGAACCTGAGGTCAATTCCGAAGCAAAACGACATAGCTTCACTCAGGCATGAACTTGACCTTTCATGAATTGGACACGGAATAGAGCGTATTATTTGATAGTATGGGGGGGGGAAGGGGGGGGGGGCCCAAGGAGAGGCAAATGGTGTGTGGTGTAGGTGGGGGTGGGGTGGGGGGGATTTAGATATTGGTAGGTCTAACACTAAACACAATTGGGATTACGACGCGCTTTGACAGTTTAATATGGCTATTAATAGACGATTTTTTGTTAGGAAGGGTGATTGGAAGTCAGTGGGTTAATTGAGATGGTACTTACCCTCCTTTCTAAGCTGTATAAAATCGTCTAATAATAGCCAGAATAAAAAGCCTAAACGCGTCATGAACCTCAAGGGGTTAAGCTGGATATTAATTTTATTGCATGTACACTATTGAAGTATTTGTGAGTTTATAATTATATTTGTTAATATATCTATGTGCCGTTTTGCTATTCTGTATTTGTGTGTATGTATGATTATCAATAGTCCAGTATACTGCAATTGTTGTTAATAGACTCTCTCTCTCTCTCTCTCTCTCTCTCTCTCTCTGTCTCTCTGTCTCTGTCTCTCTCTCTCTCTCTCTCTCTATATATATATATATATAATATGAATTGAGAAGAGGAAGCGTAAGTATTATAAGATTTAACGTAAAGTAGTTATCAGTGTATTAAGACTGAAATTGATAGGATCAGTTAAGAGGTTCACATAAAAGAACCTGCAGCACGAACTCTTTGCACTAATTAATACTTTTATCCGGTTAACTGTTCACGTGAGAAGAAACCAGTTCTCTGCCGATCTAAAATTCCTTAATTGGCAATGTTTTTTTTCTTATTATTCCCTGAACATCTTAGCTCTCATTGTTAAGTGGTTGGTTGCAATTACTTCCTTGCTATATATATACTTGGACAGTTGTGGTCTTAATACTAATGGCATGGCATTGCTGAATATTGATATATTTATATTATATATTTTGTATATATGTAATTATTTTCAGATTCCTCCCTATATCTCCACCAATTTAATAAAATAGCACCTAGACCCCTCTTCGACATAAATGTGTGCATTTTTCGGTAGAAATACTCTCCGGCCGAAGATCAGTTTCTTCTAAATTGCGGACTTGCTATCGCTCGCCAGGAAAAAATATGGACACCTAAATCATATAAATGGCATGACAAATATTGAAATTGACAAAGAAATGAGGCAAACTCTTTAAAATAGCCAAACTATTGGGACGAACATCTTAAAATCTCAAAACCAATGGCATTAAACATGATAGTAAAGGGACTCCAGAAAAATCAACTATTAATCTATATTTTATTAATTTCACCACAACACCAAACACCCCCAATAAAATTAATTAAAGTATATATGATCCGCCGCGATTCGAACCCGGGTTATCACACACAGGTTGTTGCCACCTTAACCATTACACCACCAGGACGGTTAAAATCCCAGTTATATATTATTATATTTTTGTATATATTTTATTATTATTTATTTTATTTTATTTTTTTGTAACTCTAGCAGTTTCTGAAAATAGTTTGCCTTTGTATAATAATTGTACGGTGGCGCAAATAAGTCATGTCCCAGCTGGCTTTACGTTTGGCTTGCTCTGTGCTGTATTAATGTCTGTCAGATGTTGAATAGGGTGGGTAAGTGTAGGATCATGTTTGTACATCTCACTCGATACGAATAAATTAAGTTCTAGATATTGCCGATACTAATTATTGATCAAAATATACATGGTGCCGAGACATCACTTATTTGCTCGACTGTACCTTTATTTACCCCTTGAGGATTATGCTGGGTTTTGTCAGTTTATTCGGACTATTATTAGGCGATTTTGTACAGCTTAGGAAGAATCTGTGGGGATTGAAAGGGTAAAGACTGTCGCAATTAACCCTCTGGCTTTCATACACCTTGCCTAAACTGAATAAAATCGTTTGATAATAGCCAAAAAACCGGAAAGAAATTACTCCTGTCCACGACTGTACATTTGTCTACTGGAGTCCTTCTATAATCCTTGGGGGGGGGGGGGGTATAGTTTGTTCGATCCCCCCCCCCCCCAGGCCTAAGTGTCGATTTTCTCCTGGAGAGCGATAGCAAGCCTGTAATTTAAAAGGAACCGGACTTAGGCCAGGACATTTTTCAACCGAAAAATGTAGAATTTATCTCGTAGGGGGATGTTGGGGATATAGTTTTTAACCTTGATCGAGGTCTATGGAGCAACATAAAAACCACCCATTGAATTTAGATTCCTGGTAACATATCTGAACTCTGTCTTTGTTATTACCTACTAGATTGAAATGACTTTGTTTTAGATTAGTAATTCCATATGAAGCCTTAATTATTGTGAAGTCGTAAGACCCTATTAATTTTGTCGTACACTATATCGGGAAAATTATCCAGAGACGATTGAAACTATTGTATTTGATTTTTGACATTTATACCTGTATACTGTATATCTCGCGTGACTTACTAATATTAATCCTTCAGAAAAAGTAATTACTTTAATCTACTAATATATTTTCTCAAATATATATTCATATTTGTTTTCACCAACCCACCAATTAATTTACGAATATACCTAACTAGTGAAATCAATGAAATTAATGAATACATGTGGTACTCCAAGGACTTGAACCTAGGATACTCACACCGAAATTCCGCACACTAAGCATTAGGCTAACAAGTTGTATATATTCAAAGTGCTCTTCAAAAATTAGAAATGAAAATATAGAATATATAAATATAGTATAAAATAATATAATAATAAAATAATTGTGTCTGTGATTTCAATAGGACAGACGATAGTGATCAAGGCTCTCGGTTCTGGTAAGGAAGGATTAGCAGACAGAAAACAATAATGGGCTTGACAACCTGGGCAATGAAAGTGCCCTTACTAATACACTCAATGAAAGTGCCCTTACTAATACACTCAATGAATGGTGTATTGATGGTAATATACCCATCCAATGTAAGGGTAGGAAGGTAAATTTATATATATATATATACAGTATATACACTGTATATATATATATATATATATATATATATATATATTTATTTATTTATTTTTGTTTATATTTATATAATTGTTATTATTATTTTAATTTGTGTAATGTTCTGAATATCTGTATGTGATAACCCAGGTTCGAATCTCGGTAGGATCTCGTGCTTTCATTAATAGATGTAGTTAATGTCTTGCCTCGTGAACGGACACTCGTGTAAGTAAACTTTTGAATCCAACTGTGCCGTTTCCCAGAAGCATTTGTACACGCTTCGTGATTTTTTTGTTGGGAGTAAATAGAGTAGGATTGATTTAGATTTTAGAACGATACATTTGATCATATGAATTAACTATTGCATTACAAATTTTACCAGTTAAGTCAAAATAGCCAAGACATCGATATTTAGCAGTTAATATACGGCTGTAGTATATTTATAACTCCAATTCAACATACTTTTTATCCATCAGAAACCTACATTATTATTAAATATCTATTTAATGGCGATGTTTACATGTTAACAGTTCCAACTTCCTTCAAGCCTGAAACTCGTAAGTGGTCAATTACCACACGACGTGGATAAATAAACTACTCACCAAATTTTATTTAGTTAGATTTATAAATTCAATATCAAAATGTAGGATCGTTAAGTACATTTTGACAGGAACCATTAAGGGGAGGTTTTTAGTTAGTTCGCTAGACCTCCATCAAGCTTAACATTACAACCCCTAGACCCCCTTTCAAGATAAATTTGTACATTTTTCGGTAGAAAAATTTCCCGGCCGAAGGCCGGTTCCCCGTAAATTGCAGGCTCGCTATCGCTCGCCAGGAAAAGATCGACACCTTAATGGAACGAAAAGTCTTAAAATTGACAGAAATTGGGCAACAATTCTTAAAATCGCCAAACTAATGGGGCGAACGTCTTAAAATATCAAAATCAATGGGGCTAACCATGATGGAGAAGGGGGTCAAGAAAAAAATCCCTCAGGTGGAAACCTCCTCTAGAACTCGGCTCTCTTTTGTAGGTGTTTTTTTTTTTTCCTTATAATTTCTGTACTATTGGGACCGCTGATGCCACTCTATCCTAATTGGCCACTTGCGAATTTCAGGCTATAAGGAAGTTGGAGCCATAAACATCGATATTAAAAAAAAAAATTATTTAGATTTCTGAAAGATAGAAAGTGCAATTATTTTGGTTTCATGTTTTCATCAATGTACTACGAGTACCATATTTTTGTGTTAATTCTGCTCAATAACTATGTCAAATACACCAACATCCTTAAGTGGGAGGTACGGTATTCGCTTTCTCTGGACCCCCTTCTCCTTCATATTTAGCCCCATTATTTTTGCGATTTTAGGACGTTTGTTCACTATTTTGGCGATTTTGAGACCTTTCGCCCCATTATTTTGTCAATATTAAGACAAGGGCTCGCAAGGGCTCAATTTCATCCCACTATTTTTATCTTCTATACACCACGTAACTATTGGGCTGGAACCAAACTCCTGCGGGCCGTTTAGGTGTCGGGTTTTTTCCTGGCGAGCAATAGCGAGCCTGTAATCTTTTAAGGAACTGGCCTTCGGGCCGGGACATTTTTCTACCGAAAAAAATTACAAATATATCTTGAAAGGGGGTATAGGGTGTGTTTTTTTTAAGCTTGATGGTGGTCTAACGAGTAAACTCAAAATTATATAAATAAATGAAACAAATGGGGCCCCCAAAAAAGACAAGCAGTAGCCCCTTAAATCCGGAAACTCGCAAGGGCTCAATTTCATCCCACTATTGTAATCTTTTATACACCACGTAACTATTGGGCTGGAACCAAACTCCTGCGGGTGACTGTACATACGTAGCTTATAGCCCGGTCTATTGTCGCGCATTCAGAGGTTCATTAGTCTTGGAGGGCGTAAATAGCTGGGGCGGGGGGGGGGGGAGAGAGAGAGAGAGAGAGAGAGAGAGAGAGAGAGAGAGAGTGAGTACCCTAACGGTAGTACCCCGGGAACGCCAATAACACCCCAGGCACCCTAGCTAATAGACAGAGAGAAAGAGAGATGAAAGAATACGAGAGAGAGAGAGAGAGAGAGAGAGAGAGAGAGAGAGAGAGAGAGAGAGAGAGAGAGAGAGAGAGAGAGAGAGAGAGATGAAAGAATACTAGAGTGAGAGTGAGTGAGTTAGTGAGAGAGAGAGAGAGCATGATAGAGTGGGAATGAATGAATAAGTGCAACAGAAAAAGAGAAAACACTTCGACATGATACCCTCGTTCAAACATCCTCGGAAGGGCCCAATGACCCTAAAGCCGATATCACAAGATTAGTTTCCATCAGTACCCGCTACAAGATGTCACACTATGTTGGAGGATTTATGTGACACCCCGTTCTTAACATTATAATCATCAATTTCAAACCCCAATGCACTTGAATAAACTAATGAATGCATATGGTCCTCCCGGGATTCGAACTCGGGACACCACACCCAGAACATAAGCATCTAAACCATTACACCACCAACACAGTTACTATTTATATAATTTACTCTTATATTGCGTATGACTTTTCAAAATTATGACCTACTATAGTCAGTTTTGGTTTTATCTCATCTGGCGGTGAATTCAATGTTTTAGCAGCAGATTTATCGATTCTTGATGGAAATATATGAAATGGCTATATATCCGTGTCATATTAATACTAAGTTTTCAGTAATTGAGTTTAGAAGTAAAGTTGGTTGGTGAAAACATGAATTAACAACAAATTTCGCCGACAAATCTTCGAACTAGGCGAGTAAACAAAATCGGAACATGGCAATTTACCGTCGGCTGGAGAAAAAAAATATTGATTCGTATTATAGTCACGATGAGGGTGAAAATCGTCATGGTCAGGTGAAGGTATTAAGGGATAAGCATTTGCAACGGCACCTCGTATCTACATTCTACTGTTCCTATTTTTCTGAAGAGTGTAGAGAGGGGAGAAGGGGTGTTGGAGAGAGAGGAGGAAGCTGTTGGAGTGTTTTTTTATGTGTGTTATTAGTTTGTATACGTCGTCATACCAAAATACAGTATCGTTAGTTTCCTCGTTACTCCGATACGGTGACTTCGAGGATATCAGCTTGTGTGACACCGACTTAATGGGACCCACCTGTATTTTTTGTTCTTTCTAGGTAGTAGCCATTCGACCCCATCTCAGCCTACTGTTTTAAGACGTTTATCCTCATCCAGGTGTCGATTTGAGCCTGCATATTTTGGATTATGTTTTAGACAGCTGAATTATTTTGTAAATTTTTCGGTAGAAAAATGCCTCCGGCGAAACCGGATTTCGCCATACAATGATGGCTCGCTCTCGCTAGCCAGGAAAATCGATACCTGTATGGGGAGAAACGTCTTAAAACAGTAGGCCGAATTAGGCCGAATGGATAAAACTCAGGAGGAAAAAAGCAGCTCGGTCCCCTTAATACTAGCTCATCAGATTTCTCCGGGGGTAACTTTGTTATTATCATTCGATGAATAGTGTGTTGACAGTTTCATGTTTGGCCCCTAGACTAATGTAACGCCTCCAAAGACCCCTTTAAGTCACCCACACGCACACGCACACGCACACGCACACGCACACACACACGCACACACACACACACACACACACACACACACACACACACACACACAGCCTCACCACCACCGTTTGACCTACTGCCTATTACCGCTTCCCATTCCCCCTCCTGTTCATCGATAATAGGGTCCTAATAACCGCGCGGTAAGACAATTTCCTGTGCTTCACTTACGCCGCCGCACCACACCCGTACCGTTATCCCGTGGTGGTGGTGGTGCTGCTAATCCGGAAGTCGAACCTTATTACGCGCGCACACCAGTTACTCTTATACGCTGGTTACGCACACACACATACGCGTACATATCACCTACACACACCACACTACTAACACACACACACACACACACACACACACACACACACACACACACACACACACACACACACACACATACGCGTACATATCACCTACACACATCACACTACTAACACACACACACACACGTACATATCACCTACACACACACACACACACACAGACATGCACACACCACTCATGTCCACACATACATACCCACATACCACTTACGTTCACACACACGCACACGGGCGTGCACACACACATACACACAAACACACGTACACACACACGTTACGCACGGACGCAGGCAGATATTACGTAAAACTTCTATTATCAGCACAAGTTCACAAGGTAGACGTGCCCATCAGATATACAGCTGTGCACTCATTAACCCTTTGAAGATTATGACGCATGTTGACAGTTTATCCTGGCTATCATTAGACGATTGTATACAGTTTAGGGAAGATCTGCGGGAATTGTATGGGTAAAGACTATCTCATTTAAGGGGAGATCTCCACTAGAGGGATTTTTTTCTTGACCCCTTTCTCCCTCATGTTTAGCCCCATTGCTTTTGATATTATAAAACGTTTGCCTTAGTTTGGTGATTTGAAGAACTTTCACCCCATTTTAAGACCTTTCGTGCCATTCAGGTGTCGATTTTATCCTGGCGAGCGATAGCGAGCCTGTAACTTAAGAGGAAACGGCCTTCGGCCGGGACATTTTTCTACCGAAAAATGTACAAATTAATCTTGAAAGGGACTCAAGGGGGTGTAATTTTAAGCTTGCTGGAGGTCTAGGGAACAAACTAAATACCTCCCCTTAAACCCTCTGCCTTCCGTATACCCGTCCTAATCTGAATAATATCGTTTATCAGTAACAAGAAAACAGAAAATAAATACGTAATTGGATTTTGAAAGGGTTAAATAGTTACTTTTACTTTTGCTGCATTAGCCATTAAACCCCTTCAACACCATGACGGTAATTTTCATCATATTCTGGTTAACATTAGACGATATTCTTTAGTTTGTAATCTACCTAGACTTAAATGGGTATATGCGATCTCAGTAAACCCTCTTAGTAACATAGGTTCTTCATAAGCTGCATAAAATCATCTAATTGTAGCCAGAATGAAAGGTAGAAAGGCGACCTGGTGTTGAAAGGGTTAATACTGTTTTAGCCATTAAGAGTGCAGACTGGGAAGCAAATTATTTACTCTTAACCACAGATACGGCTTCTGTAATTTGTGTTTAGCATTTCCTGTATATACTGATATAGGGCCCCATAGCTGTACTGATATAGGGCCCCATAGCTGTACTATCATAATGAAAAGTCGCTCTATAATAGCGATTTGGTGACGCAATTATTGTTCTCGTACACTCGCATGCACTCATTCGCTCTCTCTCTCTCTCTCTCTCTCTCTCTCTCTCTCTCTCTCTCTCTCTCTCTCTCTCTCTCTCTCTCTCTCTCTCTCTCTCTCTCTCTCTCTCTCTCCTCACACACACACACACGATAACCCTCTTGACTCCATGATAAATACGTTCCAAAGCAAGATAATAAAACACAAAAAAATACAATTTTCTGTGCTAATGAAAGTGAAAGGAGTTGTCTAGCAAAACATACTATAACAATGGCAATAGTACACGCAATGGTCAAGGTCAAATACAGGTTGGCAACTTACGGTAATATTGAATTATGTTTCCGCCAATGCTTACTTGGGATCGTCTACGCTACTGTTTATTATACGGATATTAAGTTTATTCTGGCTATCATTAGGCGATTTTAGATAGCTTAGGAAGGATCTGTGGGAATTAAGAAGGTAAGTACTGAAAGGGTTAAACTGTGTATGTATATACTGTATAATTATACAGTACCGGTATATATATGTGTATGTGTGTGTGTGTACTGTATCCCCCCCCCCCCCGTATTTTGACCCTGGCTCTCACAGTGTTTAACCTCTGACCCCCTGGCTTCCATCTGCTGATATCTTCTTCACTCCCAGGCACTTAACCCCTTGAGCACTACGGCGTGTTACAACGGTTCATTCTGGCTATCAGTATGGGATTTTATACAGCTTAAGGAAGGATATGTGGATATTATAAGGGTAAAGACTATCTCGATAAAACGTTTGACTTCCATATATCCTTCTTTATCTGAATAATATCATCTAATAATAGCCAGGGGAAATTGTTAAAGCGCGTCATGAGCCTTAAAGGGTTAACCTCTTTAATGCAATGGAATCATTTTTATTTTATTCTATTTATTGTATTTATTTATATTTTATTCAGAAGGACTTCAGATCATGACAGGGATAGGGTTTCATCTCATTTAATCCGCTTACTCTTGCAGGCATTTCCTAAGCTGAATAAAATCATCTAATGGGAGCCACAATGAGTGTGAATAGAGGCGTTAACATTTTGGGCCCTTTTCTCAGTCGGATATTTTTGTTTAGTGTATTTGGATCTTCAAAACTAAATTCAGGTATGATATATAATTGTATGATACCGGTACCTAAGCTATATACTGTATATTACTAGCTACCGTACACATTTAGTAACATATAACTTTAAGTTGATTAATTGTAAACATTTCATCATATTGCGTATGAAGTGACTAAAACAAAAAAGTACCTGGTTTGAATCTCGACTTTGTAAGTACCAAATACAGTATAATTTATAATATGCCTCAACAAATATCACACATTTATTACACGCCACCCATATATTATCATAATATAGATTAACACTATCTGGTCCAACGTCTTGTGAGTTATTATGATATTCTGTATAATTATCATGGTGGTTTGGGCTATTTATTGCCATTTTTCGACCAATGTATTTTAATCTGTCCCTTCGGCTATCAAAGACGCTTTCCCAGACTTCATACAACCTAAAATAAATACCCACCCAGATCCCCTTCAAGCTATATTTGTACATTTTTGAACAGTAAAATATCCCGGCTGTCAAAGGCCGATTTCTTCTAAGTTACATATAAAAAAGGGACATCTTAATGGGATGAAGCGTCTTATTATCGCCATAATAATGGGATAAAGCGTCTGAAAATCTCCAAACTAATGGAGCGAATCAGAGGGGGTTCCTGCTCCCATCCTCCCTCTCTCCAACCTCCCTTCTTTCCTCTATACTGTCTTGATAGCGTAATGCATAGTGCGCGGAATTTCGATGTGAGTATCCTAGGTTCGAGTCCTTGGAGTGCCACATGTATTTGTTGATTTCATTAATTGAGTTTAGAGGTGAAGTTGGTTGGTGGAAAAGGCATATTAATATTTGTGTTCTCTCCCCACATCCTCCTTCCAACCATCCATCCTTCACTCAGCCTGTCTCGTTTCATACTTCCTTCCTCATTATTTTCCGTCTTAAGGGGAGACAGACAGTTTTTCCTGGACCCCCTTCTCCCTAATGTTTAGCCCCACTAGTTTTGAGATTTGAAGACGTTGGTTCCATTAGTTTGGGGATTTGATGACCTTTCACCCCATTTCTTTTTCAATATTAGGATCCTTCGTGCCATTTAGGTGGTGATTTTTCCCTGGCGAGCGATAGCGAGCCTGTAATTTTAGGAGGAATCGGCCTTTGGCTGGGACATTTTCCTACCGAAAAATTTACAAATCTATCTTGAAGGGGGGTCTAGGGAGTGTTTTTCTAAGCTTGATGGAGGTCTACGGAGGAAACTAAAAACATATATATATGAATAAATGAATTAATAGACCAAACAAACAGCCACTGTCCCCTTAATAGCTTCTACCAACCAATTATTTGTTTTCTTCACCCTTGGTATTTTCCCTATAAGTTAATTCATCCATTTAAGGGGAGGCAGTTGGTTTTTCGAGTCCTCCTCCCTCATGTTTAGCGTATTAGTTATTAGATTTCTAGGCATTCGCCTCATTAATTTGGCGATTTTCAGACCTTTTGCCCCATTCCTTTGCCAATATTAAGACCTTTCGTGCCATTTATGTGTCGATTTTGTTCCTGGCCAGCGATAGCGAGCCTGTATTTGAAGAGAGAGTGAGAGAGATAGTGAGGGAGATATTCTTTAACCGTGAAGTTTCTGACACCTTGACAAATGTTCCCATCTCCTTATCCGACTTCCAAGTGCTGAAGTTTCTCCTTGGGCTTGTTGTGCTCCTAAACTATCCCGATTTTATTTTCAGCTTAGGAGGGATGTCAGATGTGTCATATGTTGAGTGTTTTGTATCCGAGAGATCCTTCAAAGGTGAATAAATAGCTTTTTAGCAACAGCCGTACTAAATTAAGATAAATTTGATAAAGTTAGGTAGATTGATACTAAAGTGTTTTTCTCTTTTCTCTCTCTCTCTCTCTCTCTCTCTCTCTCTCTCTCTCTCTCTCTCTCTCTCTCTCTCTCTGTGGGTTGTATCCATTCGGCCCCATTCAGCCTGCTCTTCTAAGACGTTTATCCCTATCCAAGTGTCGATTTTCTCCTGGCAAGCGGCAACGAGCCAGCATATTTTCAAAAATATTTTTGACAGCAAGCTAAATTTGTAAATTTTTCGATAGAAAAATATGTCCGAATTTCTTCATACAATGCTGGCTCGCGAGGACGAAATCGACACCTGGATTAGGATATACGTCATAAAACAGTAGGCTGAATGGGGCCGAATGAACGCAAGCCAGAGAAAGAGAGAAAAGGAGGAAAATAAACAGGTCACCCCCCTTAAGAGAAAGGAAAATATAGAGAATAGATTTTGTCAATATTTTATTTATTACAAATGGTACTGTATTTTTGCCAGTTATTGCCTTTGCTTCAGATGTATACAACATTAATCATAAAAGGTTGAATGTTGGCAAATGTTCGATATATATCATGTAAATTAAGTAACACCCCGTTCTTAACATTAATCATCAATTACAAACCCCAATGCACTTGAATAAACTAATGAAAGCATACGGTCCTCCCGGGATTCGAACTCGGGACACCACACCCTGAACATAAGCATCTAAACCATTACACCACCAACACAGTTAAGTAATTTACGAGAGTTTATACTATTGTTCACCCTCTCCAATTAATGTTCTTCTTTTTTATTGTAGGAGGTGTTTATGGTTCGCAGTTCTTAATTTTCCGGCATATACATTAATGATCTATCTATCTATCTATTGCCGGATGCTCTACTCCTCTTAATGAGGGTGGCCATACACAGAATGCCCCCAAGCGGACTTATTCATGATGAGTCAGTTTATTCAGACGATTATTATTAAACGTTTGTAATTCAGACAGCATTATGAGACTCTCGTTCTTAGATATCGACAAAACCACTGGCGCTGGATGGATATAAGTAGCCAAAATCTTATAAAACTTGAATTCGCAATTGCTCAGATAAGAGGTGCCGAAAAAAATAAGATATAAACAGAAAAAACAACACAATTATTCAGATAAGAGCTGGCAAAACAAATAAGACGACAAAAACAAAAATATTCAGATAAGACCTGTCAAGACAAATATGATGAAAAATAACAAGTGAGATTCGACCTTCACTCTCAAAAAAAAAAAAAAAAAACAGCCAAACATATCCTCCTGTTACCTATCTATCTATCTATCTGTATATTCAAGCCCAGTTCCTTTTTTTTTTTTTTTTTACCGCCAGCATATAAGGTGTCCGAACATGGTCAGAAGCAGTCATGATCAAAATTGCAGATTCGTGTTGCAATCTGAGAGCTACACTTCTTGCATATTAACCCCTTCCGTACCGATATGACGTTCTTTTATCTGTATTCTGGCTACTATTAGACGATTTTAGTCAGTTAAAAAAGGGCCTCCAGCAATTAACAGGCTTCGAACTATCTTACTTAGCCCTTTGTACTAGCACAGATCCTTCTTAAACTGTTCAAAATCGTCTAAATATAGCAATAATTAAAAAAGAAAAGAAAAAACGTCGCCGGTACAAGAGGTTAACATCATCTGGTCCGACGTATCGTGGGTTATTATGATATTTTGTTTATTTGTTATTGAGGATTCGGCTTGCTTTTGCCATTTTCGAGCAATGTATTTTCGTTTGTCCTATAGGCTATCAGAAACGCATTCCCAGCCTTCCCTCAAACTTAAAAATGGCCTACCCAGAGCCCTGTCTAGTTAAATGTGTACATTATTTAAAAAGAAAACTGTCCCGGCGCCGAAGGCCTTTTTTCTTTTAGGTTACAGACTCGTTATCGCTCGCCCAGAAAGAAATCGACACCTGAATGAGTTCAAGCGTCTTAATATAGCCAAACTAGTAGAGTGAAACGTCTTAAAATTTCCAAAGTAATGGAACGAAGCAGGAGAGCTTACTGTATATGCTTTCATTAATTTAATTGGAGGCGTTTGGTGTTGTAGTGATATTAATAAAATAGCTTCATCAGGCCAATGACATACACCAAAGCAAGGCCTTTGTTTTCTTGTATGTATATTAAGGAGGGTCACCGGCGTTTTTTTAATCTTTCTCTCCTTTTCTCTCTTTCCCTGGCTTGTATCCATTCGGTCCCATTCAGCCGACTGTTTTAAGACGTTTATCCCCATCCAAGTGCCGATATCTTCCTGGCGAGCGATAGCGAGCTAGCATTGTACGGAGAAATCCGGCTTTGCCGGAGAAATTTTTCTATCGAAAAATGTACAAATTTAGCTT
Organism: Paralithodes platypus; assembly: GCA_032716605.1. Lineage (NCBI taxonomy): Eukaryota > Metazoa > Arthropoda > Malacostraca > Decapoda > Lithodidae > Paralithodes > Paralithodes platypus. Next base: position 13,062,548 of record CM064562.1, on the reverse strand, counting down.
ACTGTCAAAACAAATATATATATATATATATGCTGGCTCGCTACCGCTCGCCAGGAAAATATTATTGACACCTGGATGGGGGTAAACGTCTTAAAACAGTCGGCTGAATGGGGCCAAATGGATGGTTGGAATATAGAAAACAAAAATGGATACAGAGCAAAGAGAGAGGGAGAGAAAGATAAACAAAGCGTGGTGGGCTCCCTTAACTAACCCCTTCCCCATTCCCTACCCCTCCTCGCGCACCTACGTCCACGTCAGTAGGGCGCCGTAAGTGCAGGGACACGACAGAGGTACGCTGAGAACGGGGGTGGCTACAGACCGGAACGACAGGCGGAATATACTGTACAAAATGTTTTTTCTCTCTCTCTCTCTCGCTCTCTCTCTCTCTCTCTCTCTCTCTCTCTCTCTTGCTTTCTCTGTCTTTCTCGCTCTCTCTCTCTCTCTCTCTCTCTTTCTCTCACGACAGGCGAAATATACTGTACTCAAGATGTTCTCTCTCTCTATCTTACTGTCTCACACACACACACACACACACACACACACACACACACACACACACACACACACTTGCTTATGGTAGTCCATCGTAGTCCGATGATGACGTTCCCTTCCTGCATTCATCTGTTGTGAGTTCTACGATGACTGTAGAGTCCTATCCGTGATGCACATATCCTCCTTGCTGGCAGTGTGAGCGCCATAGTGGTCTATCTGATGCTAAGTTTTCAAGTGCAGTTGGTTGTATATTGCACCTTTTTAGTATTTTCTTTATACTGTCTTTGTATCTTAATTTTGGTCCTCCAGCTGCTCTGTGGCCTTCATGCAGCTGTCCATATAGTATGTTATGAGGTAGTCTCTCCTCTGGCATACGGATGACATGCCCAACCCATCTGAGTTGTTGTTTGATGATAAGGGTCTCAATACTGGTGTTGTTGGCTCTTTCAAGTATTGTTATATGAGGAACACGGTCCTGCCAGGTTATACCCATAATCTTTCGGAGGCATCTAATGTGGAAAGCCTCCAGGGGTCGTATATGGCGTCTATATGTCGTCCATGTCTCACAACCATGGAGCAAAGTGGTTAAACACACAGCATTATTATTATACAGCCACTTTGGTACAAAGAGTCGGGTGATTATTTTGGAAAACTCTCTCTTGTAGGTGGCCAAAAGATGCTGCAGCTTGTCTCAGTCGGTGTTGTACCTCATCGTCAATACTGGCTGTTTCAGACAGGAAGCTTCCCAGATACTTGAAGGAAGGAACTTGTGCTATATCCTCTCCTGCTAATCTGAACACTGGCTGCACAGGTGGTATCTGAGCTGACCACTGAGAAATTATTTGTGTTTTCTGGATGTTAACTGGCAGGCCCATTCTGGAGTAAGCACTTGCTGCAGCTTCAAGCGCGACTTCTAGTTCCTCTGGCGAGTGAGCTACAAGAGCACAATCATCTGCATACTCAAGTTCCAGGATATTTTCCATAGAAACTTTTGTTCTTGCTTGAAGTCACGAATGTTGAAGAGGTTGCCACACACACACACACACACACACACACACACACACGCACGCACGCACGCACGCACGCACGCACGCACGCACGCACGCACGCACGCACGCACGCACGCACGCACGCACGCACGCACGCACGCACGCACGCACGCACGCACGCACGCACGCACGCACGCACGCACGCACGCACACACACACACACACACACACACACACACACACACACACACACACACACACACACACACACACACCACACACACACACACACACACACACACACACACACACACACACACACACACACACACACACACACACACACACACACACACACACACACACACACACACACACACACACACACACACACACACACACACACACACACACACACACACACACACACACACACACCAATAAAAAAAACCCAGCTGTGAGAGAGAGGAAGAGAGATCAGACGAAGGAAGAGAGAGGTCAGGAGTTATAACCTACTACCGAGTGCTGAAGGAGGTAGCCTATATAGCGCCATTACAATTAGACGCCTGGTTTTCTTTTCAACTTACTAATTGTTCTCACGTATTTCGCGTTCGTCTTCATGGCCTTCGTGAACGGAAAGGTTTATAGACACTCTCTCTCTCTCTCTCTCATTTTCATTCACTCTCACATTCTCTCTCTCTCGCTCACTCTCCTCTCTCTTTCTCTCTCCTTTGTACCCCTTTGTACTCTCTCTCACACTTGCTTGTTCTCTCTTTCTCTCTCATTCTCATTTTCGCTCTCATTCTCATTTTCTTTCTCTCTCTCTCTCTCTCTCTATCTCTTAACAAACAACTATGACTAGACAATGAGGCTGAATTGTTTTGCCTTAATGTGCAAATATTGTCATTAGCTAATACAATCATATAAACTACTGTTCATCAATAGTTCATAGATCTTAACCCCAGTAAAGTTTAGGAATAACGTCATATAAACTACTTTCGACTAAGTTTAGGTAAATTGTATTAACCTTAACTTTGGCACTAGAAACGTTCTGTCAAGTTTGGTAAAATCGGCCCTTTGCCTTTTTGTTCTACATGCATGAAGGAGACAAAAGACGAAGCTGCTTGTAACAAGTGTGTCCCTCAAGGTTGAAAGAGTGGTACAGAGCCAAAATCAAGGTACGTTATAGGTAATTTAGGTGTGTTGGAAAGAAGTGTGGTGTGCTTGTTGAGCGTAGTGAAATGAATAGGAGGAAGAGTTGTTTGTGAGAGGTAGCTGGATTACTCTCTTTGTAGGTGAGGCACAAATAGAAACAGTGGGGGAAGCCAGGTAAATGAACAGGAGTTCCAGCAACTCCTTATCATATGCCTATCTGGCCTCCCCTGGGTACTACCGCGCTCGATTGGTGCCTACAATCTTCCCAGATGGGGATGTTATAAATCGGAAATAACTAGATATTTAAAATGTTCTCTTGACGAATTTAGAGGTTAGTTGTGATACTATGAGCTGTACGATTTATTTTAAGTCCTTCAGTCAGTGGCCAATCCTAGATTCGTCCCACAGGGAGCGTTGGGGCCATTTTTGTTTCTTTTCTATGTGGATGAGGGAAACAAAAGGCAACACTGCCTGTGACGAGTGCCTCCCCCAGAGTTGAAAGTGACAGGGCCAAAATCAAGGAATGTTCAAGTCAAAATGCCTGGACACATGGAATTTGAAGCAATTTAAGTCATAGCATGAGGGAAAGATTTATTCAGGGAGAGAAACAAACATATAATAAAATAGAAATTGGTTCTCTCGCTCTTTTAACTTTGGGGGTGACACTTGTTACGGGCAGCTTTGCCCTTTGTCTCCTTCATACACATAAACAAAAGCTCACCGAAATACAAAGCTATAATACATTAGTACCGGTAGTATACATATATTTATGAATAATTTCCATCCGTCTAAAACTAATACCATAATTTTATCCTTTAGCCATACAAAATAATTTACTCTGCATCACATGTGATGAAATGTTCACAGCAAAGCTGTTCCATGACAACATCTTGGATGAAGACCTTCCAAATAAAGATGACTTAACCCCTTCTGTACCTGCGACGTCCTTTTAACTTTCTTCTGGCTACTATTAGATGATTTCATTCAGTTTAAAATGGGCCTCCAGCATTTAAGAGGCTTCGAACTATCTCACTTAACCCTTTAAGAGGCTTCGAACTATCTCACTTAACCCTTTTTACTACCATGCATCCTTCTTAAACTGCACACAATCATTTAAATAGAGCTAGAGAACATATAATATAAATGGAATGAAAGCTACAATTAAGCTCACTTACAAACTCTCTCTTTTTATTTGCCAATTCTCTTACTTCATCATTTTTTCCCCTTTCACGCTTTGAAACATTATGGGGAGGCAGACCGGTTTTCTGGTCTATTAATTAATTTATTCATATATTTTTTTAGTTTCCTCCCTAGACCTCCATCAAACTTAGAAAAACACCCCGTAGACCCACCTTCAAGATAAATTTGTACATTTCCCGGCCGAAAGCCGGTTCCTCTTAAAATTGCAGGCTCGCTATCGCTCGCCAGGAAATCATCGACACTTACTGTAAATGGCACGGAAGGTCTTAAAATTGACAACGAAATGGGGCAAAAGGTCATAAAATCCCCAAACTAATGGAACCAACGTCTTAAAATCTCAAAACTAGTGGGGCTAAACATTAGGGAGAAGGGGGTCCAGAAAAACGGTCTGCCTCCCCTTAAGCCGGTATCACACGAGAGCTTTTATAGTCAACATTCGATGATCAAAATTTCTCTGGCAACATTTCTAGAGTATTTTGCACTGGTATCGGTAACTAGACTGATGATAGATGAATTTAGGTAGCAGAAATATAATACATGTTAACCTCATAAGCTGCCAGACCAGTGTTAAGGATAATTGTTGAGCGAAAAAGCGCTCGTGTGATACCGGCTTTACAGAAGGAGGAAGGAGGAGGAGGGGGCAGGAAGGAAGAGGAAGAGGAAGAGGGGGGGGGGGGGAGGAGGGAGGGGGGGGGGGGAATAAGGTCAGAAGGTGAGGAAAAGGGAAGGAAGGATGCTGTAAGAGGGTCCGGATAACTTAAGGGGACAGTGGCCGTTTTTTTTTTTTGGCGATTGTTGCATGTATTCATTATTTTCCTAGTTTCCTCCCTAGACCTATATCAAATTGAAAACAAAATCCATTAAATCCCCTTTCTAGATTAATTTGTACATTTTTCGGTAGAAAAATGTCCCGGCCAAAGGCCGGTTCTTCCAACATTACAGGCTCACTATCGTTCGCTAGGGAAACAATAGACACCTAAATAGCACGAAAGGTCTAAATATTGACGAAGAAATGGGGCGAAAGGTCTTAAAATCGACTAACTAATGGGGCAAACATCTTAGCATCTGAAAACTAATGGGGCTAAACATGAGGGAGAAAGTGGTCCAGAAAAGCGGCCCATGTCCCCTTAAGGGAAGGGTTCTTTGGACCCCCATCTCCCTCATGTTTGGCCTCATTAGTTTTGATATTATAAGACGTTCGCCCCATTAGTTTGGCGATTTTAAGACCATTCGCTCCAGTTTTTTCTCAGTTTTAAGACCTTTCGTGCCTTTTAGGTGTTTATGTTTTCCTGGCGAGCGATTGCATGCCTGTAATCTAAGAGGAACCGAACTACGGCCGGGATTATGTCTCTACCAAACAAATTTACAAATGTATCTCGAAGGGTGAATCTTGGATTTTTTTTTTTTTTAAGCTTGATGGAGGTCTAGGGAGCAAACTGAAACAATGAGTAGAGCTGGATTAAGTAGTTTAGTGTTGAGATATGCCTGAACTACTGTACATTTTAATAAGTATTGATTGAACTAACCCCATGTTGTGGGTAATATACTGTATATACGGTACCTGTAGCATATAAGTAGTAAACCCACGAACTCTGTATTGTAAAGGGATGCGAGGCGTGGCTGAGTCCGCTATGTTTACATCCCGCAGGCGAGCAGGTGCCAGGAACTAAGGGACTCCCACCTGCCTACCCCTATATCACCTGCCTCATCTGTCTCCCCTCTTATACCACCTGGCATCTCTGTATCACCTGCCTCCCCTAATACCAAGTGGCTTCTCCTTATCACCTGGCTTTTCATTATCACCTGCCTCATCTGTCTCCCCTTATACCACCTGGCATCTCTGTATCACCTGCCTCCCCTAATACCAAGTGGCTTCTCCTTATCACCTGGCTTTTCATTATCACCTGCCTCATCTGTCTCCCATTATACCACCTGGCATCTCTGTATCACCTGCCTCCCCTAATACCAAGTGGCTTCTCCTTATCACCTGGCTTTGCTTTATCACCTGTTTAGATTACCTTTATCACCTGGTTTCTTATCACCTGGCTTTTCATTATTACATGTATCACCTGGCTTTCTTATCACCTGGTTTTTCTGTATCCCCTGGCTTCTTATCACTTGGCTTTTCTGTATCCCCTGGCTTCTTATCACCTGGCGTTTTTGTATCCCCTGGCTTCTTATCACCTGGCTTTTCTGTATCCCCTGGCTTCTTATCACCTGGCGTTTTTGTATCCCCTGGCTTCTTATCACCTGGCTTTTCTGTATCCCCTGGCTTCTTATCACCTGGCTTTTCTGTATCCCCTGGCTTCTTATCACCTGGCTTTTCTGTATCACCTGCCTCCCCTAATACCAAGTGGCTTCTTCTTATCACCTGGCTTTTCTTAATCACCTGTTGAAATTACCTGTATCCCCTGGCTTCTTATTACCTGGCTTTTCTTTATCACCTGTTTAGATTACCTGTATCCCCGGCTTTTTATCACCTGGCTTTTCTTTATCACCTGTTTAGATTACCTGTATCCCCCGGCTTTTTATCACCTGGCTTTTCTTTATCACCTTTTTAGATTACCTGTATCCCCTGGCTTCTTATCTTCACCTGTCTTTTCTGTATCACCCGTTTAGAATACCTGTATCCCCTGGCTTCTTATCACCTGGCTTTTCTTTATCACCTGGCTTCTTATCACCTGGCTTTTCTTAATCACCTGTTTAGATTACCTGTATCCCCTGGCTTCTTATCTTCACCTGGCTTTTCTGTATCACCCGTTTAGAATACCTGTATCCCCTGGCTTCTTATCACCTGGTTTTTCTTAATCACCTGTTTAGATTACCTGTGTCCCCTGGCTTCTTATCACCTGGCTTGGCTTATCTTTTTGTCATCTGTTTTTAATCGCCTGTCTTAATTAGCTTTATCCCTCCCCTGTACCACCTGGCTTCTCCTTATCACCTGTTTTATTACCTGTATTAATTACCTTTATCACCTGCCTCCCCTAATACCACCTGGCTTCTCCTTACCACCTGGCTTCTCCTTATCACCTGTTTTATTGCCTGCCTTAATTACCTTTATCACCTGCCTCCCCTAATACCACCTGGCTTCTCCTTATCACCTGTTTTTATTACTTTTCTTAATTACCTTTATCACCTGCCTCCCCTAATACCACCTGGCTTCTCCTTATCACTTGTCTTAATTACCTTTATCACCTGCCTCCCATAATACCACCTGGCTTCTCCTTATCACCTGTTTGTATTACTTGTCTTAATTACCTTTATCACCTGCCTCCCCTAACACCACCTGGCTTCTCCTTATCACCTGTTTTATCACCTGCCTTAATTACCTTTTTCACCTGCCTCCCCTAATATATTGTTATCTTCTACACCTGGCTTTTCTTTATCGTTTTTCTTACCTGCCTTCCCTATGTGACTGAAAAAACAACAACACTCACACCATTCACAGAGTAGTGGGTGGGGAAAGAGCCTTATGTGGTGATATCCTTACCTCCCACTTAGTAACAAGTTGTGTTAGCATTATGTCCGGACTGCCTATTAGGGACCTCAAGGTCATATGTATCTCTATGTAACTCATACTATCATACCCTACCCTTAAGGGGAGATGGGCTGTTTTTCTGGTCCCCTTTCTTCCTCATGCTTACCCCCATTAGTTTTGAGATTTAAAGACGTTTGCCCCATTAGTTTGTCGATTTTAAGACTTTTCGCCCCATATCTTTGTCAATATTATGACCTTTTGTTCCCTTCAGGTGTCAATTTTTATATATCAATAGCGAGCCTGTAATTGTGGAGGAACCGGCCTTCGGCCTTGACATTTTTCTCCCGAAAAATGTACAAATTAATCTCGAAGGGTGATCCAATAGATTTTGTTTTCAGTTTGATGGAGGGCTAGGGAGGAAACTAAAATAATACTAATAATAATAAATATATATATATATATATATATATATATATATATATATATATATATATATATATATATATATATATATATACACTATGTACCGATATAGATATAGATATATATATATACTGTATATATATATATATATATATATATATATATATATATATATATATATATATATATATATATATATCCCTAACAATAGCCACTGTCCCCTTAACCAGCCTATACTGACAACAGCAATAGCAATACTCCCAAGATAAGTTTGTAAGAGAGGGTAAGGTATATATTATATTATTAGCCATCTTGGTGGTGTAATGGTTGAGGTGTCTGGGGATCTGTGTGTGATAGCCCAGGTTCGAGTCCTGGTGGATCACATATATGCTTTCATTAATTTCGTTGGAGGTGTTTGGTGTTGTGGTGAAATTAATCAAAAAATAGATTATATATATCGCCAATGTTCTCTGGGGCCAGTGCAACCCTCTTTACTTCATCCTCATCATCATCATCAGCCTGTCACTGGAAGCCTGATGGTGTGTGTGACTAAAGGGGGGGGGGGTTTTCTTCTGGACCCCCTTCTCCCTCGTGTTTAGCCCCATTAGTGTTGTGATTCTTACACGTCCGTTCCATTAGTTTGGCGATTTTAAGACCTTTCGCCCCATTTCTTTATCAATATTAAGACCTTTCGTACAATTTAGGTGTCGATTTTTTTCCTGGAAGTATTGTATCGCGCAGCAGGTAAATGTCACGATGAACTTTCCGCCAGTGTACGCATGTGATGGTGGTATGAGTTTATTGTCGACCCGCCCTAGCCCCCTAAAACATAAGACCGAACAAAACACACCGTCATTTTGTTTTGAGAAAAAGTAATGCTCTTCCTCCCACTAAAGCATTAATGTAGCGTAAACGATATTGTTACTCAGTTACTTGTTCGTCAAGGGGAATCCACGCAATGCGAGCTATGCTCATTATTATCGCGCCTCCTTAACTGGGAATGTATTTCGTGAAATGCATGTTAAGTGTTTTATGTACTGTTGGAATGGCTGTGGATGTGTGTGTAGTCTGTATTTTAGCCAATTGGCGACATCGGAAACGAAGGCTTAGGGTGGATCTGGATGGTACCATTCTCACTATAGACGGTACCGTCTCGCCCGAAGGCTTAGGTAGCCATCAGCTTAGGTGAACCATATGATACCCATCTCGCCCTGTACCATTTTTGCCAACCCCAGATGGGACGTCAGAACGTCGTCCACTTATTCCAGGTACCTATTTACAGCTAGGTGAACTGAGGCTAACACATGAAAGGAGACAAGCCCAATTTGTTTCCGCCCGGCCGGGGATTGAACCCCGTGTGTGTGTGTGTGTGTGTGTGTGTGTGTGTGTGTGTGTGTGTGTGTGTGTGTGTGTGTTTTTTTTTTTTTTTTAACACGGATACCATTTCCTGTTTTGTTGACTTACGGAGTTCTCTGACTCCATCCTACTTAAGGGGGCGTATATATTTGTTCATATAGGCTATTTATCATTTTATTAGTTGTTTTAGTTTCTCCCTAGACCACCTCCATCAAGCTTAAACAAATATCACCCCAAGACCCTTCTTCAAGATCATTTTTTACAATTTTTGATAGAAAAATGTTCCGGCCGAAGGCCGATTCTTCTTATACTACAGGCTCGCTATCGCTCGCCAGGAAAAATCGACACCCAAATGACACGAAAAGTAAATATAATTGATAAAGATATGGGAGGAAAGGTCTTATAATCGCCAAACTAATGGATCGAACGTCTTAAAATCTGAAAACTAATGGGGCTAAGTATGAGGGAGGTGGGGGACCAGAAAAACAGACCATCACATCTTAACCCCTGAAGGATTATGACGCATTTGCACAGTTTATTCTGGCTATCATGTGACCATTTCATACAGCTTAGGAAGGATCTGTGGGCATGAAGGTAAAGACCGTCTTAATTAACCCTCTGAATTGATTTGACTCTTCATAATCAAAAGCAAATTGTCTAATAATAGCTAGAATTAAATGCCAAAATACGTCATAATCCTCAAGGGGTTAAGGGGAGTTATCACGCGAAGGTTTTATCGTCAAATTTCGATGATAAAAAAATGTCCAGGATATTTTTTTTTTTATCTTTTGGACTGGTATCAGAAAATTACAATAATTTTAACAATTTACCTCCTAGAAAGAAAAAAATAATAATAAAATAGTAAAAAAAAAAAAATGGAAAAATGGGGATTGGGCCTGAGCATATAGATAGATAGATAGATAGATAGATAGAAGTTGCCAGACCAGTGTTGTTCATCGAATGTTGACTATAAAAGCTCTCGTGTGATACCGGCTTAAGGGGAGGCAGACCGTTTGTTTGGTCTATTAATTCATTTATTCATATATGTTTTTTTTTAGTTTCCTCCCTAGACCTCCATCAAGCTTAAAAAAATACCCCCTAGACCCCCCTTCAAGATAAATTTGTAAATTTTTCGGTAGAAAAATATCCCGGCCGAAGGCCGATTCCTCTTAAAATTGCAGGTTCGCTATCGCTTGCCAGGAAGTAAGCGACACCTAAATGGCACGAAAGGTCTTAAAATTGACAACGAAATGGGGCGAAACGTGTTAAAATCGCCAAACTAATGGGCCGAATGACTTACAATCTCAAAAATAGTGGGGCTAAACATTAGGGAGAAGGGGGTCCAGAAAAACGGTCTGCCTTCCCTTAATGCACTGCAGGATACAATCGTCATATCCTGCCATAATCACTAACATTATGCAATCTGCCACCACCAAAATACATCCGTCCCAGGATACTAAATATTTCCTAATTACAGAATGTGTTCAGTGATTAAGGGAAGGTTTTTAGTTTGTTCCCTAGACCTCTATCAACTTCATAATTACACCCCCTAGACCCACTTTCAAGATAAATTTGTACATTTTTCGGTAGAAAAATGTCCCGGCCGAAGGCCGGTTCCTCTTAAATTACAGGCTTGTTATCGTTCACCAGGAAAAAAATAGACATCTAAATGGCACGAAAGGGCTTACAATTGACAGAAATGGGGCGAAAGTTCCCTAAAATCGCCAAACTAATGGGGCGAACGTCTTAAAATTTCAAAAGCAATGGGGCTAAATATGAGGGAGAAAGGGGTCCAGAAAAAAAATAGAAACCTGGATGGAGATAAACATCTTAAAACAGTAGGCTGAATGGAGCCGAATGGATACAACCAAGAAAGAGAAAAAGAGCAGGTCACCCCTCTTCAGTGGTGTGTGGGAGGCCAGTCAAGGTGGAGTAAATCTGGCCATTTTTTCCGGCATTCCTTAATCGGCATTTTTTTATGACTACATTTCAAGGCTCTGTTTAATTAATATAGACAATTAGACTGAAGGCATATTTTGTGGCTGCAGTATTATTTGACTGAAGGCATAATTTCTGGCTGCAGTATAATTTGACTCTGAAAGCATATTTTGTGGCTGCAGTATTATTTGACTCTGAAGGCATATTTTGTGGCTGCAGTATTATTTGACTCTGAAGGCATATTTTGTGGCTGCAGTATTATTTGACTGAAGGCATATTTTGTGGCTGCAGTATTATTTGACTGAAGGCATATTTTGTGGCTGCAGTATTATTTGACGCTGAAGGCATATTTTGTGGCTGCAGTATTATTTGACTCTGAAGGCATATTTTGTGGCTGCAGGTATTATTTGACTCTGAAGGCATATTTTGTGGCTGCAGTATTATTTGACTCTGAAGGCATATTTTGTGGCTGCAGGTATTATTTGACTCTGAAGGCATATTTTGTGGCTGCAGGTATTATTTGACTCTGAAGGCATATTTTGTGGCTGCAGTATAATTTGACTCTGAAGCTTCGAGACAAACATTTTCTTTATATTATTGAGAGAAAAGGAGATCCTATTGGTAGTCTCCGAACTTCAGAATCCGTGCGAAGGACTATCAATATTGCCTTATGGGTAACGCAACATTATATTATTCAGGCATAAAACAAGAAAAGGGAGAAAGTCGAAATAGATAATTGTGTATGAGAGAGAGAGAAAGAGAGAGAGAGAGAGAGAAGAAAGTGAAAATAGGTAATTGTGTATGAGAGACAGAGCGAGAGAAACTGAGAGAGAGAAAGATAGATACGGACAGAGAAAGATAGAGATACAGAGAGAGAGAGAGAGAGATACGGACAGAGAGAGAGAGAGAGAGAGAGAGAGAGAGAGAGAGAGAGAGAGAGAGAGAGAGAGACAGACAGACAGACAGACAGACAGGTAAAAAGCCTAATGAGTTCGGGCGTGCTCCCCAGCCTTCAGTTTAAGGACACCCACCAAGGTCCCCCCACAAAAACAGACCCCCAGCCTCCATTTCACCTTCAGCTAAATTCCGCGGGTACGTTTATGTATTACGGGGAGACTGACCGTTTGTTTGGACTATTAATTAATGTATTCATATATTTATTGTTTTAGTTTCCTCCCTAGACCTCCATCAAGCTTAGAAAAACACCCCCTAGACCCCCCTTCAAGATAAATTTGTACATTTTTCGGTAGAAAAATGTCCCGGCCGAAGGCCGATTCCTCTAAAAATTGCAGGCTCGCTTTCGCTCGCCACGAAAAAATCGACACCTAAATTACACGAAAGGTCTTAAAATTGACAACGAAATGGGGCGAAAAGTGTTAAAATCGCCAAACTAATGGGCCGAACGTCTTATAATCTCAAAACTAGTGGGGCGAAACATTAGGGAGAAGGGGGTCCAGAAAAACAGTCTGCCTTCCCTTAACTTATAATTCACTTCATCTATATACCACTTTTTTTATTATATACACTTCTTTCTCCCTCTATCTCTCCAATCACAACCTTCCACAAGACTATCAACTATTCTTCAAAAATACACAACTAAACCCCTCATCTTCTCTCAACATTCTAGGTGTATCTTTTTCATCTGACCCTTCTTGGAGATCATAATTACCACTCTTGCTAAAACAGCTTCCCGAAGTTAGGTGTGCTCAACCGTCTCCATTTGTTCTTCACCCCTGCACAGCTTCTTGCTCTGTATCGGGGCACAGTGCGCCCCTGTATTGAGTATTGTTCGCATGTGTGGGGAGGCTCCACCCATACCGCACTTCTCGAACGAGTAGAATCAAAAGCATTTCGTCTCATCAACTCCCTTCCTCTTACTAGTTCCCTATAATCTCTTTCTACACCCTGTAATGTTGCATCTATGTCACTCTTCTATCGCTATTACAACAATCATTGTTTTCCAGAGCTCTCTCAGTGTATACCACCTCCATTGTGGCGAGCGCAAGGCACCCGCCTTTCAACACAGTCCCACTCAAATTGTGTCCAACACTCCAACCCTACAATTGGCAAATTTTCTCAGTCTTCTACTCAACAAGTGAACTCTGGAACTCTCTTTTCTCAATCAATCTTACATTCATCCTATGGCTTAGACTACTTTAAACTTCGTGTGTTTAGGCATTTTGACTCCACCATCCCCTGAATTTGGTTTTGTCACTTTTAACTTTGGGGGAAATACTCTTTTCAGGCAACCTGCCTTTTGTCTCCTTCATACAAATAGACACAACATAAAGAGGCCCTTTGCACTGCCATAGATCCTTCTTAAGCTGCACACAATCGTCTAAATATAGCTAGACTCAAACTAAGAAGACGTCGCCGGTACAGAAGAGGTTAATATTCTACCTGCACTTGACTTGGGCGTATCTCTGGATCTCCATTATGGCTTTATATCTTAGCTGTTGAGCGAGAGTGCTATAAATAAAGGTTATGTGTGTGATGTATTTGAGGCTTGTTTATTCTTGGGTTTGAATAAGATTGAGATAGATAGATAGATATATAGATAGATAGATAGATAGATAGATAGATCAGTCATGCGACCCACTAACTTTATGAAACTAATATTTTCTGGTATTATTAATTTGGATCAATCCAATGGTGATATATTTCGGTATATATAACTACTATTTTATTATATGCAATATATAATATATATATTGCCAGAATTAGGGCAAGAGACTAATTGTATACACATGTGAGACACCGATAATCTATAGTGGCACAGATCTATGAGGAAGGTCACAGGTAAAGTACAACACTTATTATTATCGGGAACACGGCACTTTTTTTTGCTAAGGCGTAGCCGATCACTCAGGCAGTTCAGTATATCACTTATATTTGGGTAAGAGGATGGCAGGTTTAACTTAATTTTCTAGTTTCAAATTTTTCAACTACGTACATTGTAAACTGTATATATATATATATATATATATATATATACCGGCATATATATATAGTGACCTTCCTCTTAGATCCGTACCTCTATATATTACCGATGTCACGTGTGTTTAGAATTAGTCTCTTGCCCTCTTCCCCCCCCCCCCCCCCCAAAAAAAAAAAAAAAAAAAAAAAAAAAAAAAAAATATATATATATATATATATATATAATGTATACTGTATATTATATAATGCATATTGTACATAAGGGGAACACATGGAAACAATGCACAAATTATCTGTCTACTAATGGCGATATGTTAATAACCCGCTGCAACATTGAGTAATCCAGAGGTCATCTTACTATTAATCAGGCCAAGCTCTATTTGTTGTAGCATGTCGATATAGGAGGTCATAAATATATTGTATGCTCTGATATGTGCAATTGCTTAATATGGTTTAAGGTAATGCATTTCAACACTTGCGATTTTACGTATTGAAGAAAATCCGCCCGCCGGCACACACTTTATATACCAATCTCTCTTTCTCTCTCTCTCTCTCTCTCTCTCTCTCTCTCTCTCTCTCTCTCTCTCTCTCTCTCTCTCTCTCTCTCTCTCTCTCTCTCTATATATATATATATATATATATATATATATATATATATATATATATACGTCAATATAAAGTTGTTGTTAATTATGTTAATTTTGATGGTGGTGGGGTTAGACATTTATCAATATAATTGAAATAGTTTCCACATCGTTTTATAGAGATCTTTCTAAAGCTCCATACACACAATTAATGTTAGCATAAATAACTATATCAATACATATTTACATAAATAACTGGCGTCGTCGTATTGATAGTATCAAACATATTAATCAATCTCACTTTTCCTTTTCCCGAGTCAAATTCAATGAGGGAGAGAGAAGAGTGACTCCCTTTTCATTTGTCAGATATCGATGCTATTATTTTCAACAATTACTAAAGAAGGCTACAAAAATCATAGACGGACGATTTTTTCAGCATAAGTAGAATCCAGCACTTTCACCCACAAATAAAAGCACGCAGGAACAAAAATGCATTAGGTAGAATGAATTGCTAAGGATTAAGTAACACCCCGTTCTTAACATTAATCATCAATTTCAAACCCCAATGCACTTGAATAAACTAATGAAAGTATATGGTCCTCCCGGGATTCGAACTGGAGATTATATTGAAGATGTTCAATACTGTAGGGTACCATACCAATTAGGTTTAAGTCTCACCACTATAATATTAAGTAAGATTGAACATAATCACAGAAAGTTTTTTTTTTTTTTTTTTTTTTTGTTACTCCTTCTCTTCCCACTGCACTCCTTCCCATGATCAATTAACTCTGGGAGAAAGTTCACGTACCGGTACTTATGCACACTGTACAAGATTGTTTCTCCGTTTAATACGTTCAGGGAAAGTGGTAATTGTTACTCTCGAGGGAAACTCTTCTGTATGTTAGCTCTTAAGGAGTTCAAACGAATGCACTAAGTGACTGCTGTTTGTGATAATATACACATTATTGGTAATATCGATAATGAGTGAATGTGAGTGATAATAAGTTGCGTTTTCTTAGTCTTTTTTACATCTAATTTTCCAGTGAATATTGCATCCGAACCTTTCTGGTATATCTCGTCATAAATAATTTCAAGACCCTCTTTGAAATAAATGTGTGCATATTTCGGTAGAAAACTGCCCCAACACCTAATGCCACGAAAAGTCTTATAATTGACAAAAAATAGGGCAACAATTCTTAAACTAGCCAAACTAATGTGGCGAACGTCCTTCCATTTCAAAACTAATTTCAAAACTATTTAGGGATACAAAAAAATAAAAAAAATAAAAAAAAAATAAAAAAAATATCTAAGCCGATACATGAACATTTAATTGAAAGTATGACAGTGAAACATCGCTTTCGTCTTTAGGTGTACTAATATTACAGAATATTATCCAAAATCATTACTGTGTCTGCATATCAGTTTAGGAAATAGCTCTTCGAAGTGTTCTCTCTCTCTCTCTCTCTCTCTCTCTGTCTCTGTCTCTCTCTCTGTCTCTCTCTCTCTCTCTCTCTCTCTCTCTCTCTCTCTCTCTCTCTCTCTCTCTCTCTCTCTCTCTCTCTCTCTCTCTCTCTCTCTCTCTCTCTCTCTCTCTCTCTCTCTCTCTCTCTCTCTCTCTCTCTCTCTCTCTCTCATATAGTGTGTATGGTATGCATTGGGGTGATCTAATACAATATGGATACTAGGATAATATAGACGTTATTATATCCACTTTTTAACCACACCAAGATTGAGTATAGCGAATTCAGTTGGTTCGGCAAGGCATTTTTTTTTTTTTTTAATGTAGACTAGTTGGGGTGTAAGGAAACTGCAACCCATTTTAACCCCTTCGGCACGATGCTACCCTTTTACCTTCGATTCTGGCTGAAATTAGACGATTTTATGCGGTTTAAGAAGGACCTGTGTTATTCAGAGGGTTTGTAGAGATAGTACATGCCCCTCTGAGTCCTTGCGGTAGATTAAAAACTCAAGAAAATCGTCTAATGGTAACCAGAATGAGATAAAGAAGGACCTATGTTATTCAGAGGGTTTGTAGAGATAGTACATGCCCCTCTGAGTCCTTGCGGTAGATTAAAAGCTCAAGAAAATCGTCTAATGGTAACCAGAATGAGAAAAATCACGTCATCGTGCTAAAGGGGTTGGAGCTATTAATTTGAACATATATTACAAAACTGCACTCTTTTGGCATTCATTATAAGACATTAAAAAGGTTGCATCAATTATGTAGGCTATTTAGAAAAACCAAACTGTTTGGAAATTGTAAAGCAAAATCAAATAGAATAAAATATAAAATAAACATAAAAATCGGAAAAGTGGGGATTGGGCCTGAGCAGATAGATAGATAGATAGATAGATAGATAGATAGATAGATAGCAAAACAATCATCACACACTTATGTTGCGTATTAGTGCTGTTACAACCCGTGTGTTCTATGTTACAATTGTACAGACATACATTAAGGGAGCCCACCTCGCTTTTTTTTCTTCTATTTCTCTCCCTCTCTCTTTGGCTTTTATCCATTCTTCCCCATTTAGCCTACTGTTTTAAGACGTTTACCCCATCCAGGTGTCAATATTTTCCTGGCGAGCGGTAGCGAGCCACCATATATATTTGTTGTTTTGACAGCAAGCTAAATTTGTAAATTTTTCGATAGAAAAATGTCTCTGGCGAAGCCGGATTTCTCCATACAATGCTGGCTCGCTATCGCTCGCCAGGAAGAAATCGACACCTGGATGGGGATAAACGTCTTAAAAAAAGTTGACTGCATGGGGCCGAATGGATATAAGCCAGAGAAAGAGAGAAAAGGAGAGAAAGAGAAAAAAGCAGGTGACCCCCCTGAACGTATAGTAATCGTTCAGTAAGATGTGTACGGTGCCACCTTTACGTTCAGTAAGATGTGTACGGTGCCACCTTTACGTTCAGGCGAGTGTACAGGGCAAGGTCATCGTACTAAGAGAGTTGTCACGGTAGTTGAACGAGCTCGAAAGAAAAAAGAAGACAAGAAAAGGTAAAATCTACGTCACCAGGTGGTTAATGCGAGCTACCTTTATATACTGGTAAGCAACTCTATCTTTACAACAGTTAGAGGTTCTTTGTTAGCTGGTACTGGACTGTAACTAGATTATTATTGGAAGCTTAATTTCACAAATAAAATATTTTCCCAAAAGCTGTCAGACCGGATATTTATATATTATAATGTGTGTGTGTGTGTGTGTGTGTGTGTGTGTGTGTGTGTGTGTGTGTGTGTGTGTGTGTGTGTGTAGTTTTATCATATTTCTATCTCAAATAACTTTAGGCCCCCTTTTATAGGGGCACCTGAAGTTATTATACGATAGGATTATCATGGGTTCAAAACACATCAGAATACATTCCGGTAGTTATAAAATACACTTGTAATATTCCGATTGGCCTACCAGATAATGATGTGAAAAAAATAATATATAAACTAGGAAAACATATTATTTTGCTAGTCCAATTATCACGTAGTAAAGGATAACCGGGCTATCAAATGTGTATGGCTTGTTTATAGTATCTGTACAGTATGTTTTATTACCTTATCTTGTATTTTAGTCTCGTTGTCGATATCTATGTAAAACGATCCCACATATGTTGCCGAATGTATGGAATTGCCGGGAAAAGTGGTTATATGAATCCACGAGTCTTTGCACATTACACTGAGTGATGTCTGACACTTCCAGGTGACCATCTGCTGTTACTCGGTCACGGTACCACTTTAACAGGTTACTTATTTTCGGCAACTTTAACATAATAGCATCTTAACTATATATATATATATATGTAACTAAGTACGGTAACACCCCGTTGTTCTTAACATTAATCATCAAATACAAACCCCAATGTACTTGAATAAGGTAATGAAAGCATATGGTCCTGCCAGGATTCGAACTCGGGACACGACACCCAGAACATAAGCATCTAAACCATTACACCACCAACACAGTATATATATATATATATAAGATCTAAGCCATCAAAGATAATCTCCCATCAGTCTAGTTACCAATTCGGTGTAAAGAAATCCCCAAATATTGCCGGAACTATAATCATCGTTGGATAGTTGCCAGACAATGATAGGTGCGACTCCGCCTTTGTACTCGGTCACGCCACTCGTGTTGTTGGTCACACGGCCACTGGGTGACCGATACGGCTTGCTGTGGAAGGGCTGCTGCACGGGAAACATTACTTAGACCACCATCGTCAAGTATTGTATGGCTAATTTTGGTTCTCCTTTGTTGTTCGTAACCCCCTCCGTATGATGTCGCCATTTTGGTTCTCCTGTGTTGTTCGTAACCCCCTCCGTATGATGTCGCCATTTTGGTTCTCCTGTGTTGTTCGTAACCCCTTCCGTATGATGTCGCCATTTTGGTTCTCCTGTGTTGTTCGTAACCCCCTCCGTATGATGTCGCCATTTTGGTTCTCCTGTGTTGTTCGTAACCCCCTCCGTATGATGTCGCCATTTTAGTGGTGTTCTGATTATCATTAATAGAGAATTATTAGTATTTATTGGTGTTGTTGTGTTTTGGGATTAAGGAATCAATAGGGTAACATTTAACGTGATTAACCCTTTTAAACCAATGGGTTATTCCTAATCAGGATATAATCGACTCTAAAGATATCCAATATATAGTGAAATATGTGTAAATCCTAATGGGAGTGTTAAACTGGACTATTCTTGTGGGTTTTATCAACAGTGTAATTAGTTTAGCATTTTATAATTAGTCAGAATATAATTAAGTTTTTTTTAAAGGTTTTGCTAGCTTTCAACACCTATATATTCACAATTTGTCAAGGTAAACATACAGTAGCTCTTGACAAGCCTTGTGGCATATTTGGTATACCTACTATTTTCGGTTTACACTCTTAAGGGGAGATCTCCACTTGAGGGATTTTTTTCTGGACCCCTTTATCCCTCATGTTTAGCCCCTTTGCTTTTGATATTATAAAACGTTTGCCCCATTAGTTTAGCGATTTTAAGAACTTTCACCCCATATTAAGACCTTTCGTGCAATTCAGGTGTCGATTTTATCCTGGCGAGCGATAGCGAGCCTGTAATTTAAGAGGAACCGGCCTTTGGCCGGGAAATTTTTCTACCGAAAAATTTACAAATTTATCTTGAAAGGGACTCAAGGGGGTGTAATTTTAAGCTTGATGGAGGTCTAGGGAACAAACTAAATACCTCCCCTTAAGCCAAAAGTCCTGGCCCGATATGAACCCTCAGAACAGGATTCGAAACTGCATAATAAATCGTAGGCTTGTCCATATTTCTTTAACTGCACATACCCCATAGTATAGCTGGGGGTGACCGACTCGAAACAGAGCCCGAACAGAAAAAGAAAAAAAAATCACAAACATCTAAGTCGCCCAGGAGAAAACCCAGAGACCAAAGACCATGATAGAGTCCTCAGCAATACTGAGACAATATATTTCCGCTTGGCATAGCTTCGAAATTTATATAGCATTATTAGTGTCATGCAAGTGACTCACCGTTAACCGCCATCTCTGTGTGTGTGTGTGTGTGTGTGTGTGTGTGTGTGTGTGTGTGTGTGTGTGTGTGTGTGTGTGTATATACTGTATATATGATTATTCATTATTGTTTTTTTTTGTAATCGGCATTTTAATGAGTTATTAATTATGGTGTGTGTACCAATGCTATAACTAATAATAATAAGCTGCTCTTTGTTCATCTCAAAACCACCAGCTCTTTAAAACTAATTAACTAGCGCTCATACTTCGTTACACCTGCAATTCCAAAAACAGCGACACCAGTCCCATACATGAAGCAACGAGACTATAATTATACAAATAGATATGGCTATGTTACAGAAAGGGTTAAGGGAGCCCGCCTCGCTTTTTTTTTCCTCTTTCTCTCCCTCTCTCTTTGGCTTGTATCTATTCGGCCCCATTCAGCCTACTGGTTTAAGACGTATACCCCCATCCAGGTGTCAATATTTTCCTGGCGAGCGGCAGCGAGCCAGCATATATATATTTTTGTTTTGACAGCAAGCTAAATTTGTACATTTTTCGATAGAATAATGTTTCCGGCGAAGCCGGATTTCTCCATACAATGCTGGCTCGATATCGCTTGCCAGGAATAAATCGACACCTGGATGGGGATAAACGTCTTAAAACAGTAGGCTGAATGGGGCCGAATGGATACAAGCCAGAGAAAGAGAGAAAAGGAGAGAAAAAAAGCCGGCCACCCCCCTTAATAACTATAGCGTCGTGGGTTGCGTGGCGAGGGGTTCTGCGGCCATCATTTGGTCAGAGAAAGTTTACTGTAACGTGTGAGAGACAAAACCTCGTCAGAACGGTGGTTTAAGGGGGCCCACCTCGCTTTTTTTTCTCTTTCTCTACCTCTCTCTTTGGCTTGTATCCATTCGGCCCCATTCAGCCTACTGTTTTAAGACGTTTACCCCCATCCAGGTGTCAATATTGCCTGGCGAGCGGTAGCGAGCCAGCATATATATATTTATGTTTTGACAGTAAGGTAAATTTGTACATTTTTCGATAGAAAAATTTCTCCGGCAAAGCCGGTTTTCTCCATACAATGCTGAGGAAGAAATCGACACCTGGATGGGGATAAACGTCTTAAAACAGTTGGCTGAATGGGGCCGAATGGATACAAGCCAGAGAAAGAGAGAAAAGGAGAGAAAGAGAACAAAAGCAGGTGACCTCCCTTAAGGGGAATTTACACGAGAGCTTTTCCCACAACTATTTTTATGGTAACTTTAAACCTTATACAAATTATGATATGAAAGTGGTTAAGGTGAATTTACACAAGAGCATTTCCCACAACATTGTTTAGGTAACTTTAAACCTTATAAGAACTGTAATAGGAAAGTGGTTTAAGGTGAATCTACATGAGAGCTTTTCCCACATTTTTTTTAGGTAACTTTAAATGGCATAAGAACGGTAGTATGAGAGTGGTTGAAGGCGGCAGATTCACACGAGAGCTCTTTCCCTCAACATGATTTTGTATATATGATCCGATTGCTTCTGTTATAGCAATTCGGTCATCTATAGTATTTTACCTTCCCTCTACTGTACCTCTTAATACTAATAGTGTAATATAGACTCGTGATAGTGGCAGAATAAGGTTGCAGATCAAAATTTGCCAGGAAAAGCCCTTGTGTAGATCCTCCTTTGACCTGCCAAGAACAGTTGTATGACAGTGGTTAAGGTGGGTAACCAAACATTCTCACAGTGTCTGGAAATAAGGGGTAATTAATATTAATGGTATTTTAAGTGGATACCTACATTTTTGGTAGGCACACGTTTGCTTATACAGTATATATATATATATATATATATATATATATATATATACACAGTATATACACGGTATATAAATAATTTCAAATTGGTAGATGATGAGTGTTTTCAGCAAAACATGATAATTACTACTACGAGGTATACGATTTTGTTTTTAATCGAACGGGCTAGATTATCAGTATTGGTGCCCATACGTGATTTCCTTGAGTTAAAATATATTTTTACGTAACTCCTTTTATCCGAGCTGTTGAAGTATTGTTGTTGCTTTTTGTTTTGTAAAGTCGAAATTCAATAATTATGTAATAAGTTGAGAATATTTGCCTTCTATTTTGGATACTAGACAAAGTACCAAAACAACTTTGGCACAGAACGTTATGCACTTGAAATGTGAGTGTTTTTTTGGGGGGTGTAGGGGGGGGGGGGGGGGGGAGGAGGAGGTTGTCTATCAACAGATCAACAGGTTAGTGCATTCATCCAACCCTATGAAAACGTTAATTACATCCACCAACGAAGGTTTTCGCCTCCCTTTGTCTGTAAATACGCTTCCGTTTAGTTTGTCTGCCTCTTTGACTGTCACCAAACTATTTCGCGAATTTATGAACCGATTTTCGCGACATTTGGTGGGCAGATAGAATATGCACCAAAGAAGACGTGATCCAATTTAGGAGGCGATCCATAAATTATGAGCCGATTTTCACGAAATTTCGGTGGGCAGATAGGATATGTGCCACAGAGAAAGTGATTCAATTCCGCAGTTCTTCACCCTCCCTCTCCATCAATCATTCTTAATTATAAGCTACTGTATATGTCGTACTTTCTATAGCTGACACATTACCCCCACAACTACCATACTATATAAGCACTTAGTGTAGCCATCTAGTATATAGTAAAACATGCAGAATCGTACGAAATCTCGATAAACTTTGCATAGCCTAGGTGTTGAGTATTGTTTATGTCGACAGACGTAGCTCTGGTGCTACTTCGGAAGCGTCCACCAGAGGTCTCCGGTGAATTCCTGGCAGGGAGAATTGTGTAGGCGATCCGAATCCTATGTCACACTGGTTAATTGCTGAACATTTAAGTTTATTTTGTGACAAAGCCAGTGTAGGCGAAGTTGTTGTTGTTGTTGTTGTTGTTATGCGCTTTACCGAGTGCCCCTCTACTTTGTGTAAGTTTTGAACCAATTGTTGTACATTTAGTTTTTCTTTTGCGCGGACACCCACATATATACACCCACATACACACACACACACACACACACACACACACACACACACACACACACACAAATAAACACAGACATACGCACAAATATACACCGTGTTAGCAAGTTACTCCAAGTGTATGATATCAGGTAAGGTGATAACGGAAGATAGTCCTCCATATAACTATCTAGGTCTATTATATTCCCAAGCCTGACTATAGTATATAGTATCGCCTTAATAAACGAAATGGGTTAACGTAATTAGCTTTTTTATAAAACAAATGGGTGCTATTAACCCTTTCAAGCTCCAATACGCATTTCTGTTTTGTTTTCTGGTAATTATTATACGATTTTATTCAGATTAGGAAGGGTATATGGAAGTCAGAGGGGTGATCGAGAGATGCTTTACCCTTTTAACACCCACAGATCCTTCCTAAGCTGCATAAAATCGTCTAATGATAGCCAAAATATACTGCTAAAACGCGTCAGAGCTTCAAGGGGTTAAGTAATTAGTAACTCTATTAGTACACTGGGGTAATTATAATTTAATTCTGGCTAGCATTTAGACGATTTCATGTAGCTTACGAAGAACCTCTAGCAAGCGGTTAAATTGGTATTTAGCAACCGTCAACATATATACAGAGTGAAATATATAAATCCCTAATCGTTAACCCTATTCGATGCAGGGCGGGTCTATTTGGATCCTCCCTGTTATACTCCATTAGTTTGGAAATGGTAAGACTTTTCACCTTATTAATTTGGTGATTATTACACACTTCACTCCATTCAGGTGTCGATTTTTTCTGGGCGAGCGATAGCGAGCCTACAATTTGGGAGAAACCGGCCTTCGGCCGGGAAATTTTTCTACCGAAAAATGTACACACTTAGCTTGAAGGGGGTTTGGGGGAAGATTATTTAGTATGGTAGTCTGGAAATACACCTTCCTGAGTCTAAACTAAACTAAAAATATATTGTTCGAAATCGACAAAAATAATTAAAATCTTCAATAATAATTAAGCAAAATATCATAAGAACCCCCAAGACGTTGCACCAGATAGTGTTAAGGTGTGAGAAGAAAGTTGTCAGTCCCATGCCGAGCAACTTCGTGTAGAGAAATTAGCGTCGTATTTTTGTAAACAATACTTAACCCTCTCACGTTCTTAACGCAATTTTGAGCCAATTTGGGATACTTTAAAGCTTTTGTTACCCGGTACCATCAGGGGTATTTACAAACCTTTAGTTTAGTTACTTCAACCTCTGCAGTTGTCTTTGAGTTAGCTGTGGGCAGAAAACTAATTTTGGAGAGGTAATTATAAGAGTGAGACAACTCTATTTATTATTGCTAATCTGGCAACCTCTGCGTCATAAAAACGTGAAAGGGTTAACACCAATTAGTTCCTTATATATGAACACATATTTCGTTGTTTTAAGCTCCACTAATTTAGCATTCATTACACAACACATTTATAATGAGAATCATAAATGTGTTCCAAAAATGTGTTCAAACTGTTACGAGATAATACGATTAAAGCCGGTATCACACGAGCGCTTTTTCACTCAACATTTATCCTCAATACTGGTCTGGCAGCTCATGAGGTAAACATTTAATATTTTTCTGTTACCTAAGTACATCTATCATCAGTCTAGTTTCCGATACCAGTGCAAAATACTCCAGAAATGTTGCCAGAAAAATTTTGATCATCGAATGTTGACTATAAAATCTCTCGTGTGATACCGGCTTAACCCTAGCTGTACCGAGGACGTCTTTTTATTTTATTCTAGCTACGCTTAGACTATTTTATAAAGCATAATGAGGATATATGGCAACTGAAAGAATGAACCGAAATAGCAGTTTAATTGGTATATATCCTTCCTAAGCTGAATAAGCTTGCCTAATAGTTGCCAGAATATACTGAAAAGGAGATCATCGGTACAGAGAGGTTTAAGGGGAGGTTTCTAGTTTGTTCCCTAGACCTCCATCAAGCTTCAAATTACCCTAGACACCCTTTCAAGATAAATGTGTACATTTTTCGGTAGAAAAATGTCCTCGTAAATTACAGGCTCGCTATCGCTCGCCAAGAAAAAATCGACACCTAAATGGCACGAAAGGTCTTAAAATTGACAGAAATGGGTTGAAAGTTCTTAAAATCGCCAAACTAATGGGGCGAACTTCTTAAAATCTCAAAAGCAATGGGGCTAAACATGAGGGAGAAAAGGGTCCAGAAAAAAAAATCAGCAAGTGGAAATATCCCCTTAATGCCAGTATCACACGAGAGCTTTTATAGTCAACATTCAGTGATAAAAAAAAATCTGGCAACATTTCTGGTCTGTTTTGCACTGGTATCGGAAACTAGACTGATGGTAGATGAATTTAGGTAACAGAAAAATATTGAATGTTTACCTTATGAGCTGCCAGACCAGTGTTAAGGATAAATGTTGAGTGAGAAAGTGCTCGTGTGATACCGGCTTAAGACACACTTTTTGTTCGCACCAGCTGTACCACAGATAAGTGTACCGTATTGCACACAAAACGTTACAAGGCATTAGGAATGGATCGCACCTTTCTGAAACGTTTGGTAATGCGTTTCACTGCCGGCTGTTTGGGTTGACCGAGTGTGGGAAGACGGTAATCCATTTATCAACCGCGTCATTAGTGAAGCAATATTGGGCGATAAATAGGTTAACTCGGCGAAAGTTCAATTTTAAGGGGACAGTGTTTTTTTTTTGTTTTTTTGTTTTTTTTTTGGGGGGGGGTCTATTTAGTCATATATTAATTTATTTGTTTAGTTTCCTCCCTAGACTTCGATCAAACTAAAACAAAAAAAAACATCAATTAGATCCCATTGCAAGATCAATTTGTTAATTTGTCGGTAGAAAAATGTCACGGCTGAAGGCCGGTTCCTCCACAATTACAGGCTCGCTATCGCTCGCCAGGAAATAAATCGACACCTAAAGGGCACGAAAGGTTTTAACATTGACAAATATATTTGGCGAAAGGTCTTAAAATCGACAAACTAATAGGGCAAGCGTCTTGAAATTTCAAAACTAATGGGGCTTAACATGACGGAGAAGGGCGACCAGGAAAACGACCCATCTCCCCTTAAACCATTTTCCACTTGGGTAAGTAAATGGCATGTGTGAATCTTATGTGAATAGTGTGTGTAGACAGAATGACAATGATCAACGATAATGTGTTAATCTTTACTATTTTACCTCCGATGCCTTGACTGTTTCTTCATTCTACCTCTTATTTAATAATTATATTCCTGTCATACTTGCCACCCATTTTGGTTCTTTTTTTTACTCCACCTATTGATCTTTAATGATTTCTTTAATAACTTCTAGATCATTGCTCTCCATAATATCTAAGCTTTTTTGTGATTCAATTACTTGTTCGTCAAGGGGAATCCACGCAATGCGAGCTAAGCTCATTATTATCGCGCCTCCTTAACTGGGAATGCATTGCGTGAAATGCATGTTAAGTGTTTTATGTATCGTTGGAATGGGTGTGGATGTGTGTGTAGTCTGTATTTTAGCCAATTGGCGACATCTGGAAACGAAGGCTTAGGGTTAATCTGTACGGTACCATTCTCACTACGGTACCAGTCTCACCCGAAGGCTTAGGTTGACCAGTAGCTTAGGTTGATCAGTACGATACCCATCTCACCTTGTAACCGATCACCAACCCCAGATGGGACATCACAACTTCGTCCACTTATTCCAGGTTCCTATTTATACTGCTAGGTGAACAGAGGCTACACCGTTAGGAGACTTGCCCAAATGTCTCTTCCCCGCCCGGGTCTCGAACCCAGGACCTCCTGGTTGTGAGCCAGACGCGCTATCAGTTACGCCACGGGGAGAGGTGTGTGTGTGTGTGTGTGTGTGTGTGTGTGTGTGTCGTGTGTCGTGTGTGTCGTGTGTTGTATTGTTATGATGCAACACATGTATAGACCATGCCTGGTTTTCAACACTTATTGGTTGTAAGCCTTATGTGTAAGGCATAATAGTAGAGCACATTTTGCCCTCTGATCTATATTGTTTGCAAGCGTTTTTGTTCCACATTATAGCCATTGTTTCTATGTACTGGTACTTGGCAAATATAGTTTTACTCCTCTTACTCATAATATATATATTGATTTACTTACGGTAGGTTATGGTAGCTTTGAGGGATTACTTTGAAACTTTCTTTTCCAAGGATATTGACAATCATGCTGCTATTAACTCATCTGTTTTATAGACTTTAGGCCGGATCACCTCGTGGGGACCATATGGTTTGTGTGGTCTGTATAGCTGTGTAGCTTTCCGTAATCTCAGTTGAGCAAGAAACTTTAAATATTTATGTATGCCTTTCGCTTCTCATCTAAAATATATGAAGATCCATGAAGACCATTTATGAACAGCTTTGGTGCGGTCTTGTCTCACACTATCCCCAATGTTTTTGCTGTCCGTGTATTTATGCGTAACCGTACCCCTGATGTGCCCTTTGCATTTACATTATCAAGGAGTTTATATATGTTTTATTTTCATCTATAGGTTATGTATCAATGTTAATATAGCTGTTAATTTTGCAGACTCACAGTTATTTCTATACCATATATCTTTCTATACCATATATCTTTCTATACCATATATCTTTCTATACCATATATCTTTCTATACCATATATCTTTCTATACCATATATCTTTCTATACCACATATCTTTCTATACCATATATCTTTCTATACCACATATCTTTCTATACCATATATCTTTCTATACCATATATCTTTCTATACCACATATCTTTCTATACCATATATCTTTCTATACCATATATCTTTCTATACCATATATCTTTCTATACCATATATCTTTCTATACCACATATCTTTCTATACCATATATATCTTTCTATACCATATATCTTTCTATACCATATATCTTTCTATACCATATATCTTTCTATACCATATATCTTTCTATACCATATATCTTTCTATACCATATATCTTTCTATACCATATATCTTTCTATACCATATATCTTTCTATACCATATATCTTTCTATACCATATATCTTTCTATACCATATATCTTTCTATACCATATATCTTTCTATACCATATATCTTTCTATACCATATATCTTTCTATACCATATATCTTTCTATACCATATATCTTTCTATACCATATATCTTTCTATACCATATATCTTTCTATACCATATATCTTTCTATACCATATATCTTTCTATACCATATATCTTTCTATACCATATATCTTTCTATACCATATATCTTTCTATACCATATATCTTTCTATACCATATATCTTGCTATACCATATATCTTGCTATACCATATATCTTGCTATACCATATATCTTGCTATACCATATATCTTTCTATACCATATATCTTTCTCCATCCCTATCCCTTTATAGTTTGTTAAGGGGAGGGTTTTTAGTTTGGTCCGTAGATATCCTTCAAGCTTAAGATTACACCCCCCTTGAGCCCCTTTCAAGATAAATTTGTACATTTTTCGGTAGAAAAATTTCCCGGCTGAAAGCCGGTTCCTCTTAAATTACAGGCTCGCTATCGCTCGCCACGATAAAATCGACTCCTAAATGGCACGAAAGGTCTTAACATTGACAGAAATGGGTTGAAAGTTCCTAAAATCGTCAAAATAATGGGGCGAACGTCTTAACATTAGGAAACCAATGGGGCTAAACATGAGGGAGAAAGGAGTCAAGAAAAAAAATCCCTCGAGTGGATATCTCCCCTTAATCTAGAAATAAATGTAATATGATATTCAATAAACTATTACTAATTTTGATTAACCTATTCATAGTATATAAGGCCTACTATATATAACGGTCTCCACACCCCTATATCCTCTTGCTGTCACTTGGCCTAATCCAGAAAGAATTGCAAAATAGTATTCAATATTATTTATTATTAACTATAATTCGTAATATTATTTTTATTAATCTCACCACCACACCCCCAATGAAATTAATTAAAGTATATATGATCCACCGGGATTCGAACCCGGGTTATCACACACATATTTTTGCCACCTTAACCATTACACCACCAAGGTGGTTAAAGGTTTATGCACACGCCTACGACTTATTATCCATTCTCGAATACTGGATATTAGACGGCATAGCTTTCCCTATCTTTATTCCCTTGCCGTCTCTTTCATTAAGGGGGGTGACCTGTTTTTGTTCTGTCCTTTTCTATCTTTCTCTGGCTTGCATCCATTTGGCCCCATTCAGCCTACTGTTTTCAGACGTTTATCCCCATCCAGGTGTCAATGTTTTACTGGTGAGCGGTAGCGAGCCAGCATATTTTTGATTTTTGTTTGACAGCAGGCTAAATTTGTACATTTTTCGATAGAAAAATGTCTCCGGTGAAGCCGGATTTCTTCATATAATGATGGCTCGCTATCGCTCGCCAGGAAGAAATCGACACCTAGATGGGGATAAACGTCTTAAGATAGTTGGCTCAATGTGGCCGAATGGATACAAGCCAGAGAAAGAGAGAAAAGGACATAAATAACAAAAAGCAGGTCACCCCCCTCAAGGCGGTAGTGCTTGCTTTTTTGTTGTTTTGGTCTATATATTTATGTGTATTTATTTATTTTTTATTTTCTTCGCTAGACCCTCATCATGCTTAGAACCCCCCCCCCCCCAGAACCCCTTTTAAGATGAATTTGTATATTTTTTGGTAGCAATATGTCCCGGCCGAAGGCCGATTCCTTCTAAAATTGCAGACTCGCTATCGCTCGTCAGGAAAAAATCGACACCTAAATGGCACGAAAGGTCTTAATATTTACAACGAAATGAGGCGAAAGGTCTCAAAATCATCAAACTAACGGAACGAACATCTTGAAACCTCAACACCAATATACTAAACATGAGGGAGAAGGGATCCATAAAAAAAGAGTACAAGCTCCTTAATCCAATAATGAATGTATTATAATACTGAATTAAATTATTAGTTCTTTCCCGATGATCCAATTGACCACTTGCGAGTTTCAGGCTATAAGGAAGTTGGAGCCATAAACATCGATATTAAACTGAAATACCTTAGCAAGTTTTTTCTCTTATTATTCTAGGACTTTTTCGCACTGTTATCGGCAATTAGACGGCAGGTAGACAATGTTAGGCGGCTGAATTCTAATAAAGTCGAAAAAGGGCTGTGACCTCTTGCGAGTTTCATGCTATAAGGAAGTTGGAGCTGTAGACGTCGATATTTAGCAGAATAACCAGCTATAATGCGGTTTTAGTAATGTTATAATTACATAAAACCAAATTCAACATACTATTTACCTATCAGAAACTTACATAATTACTGTATTTGTATTTAATATCAATGTTTACAGGCCGAATTTCCTTATAGCCTGAAACTCGCAAGTAGGCAATTGACCACTTGCGAGTTTCATGCTATAAGGAAGTTGGGGCGTATGCAATGTTATTAACCTTAAATACAATAATAATGTAGGTTTCTGATGGATAGCAAGTAGGATGAATTGGGTTTCATGTATTTTATAATGCAATACAACCATATTTTAGCTCGTAATTCTACTAAATAACGATATAAAAAACTCCAACTTCCTTAAAGTAAAAGTCCTGTAATCCGAATAGCAGGGGACCGGGTCTCGTTCCAATTACCGGATTTTTCGGATTATTGGAATTTTCCCCTATGAACCTGTGTATTAATGGTCTGACGAAAACCTGAACACAATATAGGCTATGCATAATGCACAATATAATGCTATACATCCAATATAACGTCTTTTAAGTGATTTCATGAACATATGATATGTGTGTGTGTACCATTATGTGTTATTTGGGTGGGTTTTGGGTGGCCTAATACCTCAAAAAGCGGACTTTGGGACTTTTTGAAATTCGAACTATCGGGTGAATTCGTATTTTGCCTCATTTTCACAAATTCGGACTATTGGGAGATTCCAATTATCGGTGGTCGGATTATCGGACTTTTACTGTAGCTTGAAACTCTCAATTAGCAGTTTTCTTTAGATGGTCTGATTCACACCAAACGTATCTAGGTTATGTGAACAGTATTAAGGGGCAGGTAGTCGCTTTTTTTTGGACCCCCTTCTCCCTCATGTTTAGCATATTTGTTTAGAGATTTTAAGACGTTCGTTCCATTAGTTTGGCAATTTTGAGACCTTTCGCGCCATTTCTTTGTCAATATTAAAACCTTTCGTGTCATTTAGGTGTCGATTTTCTCCTGGCGAGCGACAGCGAGCCTGTAATTTCAGAAGAAATCGGCCTTCGGCCGGGGAAATTTGTCTACCGAAAAATTTACAAATTGATCTCTAAAGGAGATCTAGGGGGTGTTATTTTTATGCTTGATGGAGGTCTAGCGAGGAAACTAAAAATAGATAAATATATATATAAATAGATCAAAAAATAAACACTACCCTAATTATATAAATAGACCAACAAATAAACACTACCCTGTAATTATATAAATAGACCAACAAATAAACACTACCCTGTAATTATATAAATAGACCAACAAATAAACACTACCCTATATATTAAATAGACCAACAAATAAACACTACCCTGTTAAATGTGCTTCTACAGTTTGTCTAATTGTTAACCACTTCTGGACGTTGATGCCATTGTCATAGCATTCTGGCTACTATTGGACAATTTGATGTAGCTTTGGGAAAAAAGTATTATATCCAAGAGGTTATGTAATTAACTCGAGTATCTCTTTCACGGCAATCACACCTCGTTTCCTTTTATAACGGCTAACGCTAGACGATTTTTACGGCCGTGTGTTTAGAGATGAAAGAGTACAAAAGGTATGTAAGCAAATATATTGGTATGTAAGTAATTCAGACGATAATGACAATCGTTCAGTGTTGTTTAATGATGGAAGGCCAACTCTTAATACACACGCACATACAATCTCTCTGTCTCTCTCCTCCCCCTCTCCCTCCCTCCCTCCCTCTCTCCTGACACTGCAGCCGCCTTCCTCGGGTTCCTGCTGAAAACACCCCAAATTACTAGTCCAGTCACTCGAGACAAACAACCCATGAGGCCAGTGAAGCGTGTTGGCCACCCACCCACCAGCCCAGCCCAGCTCAACCCATCCTCCCCTTTTTTCTGGACACGTATTATCCAAGTTTGAGGGGATTGTTACTCTGTCACTTCTGGTTTACTTATTTCAATCCCACCTAATCTACACTAACGCTCCTGGCCACGTATTCTCCAAGTTTGAAGGGATTGTTACTCATGTCACTTCTCCTTTAATTATTTTAATCTCAACCCAACCTCCTCTCTCTCTTCTGAATCCCACTCAGTCCCCACTTATACCAAGCTTGAAGGAAATAATACTCTCACGTCACTTCTCTTTTACTTATATTAATCTCAACCCAACCTCCCCTCTCTTCTTAATCCCACTCAGTCCCCACTTATACCAAGCTTGAAGGAAATAATACTCTCACGTCACTTCTCTTTTACTTATATTAATCTCAACCCAACCTCCTCTCTCTCTCTTCTTAATCCCACTCAGTCCCCACTTATACCAAGCTTGAAGGGAATAATACTCTCACGTCACTTCTCTTTTACTTATATTAATCTCAACCCAACCTCCCCTCTCTCTTTTTAAACCCACCCAATCTACACTAATTCTCCTGGCCACGCATTCAATCTTAACTAGCCTAGTTTTTAGGGTGATTTTAGCTCTATTATATGTCCACGTCTCGTGTAGATAGCCTAGTTATAGGGGCTGTATAGTTTGAGAGGGTTCGAACTCTAACGTCACTTATCTTTTACTGATTTTGTACTCTCACCTCACTTTTATTTTCCTTGTTTTAATCTCAATTCTTCTTCCCCTGTACTGGACACGTATTCTCCAAGTTTGAAGGGATTGTTACTCTCACGTCACTTCTCTTTTACTTGATTTAGTCTCAACCAATCCACCCTAATTCTCCTCCTGGCCACATGTTCCCCGATCGTGGACATTATGTATGTCCACGCTATTTCTCATTTGCCAGGACGATCATGGTAACTTGTCTTAAGGGGGTAGTAGCCTACTCGCTTTTTATGAACCCCCTTCTCCCTCATGTTTAGCCTATTAGTTTTGAGATTTTAAGACGTTGGTTCCAATAGTTTGTCGATTTTAAGACCTTTCGCCCCATTTCTTTGTCAATATTTAGACCTTTCTTTCGTGCCATTTAGATGTCAATTTTGTTTACAGGCTAACGATAGCGAGCCTGTAATTTTAGAAGGAACCGGCCTTCGGCCGGGAAATTTTTCTACCGAAAAATGTACAAATTTATATTGAAAGGGGGTCTAGGGGGTGCTATTTAAAGCTTGATGGAGGTCTAGCGGGGACACTCAAAAATAAATAAATTAATTAATACATAGTCCAAAAAAACAAGCACCTCCTGGCACTTATACTTTACCATAATTGTCACGGCATCTTACCTTAAGGGGAGATGGGCCGTTTATTTGGTCTATTAATTCATGTATTCCTTTATTTCTTAGTTTCCTCGCAAGACCTCCATCAAACTTAGAAAGACCCCCCCCCCCCCAAGACCCCCTTCATGATAAATTTGTACATTTTTAGGTAGACAAATTTCCCGGACGTTCTTTTTCAAATTTCAGGCTCGCTTTCGCTCGCCAGAGAAAAATTGACACCTAACTGGAACGAAAGGTCTTAAAATTGAAAACGAAATGGGCGGAAGGTGTTGAAATCGCCAAACTAATGGGCCGAAACTCTCATTTCCCTCCAGTCCCATCTCTCTCCTTCCATATCCTCATCTCCCCTCTATCTCGACCATCTCCACCTCTCACTCCATCTCCATCTCTCACTTTATCTCCTCACCTCCCATCTCTCCCTCCATCTCCTTATCTCACTCCATCTCCTCACCTTCCATCTCTCCCTCTCACTCCATCTTCTCCACCTCTCACTCCATCCCCATCTCTTCTTCCATCTCTCCCTCTCACTCCATCTCCTCACCTCCCATCTCTCCTTCCATCTCCCCCTCTCACTCCATCTTCTCACCTCCCATCTCTCCTTCCATCTCTCCCTCTCACTCCATCTCCTCACCTCCCATCTCCTCACCTTCCATCTCCCCCTCTCACTCCATCTTCTCCACCTCTCACTCCATCTTCTCACCTTCCATCTCCTCATCTCGCTCCATCTCTTCACCTCCCATCTCTTCTTCCATCTCTCCCTCTCACTCCATCTTCTCACCTCCCATCTCCTCATTTCACTCCATCTCCTCCCCTCCCATCTCTCCTCATCTCACTCCATCTCCTCACCTCCCATCTCTCCTTCCATCTCCCCCTCTCACTCCATCTTCTCCCCTCCCATCTCTCCTCTCATCTCACTCCATCTCCTCACCTCCCATCTCTCCTTCCATCTCCCCCTCTCACTCCATCTTCTCCCCTCTCCTCTATCTCGACCATCTCCACCTCTCGTTCCATCTCCTCACCACCCACCTCTCACTCCATTTCCTCACCACCCCTCCATCTCCTCCCTCTCCCCCAGAGCCCCACTTACTCCACCACTGGCACTTCCTTCCTCACGCCTCCAGCTGCTCCATCACGTTCTTATCCCCATCATTATTTCTCCCTCACCTGTCGTCCTTTATTTTTTTTTAGATTTGTTTTTATTTATTTTTTATTATTATTATTTTTTATTTTTTTTTTACTTATTTTTATTTATTTATTTATTATTATTATTATTATTATTATTATTATTATTATTATATATATATTTTTTCGTGGATGGTTGGTGCTTTAGTAAATAATATAATGACAGTGTTGCAGTAGGATCTGATGGCCTTGGCAGCTCATTTCATCCTCCTTCTCAGAATTGCACGTCATTTAGTCATTATTTTGTTTTTCTTCATATTTTGGATGTAGCAGGAAGATATGTTTTATTCTATTTTTTTATTCTCCGAGCCATTCCACACACCAATGATAACGTGTATTTTTTGTTTTTGTTTTTGTTATTGTACTCCGGTGGCGAGAATTACCTGCGAAGCAAATTTTAATCAATTATAACATACTTAACCTTATTTGTCCTCACTAAGTACCTTATCTTAACTAATTTAGCCTACTTTTTCTTATCCTAATCTATTTTGTATTAATTTCACCACAACACCAAACACCTCTACTGAAAGCATATATGTGATCCACCAGGATTCGAACCCGGGTTATCACACACAGATTATTAGACACCTTAACCATTACACCACCAAGAATCCTTTAACTAAGCATATCGAAGAATACCCTAACCGAACATGATACAAATTAATGCTTTCAACTTATTTCAGGGACAATCATATCAAGAATATATATATATATATATATATATATATATACAGTATATATATTATTATTATTTTTTATTTATTTTTTTTTATTGCGGACGTTTTTCAATGTTTGAATAATGGACCATACAACAGAACCCCTAACAAAGTAAGTTGTCTTTCATTCACTTATCAATAATCCTTTTTTATACAAGGGCTGAAACAAGGGCTTATACAATCTTTAGCTGAATATATTAACCTATGCTACTCTTAGCTAGAATAAGAAAAGACAAAATCTACTATAGTAGGATATTTTGTTGGCATCATAATCATTATTTGTAACTCCTCTCATCACTAATAAATTATTATCTCATACATGATATTTTCTTTTCATCACCAACAATTTCTCAAAATTTTCTCTCAATTTTCTCCCCGTTCTCTCCGCAGTTTTACCTTATTCTTATTCCCCCTACCCCCCAGCTGTAAACATATAGCTGGCATGGAGGTGTCCCCGAACACTGCTCATCAGCTTCCATTCTTCCACTTTACGACTCCGTGGTCCAACCGGGATGGAAGATTGTATACCGTATTATATATCTATATAATATTTTCGATTGTCTGTCTGTCTGTGTGTGTGTCTGTGTGTCTGTTCTGTATGCATGGCCACATTTTTAAAGCTATAGCGTTCATACTTGGTATGCATAGTAAGGGGGTCCCTAGGCAGGTTTTAGTGAACAAATAGAATTCCCCAGGGTGAAAGGGACGGAGAAAATGGGCGCGAAATAGGAAAAATCGCTTTTGGTTTAAAAAAAATTGCCGTTTGGTGCAGAAGGAGGCCTCCGATCGAAAAGGTGGATGGAACGAAAGTTGTTCGCAGCCCCCCAAAATGGGGGTACGGATGAGGTCAGATCCAAAATCGGAGGTCATTTAGCGGCCGAAATCGAGGTCGCCGTTTAATGAGGCACAGGGAGGTTATGGTAGTAGTAGTATTGTGATGATTGTGGTAGTAGTGATTGATGATGGTGATTATGGTAGTAGTAGTGGTGGTAGAAGTGATGGTGATTATGGTGATTACCCGGGCAACGCCGGGTACCCCTGCTAGTATATATATATACACCCCCATAACAGGGGGTTGCTGACTCGAGACAGAACCCGAACAGAAACAATAGTTAAAGTTCTACTTCTTAGGGTCCGGGACCACTTTCGCGTCCCTCGCCCCTCTCTCTGTCTCGTCTAGTAAGTTAATTTTACAAGGGGTGAGGGAGAGGGAGGATTCCCCCCGCACCCAGGACAGTAACAGAGACAGACAGAAACGGCTAAGGTTGGGTAGAGGATGCCAAACCTCACTCGGGATTGGACCAGCCCTCACCTAGCGGTATTTAAGCCTAGTAATTATGCACACCTAAATTTGACAGTGCTCATTAGCATAGTGAGTGTGACCCTTGGAGATAATAGTGGGCTCTGGTGTTACTGCCTGTTCACCACCACCACCACACCCTTCACAACACACCACCATCACCACCACACCCTTCACAACACCACCACCACCACCACCACCACCACACCCTTCACAACACCACCACCACCACCACACCCTTCACAGCACCACCACCACCACCACAACACCACCACCACCACCACACCCTTCACAACACACCACCATCACCACCACACCCATCACAACACACCACCACCACCACCACACCCTTCACAACACACCACCACACCCTTCACAACACACACAATAGTTATACATTTATCAAATTTAACCCATTAACGCCAATAACAACATTGGTGTAATATTCCATCTACCAACTGATGATGATATTGAATTTAGTAAAGACTCTCTAATGCAAAACAAAGATCCAAGGTGTCAATATGCATCCAATTATTTCGATTCCATTTACCAGTTTCACCAGCATTTATTTATTATGATGATAATATTTTGCTCACCAGATAGCTATTAGGCTACTCTATTATGTTGGTAGCATAAAAATAATTAAGATTAGAATACATGATAGTAGTACACACATGAGAGGGTACATACATGAGAGGGTACACACATAGCAGGGTACACATGATAGTAGTACACACATGAGAGGGTACACATATAGCAAGGTAAATACGACGGTACACACATTAGGGTACACATGATAGTACCGTATTACACACATGAGAGGGTACACACATAGCAGGATAAATACGACGGGGTACACATGATAGTAGTACACACACGAGAGGGTACACACATAGCAGGGTAAATACGACAGGTGGTCAACGAGGGAAGTCTATTACCGGGCTGGCTGGACTCCTAGGGCTGGCTGCTCTCTTAAAAGGACAATTCTCACTAATGCTTTCTAACACACACACACACACACACACACAAACACACACAAACACACCCACCTACCCACCCACCCACCCAGTGTAAGTAAGTTAGTGCTAGATTAATTAGTACCTATTAGATTAAGGTCGACTAGGTTTGGTTAGGTTATATATAGAATCGGATAAATTTGGTTGTGATAAGGCTAAGTTAATTTACATTTAATATATTAAATTCAGATTATATATGGTTAGATCGTATTTACGTTGTGCTGTGTTAAATTTAGGTTAAGTTAAGTTAGATGTGGGTAAATCGACTGAAATTGAGCGAAGTCTTTTGGGGCTAAAATTGTAAGGCCTAAATTGACCGCAATCCGGGAACAAATTACCTTTCCCATTTAATTTGCGGATGAAGGCCCATTTTGTGAGTCGGTTCTCGAGTTTGTTCCTAATAACACATTTACGCATCAGTTACATATATACAGTATATATGTATATATATATATATATATATACAGTATATATACAGTATATAATATATTACACTTTTTCCTATATATATATATATATTCCTATATCCAAACAATTGTAGTCAAATCAGGGATGAGTTTTCTAATTCACAAGGAGATTTGAACAAGATGTACTTTGTAGGATCAACAAAATCCTCTTGAGATAGCTAGAATAACACGCAAAAGGATGATCGGAAATGTTACCTGTATTCCATTTGGATCAAGGTGAATTCGTGTTGTCGATCCTACAGGTCACGTCGGTTATTACACGTTTCTGTGCCATGTAAAACAATCTCGGAACATTAGTACACGTAGCGAGCATAATCGGTATTAGCTGACCCCTGCGGGCATTATCATTATACTAGGTTACTGAAGAAGGAAAAGTAAAACGTATTTGTAATATGTGAACTCTGATAGTATCTTTAACTATTTAAATATATATATATATACTGTATATACAGTATATATATTGTACATACATACATATATATATATATATATATATATATATATATATATAGAGAGAGAGAGAGAGAGAGAGAGAGAGAGAGAGCGAGAGAGAAAGAAAATTTATTATATATATATTAGTTATAAATATGTTATTGTTGATATATATATACCCGGTATATATATATATATATATATATATATATATATATATATATATATATATATATATATATATATATTTATATATTTATCCATCAAGTAAAGCTATCCTATTTTATCTATACTTAACTCATTCAGTACCGGTGGCGTCCTTTGCATGATATTCTGACAATTATTAGACGATTTTCTTGAGCTTGAGAAGGACGTCTACCCATAACAAAGTTACTATGTCAATTAATCCATATAGCTGCCATATATCCTTCCTAAGCTTCATAACATCGTCTACATGCAGCTGAAATGGAATTATAAATACGTCGCCGGTACAGAAGAGTTAATGACGTTTGTACATTTTAAAAGGATGTAGACTCTAATGGTACAACGGCTTCAAGGGGAACGACCCGCTTTTTTGTTCTGGGTAGTAGCCATTCAACCCCATTCAGCCTATTGTTTTAAGACGTTTATCCTCATCCAGGTGTCGATTTACACCTGGCGAGCGATAGCGAGCCATCATATTTTGGATTATATTTTAGACAGCTGACTTAATTTGTACATTTTTTGGTAGAAATATTTCTCCGGCGAAGCTGGATTTCTCCATACAATGGTGGCTCGCTCTCGCTCGCCAGGACAAAAATCGATACCTGAATGGGGAGAAATATCCTAAAACCGTAGGTTGAATGGGGCCGAATAGATACAACCCAGAGATAAAAAGCAGGTCGGTAACTACAAAGAAACGGCTGTCACTAATAAGTAAACTAACACTCCAAGGACGCACCAACACCTAAGGTCACCCATTCCTGTCTTCTTCTTATGTATCTCTCTCGTTCGCTCTATCTTTCTCTATCTCTTTCTCTCTCTCTCTATCTCTATTTCTCTATCTCTTTCTCTCTCTCTCTCTATCTCTCTGTCTGTCTGTCGTTATCTCTCTCTCTCTCTCTCTCTCTCTCTCGTCTCTCTCGTCTCTCTCTCTCTCTCTCTCTCTCTCTCTCTCTCTCTCTCTCTCTCTCTCTCGTCTCTGTCTCTCGTCTCTCTCTCTCTCTCTCTCTCTCTCTCTCTCTCTCTCTCTCGCGTGTATGTGGGTGCATGAACTCGCTTACGGAAATTCCTAGATGTGTGTTGTGCAGAAGGGACACAAAATCCTTGGGGTAAGGGGAGACGGACCGCTTTTTTTCTTTTGTTTTTCTATTAATATATGTATTCCTTTATTTCTTAGTTTTCTCTGTAGACCTCCATCAAGCTTAGAAAAACACCACCTAAACCCCCTTCAAGATAAATTTGTACATTTTTCGGTAGATAAATGTTCCGGCTAAAGGCCGGTTCCTTCAGGAAATAATCGACACCTAAATGGCATGAAAGGTCTTAAAATTGACAACGAAATGCGGCGAAAAGTGTTAAAATCGCCAAACTAATGGGCCGAACGTGTTATAATCTCAAAACAATTGGGACTTAACACGAGGGAGAAAGGGGACCAGAAAAACGACTCATCTCCCCTTAATAACCTCAACAGTCGATCGAGCAGCCTCCCCCTTAACTGGCATCTGGAGTAGGTGTCTTGTTTCCGTACAGTTGCCTTCAATAACCCAGCTGAACATTGTGAAGCATTTGAAACCCGAAACAAAGCCTCGTGAAGCTTTTTGAACCATTATTTACGTTTGATTTATGTTGTCACAGATTTTGTTTTCTTCTTTTGTTTTTGTAGTAAACGAAATATGCATACATTTATTTTTGTAGCATAAGCAAACTTAACATATTCAAGTTCTCTGTCATAAATGGGGCTAAGCATGGGGAAGAAGGGGGTCCAGAAAAGCGACCCATCTCCCCTTAAATGACACCAATTTCAACCCGAGTTCCGTGGGTGGTACTTGTAAAAATCCCTGTATGGTATCCTGGAATATGGATCCTACGACATGTGTATGAAATGAAATTCTAACTCCATGTCGGATTTTCCCTTCCTTAGTAGTTATGATACGTAGTAAGTTATTATTTGTTTTAGTTTCCTCGCTAGACCTCCATCAAACTTAGAAAAACACCCCCTAGACCCCCTTTCAAGATAAATTTGTACATTTTTCGGTAGAAAAATGTCCCGGCCAAAGGCCGATTCCTTCTAAACTTTGAGGCTCCTAACACTCGCCAGGAACTATCGACACCTAAAGGGCAAAACCGGTCTTAATATTGACAAAACAATGAGGCGAAAGATCTCAAAATCGCCAAACTAACGGAAGGAACATCTTAAAACCTCAAAATGAATATGCTAAACATGAGGGAGAAGGGTGTCCATAAAAAGGGAGTACTACCCCCTTAAACACCAATGTCATATATCAGTCCCTGACCCAATTTTGGAAGAGACCTAGTAATTATAAAGCCGCTGTCACACGAGCGCTTTTTCCGTCAATTTTCCATGAGCAAGTTTTTCCTCGTACTTTTGGGGGACTTTTTTGCACTGGTATCGGTAACTAGACTGAAGGTAGATTATGTTAGGCGGCTGAATTCTGATAAAGTGTAATTTTTTGAGCTTTCAGATCATAATTGCCCGTAAAAATTGCTCGAAAAAGGGCTCGTGTGACTCCGGCTTAACAGTGGAAGGAAGCATGGCCAGATGTACTAGTTCGCCGGAATTAATTAAAATTACGTCATTGTGTTGAAGGTTTTCATGTATTCAGGCTGATAATAAACGATTTTTCGTAGCAATTAAGGGGACACTGACTGTTTGTTTGGCCTATAAATTCATTAATTCATAGCTTCTTAGTTTCCTCGCTAGACATCCCTCAAACTTAGAAAAACATCCCCTAGACATATTTGTAAAGATATATTTGTAAATTTTTCGGTAGAAAAATGTCCCGGCCGATTCCTCTTACAATAACAGGCTCGCTATCGCTCGCCAGGAAAACATCGACACCTAAATGGCACGATACGTCTTAAAATTTATAACGAAATGGGACGAAAGGTCTTAAAATCGCCAAACAAATGGGCCGAACGTCTAAAAATCTAAAACATAATGGGACTAAACACAAGGGAGAAAGGGGACCAGAAAAACGACCGTCTCCCCTTCAGGAGGACTGCATGATACCAAGAGATGATCAAATAATATTCCCATGCAACAGTGCTTGATACAGGTGCTTCACAAGTTCAATTAAGTTCAATCAAAATTATGTACTAAGCTTAGCCAGGATTAAATTAAAATGCCGCTCTCGTGGTGTTGAAAGGGTTAACAAGCGCTATTACCCAAACGTGTACGGCAGGTGGGTAGATGGGCCGTGCGATAGTCGGGCCCAGCACCAGGTTTCCCAAGTTTGGATGGGTTTATACCACCGAATTCTGCCATACAAATCCAGAAGACCCATCGCTCGCATCGCACAATGTAAGCAATATACTAAAGTCGACGCACGGGAATTAAGGCGGTGTCACACGAGCGCTTTTTCCGGCAATTTTCGATGAGCAAGTTTTTCTCGTGATATTCTGAGGCTTTTTTACGCTGGGATCGGGAACTAGACTGACGGTAGATTATATTAGGTGGCAGATATCTGATGTCACTGAAATATTAAGCCTGTCAGACTACAATTGCTCCTAAACATGGGCGGAAAAATCGCTCGTGTGACACCGCCCTTAGGAGTGGTATAAAAATGCTTGG
This sequence comes from Paralithodes platypus, assembly GCA_032716605.1. Classification (NCBI taxonomy): domain Eukaryota; kingdom Metazoa; phylum Arthropoda; class Malacostraca; order Decapoda; family Lithodidae; genus Paralithodes; species Paralithodes platypus. The sequence continues at coordinate 13,020,140 of CM064562.1, read as the reverse complement.
GTGAGGGCTGGTCCTGTTCAGAATGAGGGTTGGCTTCCTCTACCTTACCTTAGCCATTTCTGTCTGTCTCTTTTCCTGTACTACTTTTCTAACTTAAGGGGAGATTTCCACTTGAGGGATTTTTTTTCTTTACCCCTCTCTCCCTCATGTTTAGCCCCATTGCTTTTGAGATTTTAAGACGTTCGCCCTATTAGTTTGGCTATTTTAAGAACTTTCGCTCCATTTATGTCACTTTTAAGACCTTTCGTGCCATTTAGGTGTCGAGTTTTTCCTGGCGAGCGAAAGCGAGCCTGTAATTTAAGAGGAACCGACCTTCGGCCGGAACATTTTTCTACCGAAAAATGTACAAATTCATCTTGAAAGGGGGTCCAGGGTGTGTAATTTCAACCTTGATGGAAGTCTAGGAAACACACCAAAAACCTCCCCTTTAGGGGCTGGAGGTTAGGGTTCCTCCCTTTGTAAATTTCACCTACTAGACGAGACAGAATAGGGGGCGCCGGAACGCGAAAGTGGTCCCGGACCCTAAGAATTGGAACTTCAAGTGTTGTTTCTGTTCGGGCTCTGTCTCAAATCGGCCACCCTCAGCTATGGGATATGTGTCTGAGTATATACATAAATACATGCATACATACACACATACATTACATACATACATACATACATACATACATACATACATACATACTTACTTACATACATACATACATAAATACATGCATACACACATACATACATGAATACATACATACATAAATACATGCATACACACATACGTTGGCGTTGTGTGTGTGTAAGTGTGAGAGTCCGAGTGTAGGGGTCGAGACAGTGAAGCACGGGATCGAGGTGGCTTCAGAGATGGGGTCGTTTCGGGCCATGAGTGAGCACCATGCCTCATGTGAAGGCAAGATGGCAGGTGCTCGTTGTACTCTACGTGCTTCACATGTCTCACTCCCTAGACTGGAACAAGACCTCACGGGCTTCACTGTTCATTGTAAAGCGGTGAATGTTAAGGCTCTCAGCCTATGCCCGAGAGGAAGTAAGTTGGAATATAGAAAAAAAAAAAAAAAAAAAAAAAAAATACATACATAAATACATGAATACATACATTACATACATACATACACACACACACACACACACACATACATACACACATACATACTGTACATACATGCACAATATTGAATGTGTGTTGAGTAAAAAGTTAATTACTGATAGAATATTCGTCTGCAACCTTTAAATATATGATTTTGCAGTAAACCATCAAACGTGCCAACCCAATGTCAAATTTATGTTCTTCTCTGTGTATACAATGTACACTCGGTCCAAAAAGTATCTGCACCCCTACCCTGATAATCTGGTGTGTACAGCTTGGTAGGGTTTGTATATCTAGCTGTAGCTATATCCATCTATACTACTATCTACCTATACTACCTAAGACCTACTACCTACGACCTACAACCTATACTACCAAGCTGTACACACCAGATTATCAGGGTAGGGGTGCAGATACTTTTTTGGACCGAGTGTACAGTCTCCTACATAAGTTCTCTTCTTCCACATGCTGTTCAATATGGAAGCAATAAATTATCAGCTTGATTGAATTAAAAGTGGAGTTTGATATATAGCAATGTACTAATCAGACGAATTGAGGAATGTACAACAAACTACAGTCTTAATTCAATCACACTGACAGACATCCATATTCTACATTATTTGGAAGAACAAAACTTATGCAAGAGACTGTCTTTTTAATGGGAAAGGGAGTGTTTGCGGTGTCTGAAATTCACGAGAGCAATGAACCATCCAAATGAAGTTCATACGTTAAGCTGGTATCACACGAGCGCTTTTATAGTCAACATTCGATGATCAACATTTTTCTGGCAATATTTCTAGAATATTTAGCACTGGTATTGGAAACTAGCTGATGATAGATGAATTTATGTAACTAAAATATAATAAATGTTGACTTCGTAAGCTGCCAGACCAGTGTTGAGGGAAAAAGCGCTCGTGTGATAACGGCTTTAGTGTTACTTTTCTCTTACCGTGACGATCAAAGTAACTTGTACTAACCTAAGCTACCAACCTAGCCTAACCTAACCTAACCACCAAGCTGGATTAGCTAAGGCTAAGTTGGACAACGCTAAGCTAGGATAGGTTACCCCAATCGTCATGATACTAGAATAATGGTGCTAGATTCTGAGCACATCCAAACTTTCTAGCCAAACTTGACTTAATCTAATCTAACCACACCTCAAATTTTATTTTAACCTAACTTAACTTATAAGATTGGTTAGGATAGGATAGATTTGTTTAACCTAACTTAACTTATAAGATTGGTTAGGATAGGATAGCTTAAAGCTATCGTCCTGGCAAGATAAATATAATGCAAAAGTCTGAACCCATTCAACCTCTTATCCTAAGTAAATCGCACTTCATTTAATCTAATTTTATTTGGTTATTGGGTAGGCTAGGCCAAGTTAGGCTAGGCTAGGATAATGTACAGAGCTAAGTCACATAAGAGAAAAAATAGCGCGAGTCTGGAAAGCCGTCCAAACTTGGGGAATAAGAATCGTCCGGCTATACTCAAAGGTCTATATACACTTGGCTATACGTATCCCAAGATCTTTATTGGCCGGTAAATCAGACGAACACAGATAATATCACGAACCGGCGGCCCCTCCATTGTTTACCCTTTCATCACCGATCAAAAGGGGTTTAGGGCCGACATATTCATCTACGATATTTTTTTTTAAAGGGGCTAGTATTCACTTTTTCTGGACCCCTTCTCCCTCATGTTTAGCATAGGGTCTATTAGTTTTGAGGTTTTGAGACGTTCGTTCAGTTTGTTTGGCGATTTTGAGAGTTTTCGCCTCATTTTTTGTTGTCAATATTAAGACATTTCGTGCCATTTAGGTGTCGATTTTTTACTGGCAAGCGATAGCGAGCCTCTAATTTTAGAAGGAATCGGCCTTCGGCCGGGACATTGTTCTACCAAAAAATGTAGAAATTTATCTTGAAAAGGGGTCTAGGGTATTTTTTTTAAGCTTGTTGGAGGTCTAGCGAGGAAACTCAAAACTAATAAAATATATAAATACATAGACCAAAAACCAAGCACTACCCCCTTAATAGTGTGGGATGATCCTGATCAAAAGGGTGGAGATAATCCAATAAGCTTCTTCACAGCTGCGGATTGTGTTTTCCAGCCGTGTGAGAAGTGGAGTTTTCTGGGTTTGGAGATATTAATTCACATGCACCACACACAGACAGAGTAGTTCGGATTGCAGGGCAAGTGAGTGGGGGAGGATGAGAAGGGGTAGGTGGTGTGGGGATTGGTATTGGTTATGGTGTGTGAGGGAGTCCTGGGGGACTCAGAGGAGTCGGGTTGCTTGAACTCCTCGTCCTCCATGGCCCTCTTGCGCACTGCGGTCCCCTTCATAGTGTGGGGCTTCAAGGTCCTTTTCCTGCACTGACCAGTCCCCAGCCCTGAATGGCACAGCCTACACCCTCTTCCCCCAGATGTATGAGTCAGGGTCCCTGGGCTCCCCAGCAAGAGTTCGGGTACATCTCCTCCTCCACTCTTCCCCTATAGGTTAGGGTTGTCTATGGTGTTAGGCGGTCCCCCTGTAATAGGGGTGTCTCTGGTGATAGCTGTCCCCCTGGTATCTGAAAGGGGCGTGGTTCCCCTGTAATAGGGGTGTCTCTGGTGATAGCTGTCCCCCTGTTATCTAAAAGGGGTGTGGTCCCCTTGTAATAGGGGTGTCTCTGGTGATAGCTGTCCCCCTGGTATCTGAAAGGGGCATGTCCCCCTGTAATAGGGGTGTCACTGGTGATAGCTGTCCCCCTGGTATCTGAAAGGGGTGTGGTCCCCCTGTAATAGGGGTGTCTCTGGTGATAGCTGTCCCCCTGGTATCTGAAAGGGGTGTTTCCGGGTAGATGGGACTCGATAGCCTTGGCGGGCAACCTATCTAGGGGAAAAAAAACCTACACAAATTATCGATGGGCGACACGCTAATCGGTGCCACTTACAGGTGGCGATTTGTATAACAGATATATATATATATATATATATAACAGATATGAAACACACTATCAATAAATCAAGCATACTTGTTTAGCTGATTCAAAAGCTTATATTTGCTTAATAACGCCATCCAAGATCAATAGATAGAAACAGTAAGGAACCGGCCTTTAGCCGGTTCGTCGTAAAATTACAGGCTGGCTGTCGCTCACCAGGAAAAAATTGAAAACTTAAAGGCACGAAAGGTCTTAAAATTGACAACGAAATGGGGCGAAAGGTATTAAAATCGACAAACTAATGGGCCGAGCGTCTCAAGATCTCAAACTAATTGGGCTAAACACGAGGGAAAAAGGGGTCCAGAAAAACGACCCCTCTCCCCTTAAGAAAGACTATCTAGGTTGAGGTTGTGAAGGTCAGACCCGAATTATAGGTAGCAACTGTACTGTACCTGCTGTGTCATAATGTCTTGTATGCCAAACAATGGTAGCAAACGACCTATTCCAAATATACAAGCCATCATCATCATCCCCCCACTCGCTAAAAGAAAGTCCCGAAAACGCGGTGAAATGTACCTAATGGGAAACCCAAGGTTAAGAGATATCTCTTAACCTTGGGGAAACCAACGTCGTAAATATCTCGGGAATTAAGGGGTGATGGTCCCCCCCCCTTCTTTCTCATGCTTAGCCCCATTAGTTTTGAGATTTTAAGACGTTCGTCCCATTTGTTTCGATTTTATGACCACCTTTTGCCCCATTTCTTAGTCAATATTAAGAATTTTCGTGTCATTTATACATGTCGATTTTTTCTGGCGAGCGAATGCGAGCCTGTAATTAAGGAGACATTTTTCTACCGAAAAACGTACAAATATATCTAGAAGTGGGATCTTGGGGATGCTTTTTTAAGTTTGATGGAAGTCTAGGGAGGAAACTAAACATCTAATATATACATAAATAAATCGACCAATAATTAAACCCTTCCCCCTTAAGTTACCCAGCCTGGTACACAGGGTCTACTGTATATTATCCAGGTTGCCACAGTTAACTTCACAGGTGGGACGTTACAAATGTCCACTAACTCCAGGTTCCTATTGACTGCTAGGTGAACAGGGACACTCGCTACGGACAGTTCTGCCTTTTGTCTCCCTCAGTCACATATTAAAAAAAAAAAATAATAAAATAATGTAAAGAGGCTGCCCATCCTTCTTGTCCTGCCCGGGAATCGACTCCAGGACCTGTTGATTGCGAGTCGCACGTGCTATCATTGCGCCACAGGTCACCCTAACAGTTGTAGCAACAAGTGCAATTTCACGTAATCGATGTTGCCACCCCAATCTGGAACTGAGGCTATGTAAGCTCAGCGAGAGAGAGATATACTATACTTTTTACTTATTACGCCATGTACTGTATGTTGCATCTACTGTATTCCAAATATTAATATCAACAGAACAATTCCAAATAAATCATCTATCCACATTGCCTTACTCTAAAAGGAAATACATATCATGTGCTTAAAACAAACCTTCTAACTTACACATATTCAAACTATCAATGGCAATGGCTCAATTTCAAATTAATTATACATGTCACTATCCGAATTGAAGAATGAATTTCAAAGTGGAATATATAGACTATGTATGAGTGTATTCTTAGTCTTACCGATAGCCCAATTCTACATAAACTATCCATCAATGTCACATTGCACAGTCCAGAAGTAGAAATAATTTGAAATATACTGTCTTTGTAGCGCAATGGATAAATGCACTGAATTTCGGTGTGAGCATCCTAGGTTCGAATCCCTGGACTGGTACATGTATTTGTTTATTTCATTAATTAAGTTTAGGAGTAAAGTCGGTTGGTGGAGGGAGCATAATATTATTATGGTCAGTTTGTTTCATATAATCAAAATAATTGTAGCAAAAGCGCAATTACCATATATATAATGTATGTCTCCACCCCCACCCAGCAATGGCAGTTACGGTGAAATATACCTTCATTGTTTACAGCTATTACAAATAATCGTACCACCAGCGCAATCCGGAACAAATAATTGATGTTGCCCTCCCCAAATAGAAACGAACTGAGGGAAGGGGAGGCGGGGGGCGGGGGTCGGGGTCCGATCAAGAGGGCGCAACAGGTGAATGAAGGTGGGAAGGGTTTATTTATTTATTGGCCGATTTATTTATTTATTGTACATTTTTCGGTAGAAAAATGTCCCGGCCTTCCTCCTAAGTTACAGGATCGCTATCGCTCGCCTGGAAAATATCGACACCTAAATGGCAACGGGAGCGATCTAGGCGGCGGTACAACAGGTGATTTAACGTCTTGGTCCATTTCGTTTTTCTTTTTAGTATATTTGCAATGTGGCACCTACAGTATTCCGTCATAATGGTAGCAACAACTCGCATGTCGCCACACCGTAGCCCGAAATACAAACGAACGCGACCGGAGCGATGTAGGCGGCTGTACAACGGGGAATTTAACGTCCTAGTCCATTTGTTGTTGTTTTTGTCTTTTTAAGGGGAGGCTGGCCGTTTATTTGGTCTATTAATTCATTTATTCATATATTTTTAAAGTTTCCTCCCTAGACCTCCATCAAGCTTAGAAAACCCCCCCTTCAAGATAAATTTTTACATTTTTCGGTAGAAAAATTTCCCGGCCGAAGGCCGATTCCTCTTAAAATTGCAGGCTCGCTATCGCTCGCCAGGAAATAATCGACACCTAAATGGCACGAAAGGTCTTAAAATTGACAACGAAATGGGGCGAAAGGTGTTAAAATCGCCAAACTAATGGGCCGAACGTCTTATAATCTCAAAACTAGTGGGGAAAAAAATTAGGGAGAAGGGGGTCCAGAAAAACGGTCTGCCTCCCCTTAATATATTTGCAATGTGGCACCTACAGTATTTCGTCATAATTGTAGCAACAACTCGCATGCACCGTAGTCCGAAATACAAACCAACGCGACCAGAGCGATGTAGGCGGCGGTACGACATGTGATTTAAGGGGAGATATCCACTTGAGGAATTTTTTCTGGCCCCCTTTCTCCTTCATAATTAGCCCCATTGCTTTTGAGACTTTAAGACGTTCGCCTCATTAGTTTGGCGATTTTAAGAACTTTAGCCCCAGTTATGTCAATTTTAAGACCTTTCGTTCCATTTAAGTGACGATTTTTTCCTGGCGAGCGATAGCAAGCCTGTAAATTAAGAGGAACCGGCCTTCGGCCGGGAATTTTTTCTACCGAAAAATGTACACATTTATTTTCAATTGGGGTCTAAGGTAAGTTTAAGCTTGATGGAGGTCTAGGGAAAACACTAAAAACCTTCCCTTAACATCTTAGTCGATTTGTTTTTCTATTTAATATATTTTCAATGTGGCAGCTACAGTATTCCGTCATAATAGTAGCAACAACTCACATACCGTAGCCCGAAATAGAAATAAACAAACATGAGGGCAACGGGAGCAATCTAAGCGGCGGCGGTGCATCGGGTGATTGAACGCCGTGTTAGTCTGGGAAAGTGTAGAGGTTTAAGGGAGCCCACCGCGCTTTTCTTCTCTTTCTCTCCCTCTCTCTTTGGCTTGTATCCATTCGGCCATATTCAGCCTACTGTTTTAAGACGTTTACCCCCATCCAGGTGTCAATATTTTCCTGGTGAGCGGTAGCGAGCCAGCATATACTGTATATATATTTTGGTTTTGTACAGCAAGCTAAGTTTGTACATTTTTCGATAGAAAAATGTCTCCGACGAAGCCGGATTTCTCCATACAATGCTGGCTCGCTATCGCTTGCCAGGAAGATATCGACACCTGGATGGGGATAAACGCCTTAAAATAGTTTGCTGAATAGGGCCGAATGGATACAAGCCAGAGAAAGAGAGAAAAAGGAGAGAAAGAGAGAAAAGGAGAGAAAGAGAAAAGGAGAGAAAGAGAAAAAAGCCGGCGACCCCCCCCCCCCTTAAGATTATAGCAGTGTAGTGAAAGTGAGGTGCCCCGCCTCTCTCACCCCTCACCCCCTCCCGCCACCTCTTGACCCCACCTTTTGCTTGTCTACCTTCCCCCCTGCCTCACCCCCTGCCAATCCCGTACTTACCTAGATACCTTGATAAACTTTTATAATGGTAAATAAGTAGATAGTCAGTCAGTCAGTCATAATTTTACTTCATAAAAAGACATATACATACACTTTTTACAGAGTTATTTACGTAATCTACATTAAGCTAAAAGTCCTTAGCGCATAGTTGGTTCTGTGTTCTGTACATAAACAATTCTTAATCTGATAGCATTGATATAATTTAGCAATAGCAATAAGTTAGTAAATCCATACTCATGTAGGATTATTTTTTCAACATCATTTACAAGAAAAGATCTATGTAACATGTAATACATGTTCTTCTCTATAAAACTACATGGCTTTATGAGATTTCTATATACAAATCTTATTTTCATCCAGTTAACCAAATGCCTAAACACCATCAATCCACATTCTCTACAAGCTCTGTGGTTGCTCTCCCAGTACTTCATATTCAATATTTTCTTTATTGACTTGTGGTATCCAATGGAAAACTGCTTAAATGGTATATGACATTTTATATTATTAAACCAAAGTTTAATAATAGATAGATAGATAGATAGATAGATAGATAGGTCGGTAGGTAGGTAGATACTTAGATAGATAGACTCAGACTCAGACTCAATATTTCATTTCGTAAAAGCGACATAGAAATTTGTACATAGTAAGAGAAGTCTGAAGCACATTTAGATAGATAGATACTTAGATAAATAAATAAATACATAGATAGATAGATAAATAGCTTGATTGATAGATAGATACCAAGATTAAGTAACGAGGTACTTGGATAATATATAAGTAGATAAATAGATAGATAGATATATAAATAGATACTTAGATAAATAGATAGATAGTTTGATTGCTAGATAGATCCCTAGATTAAGTAACAGGCTACTTTTATGTTTATTGATCTCATACTAAGTCTTGCAATTTGTACATACGTCTACACGCTGAAAGTCTATAATTAACAACTTCCTCGTTGTTCTTGTTTTCCTTGTTGGGAATCAGAGTTAGTGGGTGGAATAGGAAATTCTGATTTGTTGCCATAATGTTTTAGAGATACTGAGGTGAAATTTGGCATGCAGATAAGAATTACTCGCTGATCGAAAGTCCTGTGACACGTGAGAGGAAATCCTGTAATTTAGTGAAACAGGAACGAAATGTATATACAGATACGATATACTGTATATATATATATACTGTATATATTTATAAAAAACAACAAATATTGAAAGCTAACAAATCCCAGACAAAATACTATAACAATCGTAATGCCTGATATTAATCGCTCTTAATTAATCGCTCTTAATTAATCGCTCTTTATTGAATTAAACCTGTTAATCATTCAGTAGAGGAGGACGCATTTATTAAGCTTATACATTATTATTCTGTTTTGGAAGAATATGTGGCAATCAAGGCTTAATTGGGATAATGTGTACCTCTTTGATTCTAGAGGGCTTTCCTATGCTAAAAAAATCATCTGATGATAGCTGGAATAAATTTAGAGAGGCGTGATAGTATCTTGAAGGGGAAAAGGGAGTACAAAGGAAATCAAGCAACAAGAGGCTGGAGAGAGTACTGTCACTTAAGGGGGAAGGGTATATTTTTTGGTCGATTATTTAATATATATTTTTTGTTTTTTTAGTTTCCTCCATTGACCTCCATCACACTTTAAAAAAAACATTCATTAGATCCCCCTTCTAGATAAATTTGTACATTTTTTGATAGAACATTTTTCCGGCCAAAGGCCGGTTCTTTCAAAATTACAGGCTCACCATCGTTCGTCAAGAAAAAAATCGACAGCTTAAGGGGAGGAAGACCGTTTTTATGGACCCCCTTCTCCCTAATGTTTAGCCCCACTAGTGTTGAGATTATAAGACATTCGGCCTAATAGTTTGACGATTTTAACACCTTTCGCCCCATTTCGTTGTCAATTTTAAGACCTTTCGTGCCATTTAGGTGTCGATTATTCCTGGCGAGCGATAGCGAGCCTGCAATTTTAAGAGGAACCGGCCTTCGGCCGGGAGGAAACTAAAAAATATATATGGATAAATTAATTAATAGACCAAACAAACGGCCAGTCTCCCCTTAATAGCACACAAGGTCTTAATATTGACAAAGAAATGGGGCGAAAGGTCTTAAAGTTGACAAACTAATGTAGTAAACATCTAAAATCTGAAAACTAATGGGCAGAAGGGGATCTAGAAACACGGGGTGTTTTTTCAGGGTCTTCTCCCTCCCTCATGTTTAGTCCCATAAGTTTTGAAACTTTAAGACGCTTGCCCCATTAGTTTGGCGCCCCATCGAATACTGAAAGGGTTAACAACATGGCCGTCAAAAACGTGGCATAGAATACTGAAAGGGTTAACAACATGGCCGCCAACACCGTGACAGCGCGCGGCGGTTGACGGAGAGTGAAAGCTTTGATAATAATCTGTCCAAGGCGGAAGGAGGGCTGAGACACGGGGCTTTAATGGAGCCCACCTCCCTTGTTTTCTCTCTCTCCCTCTCTCTTTGGCTTTTATCCATTCGGCCCCATTCAGCCTACTGTTTTACAACGTTTACCCCCATCCAGGTGTCAAAATTTTCCTGGCGAGCGGCAGCGAGCCAGCATATATATATTTTTGTTTTGATAGCAAGCTAAATTTGTAAATTTTTTGATAGAAAAATGCTTCCGGCGAAGCCGGAGCTGTCTCAGGTTAAATTGAATCGTCTTATACATTATTTAAATATATTTGCATTTCGAAGGCTCGTTTCATCAGTTCGAGAGCTGAAAATGCCTGATCAATAAGCTCCATCAGGCATATACAGTAGAGTTCTCATGTTTTGGGGGTGGGATCAAACCGCTGACCCCGTAATCAAAATGTTCCCACCGTTACCACTTTGTCAAGAACACTACTCTTGTTAGTAACTGAAAAGGGATATCTACAGTATATATTTGACGAATTACCTTTAACCCTTTGAGTACCAGCAACGTGTGTTAAATTTTTTTCTAGCTATATTTAGACGATATTATGCAGCTTAGGAAGGATCTGTGGTGGTTAAAAGGGTTGGTTGCGATAGTTTGAAGCCTTATTATTGCTAGAGGTCCTTCCTAAGCTGAATAAGATCGTCCAATAGTTGCCACAATATAATGAAAAGGACGTCACCGGTAAAGTATGGGTTAAGGGGAGGTATTTAGTTTGTTCCCTAGACCTCCATCAAGCTTAAAATTACACCCCCTTGAGTCCCTTTCAAGATAAATTTGTACATTTTTCGGTAGAAAAATTTCCCGGCCAAAGGCCGGTTCCTCTTAAACTACAGGCTCGCTATCGCTCGCCAGGATAAAATCGACACCTGAATTGCACGAAAGGTCTTAATATGGGGTGAAAGTTCTTAAAATCGCTAAACTAATGGGGCAAACTTTTTATAATATCAAAAGCAATGGGGCTAAACATGAGGGAGAAAGGGGTCAAGCAAAAAATCCCTCAAGTGGAGACCTCCCCTTAATAACTGAAAAGGGACCTCTACAATTATATATGACGAATTACCTTTACATAATTATGGATGGCCTTCATTTGTGGCCACCCCTTATGCATACACTTTTCCTGGTGAGCGATAGCGAACCTGTATTCTAAGAGGAACTGGCCTTCGGCGGGGACATTTTTCTACCGAAAAATGTACAAATATATCTTGAAGGGGGATCCTTTTTTTTTTTTTTTTTTAAAGTTTGATGGAGGTCCAGGGAGGAAACTAGAAAAATATTAAATACATGATAAAATCGATCAACCAATGAACCATCCATCCCCCCTCAAGAACGATGTTAAAAATAATAAATACATTGATCATACCCTTTTTATACCCTATATTTATTTCTTATACCCTAGATTTATTTGTTATACCCTAGATTTATATTTTATACCCTAGATTTATTTGTTATACCCTAGATTTATTTGTTATACCCTAGATTTATTTTGTATACCCAAATTTATTTGTATACCCTAAATTTATGTTATACCCTAGATTTATTTTTTATACCCTAGATTTATTTGTATACCCTAGATTTATTTGTATACCCTAGATTTATTTTGTATACCCTAGATTTTTGTTTACAGTGCAGTGAAGGAGCCCCTTCTGTAAAGGAAAGTAAAGTCACGCCTCCAGTGCTATTTTACCGCCTTGATTACACCCACTTCCGGCACTGGGCTCACCTCTAGTCTGTCTGTTTACTGTCAGTCTCCTTGTTCCTCTGTCTGGTATAATTTTTTTCCGTCTTTTTCTCTTACTTTTCCTTTTGTCTGTCTGTTTACTGTCAGTGTCCTTCTTGTTACTCTGTCTGGTATCATTTCTTACAGTCTTTTTCTTTTTCAATCTCTTTCTCTCAACCTGTTTCTTTCTCACCTTTCCGTGTTTTTTTCTTCTATATTCCAACTACTCCCTCTCGGGCATAGGCTGATAGCCTTTACACTCTACCGCTGAATACGGTGAGGCCCGTGAGGTCTTGCTCCAGTCTAGGGAGTGAGACATGCGAAGCTTCACGGCTCGAAGCAACTCCATCTCTGAAGCCGCCTCGCCTCTGCGCTTCACAGTCTTACCCCCCACACTCGGACCCTCACTCTCAGAACGCCACCTATTGAGCAATTAACTCACTAGGCTTGATCTGCCTCTAGTCAATCTCTTGTTCCTCTTTTTGTTATAATTGCTCTCATTCCTTTTCTCTGTCTCACCTTTCCTCTAGTCTGTGTGTTTACGTCAATCTCTTCTTGTTCCTCTGTCTGTTATCATTTATTTCCGTCTTTCTCTTTCGATCTGTTTCTCTCCTGTTTGTTTACTGTCAATTTCCTCTTGTTCCTCTGTCTGGTATCGTTTCTTTCAGTTGTTTTCTCTTCCAATCTGTTTTTCTCTCACATTTCCTCTTGGTCTGTCTATAGTTTATCTCCTGTTGTTCCTCTTTCTCTTTCACTTTCTCACATTCTTTGTCTCATTTCACTTGTGTCTGTTAAGTTCCTCTTGTTCATCATTTTTGTGTATCTCATTATCTCCCTGTCTCTCATTTCTTCTTGATCTATCTCTTTACTGTCAATCTCTTCCGGCTCCTCTTTGTGTTTATCAATTATGCCATTCTTTCAACTGTCATTATTTCTACCGTCGTGATCAGAGCCCTTTCCCGCACCGACTCGTATGAAGTTTGTCGTAGAAATTGCCAGTGTGACTGAGGCTTAAGCTCTAATTATTTCCTAGAGTCAGTAAGTAATGCCAGGTGAACTTTATAATGCCTTCAACTTGACGATGATTTATTTAATATATTTATGTTACTTTTAGATGAATGTACTCAGCTTAAGAAAGACCTGTGATCAACGGGTTAAAGGCCATGCCAATTATCCCTCTAATTATAAAAGTAAAGCCTTCCTAAGTTGCATAAAATCGTCTGGAAGTAACCAGAATAAAGCATTTATTGACGACAGATGATTAGTTGGGTTTATGTCATTAGAACGAAGATAATCAAGCTTCATATTATTACAACTGTTATTTTGCTATTGGCATTAAATGTTCTGATCTTTCTCAAACGTTACATCCACTTCTTCTATCAATACACTTTTCTTTCCTAGTCTTTGTCATAATGTACTGTATCTTTTAACGTTATATATATTTGTTTTTATTAATTGTATTAATTAAAGTCCTTTCTGCTACCATCTGAATGACCTGCTTCCATCTCTACCATTTTTTTTTTTATTTTATTTATTTTTTTTAAGCTGACAATCGCCCTTATTCGTTCTCATTTTCGTCACGACTTTATTTATATTTATAGTGTTATCCTTTATCTTTTATGTCCGGTTATTCTTACTTAGCTCAATATCTACCTTGCAATGCTTTTGTGTTCAGTCATGCAGTTTATGCCATTGCCGGTTTCATTGTCTTCACTTCTACAATTTACTCTTTACAATTTTCCGAAGACCTCTGCTGCTTTCACTTTCCTATTATTAATGTTTTCTCCTGGCATTTGTCTGATGTGTGTGATTTTTTTGTGTAATTGTTTTTTGTTGTGTTGTCCCTATTCTGGCTTCGTCTTAAGTCTCCCCCCCAAAAATAAAATAAAAAAATAAATACAAAAATAAAAAATAAAATAAACTTGAAAAAAAAGCTAAAAAAAAAAAAAATAAGAAAAGTGGGGATTGGGCCCGAGTATATAGAATATAATATAAAATAGATTTGTCTGATGGTATACTGTTGTTATCATTCTCCTGTCATAATACATCACGGTGGTCCATGCAGTGCCCCTTCATTGACACTCTTCAGCTCTTTCACTCCTAAGAAAAAAGGAAAACAAACAAAATAATAAAATAGAATAAAATAGAAAATAAAAATAAAAATAGGAAAAGTGGGGATTGCGCCTGAGCATATAGATAGATAGATAGCTCTTTCATAGCTCCCATAACTGCAGTTTCACTTCTCCATTGCTATTATTGCACCCTTTCCTGGGCATTGTATCGTTCATTCTTTAGCTGTCTCTCTCATTCCCACTGCACAGTCAAGTTCAGAGGTTAGGAAACACCTCTAATCCTACAAAGTGTAATTTCATATATACATGTCCCGAGTTCGAATCCCGGGAGGACCATATTCTTTCATTAGTTTATTCAAGTACATTGGGGTTTGTAATTGATGATTAATGTTAAGAACGGGGTGTTACTTATATACATGTATCGCGAAAGTATCTCCTAACACATGTGCCCAAAACTTTGACAGTGAACCATTTACAGAGATTTGTTGACATTTTTAATGATTGATTGTGAAATAACGTCCCTCGGCTGAATAAAATCGCCTAGTGTCAGTAAGAATTATGTGAAAGGAAGGCCGGTTTAAACTACTGAAGGAATTGTGTGAGATATTGTTAGCCCTTGCTTATGGGGTTTAAGAGGTAATATCTAAGCCATAGTCTATGTAATCGCCTAATATAAGAATGTATATATAACAATGAACAGAAAGTAGTATAAACCTTGTCTCAGTACTGAACGGATTGAAATTATATAGAATACTAAGGCCAAGGTAAAATAAGAGAAGTTTCTTGTGTATGACTATTCACCCTATCCTTTTCCACTCTTCACTGTCTGCATCCACTTTCACTCTATGCCATAACTTACACTCTGCTATTATCCTTACTAGAAATAATAGTAGGTCACACACACACACACACACACACACACACACACACACACACACACACACACACACACACACACACACACACACATGTAAACATATACATTCATACACGAACCTATTGTAATACCGCAAGAACACACGAAAACCACCAAGTACTACCAATTTCTCTCTTTCACACACACACACGCACAAACACACACGCACGCACGCACGGGGCGGGATGGTTCAGTGTACTAAGGCGTCATACGTTAACCGCCCAGGCGAAAGTACGCCAAAGTTCGAATCCCCTATAGCTCTTGCCCTAGAATACGAACATTTTTGATGGCCGTTCCGACGGAGAAAGGTTGCATCATGGACTCTCCCTAACTAAGCTGCTATCAACTTGTGTCAGCCTATACGTAGTTACACTAATAAATCTGCGTATTTATTACTAGTTGAGGTACCCGGCGCTGCCCGGGGGAAAATCGAAGTAGGGGTTGTCTATCGATGGATCAAGCTCCGTCATAATTACCTATCTGCTTTTTTATCTTATGTATATATTAATCTATCTATCACTATCTGTCGATATATCTATCTATCTATCTAATCTATCTAATCTATCTATCTATCTATTTATCTATCTACTTGACACAAAGATGTACAACTGGAAAGAGAGGGAGCACTTAAAAGAATCCACAATTCTCCGAAGAGTGGCGATACTGCCAAGGGTTCCTAGTCACTGTGAAAATAAAGGAAAGTAAACGCATTCTGCTCGAGTGGCGAGATTGCACAGCTTGCGTGCATTTTTTCCCCGGAGTGTGTGTGTGTGGGGGGGGGGGGTCAACACTCGAAATAAAAAATAGTTGGTGTGTTCATATATTTATCTATCTACCGTGTCTCTCTCTCTCTCTCTCTCTCTCTTTATATATATACAGGGTGTTTCAGTTGATATTTTCATAAATGACAGGACGTATTCGTCAGGCAATTATAAGACTATTTTATTTTATGACGTTCGGGGTTAGTATTTATAATTACGGAGATATTACACATCGAAAGTTATCAATAGATACAAACAAACTGCAATCTAAGGGGTACAAACGAATGTTTTCTAAGATAGCGCAAGGCAGAAAGGCTTTTTTATAATTATGTGGATAACTTGGTTAGAAAAGTGTTGCGGAATCTCTGTAGGGATTCGAGTCCTCAACCCTTGAAAGGAATATTATATTATTTTCATCATCGTTAGAGTGATTCCGAACCACTTTTCTAACCCTGTTATCCACGTGTTAACAAAACCTTTTTGCCCTGCACTAGCTTTGAAATATTCCGTGTTTATCCCTTAGACTGCATTGTTTTTGTATTTATTGATAACTTTCGATGTGTTTTATCTCCGTAATTATATATACTCACCCAAACGTCATAGAATATAATAGTCTTTTAATTGCCTGACAAAACAGTCCTGCCATTAATGAAAACATCAACTGAAACACCCTGTGTATATACGGTATATATATATATATATATATATATATATATATATATATATATATATATATATATATATATATATATATATATATATATATATCAACACAGTCCCATTCCTACTCTGTCCAGCTCTCCAACACAAGAATTGGCAAATTTTCTGTCTTTCTTCTACTAAACACGTGAACTCCTGCACTCTCTCCCTCAATCAATCTTTCCTTCATTCTATGACTTAGTGTTTTAAGCTTCGTATGTCCAGGCATTTTGACTCCAACGTCCCTTGAATTTTGGCTCTGTCACTCCTTTAACTTTGGGGGAGACACTCGTTACAGTGCCAATTCCTGACCATTTGCATGTATGAATGTTTTTATGAGTGCTAATGATTAATCTTTGAAGTATTCTAATCCTTATTCCTTGAAATACATAAGTGGTGTCCCTTATCCAATGAGTGCCAAACCGTAACTCTTGAAATTTCCGAGTGCCAATCCCTGACCCTTTGGCTTGTATGAATGCCACGATCCTGGGCGTTCATGCGAGCCTAGAGAGAGGCACTCACACGGGGCCAACCCATTCACCTTCACCCCTTGCATCATTACTATCACCATCATCACTATCACTATCACCATTATCACCCCTCTCCTTCGTGTCCTCACCCCGCCTAACCCATTCACCTTCACCCCTTACATCATCACCATCACCACTATCACCATCACAACTATCACCATCGCCATCATCATCACTATCACCATCATCATTATCACCACTATCACCCCTTTCCTCCATGTCCTCACCCCGCCTAACCCATTCACCTTCACCCCTTACATCATCACTATCACCATCATCATCACCACTATCGCCCCTCTCCTCCATGTCCTCACCCCGCCTAACCCATTCACCTTCACCCCTTACATCATCACTATCACCATCATCATCACCACTATCGCCCCTCTCCTCCGTGTCCTCACCCCGCCTAACCTTTCCGAGCCTTCTGAGTTACGTGATAAGCCACAGGAGTCTTGGCCAATCTTACACGGCTCTTAGATTACAAGGGGGATTTATGCTGTATACAAAACACACACACACACACACACACACACACACACACACACACACACACTATGCTTATAGTATATGACTAGTCTAACATAGTTTTGCCTGGTATAGTATAACCTAACCCATGATTATTTTCAATAAATTACTATGTTAGTTAAGTCGGCATAATTATTAAAGGATTTAAAACATTGTCATTCAAGAGGTTATGTTTCTTAGTATATAGCATTTTTCTGACTGGATATAGAATGACAAAATAATAATAATATCCCACTTTGTATTGAAATTGTTGATGATGAGCCTGACACGCCCCTCACTGAGAGACAAATGACCGTCTGTTGGTGGAGAACCCCTTGGTCCGTATATAGGGTGTGTGGGGGGGGGGGGGGGTGTGGGGGGGGGGGGGGTGGGGGGCACTCACCAACCTCTTCATGGTACCCGGCTTGTTGTGTCCCAAGGGTTGTCAGCTAGGTTGTCAATCTTGGCACAGATACAGTCAGGCTCAAAAGTCGTGTCAAGCTGCCTTCATAAATTCAACTCTGGTTAGTGCTCTAGATATGAGTGAAGAGTTTATTTGAAAGTCATAAACAAGGTCTATGTATGCAATATTTATTCGTATGATACAGGAAAAAATATATATAAAGACTATATAGGAAAATGTATTTGGAGTTATGGAGGAAACACTGCTTTGGCCTTTGGGTGTACAGACATATGTAATTTATACATTAAGAACTATATTTTAAGTCATCATTTGTTTCCAGTTAACCTTTACCTGCTGTTCTTTGTTTCTGCATTTACTATTAACAGATTAAGATGTATAAGAAAGAAAGAAAGAAAGAAGAAAGAAATTGCCAGACGCCGCAATTCCCGAGAAGGTGTGGCCATGAATTGCAGGTGTTTGTCACGAATCGCTAGGTCAAGTTGCCCGGGCTTAACATCTACCAATAACATTTTGACAGTGTGGGCTTGATCCACCGACCCTTTGATCAACAGCCGACCCTCTACTGACTATGCCACGGCTCGCGATTAATATGTATGTAGCTCTGTAATTAAGGGGGGTGACCTGCTTTTTGTTATTTTTGTCCTGTTCTCTCTTTCTCTGGCTTGTATCCATTCGGCCCCATTCAGCCAACTATTTTAAGACGTTTATCCCCATCTAGGTGTCGATTTCTTCCTCGCGAGCGACAGCGAGCCAGCATTATATGAAGAAATTCGGCTTCGCCGGAGAAATTTTTCTATCGAAAAATGCACAAATTTAGCCTGCTGTCAAACAAAAATTAAAAATATGCTGGCTCGCTACCGCTCACCAGTAAAAACTTGACACCTGGATGGGGATAAACGTCTTAAAACAGTAGGCTGAATTGGGCCAAATGGATACAAGCCAGAGAAAGATAGAAAAGGACAGAACAAAAACAGGTCACCCCCCTTAACGCGTTTTCTACCCTAGGTTGTAGCAGAATCTTTGTATTCGGGTGTAACATCACGTACAGTCGCGCTAATAAATCATGACCCAGCTCTCCTTACGTTTGGCTTGCTCTGTGCTGTATTAATGTCTGCCAGATGTTGAATAGGGTGGGTAAGTGTAGGATTAGGTTTGTATATTCCCCTCAAAATGAATAAATTAAGTTTAGATATTGCTGATGCCAATTATGGATCAAAACATACTTGGTGCCGAGACATCACTTATTAGCGCGATTGTACGATCGCGCTAATAGGTGATGTCGCGGCACCAAGTATGTTTTGATCAATAATTGGTATCAGCAATATCTAAGCTTCATTTCTTCATATCGAGTGAAATATACAAACATGTCCCTACACTTGCCCACCCTATTCAACATCTGACAGGCATTATTACAGCACAGAACAAGCCCAACGTAATGACAGCTGCGACATGACTTATTAGCGCGACCGTACGTGCCTCGAGTAGTTGATGTGTAATTATTTCATCGCTAAAGCCGGTATCACACGAGCGTTTTTTCCCTCAACATTTATGCTCAACATTGGTCTGGCAGCTTATGAGGTAAACATTTTAAACTTTTCTGTCTCCTAAATTCATCTATCATCAGTTTAGCTTCCGGTACCAATGCAAATTAATCCAGAAATGTTGCCAGATTTTTTTTAATAATTATCAAATCTTGACTATAAAAGCTCTCGTGTGATACCGACTTAATACCCCGACCAATGATTATAGCTATTGGATTTACATTTACCTTGATATATTGATTAAATCAGTTGCATCAAGAACAGACTATATGCTATGATAGATCGGACGTTATAACTATAGAAGACCCCCCCCCCCCCAAGATGATTAGCATGCCCGCCACGAAGCAGAAGCGTAGGGGAAAGTACCAAAACCCTCCACCACGTCATAGGCCGGGTCGCCAATCGATCATTCAGGTTACGCAACTCTTAAGGGGAGGTTTTTAGTTTGTTCCCTAGACCTCCATCACGCTTAAAACTACACCCTCTAGACCTCTTTTCAAGATAAATTTGTAAATTTTTCGGTAGACGGTTCCTCCTAAATGACAGGCTCGCTATCGCTCGTCAGGAAAATATCGTCACCTAAATGGCAAGAAAGTTCTTAAAATTGACAGAAATGGGACGAAAGTTCTTAAAATCGCCAAAATAATGGGGTGAACATCTTGAAATCTCAAAAGCTATGGGGCTAAACACGAAGGAGAAAGAGGTCCAGAAAGAAATCCCTCGAGTGGAAATCTCCCCTTAAGAATGTGCCGATATTCGCGGCGCCGGGAAGAGATGAATGGAGACTACAGGGGGTATCACACGAGATGTATTGTCGGCAAATTTTCGATGTAATTCTTGCCGTATTTCGTATGTTTTTGTTTTGGTATAGAAAACTAATCTAAATGTAGATTAAGTTAGCTAACTGAATTATTCAATATTTATTTACCCTACACATTACACTGTAAGTGGATAGATGTTAAGGATGTTTGTAGAATATAGTGATATTAAAAGATTTCGTGTTAATTGGCATTTATGTCATTATATATACCGGTATATATATATATATATATATTACTGTATACTGGCAATAGAGATAGATAGGCAAGGACATGGAGGACAAAATCAATATTGTGAATAATACTACGATCGTGGCAATCCAAGATGTAAAACATAAAGGTCTCTCTCTTCTTCTTTTCTATCCTGTCCTTCAACTTTCCTTTTCTATCGGATATGACATCTCTACTAGAATTAAGTCCTGACCACCTCGTTTTGATCGTAAGGTCTTTGTGGCCAGTGTATCTATGTAAATATATGTAAATCTCTCTCTCTCTCTCTCTGTATATATGTATACAGTAAAGGTAGTGAGAAATGCTACAAAAACCCAAGCGTTAATTATAGAATTGGCCTCGGGGTTCTTAAAACTATAGTAACATCGAGACTGAGAATAAATATATATGACAGAACAGCAAATTTAACGAGATTAACTTTGTAGTATCATACGCTCTCTTTTTTTCTCTCTATATAGATACTGTATGTATATAATATTGTCGTCTAAGTCACCATGCTGCTATTGATTTATTTATTAATTTGTTATAGTTGGCTACTAGGAACCTTCAACCCCGGGATCATTCCTGTAAGTTTTCTTTTCTGCTTGTGTAACATACTATAGGTGGCGCCAACGAACTTGACAATAATCTTGACGCCTGACCTCTTCGTAACTCTAAAGGACCTCGAGCAAACTGGCTGTAAATATCCACACCTATTTCCTGGTAGACTCTTCCCAAATGATAGAAATGTTCTTGTGGGGTTGGTTATGAGAAGTTAAGGGGTCAAGATTATTGTGAAGTTCGTTGGCGCTACTTATAACACGTACCCTTTTTTTGTATAATATATTTTTCTTGTGTAATTTTGGTCTCGTCAAGTTCACTTTAATTCTCACTGTATTTATTTAATTTGCAGTAGCCAGCATAACAGAAACACTAATGTTTACCTACAACATTTTCTATGAAGCCGTTCAGTTGTTACGTTTTCTGTCATATCTTGCTCTCCAGCTAGTAGAGGGTAACTTAGAAAGAGTTTCAGTCTCTATGAAGCCGTTCAGTTGTTACGTTTTCTGTCATATCTTATCTTGCTCTCCAGCCAGTAGAGGGTAACTTAGAAAGAGTTTCAGAAGACGGTCGCAGCTCTGTCGATACTGTCACTAATTATTGGCCTCATGCTCCATGATTTAATAAGAGGAAATTAGCGCTGTCTAATTTTATTTATGGAATTTTGTGTATAAATGGACTTTCAGGAGTTTCAGTATATCTGCAGGATCTTTACGCCACTCTTCAAGAAATTGTCTATAAGACGACGACACATGACTGATCATTGATCCATGGAGATAAAAAAAAATCATCAAAAATATATATATACAGATACAGTATAATATATATATATATATATATATATATATATATATATATATATATATATATATATATATATAATGATAATTGTAGTAGGTTTTGATTAAAAAATACATTAAAATAATCGAAAAGCTGGGTTTTCTGATGCTCAAGGGGATAACTTATTAAAAATTTCAATTTTTTTTTCTTATATACTTTTCTTCGATAACAAATTATTTTGAATGGTTATGTCTTTATACTGTATTTTGCTTAATCACTTTACCTTCCTCCTAATCCAATTTAACCTTACATAGTTGTGACAGAAATTGACATCAAATTCGTTTAAAGAATATATATACATAATCGGATAGTATATTTAATAGATTCCTATTACCCATCTACAGTAAGTAGTTGTTTTCTCGCATTCAATGCCATTAGTTTCGCGTTTTTTGAGACCTCTTGCCACATTTCTTTGTCTATATTAAAACCTTCCGTTCTATTTAGGTGTCAATTGTTTTCCTGGCAAGCGATAACGAGCCTGTAATTTATAAGGAACTGGCCTTCGGCTAGAATGTTTTTTTCTACCGAAAAATTTACATATTGATCTCTAAGGGGGGTCTTGGGGGTGGGATTTTTTTCTCTCAAGCTTAATAGAGGGCAATTTTGGCCAGGCAGTATCTGAATTATAGTTTTATACATTAATAAAAAAAACAAAAAAAATATAATAAAAAAAATAATAATAATAATAAAAACGGCTACCATTAGTAATCTTCCATGCTTCATAATCCCGAAACTAGTGAAAGGGAGTTCTCAAAAGTAGGCCTACTGTTAAGTAATTTGGTATTATGGATTTTCATGATCAGCTTAGACATATCCTTCGTAAATTTAAACAGTCGTCTAAAATAATAATAATAATAATAATAATAATAATAATAATAATAATAATAATATTATTTATTCAGTTAGCATTTTACAATGTTGGTACCACATAATATGTTACAAATATGACATGTACCAGCTTTGCATAATTCCAACTAAGGATAGCCCAATAAGGCCGTTAGGCGTATTTCCATTGGGGTCTGTTGGTATATACACTGAATATCATCACTTCATTAGGCTGAATAGTTTAACTGTGATGCTTACTTGATTACACTGTACTTTATAGTTTTAAGATTCACAATTCGTCTTCGTATTGGAATATATATATACCGGTATATACTGTATATATATATATATTTTTTTTATTTATTTTTTTTTTTTTATTGGTAGCTTTTTGTTATACTGTATATAAATTCAAGGCTTTAGAGTTTAGACCAATAAATAATGTGTCGGTCTTTTAAAATCTCCATGTTTAAAATCAAAGCCTTCCTTCCCCCT